>JAQFVV010012482.1:3968347-5181760 GCA_028023455.1 Epiperipatus broadwayi | reverse complement strand
ATAAAACAACCGGTACATAGTATGTTATTTGGGTTATGATGACTGGTTAATTAACTTAACTGTACTTTGGAATATAGTTAAAGGTATGCCTTAGACAAGGAGTTTATAATTTTAGTGGCTTCTTCTTTAAGTTTATTTTGGATGTGGCATCTCATTCCTTAATTCCCATATGAAATAGAAACCCAATGAGTGGGTTTGGTTTTGATTTGTAAATTGAGGTACATGGTTTACCAGTGTATAGTTACAATGTTGTGGTTTTGGCCAGATTAAATCTTAATTCGTATTTCTGTGAATATTTTGCAATATTTTTTGGAGTTGCGGTATTTATTTTTTTGATGTTAGGAATATGGTAACATCATCCATATAACCAGTGCATGTAGTGTATTGTGTTGTGTATGGTATCTCAATACCAGTAAATGTATTTTGTATGCTTTTAATAATGGTATTGCTGTAAAATATAAACAATAATGAACAAAGAGGGGATCCTTGGGATATAGATTTTGTGGGTATGAAAGATTGTGAGTTTCTTCCATTTAAAGTTATATGGATCTCTTTGTTCAGAAGCAGGTTTGCAATTATATATAGGTGTGTTCTAGGAATTTTTGTGTCTTTTAGCATTTTCAGAAGTGTACACACACACACATTTTTTATTATATATTATATATATATATATATATATATATATATTGAGTCGAATGCTGCTTCTATATCAAGCTGCACAATGATGGGTCCATATTTTTTCCACTGTTTTACTGTGTCTAGAATTGCTTTGAAAAATAAGGCTGCTTTTGTTGTTGCATATTGTGCTTTAGAGATAAGTGGCATTATATATGGTTCAATTTCATCTTTAATGATTTTCTTGATAATTTTGATCAACAAAGGCCCCTTAGATATTGGCCTGACATCTGTAATGGGTGGGATAATTGCTTACTTTTTATTATTGTGTACTATAGGTATTGGATAGACATCTTCCATGGGTTGAATTTGTTGTGCTAGATGGTTTGCTAACTGACACAAATATTCTGCTGTGAATTTACTTAGATGCTTTAATATAAACTGTGTGACTCCAGGACTACCTGGGTGGCAAGAGTTTCAAATAGTATTCAGCTGTGTATGAATAGATCTTGTGTGAATGAGGTTTTTGTCTCTGGCAGGCCAAAAAATTATGTGGTATTTTATATGTTTTTCTTGTAATTTCTGCTTAAAATATTCAAAAATTGGCATAATCATATTGTGTCCTGCATATGTTCCATTATTTTTATATAGTGCCATTGGCACTTTTGCATTTGATTCCCTAGTGCCCATCATATATAATTGTTTGTCCAAGTCTGTGGCCTGGTTAGGCATATATTGCTTTTCTTTATCTTCAGAGAACTTTTGATTTCATCACATACTTTATTGTTATACTTTATTGTATATACTGCTGGGTGCAGTGTGATGGTTAATCATGATTATTTTCTAGTGTAAGTGATCTGCCATAGACAAAAGTCTTGATGATGGGGTTTGTTTTCCTGTTATATGGTTGATGTTCACGAACAGCATTCCCATAAATGCAAGATATTTCTGAACTGAGTTCAAAGTCATATCTTTGATTTTGTTTTGCATTATGTAAGTTTCAGAGAATAGAAATTCAGGAGTTGTTTCTGGGAGTACAACTATTATCATTCTTGTAAGTGGTAAAGGTGATATTTGAATTTCAGTGCAGTCAATTATGATTATTTTAGCTGAGAGATCAGAAAAAGTTGAGGGAATTAGTTTTATTTTAATTAGGTGGTGAAGCATTGGGGAATAAAATCACAGATCAATAAGTGAAGAGAAGTGACTATTGTGGGGAAAAATGGCATCATCTGGCAAAAAACCTTTGCCACTCATTAGTGGTATGTTTATTCTATAAAGCCAATGTTGCATAAATTCCTGGTAGTTTAAATTAAAATCTCCAATTAACATAGTTGGATTTGAAGTTGTAGTGAACCTTGAATTAATGTTTGCAATTATGGTATCATTTTTTTTATCCTGTAAAGGCATATATACAAAAATGAGATTTATTGTTATGCGTTTTTGATTGAAGGCTGCAATTAATAAGTTTATGTCAATGTGAATTATTTTGAAAGTTGTAAATGGGCATTTTCTAGCAATTATGAGTCTGGAGCCAGCTGAGGGAGAGTCTCTGAAGCATGCACAGAAACCTTCCATATTTAAATGCTTGGCTGGGCCAGTTTATGATCCAGCATAAATTTTTGTCTCAAGTACATCTAGAAAGTGTGGTTGTATATCCTTGATCCAGTGTTTTAATTTCTTAAATTTTTGAGGTTGAGTTCAAATCCCTGCCATTGATTGCCATGATTTTTACTTTCATTATATGTTATTTTTTGTTTGAGATTTAAATGTTAGGTTTGATCTGGTGTTTCTTCCAATTCATTCTCATATTCCATTTTCAGGTCTTCATCTGTTTCCACGGTAGTTGTGGTCTTATGATCAGCAATGTTAAGGTTGGATTCTGTTATTTTGATTTTTGTGGGCCCTCTGTTTTTCTTTTGCAGGTGGCCTGGTGTTCTCCTTTGTTGTGTGTTAGCTTTGGTGATTTGAGGCATATTTAGGGTGATAGCTTCCATAATTTTCATTGTTGTGTTATTTTTAAAATTGTGTGTTTGATGTGTTATATATATATTTTCTTGATCACTATTACTGTGTAAGTTTATTTGTTCATTTGTTATCTTTTTTTCATCAATATCATTGGTATGCTGACTTACATTGTGTGCTGTTTTTTTCATTGCAGCCTCTTGAGGCTGTTGTCGTTCTGTTTTTTTTTATCAGTGGGGATTTGAATTCTATTGGTTGTTTTTGTTGATAGGTCCAGAATTTCAGGTGTTGGCAATGTGTGTGTGTAGTTTATTATTATTCCATTGCTGCTGATTTTTAATAATTATTTCTTGTTTATTAGTTGGTTTTGTTAATTCTTTTGTATTTTTTTTGAGTCCTGTTGGTGAGCTTCTCTTGGTTGATCTCCAGTGTAAAGTTGGTTTTTCAGCTTCTTTTTAGGGTTGCAGTTGTGCATGCAAAGCATCTTGGCTTTAGTACTTTTATGTGAATCATCAATATTGCATTTTGGTCAGCTATTTGTGTAGGGAAATCTTCTGGGTTTACCCCATCATTCAGCTTTATTTTGAAGTGAAAATTGTTGCTGAAAACCAGGATGGGGGTATTGGATAAGTAAATTTATTTTATATAAATAGCTTTGCCAAATGACTGAATTAATTTTTAAAAATCCTGTATGGGTATATAATCCAAAATAAATGTTTTTAATTATTCCATTACAATAGTTTTGCAAGCTTTGATCCACTATTATTAGTGCATAACTTCCTAAAGTTTTCTCTTGTGTTTGAAATCTTGCATGCTGATGTTCATCAAAAAACTGAATTGCAATGTATCATGAGTTTTGATGCTCTCCAATACTAGAGACTGTATCCCACATTGCTGTAGCTGTCAGCACTTTGTAAAGAAACTCTCTGGGGAATTTATAAAGTGTTAAATTCCTCCTAGTGACTGCTAACACCAGTGATCTCAGTAAAAAAAAAAATTTGGAAAGTGGCAAGTAATTTTTTATGGATGATGCTGTTGAAACTAATGTTTATTTCTTACAGTTCATCTTGATTCCATATTGTTAGGGAGGGATTTTCATTATTGTTGTCTATTAGGTTTAAATTATTTATGTTGGCTTGATTTACCTTCCTAAATCTTGTTGTCTGTGGTAATGCTGGACTTCTTTCAATGCTGTGTGTCTGCTGATTTATTTTTTTTATGTTCACATACCATTTGTTTTGGTGCAATTTATATCATTCTCTTCTTGACATGATGACATGATTGCTTATAATGTTAGGATTTATTTTTGGTTATGAATGACCATATTAATCACTTTTTGCTAGAAAAACAACAGTTCAGTAATCTTCCATTGCTGTCTTTATCTATAACAGTTATATATCATAGTTTTGAAGTATAAAAACGATTAGAATATTGAAAAAAGGTTAGTAATAAGACCTAAAAAAAGGTTAATAATAAGACCTTCGTTCTTGATGACTTAGGCATACACACGCATACAGTTTTTACTATTTATTGTTGTTGTTGTGTTGATGTTGTTATTATTATTTATTTATATTGACAGATATTTATTTATTGTATTTAATAAAAGTGAATGAAATCTCAAATAATTTGCCTTCATAGGCTATCCCTTATATATCTGTAATAATTGTATGTAACATTAGATTGTAAGTCTATATTCCAGTACTACTATATATATATGTGTGTGTGTGTGTCAATGCATGTGTGTGTTCATATTCAGTGGAGATATATATTTGAATACTCTCCACTTCTTTTTTAAATGTTTTAAAAAAAAAATCAGGGTGAATAGATTGATGTATTTATATATAGTGTTACAGCTGTTATAAACAGTCGTGAAACATATTAACTCTTTAATGCAAACAAGGCGTGCCACAATTTCTTCTTTCAGTAATTGTGTAGAGTTTGCAAGAATTAAAGCTCCAGGGTAACTTTTTAATTTTTTTTCTGTTTTGTTACATTCATTTAGTTAACAACAACTAGCGATTAATTTTCTTAGTTAAATTCATGAATTGTCATAATGACATTTCTAAAAAAAAAAAAAAAGAAAATGTAATTCAAATGAAATATTCGTAGATGCAGAATTAATTTTAAATGTTTTCAAATATTTTACCGCTATTTATAAGTAGTAAAACACATCTGTTAGACTTTACTAAAAAGAAAATGTAATTAACTGCTTATATATATAGTATTGCTACAATAAAAATATTTTTTTCTTAACATTTGAAAAGTTAATTATACATATTGGAACTACGATATCAGCTATATTTTGTTTCATGTCACCCTCGTGTGCATAAGTAAATCGCGTTTTGCTGCTAAACTTTGATTACAGTAAAATACATTTTGTTCATTGAACAGTAAGCAAACATTACTTTTCAATAACACAGATGTTTTTTTATACATATAGAATGCATATAAAAATTAAAATTATAATATAAACCAAACTAAAAATGAAGATGTTTGTGAAATTTCCTGAAAACCAAGAGGACAGCCCATATTTTTTTATAAATATACAGTTTCGAAGGGTTACAATCTATCCAAGAAGTGTTAGTTGTTAAATTAAGACAAAATTAATAAATTGATTGTTAAATTTAAAAAAAAGAATAAATTCTAATAAGTTTCATTAAGAATCTTTATTTAATATTTTTTTTTGCTTATATTATAAAGTTAGAAGCAATGAGATGCTCTTAACATTGTTGTACTTTGGTTCAATTCTATGTTTCGTTTGTTAATAATTTTTTGATAAATTATCATAATGATAAAAGTTTGGCTGTCATGGAACATGATACAGTGCACTATTTACAAAAATATAGAATCATGCCCTCTCAAAATATGTGTGTTTATGGTCATGATATATTGCATGCTGCTGACATAAATAAAGTGAAATATCTTATTTTATATATATTTTCCATTTTTCTGTTAATAAGTTAATCCAACAAAAACAACAACAACAACAAAAAACTATAAATATTGTAATTAATTTTTCACAATGTTTCTTTTTAAAAAGTATTAGTAATAAAAAATAAAATGTAAATATTAAATACATCTTATAGGAGGCATTTTTTTGTAAACATTTTTGGGGGAAGACCATAGATTTATCAAAAATATGGGCTGCCATCTCAGTATACTGGAAATCTCACAGGTACCAAAATTAATAATAATGTACATATTAATAAATAGAAGGGTACATTTATATATATATATTTACTGTGTTTGTGCTTACTCATTTATATTTACTCAAAAAAAAAAACCAACCTACCATATCTATATATTTTTAAATAAAATAAATAGCAAAATTACAATTTTCATTGCAATAAAAAATGTTCTGGACAATATTGTTTCATTCTAATATGTTTTTGTTTTAAAGTATTGTAATAGCAATATCATAATCAGATACTATGCCCTCTCTAATGGTTTTGATGTTTTTAAGACAATATTAATTTTATGAATGTACTTAAATTTAAAAAAAAAAAAAAGCATTACACTTAGAAAACATTTTATTATGCAAAATGCTAAAACATCTAAGTGTGTATTAATTGTTTTAAATTTCAAAAAAATTTTAGCATTACACTTATAAAACATATTATTGTGCAAAATATTGTAAATAAAAATTTTGAAAGTTGAGCTTTAAATATAACATGAACAAATGTTATTAATAAAGATGGTAATGTACACTTTTCCAAGACTATCAAATTGCTATGGTCTTATTGTAAAATTGAATAAATTTGCAAATTTTAAGGTTTTGTGTTTTAAACATGTGGTGTGCCAAGATGCAAAAATGACTGTTGCCATTTTATAAAATTTATTACATTTACAAATTTTATTTTATTGTTTACTTACATGTGCCTACAAATCCAATACTGATATTTTATTTAAATTGTGAAAAAAGTGTACTTAAGTAAATTCTTGATTCGGATTTTATACATTATATTTAAGGAGAAAAAAAAAGACTGCTGCCATATCATATAAAATTCAATGTTCGTGAATTTCAAAAAGCTTTTATCATTTATTTGTTTACATTTTTTTGTGACATGTAAAATTCAAGTCATGTATATTGATACAGTGCATATCATAGCTACACTGTAAAAATAAAATATATATCATACTGATCTATTATTTTGCAATTTATAGTATAATTTTAAAGTAAAACTTGTTACTGAACAGCAATTGTTACTAATAGGTATTTTTATAAGACTAAATTTACGGACTTCAAACAATTTAAAAATTTAAATGCATATAATTAACACAAATAGCCTTTAAATATCTCACAGCAAATAAAAAAAACATTTTCCAAAAAGATTTTTCATAGAAAAACAACAATAAAAAGATACTGTTCACATATATTGGCTATGGATTATCTACTGAAATAGAAAATCTTAAACCTAAAAAAAACACATTTACTTTCCTGAATTTAAATCTATGTTATCAAACACAGAAGTCAAATATGCTTTTATTTTTTTCAAATAGTTCTTATATATATATATATATATATATATATATATATATATATATATATATATATATATATATATATCAAAATCAAAACTACCCCAAATCTAAAATTAAACCAGACCAGAATAAAAATAATATTAAAACACAATCTAAGGTTTCACTGCTACAAGCAGACTTCTCAAGTGTAAAGAAATAATAAAAAAAAAAAACACACATTATATATACTATTAAAAACTACCCACAAATCCATTCACTTCCCATCCACCCTTAATATTAAAAGAACTCTTAAATAAGTTAATTGCTTCAGAATCATAAATTTTCAATAATAAAGACTCTTTAATTCTTCTTTTGATTTCATTTCTCTCAAAGAAGACAACCTTTGTGTGTAGAAATAGTAAATTGTTTGGAAATAAGAAAATTGCTTGGAAAAGGGGTGTTACATTGAATAATTTATTGAATAATACAAAGGAAGTTTTTGATAGAAAGACTATTCCTGGTGTGGTATATTTTATTCCTTGTTTATTTTGTAAGAAAGTTTACATAGGTCAGAGTAGTTTGAGTTTAAATGAAAGAGTAAAGGTTCATAAAAGTAGAGTTAAAAATAGATATCTTAGTTCTGCTTTGTATGTCCATGAAAAAGATACAGGCCACACTATTGATTTTGATTAAGCTAAGGTTGTCTTCTTTGAGAGAAATGAAATCAAAAGAAGAATTAAAGAGTCTTTATTATTGAAAATTTATGATTCTGAAGCAATTAACTTATTTAAGAGTTCTTTTAATATTAAGGGTGGATGGGAAGTGAATGGATTTGTGGGTAGTTTTTAATAGTATATATAATGTGTGTTTTTTTTTTATTATTTCTTTACACTTGAGAAGTCTGCTTGTAGCAGTGAAACCTTAGGTTGTGTTTTAATATTATTTTTATTCTTGTCTGGTTTAATTTTAGATTTGGGGTAGTTTTGATTTTATATTGACTAGTTTAGCTTTATGCTTGTAATGTTTATATATATATATATATATATATATATATATATATATATATATATATATATATATATATATATATATATATATATATATATATATATATAGAGAGAGAGAGAGAGAGAGAGAGCATACCATAGCTCAAACAAGCTCTTAATTGATAAGTGCAGTAAGAAAAAATATTTAAAATCTCTATCTGAAATGTTCCTATCCCCAGACTAATTGTTTTTGAGATTATGGCTCATCTCAGTGAGGAACTAGAACATTCAGACACTAGATCTAAGATATCGACTCCAAACCAGCACTTATTTAATACAAAATATTAAGAAGAAACTCTGACATTTTCTGACATAAAAATGTTCTCAACTCCAGCTATCTAACTTAAGTAGCTATATGGGACTGAACTGAATTCAGATCTACCATATTTAATAGCCTTATCATTGTCAAGACCTTAAAAGTAAAATTATAATAATAAATAAAGCAAGTCATATATAGAATGGCATTGCTTTTTTTAAGCTTGTATGCTATTGGTACACTCTCTATATTACATATTCATAAATACAAGCTTAAAAAAGCAATGTCATGCTATATATGACTTTATTTATTACTATAATTTTACCATTAAGACCTTGACAATAATAAGGCTATTAAAATGTGGTAGATATGAATCCAATTCAGTCTCATATAGCTTTTTAAGTTAGATAGCTGGAGGTGAAGTCATTTTTATGTCAGAAAATTTCAGAGTTTCTTCTTAAATATTATGTATGAAATAAATGCTGGTTTGGAGTTGATATTTTAGATCTAGTATCCGAATGTTCTAGCTCCTCAGCCATAAGCATGAAGCCAATTGGGCTGGGGGTAGGATTATTCTGGAGAGAGATTTTAAATATTTTCTCTTACCACATTTATCAATTAAGAGCTTGTTTGAACTATTGGTACACTCTCTATATTATATATTCATAAATACAAGCTTAAAAAACAGCAATGACATGTTATATAATGACTTGCTTTATATATATATATATATATATATATATTGTAACCGTCGGAAATTGTTTAACACTCACAATATATATATATATAATACAAATTAAATGTCTGTTAATTAAAAAATATTGTAAAAACAATGAAAATGAATATAATGGTAATTAACTATCTCACAGCTGTTGAAGAGGGTTAAGAAATTAACCAAAAGCACTTCTGTGAATTGAAAGACTGTATATATAAAAGTTAATCACCATTACATTTATTATTTTTATTATTATAACAATAATATTTAATTAATGGACATTTTATTTCATCCTCAGATTTACAATGACATGAATGGCTGAAGAGGTGGAGAGTGGAGAAGATTGCTCATCCATTATGGTTTGAAGATTCTATCATAATATAAACTAAGTAGTGATTGTATATATGTGTGGAAGATGGTAATATGGACCAACCATTGAGTGCTGGTTTAGCAAAGACATATGTATATTGGAGATCATTGATCTTTTTCACGTGTATGTAGTCATGTGTATCTTGTATAAGATGGATTGTATAGCTGCAAGGAATATTAATTACCTACCATAAAGTATATAATAAATTTTAATTATTAATGTAGTTAATTGGACAAGGTTTATATAGTTTCATGTTTTTCAAGAATTTGGTTACTGAATGTAACTTTTATCAAATATAATATTATATGACTATAGGTGATAAATATTACAAGCAAAGTAATTAAAATCATGAACAAACTATTTTTACTCACTTGCAACTGATTTAGTAACAGTAAGCACTTGAACTATATACCATAATGATTAATCTCTAGTGGTCAAATAAAACACTAGTAATTACAATAAAATAAATCAGGAATAGTAATAATAACAAAGGTAAGCTTTTGAATTTTCTAAACATATTTATATGGAGTGTAATAAATTTGATTGATTCAGAATCTGAAATAACTCAACATATCTTGTAAATAAAGAATTGCCAAGATTTAAAGTGCCATAGCATCTCTAAGTAAGATTCATTTTGCTACAGAATGAGATTTAACAGTATAGAGTAAATATCTACAAATTTCATGAAAGGGTAATTTTCTGGGCAGAAAGATACTGTCTAGATTGGAATTTGCTCTAAGATTTAATTTAGTATCTTCAATTTTTAAATTACAAAAATTCTTTAGCCAAAATTTAACACAATGGTTTACATCTATTTTATTGGCTTGTTTGCTCCAAACAATTCAGAGGAAACATCAATCTTTTGTTATTTAATAGGAGCCATTAATTACACAATAAAAGTATAAAGTTTTTTCAGTGAAGTCTTTAATATACATTATTTTCAAATTAATAAATTTTAATAAAAAAATATTCAAATTAACATATTGAAATTCTTGATATAATTTAACTTTTAGTATAATTTTTTGTACAACACACATGAGCTAATATTTTGTTAGAAAATAAAGATAAAATGATTTAAATGCATCATATGTAAAACAAAGCATTTTATCATTATCAAAAAAGTTTATATTTCAGTAGTTACAGACAGATATTGTTAGATGGATCATAGATTATTTACTCTATGGTTAAAATTGTAATGGGATTTTAAAAAATATATCCTAAATATTAGAACATTTCACAATTCATGTTTTACAAAAACATGCCATTCAAGATAAGTTTCAACCATGTCAAATATGATAATTTTAATTTAGAATTTCTAGCTGATTATACTACAAAATCCATCTTGGTTTCAGTAAATTAAAATGACTTCTTAAGTCATTTACTGGCAATGAATGTCTTATTCATGACTTATTTAAGAAAATTATTGACTTATATTCTGCTTAGCAGAATTACACAACAAATGAACTTTCTATGCAATACAAAAATTTAAAAGGCAAAAAATTCATTGACTGATAAAATGATAAGAATGGTTGCTAGATTAAAATGTAAAAAACTAATTATTTTGTAATCCTGATCATTTTCTATCTATTTGAAAACAGAGACATATATAGATCTGAAAACAATATAATAATCCTATTTAAATATTGTATGATTCTTTTTTTATGATGGCAATAATGTTTTTGTAACTTGCAAAAATAATGTTTTTAATGATAATATAAAATTTAAAATAGTTGTTTTAAATAATATATCCATTCTTGATTCTAATAAACATAATTTGATTAATAAAATATTTGTAATTTTAAAAATGGTTTGTTCAGGAGACTTTAAATAACCAATCCAATTACTGGTTGCTATATATTTATCACTAGAGAATGTGTAATAAATTTGTTGATATATTGGTCTTTACAAATTTCTTCTTTTACAATGAGTATAATCAATATTTAAAATCTATTTATATCTTTTGATGTTTATAAATTTCTTTAGAGATGAGTTCCATTGTTATTTTTTTGCAATTATATTTCATAGAATGGCAGTTCTGTAATAGGAAAGCAGGATCTAACTCTTTTTGAACAGATAATATCTTCACAGTAAAATGTAATTCCCAAAAGTTTTAGAAGAAATTGTATTAACATAGATGCCTTTTGATCCCTCTGTAAAAAAGATTTTGAAAATCAAGAGCATATATTCTATGATTGTAAGTGTTATGATTATATATGCATTGCTCTTCCCAATCTATTTAACAATTCTTTACTTAATATATTGCATACCTTTTAAAAACTTACACAATAGGAATTTTGCTAGGATTAAAGGTAATACCCATTTATTTTGTATGAATTATGGTGTACTAGATGCATTTATATATATAATAATAATCCCACAAGACATCTAATACATTTTGGATTAAACTGAAGATTATTAGGGAAAGAGACAGAAAGGATGACCCCTATAACATTTTTTCATGATACCTCGTCCTTAATGCATCAATAACTGAGACAGTGCTAAGTTGATATAACCTAATTACAATAAAAACCATATCGTTTATATATGTATATAATCTTAAATGCCTTTGAAAAAAAAAGTAGATACTAAAGAATTATATAACATTATGTAACTTGTATTAATTTATGGAACCTTTTTTTTCTTTTAATCCATACATATATATATATAATCATAGTTAATTTTTATGTAACCTTTTATATACTTCCTAATCAGTTATATGTAACCATATTGATGTAAACTCGTGATGTAACCTATGATCTTTGTAAAATTTGTAACTATTTTGAAATTCAATAGTTCCTTTGAAACATAAATATAATATAAATGTTTCATTGCGATTCATGATAATCGTCTATTATCATAAATATTGTTCCGTTTTTAATTAATTTTTTCTTGAATTAGTTATTTTTCTGATAGGTCTTTATATCTCTACATAGTTCAAAACACACACACACATATATATATATCTGTCGCAATAAATAGTGTCTCATAAAAAGCATAATATTTATTGCTTAAAATAGACACATAATATGATGCGTTCGGTTTATAAATTATTTAAGACCGTTAAATATTGTGGGAGGGGATAAAAGGCATGACTTTAATCAGAAAATTTAGCTCACATTTTAAGATATCTGTGTAACATGAACAAGATATTAGTTATGTACAAATAAAATTCATATTCCAGTTCACTTTTAACAGCAAAATTCACTTATATTTAACGGTTTAATAATAATGAGTCGTTTTTACAATTAAAGTTCTATTAATAATTTTCTGTCTGATTCAGAAATTGATTTATTTTATAGACTATAATAGAAAAAACCATCTCATTCAACAAAGCAGATGAAACATTTTTCATTTCAATAAATATTTATTAACGCGACCAATTCAAAAAGTGCGTTTAGAAAATGAAGACAAATAACGGATATTCGTAACATTTAATTTGATTTATTTTCTTTCTTTTTTTTTCTATTTTTTTTTTTCTGTCACAATTTTTCTATTGTTAAAATGATGAACCTTAATTTATTCCATGTTTATTTCTTTTCTTTTTTTTTTTTGTACGTATGTGTCAATAAATTTTAATTAAGAATTATTTTTATTAAACGAGATGTTATTTTAGAAAACTCTTAATATAGCAAAAATAAATAAATAAACACATATGTAATATAAAGTACACTATAATTAAAACATTCTCACTTATTTGCAAAAGTGATTTTGTATATTTACATATTGGCATGTTTGGTTTATTATACATAAGTACAGTAAATATATAATTTTAATGCAATAATAACATTATTTAAATATTAATAGCAATAGTTCAAATACTAATAATGATAATAATATATATAGTTCATACATAAATATGATCATTCCAACTCAAAAAAAGGGAAAACAGTGAAAATGTGTATATGAAAGAGAGAGAGAGAGAGAAAACAAAAACAAATCACAATTTTAGAAATGAGTTTTGAAATTACGATACAAATCAATTTGTGAAACACACATGCATCTACATATAGAACATTTCATTTTTATGTTTGATATTGTACAATGCTGTTCCTTAATTTCCTCAACAGAAATCTCTTTTTCTGAAACACTTCTATACCATGTCGAATTGTAGCTCTCCAAGGTATTCTATTCTAAGTCACATATTCATAATGGAAACAATTGATGTTGCACTTCTTTAAAATACCATTGTGATAATCCTTATAACATAGATGAGGTCTATTTCTCCTATGAAACCTGTGCTTAAGTTCATTATAAAACACTTGTTCATTCGTTTTATATACTCAAATCAATGAAAGTGTGATTTTTACAGTAATGTATTCAATAGTATCACATTTAGTAAGCTGAAGAACAAATGGATTGATTCTAAGATGTTAATGTTTTTTTTTTTTTTAATTTTTACAGAGTATCCTTAAATGAAAATTTTCTAGAGCTCATATTATGCTGGTAGGATGTCCACATTTCATTTCCATACCACAAATTAGATAAAATAACAACTTTATATATGGTTAACTTAATTGTAGTAATTATTTCCCTAAGATGTAATATTACATTTTTTAACTAGCTAAAAGCAACTGCAGCATATTGGAGACTCTCTTGAATCTCAGCATTTAGTTTTCCATTTCTACTTATAAAACTAAAAAAATGTATGTAAACAGAATAACATTCTCAAGTTGATAACCATCCAAGCTAAAATTTTCTGAGGAATTTTTTTCCAACATTAGCTGATAAAACACTTTAGTTTTTTAAACATTAATTAATAAAACAATATTTTTATAAAACTACACTCTGTATATTATCTTTTGAACTGGCAATAACAGCACAATTATCAGCATATATAAATGAATACAAATCCATAAAATAAATGGATTTTTAATAGTTTATATATAGCCCATTGGAGGTCACTTTAATGTAATAACATTCTCAGTTAAAATGTATCTTAATAATTATTATAGTCATTAGATTTATTTAAAGTACATAATTATATTTAATTATTATCATAATTTTTTAAAAAATAGTATTTTATTGTTTTAGGACAAATGCTTCTATTGTCTCTGAAAATAGAATGCTGCAATCCAAATAAAACCCTAATACTAAAGAGCTAAAGTGGGTAGGATTAAATCCTTTTTAATGAGTTGAAATAAAAACAGTGGCAATTTTATGCAGATTTGTGTTTTGAGGCATTTCATGCAAATTTACATTTTGGCCATCATGATGGTCATGTGATTGAAGATGTCAGCATTATATGGAACTTTTGCATAAATGACAGTATCTTACCAACATAATAATCTCATAAAAAGATGTCCTAAAAATCAATAGAAATGGGCATTTATAATTATTTGAATGAGGTTCCTAAAGAAAAATTATAATTTTCAATAATTTGTTTATAAATTAAAGATTATGATGCAATATTTTTGTAAAACACTTATTTTTAAACAAAAACTATGTAATTATATGAAACAATTTGTTTTCAAATAGTCATTATTACAAGAAAAGCAGTTTCTACTAGATAAAATCAAACCAGCTTTGTCATAAGATAACAATAAATAATATACTAACTGTTAAAATGTTTTTCTTTCTTTGATGATAAATAACCTTAAAATTATCTTTTTTATAACATTAAATTAAAAAATCTAACATTTTTTACTAATTTTTTAAATAGTTAAATTACATCCAATGTCTTCTAGTGCCATTCTTACAAATAATAACATTAGATATTTGTTTTCATTATTTTAAAACATCAAATAATAATTTTTCATTTGACAGTTTACATTTGTAATAAATAATGCTAAGATTATCAATGCATTATGTAGAAAAGAGATTTAATTGTAAAAATAAAATGTTCAAATATGGAGGAATATTATTGAAAGACTCATTAGATCCCATTCAAAATATTAAGATGAAGTTTGTTTCCAAACAGATTAAAGAAAATGTTTGATTTATTAATGATTAAGGTGATACATCAAATCCAATGGATTTTTAAAATTAACTTTAATTAAAAAAGCAATCAGAGAAAATATTTAAAAAAATGATTTTCTCAAGCATTCAAAAGAATATCTTTTTTATGTCAAAAGCCTACTGCTTAGCCCAGAATAATTTCAAAAACACCACTAAAAAAACTTGGTTAGTTTATATTACTACTGCAGGTTGCTTGTCTAATAGTGTTGGCAAAATATCAATAATTTTGATGAATGAACCAGCAAGAAGTGCAACTTTTTACACAGAATAAAGAGTGCCAGGATCTGAAACATAATCTTGACTAGAAAAAACTTCAATGAACACTTCTAATGAATGAATAGCTTGAATTGACTGAATAGACTGAATCAATGAATAGCTTGAATAGAGTGTAAAGACTGAATTAATGAATCGATAGATTCTCTGTAGACTGAATGAAACAATATATTTGGGGAGCTTTTATACACATTCTGTCTATTGTTCTCCCACACAATTTTTTCTAGAATTTTCTAAATTAACATCTTAAAGTAGCCAGGTTTTTAATTAATTGACAAGACATGTTTTTAATCAATTAAAGTAGAATATCTCAATCACTTAAAATAGAACTTTTACATTCTATATTCATGAATATTATATGTATTATCTCAACAATATCAACTCTTAAATTTTGTTATTATAACAGATTTAATTTTATTTTGAGGTTAAGCATTGTTTTACAAAGTTTTAAAATAATCTTATACAAAATATAAGGGATTTATTTACAAAGTTTACTTTTTATTTTTTTACTAAATTTACATTACTTTGGTAAATGCAACTTATTTTAGTGATGTGTGTGTGTGAACATATATACCTGTGATGAAATTTTTAAAATACATGTTTAATAAAAATTAAATTAGCAAAATTTTAAAATTTGTTTACAAGTAGAATTTTCAACTGAAACCCTCTTTTGGTCTACATAGATCGATTTGAGACATAGCAAAGTATCTGTTTCAATAAATATATATAACTTGCTTTGTATGAGAATATACAAAAAGTCATCACACACATAGTATTCCTCCATGTATATCTCTATAAGCTATCTCAGATAATCTTTTACTGACACAAGACAAATGTATAAAACCATAAATTTATTATAGTATTTTTTCCAGAAATAAAACTTATGTAAACTCAAATTTTTATAGACTCATGCATTTATAAGGCACCAATGAATCTATTATTGTTTCGAAATAACTAGGTTTGCATTTCTTTTTTATCTTCCAAATTATTAATCTCATTTAACAATAAATAAATCAAATTTTGGCTGCAGAAAGGAGTTTTAACTGAAAGGAGACCCTTTGATTCCTCTTGGAGGCCTTAAAGGAACCGAGCAGGGCAAATTCCTAATGTCCACTCCTTACGTTTTTATCATTGCAGCTATTATTACTATGTGATTATTCATATAGTATATGCACATGGATGGGCTGCTCACCAACATGCATTAGCCAGTATAGTGAGTTTATTGGATTTTTACCTCTGAGTTTAAGAATATTTTTTCAATATATACAATCATGATCATGGCCCTTATTTCCAGGAGGCTGTAAAGTCACCAACCAAGGCAGCGGTTGGTGGCAGAAGGCAGAGGCTGCTAAGAATCCCCTGATTGTGGACTCAGGATGCCATTTGATGATGACCTTTTATTTAGGTACTTACAACTGCAGATCACTTTGAAGTGAAGGAAGATTGCAAAAGTTAAAAGAAGAACTGTCATATATCAAATGGGACATTATTGAACTTTGTGAAGTTAGAAGAAAAGGTGAAGAAACAATTGATCTAAAAAGTGGACATATATTCTACTATAAAGGCACAAATAAAGAAAGTACAAGTGGAGTAGGATTCATTATAAATAAAAAACGGAAGAGTAATATTGTGGAGATTGATGGTGTATCAGAAAGAGTGGCAAGATTAGTTTTACAACTTAATAGCAGATACCAAATGCAGATAATTCAGGTTTATGCCCCAACAAGTTCTCATACTGATGAAGTTATAGAAGATTTTTATATGGATGTACAAAAGGATTTTGATCAGAGTAAACATTTTAAAATTGTTATGGGAGACTTTAATGCTAGAATTGGTAAACAAGATGAAAGTGCTGTAGGTAGTCTTGGTTATGGTAATAGAAATGAGAGAGGACATAGACTTGTGGAGTTTGCAGAAAAAGAAAAACTTTATATTATGAATTCTTTTTTTTGAGAAAAATGTTAAAAGGAAATGGACATGGAAGCATCCAAATGAAGGTACAGCAGAATTAGATTATATTTTGACTAACAGAAAATACATATTTCAAGATTGTAATGTTCTCAATAAATTTAACACAGGAAGTGATCACCGATTAGTAAGATGTAAGATACATGTTAATGCAAAACTAGAGAGACAAAAATTATTAAGAAAAACAATATTTGCAGTTGATATTCCTAATCTTCAGAAACATTCTAATGAATTTAAATTAGAACTTACAAATCGGTTTCAAGTATTGGTAGATTTTGAACATGATTCAGATTTGAATGACCTTAATAGGAAAATAAGTGATACACTTTTAAAAACTGCAACAAAGATAGATGGTAGAAAAAAGCAGCAATTGACCAGTAAAATTTCTACTGAGACTGAAGAATTTATGAAGAAAAAAAGGAATATGAGGTTATACAACAATGATGCATTAAAAAAGATTGAATATTTCAAATTTTGTAAAATGGTGCGGAAAAGAGTTGAAAATGATATAAGAAAGTATAATTGTGAACTAGCAAGGAAAGCTGTAGAAGAGAATAAAAGTCTAAAGAGTGTAAAACAACATTTTGGTATTGGTATGAAATTTATATCTGCAATAAGAAAAAAAGATGGCATTATTATTAAAAAGAGAAATGACATCATAAAATGTGTAGAAGGCTTCTATCAAGAATTATATAGTAATAAAGAACAAGTGCCTCCTATACATATTATATCTTCCGAATTGCCCAGAATTTTAAATGAAGAAGTGAGACATGCAATTAAAAGTATGAAGAAAGGAAAGGCTCCAGGTAATGATGGAATTGTAATTGATATATTAAAAGAAGCAGGTGAAGAAATATAAATTTTTTTTAGCAAAGTTATATACCAAATGTCTAAATGATAAAGATGTATCAGATGATTGGAAGAATGCAGTATTAATATTAATATTTAAAAAAGGTGATAAAGAAGATATTAAAAATTACAGACCTATCAGTCTTTTATCAGTTTTATACAAAACTTTTACTAAGATAATTACAACTTGTCTACAGAAAACACTGGATTTCCACCAACCAAGAGAACATGCTGGATTTAAAAGTAGTTTTAGTACAGTAGATCATATCCTGGTATTGAGAGAACTTATAGAAAGGACAAATGAATATGAGTTGCCATTATGCTTAGGATTTGTAGACTATGAAAAGGCATTTGATTCTATAAACATTTCTTCAGTGATTAAAGCATTGGATCATCAAGGTATTGTCATATTTTAAAGAATATTTATAAAAATGCAACAGCAATAATTAGATTACATAATGGTAGTAGGAAAATCAACATTGAAAAGGGTGTAAGACAGGGTGACCCCATATCTCCAAAACTTTTTACTGCAGTGCTGCAAGAAGTATTTTGTGGATTAAAATGGGAAGCTAAAGAAGTGAAAGTAAATGGAGATTATTAAAGTTATTTAGATATTGCAGATGATGTAGTTGTTTTTGCAAATAATGCTTTAAAGCTACAGGAAAAATTGCAGGATTTATCAGATGAAAGTAGGAATAAAGATAAATGTTAAAAAGACTAAAGTAATGTTTAATAGATTTTCTTAAAATATGAAAATAAAGATTGATTATGATGAGTTAGAAGAAGTTAACAGTTACAAATACCTTGGTCAGATTATTAATACAGATGGAAATATGATGGATGAAATTAATCATAGAATTAAACTTGGTTGGAGTGCTTTTGGTAGAAATAACTTGATACTAAAAGGAAATATGCCTATGTGTTTGAAAAGGAAGGTTTTTAATAAATGTGTTTTGCCAGTTCTTACTTATGGATCTGAGACTTGGACACTTAATAGAAGAGCAATACAGAGACTTCAGACAACTCAAAGAAGTATGGAGAGATGCATGTTGGGAGTACCAAGAAGGGATCGAAAATGCAATGTATGGGTAAGAGAACAAACAGGTGTCATTGAAAAAATTAAAAGACTGAAGTAAAGTTGGGCTGGACATATTGTTAGAAGAGATGATAACAGATGGACAATTGAAATTTTAAACTGGATTCCAAGAGATTGTAAAAGACCCAGAAAGAGACCACATGTGAGATGGATGGATGAAATAAGAAAGTGTGCAGGGGTGATGTGGAGAAGAGAAGCTAAAGATAGAAAAAGATGGATTGAACTTGGAGAGACCTTCATCCTGCAGCGGATTGATAATGGTTGAGGATGATGATAAAATCAAATTTCTATTAAACAAGACCTGTTATATAATCATGCTATTAGATAACTTTACCGGTCAAAAATAACTAAATAAATAAATGAACAAATGATTAAACAGATAGGTATAGCCAAATGAAAATGAATATGTAATCTAATAAATATCTGTAACTCAATAAATATGTATTTCAATGGATAGGCGAATTAGTACATCATGAAAAATTCAAATTATGTGCTTAATGGTAATAAAATGTAAATTTAGCAACAATATAAAATTAGAAAATAATTAAATTACATTAATTATCATAAATTTAAAATCTATCTTCTATTATAATTTACATTGACTTTGCTTCATATTTCAAAATTTCTATCTGGATTTTTTTCAAAAATATGTTTCACTAAATATTAATTTAAAGTCACACAAACAATATTTAATAAGCATACAATATTTGATACCAACATTCATCTATATGTATATTAATAATGAAATTTAAAAATGTATATGTGCCAAGAGATGATACTATAAATATACTTTTTATATTGGTTGTGCATCTATTTAGATCAAGTAATGCTCTTTTATACAATACATGTTATATCTTTTTAAAAATATTAAATATTAAATATACCCTTTAGATTATTTTACTATTTTAATATATATCACTTTAATTAAGTCTTATTTATTTAATCTAAATTTTATATTTGTATTGAATTTTCATATGCATTGTAATTTTTTTTTTGTTTTTTTTCATTAATTCTCACCTAGTGAGAATTTCCACAAGCTTTATACTGTAATATGTATATTTTTCTATATATGTTACAATATAAAATTTTAGTTTGTAAAAATTCCAAAGATCACAAGAAAATCAAAAAACTCATCAAAATAACATAATTTAGCTCTACCTGACAAGTCACTCTATTGTATTCTGACAGGTTTTTCATGTCACCACTTTTATGATATTATTTAAAGAAAATAGTTTGAATAAACAAAAACATGTTTATTTGCAAATTTATTAAAATTCTAAATAGTTTTTATACAATAATTTATATGATATTTATTAAAAATCAAAATATAAAATATTAATAAATTATTTTGAATGGAAGTATTTTATTTTTGAAAATAGAATTTTATATTATCAAACAGTGCAAACATGTCTGAAAGCTATTTAGATATTTTATTTTCTAGGTAAGCAATCTAATTATAATACCAAGAATGAAAATATTGTAACTTTGCAGTAAATACTAAAAAAAATAAATTTTTAAGCATATTTCTTTAGATATAGGAGAAATAAATAAATATGCATTCAGATTTTTTTAAAAAAAATGACAAATAATAAAGATTTCATTGATTTTGTAAAATAAAAATAGTCTTTCTAGAAATGACATATAATCTTTTTGTTTTGATCACAATCTCATTTTTAAAATATTTTTAGAAAGAAAATGAGAAAATTAAAAATTTATTTCAGTAATAAACAAAATAACTATCCAATGAAGACAATTTTTTTTTATTTTTTGATAAATAATAATGGTTTAATCTTAAATTTTATGTTGAATGCGAGAACAAATAAAATGATAAAATGTTGAAGCAACATTAGTGAGTTAATAAAGAAAAATAAAATTTTTATTTGAAATTAAAATAAAAAGAAATGTATTAAAATTTAAAGAATATTTTATAAAAGTGCATTTTGTTTTATACCCAGGATTCATCTGATCAGCTGACATCTTTTAACATTGCTTCAGATAAAGTTTCTTTTTCATGCATTGGGCAGAATTCCAGCAATGACAATGATGGTAAAATGATATAAAACCATACATTGGTCACTTTAATTTATCTAACTTCATTAGATTTTTTCTTTTTTTTGCAGTAGAAGTGATTTTAATATAATAAGCATAGCACTGACACTTACTCTTGGAAGATTTAAATTTCTTTTATTTTTTGTTATTTGTTCTATTTATTTCATCAAAGATATGAGTCAAGAGGATTTGCATGTCCTCAACATTTACAAAAATCTATCCTTATATCATTATTTTGCGAATAACTTCATAAAACTTTAAATTTATTGAATATAAACTAAAAAAAATTCCAACTGATATGACACTAATGAAGTTTTCTCTAGTTACTAGGCAGCAAGTTTTATTTACAGAAATTATCATGGAATTTCCTTTCTTAACCAATATAAAAATAAATATTATTAAATACAATAAAATAACTAACCATTTTTTTATTTTTCTCTTAATTTAAATAAAACACTTTTTTAAATTGATATATATATATATAATTTATTTAATACTCCATTCATACTTACATTCATTCTTTCATTTATCCAAAGTTCAAATCCTATATCTAACTAAAATTCCTTATAATTATTTTAACCTATTTTCAAATTAAATAAATTAAATATTCCATAAAAAATGATTCAACAGTGTTTTCTTTATTTGTTACTTATTGAAATGATTTCTATATTTGAACTTAAAATCAATTAAATATAATGAATGAACATGTGACAGTGACAGTCTTGCATCAAATTACTAAATTTTAAAAAATGCCTATATAAAATTGAAGATTAATATCCTTTGTTATAGCCAGCTTTGGCATATTCTGCCATCTTAAGTAGTAATACATTAATATTTAAATCTGATTAAACTCTCACACCAGTAACGCTCTCACATGAATTATCTACTTTTCAAAAATTGTATATACTAACACAATTATACTATTTATTCAATACATTATCTGTACTATTTATAAAATATGACTCCTTAATTTTTCTTTTTATCAAATCATTTTCCATATGTAAAATAAAAACACTATCAAAGCAGAATTCTCCATTACAAATAACTGCATGTTCTGCAAAAAACAGATTTATACCCACCTGCAGAATAACGCAACTTATTATGTAATAATTCATGTTCCCTAATACTCTTTTTCAATGCACACTTATTCTCCCCAATGTTATTATATCCACAATGATATACCACTTTATATATAATATTATATTTGTTGCTTTTATAAATACAATCTTTACCATTAATAACCAATCTTCCAATATTTGCACCCACTTTAAATGCAACATTAAAATCAGCAGATACCAATGATGTAATCTTATTACAAACAATATCATTTACATAAGGCAACACCTTTTCCTTTTCATATTATCTCTTCTCCATCTATTTCTAAACCTATATAGTGAACACACAATATTTTCCTACTATATTCCACACCCAATAAATCCTTCACATATCTTTCATAAATATATATATATATTGTACCTATATTGATATAGTCATATATGAATATATATATATATATATATATAATATGCATATATAAATTAAGATATAGTACAATCACAACTAAGATATAATAGATATATAGTTATTAAAAATAAAATGAACAGTGGTATCAACATTTATATTTAATGTATGTTTGTTTATTCATGTTCATTCAAAAATTAAAAATAATATATATAAAATACAGTTTCATTATTAATAGACTATGCCATGTCCTCTCTAATTGTTTTAGTGCATCTATATCAATTTTGAAAATATATTTAAATTTTGTAAATTTTTCATCATTGCTCTTAGAAAATATTTTTTTACATGAAATTTTGTACATCAACTTTAGAAATTGTTATAAAATGAAAAAGAATAAAATATATGTGTTATCAACATAAGCTGTAAAAAAATGTTACAAACTGATTAACAATTTGACATTTTTTTATTCAACCTGATGAGAATTCATATACATTTTCACTACTGTATAAAATCTTTATTTTTCACTAAATCTCAATAAGTTTGACTAGATTTTTTTAAATTTAATTTTATAAATGAATAATATTCTAAAAAATCACATTTTATATTTTTAAATATATAAAATGTCACTTATAAATGAAATGTTTTTTTAAATATATAAAGCTAACCTGTAAATCAAATACTATACCATACACATTATTAACCAAGTTAGTATAAACTCTCTTTCAGAAATTGAATAATGTTTTAAAGTTTTTTTTTTAAGATTGAATGAATGGAGGCATATTTATCATAGATCTCATGTTCTAGTATAAAATGGTGATATTTTCTTTATAATAATTATAATACTGGAATGATTTTAATGCTGTGTCAATTCTGAAATATAATGACACAATAGATGCTGTAATTTTTTTTCATTATATTATAAACAAATTTAGTAAATTTTATTTCTAAAAATAAAATAAATAAATGAATAACTTGAATGTTTACATGTGCATTTTTTGTCTAAATAAATAGTGTGTAAAAGTAATCAAAAATATTTTATAAACAAGCAAAAAATCACATTTGTTATACCAAAATCATTGCATGAAAAATTGACAAGAACAAAGTAAACATGCATAACACATTTTCTTCTGTGTCAAACAACATGGTATCCCTTAGATGTAAGCCAATTGTCTATAACATAGTGACCACTTCAGGTTTTTTCCAAATAAAATGTCAATAAAAAGGTAATGGGAAAAATTATATTATAAAGAAATGCATATTATTATTACTTGCCACAACATTAATATATCATTTTAAATCATAGAATAATAATGTTGTTTAGAAATAAACAAGGAAAATTTTATAATGACTGGGAAAACAGGTTTGTTGATTGTTAATACATATGATCACATATGGGAGCTTGAGATGAAACATGGCTACTTCTTTAATATTAAATTTATGAATTTTATTTTTTTTTTCATATGATTGTACACAGTAGTCTGAAATAGAAAAATAGTTGTTTCTGTATTGTAGAAGATATTAAATTTATTAATGTTGTTTTTTTGTTTATTTACATTTTTGGAGACAATGTAATTGAAGTAGTTTATATTGATACAATGTATATTGTGACTTCAGCTGTAATTAAATATAATTTCCTATAATGCACATAAAATTTTGAAATGTGAAATGAGTAAAAGTGAAAAGCATAATTATAGCTTTTTTTAAAAAAAAAGTATTTGTAATACAGTATTTATAGAGTAAAAAAGTGAAGTTGTGGTGAAAATATTTATATAACACAATGATGTAATAATTAGTTTATTTACAATAATTAAAACAATTTATTGGCAAAAGTGGTATAATAAACATTTTAGAAAATACAATAATACATAATCAAAAACAATGATTTTTTTTTCTCTTTTTCTGGATAATTGTAATATTCAAATAAATGTTCTGGGCATTCACACAGAAAAGATAGCATTTATAATTTAAGCTTATACAATAGATCACATAAAAGTGTTGAATATTCCTCAATATTTATGAATTGTGAGCAAAAATATGGCCACAAATTTGATTTGCCAAAAGCTGGAATTGTATGCATTGAAAAAGAAAATAGAAAGTGGAAGATTAAAGAGGCTTGGGCATAGCTAAAGTTCAATTTTTACTAAACACAAATAACACAGACATTCCCTTCTTAAAGAAATGAACTATTTAAATGGATTTAAATATTTAAAATATTTTGAATAACAAAACAAATCAAGGGTACTTAAAATCTTAGAAAACCAAGTAATAATAATGCTCTGATTATGATATTTTACATATAAAAAGCATGCTAAACATTAATAAAAACTAAGTTTAAATTGTAAAGAATATGCTTACTGTATAAGTTCTCAGAACATTTATTTAAATATTGCAATAATACATAAATAAAAGCTAAAACAACTTCTAAATAAACTATTGCTTGGTAAAGGCCTCTCCAGAAATCTTTGTTAAAGAAATGATGAAGTGTGCCAATTTTATAATAGTCATTTATTAATCAATAAATTGATATTTAACTGGCCTAGCTATGTGATGATTAATTGAAAAAGAAATCCTAAGCCAGTTGAAGTTTTTTTTTTCAAATTTCTAAGCCATATTTGAATCACACAGTCAGTGTGGCAGTTAGGCATATTATTATTGCACCATTTCATTTAAATATTGAAAATAAAATAAGCTAAAAGAATTTGTAGAATCGAAGCAAAGATTCTAATCTTAAAACAAAATAATAAAAACCTTTTAGTCTTAAAATTAATGATGAGAGTGATTTTTTTTTCTTAACAAAAATAAAATTACAAACAAGTCCTTAGGACAAAATGATCATTAAAAACATTACAAAATAGATAAGAGTCAAAAGAAATAATCAAAAGACTTGCTTTTTCCATTCAAGATATATATATGCACACAGACCACAGAGGAAAAATTACTTACCAAAGAACGAATGAAATATATTTATGAAATATAACAGATGGATCCAAGGATTCTAAGATAAGATGCTTTGGGACTATAAAAATTAAAATTCCAAAGAATTTGGAGAATTTGTTTGTCATTGCTGAAAAAGAAAAGAGACCTAAAAGTGAATCAAAGTAGGAGAGTTGTTGTTGTTGCCACATTATAATCCATTTAATCACGCTTCCCTCAGTCTGGCTGGCCAAAGGTAGCTTTCACCTCCACATATTCCAGGATCGAACCACCAGAAACATCTTCATAAATGATCATTATCTGCAAAGAAATCACTCTTGTATAAACTCAGGAGATCTTCACTATGAGGGAGTTAGCTGGGAGAAAGGAAGGAAAGTATAAATTATCAATGATGAAACAAACTATAAACTTTCTTTGATTTAAGATTTTTAAACTTTATTTTCCTTTAAATATGAACTATTAAGTGATATAATGAATCATAGACTTTCTCTGATGACCAAATCTGAACTGTATTTTCATAAACCTTGCAATGTTAAAAGTCTCTTATCTAAAAGTCAATATATAATCTTCATAAAAATATATTATTTTTAATATAAATGATTAGTGTAAACCTATTGATATTATGGCAGGAGATTGCAATCATAAACATAAATTTAAATTTATCTTAAAGCACTATTGTTACAGAATATGTATCAACTGTATATAATTACTTTAATCTGTAATATTAATAAAAAGAATAAATATTAAAAATTAATGTATTTAAAATTGTGGTAGATGGTTATATAATATCATGGGATTGTGTTGGCCTGAAATCAGTTCTGGGATGATTGTTTCATAGTTAAATCAATATTGCTGGGATGGATGGATGACTGCGTCATGTCAATATATTTTTGAAAGGCGCATTGGATTTTCATTTCTTTGTGTCACATCTGCATCATTACTAGAATGCTGGCCCATGATAGCCAGGGTACTGTATGACTGCAGATGAAAATTTTTTGCTCTATGTTGTCTTATTCTTTCCAGATTGGGATTAAATGACAGCCAAGACAGCAGTTCCTCTGCTATGGAACACTCCATTGTGATACTTTGCCAAACAAACACTTATTCCTGTACTGGATGAAGATTGCAAATTTCTTTGTTATAATTTGCATGTATGCCAACATCTCATTGTTGGATTGATAACAGTGGTATATCAAGAACCCAGCATTGGTTTGGACATGAACAATTAGTCTGGAGCTGGGATTTGAGTTGGATGATATTATTAGTAGCAGGTAGCATGTTTGCATTCTTAATTTAATGTTGTAATTCAAATCTAACTCGAAACTTTGCGTGTGAATAAAATATACTTGTAAAATAATATAGGCGCTATTGCACCGGAACACAAAGCTACTTTATATTTAAAACAAAATAAAATTATATTATTCTGCAAGTGCTTTCAAGAGACGTGCTCTCATCTTCAAAGCTCTAAGTGAATTAATTATATGCAATTATGCAAAGTTCAAGGTTAATTGCTCCATTTTCTTGAGATTGTAAAACATGTGTCCTTACAGTTGATGGCGTTGCAATCCATCGCTATGAAGCAGGCCTCCTTCACTTTTCATTTTAAATCATGCCTTTCTTTTCAGACCAGGCTGACATCTTGAGGTTCACACTGGTGTTATTGAACACATATTATTTGTGAATTATTTGATTTTAAAATAAATCACATTAAAGTAAATTTTTTAAAGACTAAACTAAATTAATTAAATAAATCTTAATAAACTTGTATGCTTAATAAATAAGTTTTTGTCTGTGAAGTCTGGAAGTCAACTTGTTATTTAGTACATTTATTTACATCCTTGCAGAAAAAAATTCAATTGTTTATCCTTATACTATATTTATCTCTTAGTAAAAATTATATATGTGTGCTAGTTAATTTCAGCTTGTCCATTGCGCTAGTGACTGGACTAATGGTATGTTTAAATTATAGTTTATAGATGTATACCTGCCACTGTTATAAATTTCTAGGTTAGAAATAGCTTAGTGGCATCCTGGTGGGCAGATAATACACAAATGGTGTAGAGATGGGGAGATGGTAGAATTGAGATTGCTGATTCAGACAAATTATGGGTAGATTCTAAATGTAAAAATATATGATGGAAGTTACTATAAAACTGGGAGGAATAGAATAATCCAGAAATAATAATGCATACACACTATTTCTATAGTCAGTTTTTTCCTCAAGCCCCTTGAATGACCCATAGATAGGGAAAACTTTATCTGGGAAAGAATGACTCAGAACTCAATGGGAAAACTTCATACAGGAAGTGATTGGTTTATAAAATATATGGGGAAAAATTCTTCAGTTAACGGTAATGATTAAGATTTGTATTATGCTGATGTGTAATTTTCTGACTGCTGATAGAATGTGAAGGAAAAGATAGAATCCCCTACCATTAAAATGAAAAAGTTAGGAGGTAGAGCCAAATACCATTATAATTGGCATCCGACATAGGGAAGGTATTAAATTATAATCTATAATTTAAACTTAGGGTTAGTCCAGTTATTAGCTCAATGGACAAGCTGAGATTAACTAGCACATATATAATTTTTACTAAGAGATAAATATAGCCTAAGAATATATAAATAAAATACAATATTTATGCTTTTAAGTTTACAGAGTTTCCACTAAATATAACAGACCATTTTAATAATTATCATTTATTGAACTATCTGATATAGTGATAAAATTGATTTTTTCAAGAATATATATTGTTTTTTGAATAAAAGCTTATTTTTAAAAAACCCAGTTGTGAATCAATAAATAGCATTAGTTTATCATTCATAAAGTGGATGAAAGTCCACAAATTATATTTTATGAATCAGATTACTTTAAAATATACTCAATAGCTAGGATGATGAAATGATATTGATAATATTGAAAACAAATTTTATCTTAGTTCTAAAGATGAAAACAGTTCTGATGTAGCTCAATTCTTTGCATCCATAACATCTTTTAAAATTTTATAGGAAAATAATTAATACCTCTCTGATAATTGTTATATTAATAATTGTGAAAATTAAGAATCAGATTTTATGGATATAGTATGCATTAGCACCTACAATATCCAAATGTGAGACCAGTTTTTAGTTTTTTTAAATTTTTGATTCTGTAGAATGATAAAAATTTAACAACAAGTAATACAATAAGATATGATTTGTAGTTATTTAAAAAAATAACTTATACCTATATATAAAAGCTTTCTACAATGTAACCCACCATACTCATATTTTAAGATGCAAGCTTGATTTAATAAATTTAATTATTTTTTCATTATAAATTATCTTAATATGTACTTTCCAATAGCCGTTTTAAATTTTATCCAGACATCAATCTAGATGATGATCATTTAAATGTTTTGCTATTTTTTTTCATAGGATTAAAGTCCCATGTTAATTAGGGTTAATCAGATGAAGGTAATGCATTAAATTTTTTGTAATATTGATTTAGTCTTTGCTACTTATAGGGAAAATATTGTGGCCTTGTAGGTATTGATCTCAGCTTTTAATTTAACATTTTTACACATGCAACTAATGTAGATCTCCCTTTATATCTGTTACAAAAATACATGTTTTATCTAAACTTAATTTTTTTCTTAAACTATTAACATATTTTTGGACGATAGGCTACATTATAACTAAGTTTGGGATCACATTTAATATATTTAATATCCAAAAGTTTTCAATAGTCAAGTTATCCATCATGTTCAAAAATAAGAACCTCAAATTTGAAAAATGATGAATTAGGAAAATGGCAATTTTATGGTTATATATAGCATGGATTATTACATTCATAGTAATTTTTATATGGAATCATTTGAAAAATTTTGAATTTAACGCACATACACCAAATAACTTAGGATCAGTGAAGTAAGTATTATTAATAATCTAAAGAACAAGAAATAGAATCCCAACTGTCACAAATATATTCATGCCATTCAAAAAAGACAGAAATTTAATAGCTTATTATTTATAATATTTATTAACTTAATTGTGGACTCAACATAGCTTAATTGTGGACTCAAAATGAAATGTCTACAAAATGAACTTTTATATCAAATCATTCAATTGACTTTTGAGTAAAAAGAATGTTCTTATTTTTATTTGTTTTTCCTCATGTAAATAATGATTAGTGAACAGAACTGAATAAAGCTAAAAATTTATTTCCACAAGTAGAAAATAATAAGGATGTTGTACCTTTAATACAAGTGCACATGATATGTTTATAAAATGGATAATCCTACACACTATTATAACTAATGTACCAACAGAAATTCAATCCCTGTCGAGTATATGTTGGTATCTAATGTAACATTATCTAGGTTTTAATAGCCTAGTGGTGCCCAGATATACAAACATATATATGAGAAACCAATAAATAAAGAGTAAAATTCTTAGTTGCAGAATGGTTTGTTCTATTGGGATATAAAACTGCTTACTTGGTTATTGGCAATAGATCTAAAACTATTGATCCATTGCAAATGACTGCCCCAATGAGGAGTAGTAAGGAAATGGATTTTGTCTAGATTGATTTCATATTCCATTACAGACAAGACATTACATAGATTCTTTCAGTTTTGGTTATAAATGTTCTAGATATTTTCATTCCATTACAAATAGCTGCTCAATGTGGAGCTTAGATACTAGATTATTTTTTTTTCCAATCTAGATGATTTTGCATTCTGTTACAACATATATAAAACAAGACATAACATGAATAACTTGATTTTAAGCTTGTACTAAAATTTTCAATAGATGCTAGCTTCTCACAGGCTTTAATTATAAGTGCTGGAAAAAGAAAGAATTCAAAATCTCTATAGGAAAATTCTCATCTCCAGATCAATTGGTTTCAAACTTATAACTCACCTCAGTGAGGAGCTAGGATTTCAGACTCTATATCTAGCACTCCAACTCAAGCTTCAGCACTTATTTAATAAATTACTATCAATTTGAAAATGTGATTTTTTCAGACACATACATGTCTTCAAATCCAACCTGACAAACCATATAGCTGTATGGGTCTGAACTCAGTTTAGTTTCACCATATATCAATAGCCAAAGCAATATAAAATCACAAAAGCCTTCAAGGGTACACTTATAATAAATAATATATGGTGAAACTGAACTGAACTCAGACCCATATAGCTATCTGGTTTGTAAAACTGGATTTGAAGACATTTATGTGTCTGAAAAATTCACATTTTCAAATTGATAGTAATGTATTAAGTAAGTGCTGATGCTTAAGTTGGAGTTTCAGATCTAGTGTCTGAAATTCTAGCTCCTCTCCCATCAGCTCAAAACCAATTGGTCTGGGATGAAGATTTTCCGATAGAGATTTTGAATTCTTTCTCTTTTGGCACTTATAATTAATGCTTGTTAGGAGCTAATGATAAGCTTTGTTTATTCTTAATGTCTTATTCATGATCTAAATGCACTATTTATTATAAGGGTTAATTATCACTATTTAGTAATCACATCTTCAGCCCATTAGGATATATATATATATATATATATATATCCTAATATATATATATAATGATATATATATATATATATATATATATATATTCTCATGGGCAGATGCTTCCATGTAATAAAAATATAATAGCTAAATAGCTGACATTTTAGTACAATAATAAGTACTTTCCTTAGAGCTTATTTTTTCTCAAATATATACATATAAGACAAATAAAAGGTATGTTGATTAAAAAACTATTACAATAAAAAATAAAAATAATAAATATAATGGTAATAAACTATTATATACAGTCTTTCAATCTGCAGAACTACTTTTTATTAATTCCTTAACTTGCTGAAATGCCATTAAATTCAGATAATAAAACAGAAGCAAACATCATCAACTCAAATACCAAAAATTCTGAATTTTAATGTTAACAGTTTGTCTATTAATTAAATTTATTTTATTCCTATTTATTAAAATTGCCTTCTTAATTTTCCTTTTATTATAGTTTTCTCTTCATGAAAAATCTTCACATTTTCAATATCAAACTTACATTTATATTTATGTGTCCTTTCATGATCCAAATAAGCTGAATCAGTCATTAAATCATTATTACTTTTACTTTTCATATACTTATATAACAATTCATGCTCCTTTAATCTTTTTTCATTATTGCACCGTGTTTTACCTATATGATAACATAAATCCACAAAAAAATTTATACACAATATTACTTTTCTGCTTGACAGGTTTGACATTTTTAGAAATATTTCCTAATTTATTAACAATATTTGTAACACAAAATGAAACATTAAAGAGATTCTTATATGTATCCTTAAATATCTCACTTGAGCATTTGAAATAAATGGAATAAATATCATTTTTTTTGCTATTAATCTTCAACTCCTTTAAACGATTATACTTCCTTTTAAATTTATTTTATTTTATAACCAACTACAAGCAATTTCTTTGCAAATAACTCAATATTTTTTAATTTGTGATTTGTAATGATGTAATATATTGATGTCATGAAATGTGCTTAATTACTCAATAAATAACTCTATTTTAATATAGTACAAGAAAATAAAGTAGTTTTTACAGCCATTACATTGGAATTGTTTATCATTTTAAATGCAGATGTGAGTCATGCTATTAAATCTATAAAAAAGGAAAAAGCTTAAGGAAATGAAGGAATTATAATTGATAACTTATAAAAAGTAGGAAAAGTAATAAAAATATTGGTAAAATTATATATCAAATGACTGAATAATAAAGATGTACATATGATTGGAAGAATGCAATAGTAATATTAGTATTTAAAACTGATGTTATCAAGGACATTAAAAATGGAGATGTATTAGTCTTCATCTGTTTTATTGGGAATCTTTACCAAGAGAATTACGCCTTGCCTACAGGTAATTTTGGGTTCTAATCAATCAAAAGAATGAGTTGGATTTAAAAGTAGTTTTAATACAGTGAATCACAATTAATATTTAGAAAATTTAAAGAAAAGGCATTTTGAATATTAGTCGTCATTATGCTTCAGATTGGCAGATTAAGAAAAGGAATTGGATTCTGTTTATATGATGATTAAAGAATTGGATTTATCATGTTATAAACACAATATGTTATCATAATTTTAAGAATATTTATTACATGGTGCTACTAAGAAAATAATATTGAGAAGTGTGTGTGACCGGATAATTCTATATCCTCATGACTTTTTACAATAGTTTAACAACAAGTATTTTGTGGAATAAAATTGAAAGCTAATAGAGTAAAAGTAAATGAAGATTATTTAAATCATTTAGATTTTATAGATTGTGCTGGTATTTTTGCACAAAAAAAAAATGCATAAAGATTTCAGGAAATATTGCAGAAGTTATCAGATGATTGTAAGAAAGTAAAATTAAAGATAAATGCTGAAAAAATTAAAGTAATATTCAATGAATTTTCTCAGAAAAGGAAAATAAAGTTTGATACTTATCACTTAGAAGTTAACAATTATAATGATTTTGGTTTAATTATTAATACACATGGAAACATAATGGATGAAATTAATCATAGAATTAAACTTGGAACAAGTTCTTTTTGTAGAATAATATTAGAAGGAGATATGTCTAAATGTTTAACAAAACATGGCTTTTAATAAATGTGTTTTATTAGTTCTTATTTAACAATCTGAGGCAAGAATACTTAACAAAAAAATAATGCAGAGACTTTAAACTATTCAACGAAGTATGGAAAGAGATATGTTAGGAGTAACAGGAAGGAATCAAAAATGAAATGCATTAGTGAGAGAACAACCAGATATTTTGTAAGACTTTAAAGACTGAAATAGAGCTGAGCTGGATGTCTTGGTAGAAGAGATATAAAAAATGAGCAATTGAAATTTTAAACTGAATTACAAAAGATTATAAAAGATCTAGAAAGAGGTCATATATGAGTGAAATCGATAAGTGAAATAATGAAGTTTATTTTCAACTTCTTTTGCAGCAGACTTTTTTTTCTGAAAGACTTCAATACCTTGTATATCAAATCCAATAAATATTGTACTACTTTAAAACGTTTTGGGGATAATATTTATAATGTAAACGACTGATAAAAGAATCAAGATTTTCATCTTTAATTAATAGAAAAACTTCTCTATATGTAATATTCGAAACATTAAATGCATTATGTGTATACATATATAGGAGAATTATTAAAAAACCTCATTTATTAAATCATGTTTGGATCAACAATATCTATTAATCAGAGCAGTTATTTAACATAATAAAACTATTATATAATATAATCTATCTTTTAATTTCTCTTCAAATGTTTTTGATTATTATCATCCTCACATATAGTGCACAGAAATCCAAAATGGAATTATTTTAAACTAACAAAAAATCAAACAAGATCTAACATCAATTGCCTGTATTATTACAAAAGAGATCAAACTAATAGTTATTAGGTATATATTTTCTGATTTCTTTCTAATGTCTATCTTTAAAACAGTCTGAAAAATATAACTAAAACTGAGTATTTTTGAAATGCTTAATTTAAGCCTGCCATTCCACTCCATTCTCTAAGAAATAATACTCTGCTATGGATCATATGTAAATATTGACTTAATATACCTGATATCAAAATTGATATTTATAAAAGTAGAAAAAAAATAACATCCTAGGGATATGATTTTCCTTTACGCACAAATTACAACAGTAAATAGACATCTGGAGTTAGTCTATCTTAGAAAAGAAAGAAAAATAGATGAATAAATAAAAGTAAAGTACCATTCCATTTCTTCCTTATTTTTTTTCATTGACAACAGCCTTAGAGCTGTGCACTATAAAAAACTGAATTTCTATGGATCCAAAGATTTTTACTTTAAACTTCTCTTCACATCATTTTTTCTATAGTTGGAAATTAGTAACAGAGTCATATAATAATGAGAAAAAAGTTGGTGTACTATAACATATATTCATATTGCTTTTTTGATCCACTTATTCATTTGCATCATGACCATGAAATCACTTTGAGCTTGAAGGAATAGTAAATTTTATTTCCTAGATTGATTACTACATTTAATGATTTAACTTTATTATCTAAAGTTTTCTTAGGATTACTCCAATTCAAACTGTTTTCAATTAAGTTTTTTTTTTTAAAAAAACAGATGAATTCCTAAGCATGACTTTCCATTTTATCCATGGAAAATCTTTCATCTTGATTAACTCATTTTGATTTTAACCATTGCATTTATGTGAACACCATTTCAGTACAATCTTGCCCCTTTTTAGATATTTATTAATATATTTAATGGCTATTGTTTCCTGAATGTTTATATATCAACAGTTTTAATATTAGTGACCTCATCATATTCAATACATTTTTGATATTGTCATTTGAATATATGTGATCAGTATTTCAACCACAATCTTATCTCTTTGTTAAATATTTGTTAATATATTTAATGGTTTTAAAAGTTAAACACAGTTTAGCATTGATATAAACATTACATTATTTCATGGATAAAACAGATTATATAATGTACAACAAAGCTATTATCTATTTTAATATTATTATGCATAAAATGAATTCAAATTTGATAACCTTCTATCAATATATCAATTTTGTAAAAAAAAAAAATTGTAAAATGTTTGGAGCAAAAATCATCAGTCATACAAATCCAATTAGAATTTAATATACCATATGGACCATGAATATTATGCATCAAAATTTTGGTATATGATTCAAAGAATTATTGTTAGTGTAAAAACTAAGCACATATAATATTATCAAAATCATTTGGTGTTTTATCCTGGTTGAAGCTATGAACAAATAACGATCAAAAAGAGGAAAGCTATATTATTTGATGTTTAATTAAATGTATGCCACAATTTAATCAATTTTTTAAAAATAAAGTCATCTAAAAATTATTTTAGTTTTAAATAAAATACTGAGTTATTAAATCTGATCTGTCTGATTAATTTTAAAATGGTTTTAATTTAGAATTTATTTTATGAGACTTAGAGTTATAATGTTTATGGAAAGATTTAGTCACATTTTCAAATTATTACTATATTATTATGTTATAACATTGAAAAAAATGTGACCCAGATGATAAACTAAACACATTACCAATGCAATAATTATTATTCTGACTTATGTTATTAATGTGATGTAAAAAATCCTTGTATAATTCAATGCAGAAAATATTTTTGATTATTTTGCATATATAAAATTTTATTTGTTTTATAGTGAGCACAGGACAATACTAAGTACTGCTGAAATAATTTAACACTGTAAAATATAGGGTTAAAATGATTTCCCTTAATTTCACTTTTGTTTGAATGAAAATCAAGTAATGTTATTTTATTTTCACTGTTGTTTTATTATGAATACTATACAACAAATTTGTAGTCCATTATAATCAACATTTGAGAAAAAGTGAAAAAACCATTAGATTGAGATGTTTAGAAAGTGTAATAAATCTTTTTAATGAATTTGAATCATTTGGTTGAATGGCAAATCAATTCCAGTTAGCAGATTACCAGCCTGGACAGCTACATACACAAAGAAAGGTCTTCAATAATTGAGATACATTAAATTTCCTTTGATTTTCTTGATATAATTAAACTGACATCTTTTTTTTTAGATCTCCCTCTGCAATAATTTTACAAAGCTTTTTGCAGCAACCAGCATAAGAAATAATGATTACATATTTTAGAAGATATTAGGCTTTCACATGATTTAATATCAAACCATCAATGGTAATATTAGTATTATAGCACACATAATTGATTTAATGTTTGTAGATAGAAGATTTTAAATGTAATTTAGTTGCAAAGATATGTCAATTTGGATGTTTTCTGATGTGCTTTGATATATTTCAACTGATATTTTGATCAAAGAGAGCCCACTATCTGGAATCTTGTTCAATTTTTGCACCCATAAATGCACACATATTTTCATTATTGTATTGTTTATAAACTCATGCAAATTATTACTATTTGTATCACTTCAATAATATTTAAGTGCAACTGGAAATATTCTGACGTATTTTAAAAAAATAGATGACACACGTTGTCATTATGTCAACACATAGTTTTTATTTTGGTATTAAAATGAACTTTCAACATTTAAATTACTGAAGCTGTGAGTACTGGGATAAATAAAATTTGGAGACTTGAAGACAGCTGATTTTAAATATTCTAAAACTTTTTAATGTTCATGATTTTTTTTGCATAATATGATTGCTATTGAACTTTAATTTTTAACAATTTCATTCATAATATGATTTATTGTATACTTTTCACATTTGTCGATAATTTTCAGCTATACTTTTTTCACTATTTCATTTATAATATGCTCTATTTTATTTCTTTCACATTTTCTGTTTACAAGCCATTATAAAAATACAACAATAAAATTTCTAATCAAAATGAACCACAAAACCTATCAAATCTCAATAAAAAATATTTTTTTATATTTTTCGGTAGAGATCATCGTGCAGTACTTATGCATGGCATTAATACTTCTTTAAAAAATAATGAAATATTTTAAAATTGTTTCACCACTCCTGAAAAGAGGTTTTCTCATTAATTACTATTTAATTGATTTTTGCTTTAATTTTTAAAGATTTAATGATTATTTATGTAGTCTATTGGGAGATAGTCACTGACATACAATAAAATTTTAGTTCGATTAACTCTAAAACATAAATATACCCTTATCTTTATATCTGATAGATTAATATTTTTTTCACCTTTATCTACGATTACATTAGTATGCTACTCAACTATCTATCTATCTATCTATCTATCTATCTATCTATCTATCTATCTATCTATCTATCTATCTATCTATCTATCTATCTATCTATCTATCTATCTGTCTGTCTGTCTGTCTGTCTGTCTGTCTGTCTGTCTGTCTGTCTGTCTGTCTCTCTCTTTCTCTACCTATTTATTTATCTGTCTATGTATCTATTTATCAATCGATCGATCAAACTATATATTTGACAGAATAATATGAACTACATATAATGTGATATATACCATATAAAAATTGTTATAAGTATAAATTGATTTATTACTCCAATTAATAATTTTATTAAATAAATATTAAGCTTCATTTTATCTAAGTTGTGTTCTCGTTCTCAATATCAAAATAGCAATATTGAAATCAGTTTTAATATTTTTATTTACATATATATATATATATATTATTTGTATGTGTGTGTATCCATTTGTGTTATGAGTGCAAATATTTTTGTTTATCTTTGGTAGATTAATGAAAAAAAAATATTAATAAAAACTTTGATAACATTAAAGTTTTAACCCAATATAATATTTTTTAAGAAATCAGCAGTAGTTTTTCATTAGCTTGCATTTTCACTCATCTATTTCTCCTCATCTATTTTTTCGTGTAATAAAAGGCTAAGAAAAATAATTGGTTTTTAAATACACCTGCTTAGAATTCAGCACAAAGATGAACCTCTTCGGACAAGAGTCCATCGCAATCGTGATTAGAAATATTATGTGTCAACTAAAATACTATAGGTATTTAAAATTTAATGTTAGACATAAATATGTATGTCTGCTAGATATATCTAAAACTTCTTTTTTAGCATATATTCATAAATCATATATATCATCATCAACCATTATCAATCCATTGCAGGATGAAGGTCTCTCCAAGTTCAATTCATCTTTTCCTATCTTTAGCATCTCTTCTCCACATCATCCTGCACACTTTCTTATTTCATCCATCCATCTCACATGTGGTCTCTTTCTGGGTCTTTTACAATCTCTTGGAATCCAGTTTAAAATTTCAATTGTCCATCTATTATCATCTCTTCTAGCAATATGTCCAGCCCAACTCCACTTCAGTCTTTTAATTTTTTCAATGAGGTCAGTAACACCTGTTTGTTCTCTTACCCATACATTGTATTTTCGATCTCTTCTTGTTACTCCCAACATGCATCTCTCCATACTTCTTTGAGTGGTCTGAAGTCTCTGTATTGCTCTTCTATTAAGTGTCCAAGTCTCAGATCCATAAGTAAGAACTGGCAAAACACATTTATTAAAAACCTTCCTTTTCAAACACATAGGCATATTTCCTTTTAGTATCAAGTTATTTCTACCAAAAGCACTCCAACCAAGTTTAATTCTATGATTAATTTCATCCATTATGTTTCCATTTGTATTAATAATCTGACCAAGGTATTTGTAACTGTTAACTTCTTCTAACTCATCATAATCAATCTTTATTTTCATATTTTGAAAAAATCTATTAAACATTACTTTAGTCTTTTTAACATTTATCTTTAGTCCTACTTTCCTACTTTCATCTGATAACTCCTGCAACATTTCCTGTAGCTCTAAAGCATTATTTGCAAAAACAACTACATCATCTGCAAAATCTAAATGACTTAAATAATCTCCATTTACTTTCACTCCTTTAGCTTCCCATTTTAATCCACAAAATACTTCTTGCAGCACTGCTGTAAAAAGTTTTGGAGATATGGAGTCACCCTGTCTTACACCCTTTTCAATGTTGATTTTTCTACTATCATTATGTAATCTAATTGTTGCTGTTGCATTTTTATAAATATTCTTTAAAATATGACAATATCCTGGATCTACACCTTGATGATCCAATGCTTTAATCACTGAAGAAATGTTTATAGAATCAAATGCCTTTTCATAATCTACAAATCCTAAGCATAATGGCAACTCATATTCATTTGTCCTTTCTATAACTTCTCTCAATACCTGGATATGATCTACTGTACTAAAACCACTTTTAAATCCAGCTTGTTCTCTTGGTTGGTGGAAATCCAGTGTTTTCTGTAGATGAGTTGTAATTATCTTAGTAAAAATTTTGTATAAAACTGATAAAAGACTGATAGGTCTGTAATTTCTAATATCTTCTTTATCACCTTTTTTAAATATTAATATTAATACTGCATTCTTCCAATCATCTGGTACATCTTTATCATTTAGACATTTGGTATATAACTTTGCTAAAAAAAAATTTCTATTTCTTCACCTGCTTCTTTTAATATATCAATTATAATTCCATCATTACCTGGAGCCTTCCCTTTCTTCATAAATTTAATTGCATGTCTCACTTCCTCATTCAAAATTCTGGGCAATTTGGGAAGATATAATAGGTATAGGAGGCACTTGTTCTTTATTACTATATAATTCTTGATAGAAGTCTTCTACACATTTCATGATGTCATCTCTCTTTTTAGTAATAATGTCATCTTTTTTTCTTATTGCAGATATAAATTTCCTACCAATACCAAAATGTTGTTTTTCAGTCTTTAGACTTTTATTCTCTTCTACAGCTTTTCCTTGCTAGTTCACAATTATACTTTCTTATATCATTTTCAACTCTTTTCTGCACCATTTTACAAAATTCGAGATATTCAATCTTTTTTAATGCATCATTGTTGTATATCCTCATATTCCTTCTTTTCTTCATAAATTCTCTAGTCTCAGTAGAAATTTTATTGGTCAATTGCTGCTTTTTTCTACCAGCTATCTTTGTTGCAGTTTTTAAAAGTGTATCAGTTATTTTCCTATTAATGTCATTCAAATCTGAATCATGTTCAAAATCTACTAATACTTGAAACTGATTTGTAAGTTCTAATTTAAATTCATTAGAATGTTTCTGAAGATTAGGAATATCAACTGTAAATATTGTTTTTTTTTAATAATTTTTGTCTCTCTAGTTTTGCATTAACATGTATCTTACATCTTACTAATCGATGATCACTTCCTGTGTTAAATTTATTAAGAACATTACAATCTTGAAATATGTATTTTCTGTTAGTCAAAATATAATCCAATTCTGCTGTACCTTCATTTGGATGCTTCCATGTCCATTTCCTTTTAACATTTTTCTCAAAAAAAATTCATAATATAAAGTTTTTCTTTTTCTGCAAGCTCCACAAGTCTATGTCCTCTCTCATTTCTATTACCATAACCAAAATTACCTACAGCACTTTCATCTTTCATTTGTTTACCAATTCTAGCATTAAAGTCTCCCATAACAATTTTAAAATGTTGTTTACTCTGATCAAAAGCCTTTTGTACATCCATATAAAAATCTTCTACTACTTCATCACTATGAGAACTTGTTGGGGCATAAACCTGAATTATCTGCATTTGGTATCTGCTATTAAGTTGTAAAACTAATATTGCCACTCTGTCCAATACACCATCAATCTCCACAATGTTATTCTTCCATTTTTTATTTATAATGAATTCTACTCCACTTGTATTTCCAATATTTGTGCCTTTATAGTAGAGTGCATGTCCACTTTTTAAATCAATTGTTTCTTCACCTTTTCTTCTAACTTCACAAAGTCCAATAATGTCCCATTTAATATAAGACAGTTCTTCTTCTAACTCTTGCAATCTTCCTTCACTTGAAAGTGATCTGCAGTTGTAAGTACCTAAATAAAAAGTTGTCATAAAATGGCAGCCCGAGTCCGCAATCAGGGGATTATTAGCACCCTCTGCTTTCAGCCACCAATCTCTGCCTTGGTTGGTGACTTTACAGTCTCCTGGGAATAAGAACCATAATTTGTTATTGTCTGTCATGATTGTATATATTGGAAAAATATTCTTAAACTCCGAGGTAAAAAGCCAATAAACTCACCATGCTGGCTAATGCGTGTTTGTGAGCAGAAAAGAGTTTGCTATTAACTGAAAGGAGACCCTTTGATTCCTCTTGGAGTTCTTAAAGGAACTGAGCAGGGCAAATTCCTAATGTCCACTCCATACATTCTTGTCGTTGTAGCTGTTATTACTATGTGATTATTCATATTGTTATTACTATGTGATTATTCATATAGTATACGAACATGGAAATCACACACACACACATACATATATATAAACACATGGAAAAGGTAAATGACCCAAAATGCAATTTTTGCTTAACCAATACACATACTCATAATTTTTTTTTAAACGTGCCTTTATTATTTATTCAACATTTATCAAATTCCTAATATTTGATCTATTTGTGCCAAATTTTCCACACTGATATCACTGCCATTATGCGCTTTACATAAATATATTAATGATCATTATTAATAATTTATTAGGCAAACAATTATTATATAATATCTAAGTCATATATAAAGTTTAAATTTATTTAAAAATTCTTATATCTATTGCTTTTATTAAACATAACGATATTTATTTTCTTCAAATGTATTCATTCATTGATTTCAAGAATATCTATAAACATAACTCATATGTAAAAAAGAGGGATGAAAGATAGATCAATAATATTAATAGTTATAAAATTAAGTTATATAAACCTTTAACAGAGTTTAATGTTTATATCTAGGTTGCAAATGAGACGATAATCTCAAGCTTAATAAATAATTATTGGTAGTCATTAATGTGTTTATCTAAAGTCGATAGCATCAAATATGTGAGAGTAAAAAGTTTAAGAGTTAATTATTTTTTGTGTGAATCTATTTGTTAATAGAGTATACATTTGTTGTTTGTAATCTTTTGATAATTTATTTATAATCAATACAAAACAAAAATTAGACTTGATTACTTTTGTGAGATATTTTATTTCATGTTAGTATGTTATTTGTTTTACTAATTATATGTCAATTTTTTTACGTATTTATTTTATTTTTTATTTATTTGTAATCGATACGATAAAAAAAAATAAAAGTTTTGCAAAACACCTTATTTTGTAAACTTGCTGGTCCGCGAAATTTTTTTAGGTCACTTGCCGGTCCGCCAAAAAAAAAAAAAAAAAGGTAGGGAAACGCTATGTATACATATATTAGTGATAAAAATAAGCAAATGAATTGAAAACGCCACCTACATAATAATGTATTGTATGTTCCTCGTTGTGTTTCAATTTATTTTAGAAATTGAAACAATTAACTGGCTGTATTTTCCCTCATGATGCAGTTCAATCCTCTTTTATTTTATTGGCAATTTGCTAATTGAAGAAATAGTGAGCTTATATATATATATATAATGTTTGTATCAAATAGAATTTCGTCTAAAGCATTTACATCAATCTAATTATTGTGAAAAAGTTTATTGATATTATTATGTTCTTTAAATTTAATTATTTTATTTTAAATTATTAGTTGCCTGCATTTAAAAAAATTTTCAATAAACGTTAATCATTGATTGTGGAAAGGAATTTGGGATTACTTTTTTTTTTTTTTTTTACTGTGCTTAATATCTGTTATTTTAAAATATATATATAAAACGAACATATATAAACATGTTATTTTTATATTATATTTCTGAGATAGATTAAGAAATCCATAGGTTACTATGATCATGTGATATTATTAAAAATGACCAGCTTTTGGCACGTAATAAAAATTGACACTAATACAGAAAGTGGAGTTATCATTTATAAATTTATTAAAAATGATTCTTTAAATCTTTGAAAGTTAAATTTACTTATTTAATGAACTGAAACATACTACTAAATTTTTAGCAATCATAAGTAATGAAGACTAAAGTTTTACCACTGGATTAATATTTACTGGAAAAAACAACATTACTCTTAAGCAAAATGTGGTTGAAGATTTAATTTAAATTCAAATATTTTAATGATTTTAAAAAAATGTTGTTGATGTGGAATAAGCCACATGCAATTTCAATAACAAGTAATATAAAATCAGTACATATTTGGATCTATCAAATATGATTATAGGTTTTGTTTTGCATAATCTTATATGAATTGGGCTTTTAGAATTTTTTTTTCATGTGTCATAGCATCGTCCGGGAAGAGAACCCGCTAACCTGGGACAATTGCTCATAAGACAGCTGTGCTGACCACACAAATTTGTTAACACTATTAATGATGTCTTACAAAAAAACAACAATATAAAAACATATTATTTGTTAAAGTAAAATGATCAAACTTGGCAATAATTCTAATTGAAACCAAATTAATAATTGAAATCAGGAATATAAAATTCAAATTCTCATTTCAGCAAAAGTAAAATGTTTAAATTAAGAATGTATTGTGAATTAAACTATACCTTCTTTTGACAAAGTGCATGCCATTTTTAACAATGACTCTTACTTACATTATATTTTCTATATAATATTTTTCTTTTAAAAATGAGTAAAACATTAATGAGAGTAAAGATTATTTGGGGTTTGAATATAGAACAATTTCAAAACTTATCTGCCTTAGATCAAGGTAGATAATTGCTTTGAAGTCCTTAGAAATTAGCAAGATTGTGACATGATATCTCTGAATAATTTCTTTATACACACATTAAAGCATAAATATGTTGGATCATTTTTTAAAATAATTAGTACAATGAAACATATATTTAAATTTAATAAAAAAAAACATACTACAGTTAAATATTTGAAATAATTCACATTAAAATCATTCAGCACAAAATTATTAAAATATTAGATATAATAAATACTCAAAATAAGAGTCATAGATCACATGATCCTATTCTCTTAAGCTTGTAAGTTATAAACAATGAGAATTGTCAATTCCTCAAAAAGTTTTGTGATAAATGCTTAGCAAGAGAAAGCAAATTATGGTTAGACTGATCCTCTTATGTGGTATATAATACATATTAAGTTTGATCCATATTTAACACTATTTATAAATTCGTCTACACTGGCTATATATAAATTTTAATATATAATTTTTAGTTTTCCAGATGCATTGATAGTAGGAGAGTAGTGAAATGTTAGGAAGTTGGTGTACAATTATTATTGATTGTGATTTTTAACATTGTGCTGAGTCTAGTTCATGCATTAAACAAAACTAATTGAGTTGAAAGATTAGTGCCCAAAATATATCATTGTCCTGCCAAAACAGATATCCAATCTATACAATGAACATTGTTAAGCAAACACAAAACATTATAATGGATTATTAAGTAGTTACATTTTCATTTACCATTGTCAAACTCCCTCCACTCACAACCTTGACGCCATCCATTTCAGATAAATACACTAATGATTATTATTAATCATTTTCGAAACTAGAGATTATCTCTAGCTCAGATATAAACTTTAAACCTCTGTTAAAGATTAATATATCTGATTTTTAAAATTTTTACACACACGGAGTTATTCACCTTTCTCTGTCCCGTATGTAATATCTTTATAGATATAATAAACACCTCCACACTTCCCCATTCTTTTCAAATTCATATAAATAAAAATATGATCTGGGCCAACTGATGAGTGCTGGTTCAGCATGAAATGCATCTTGGGGATCATTTGTCTTTTATTATATCTTTATTTATATGAATTTGAAAAAAATGGGGAAGTGTGGAGGTGTTTATTATATCTATGGATTATTAAACTAAAATGAAAAATCGGAAAACTGATTGATAGGAAAAATTATAAACTTTTGTAAATAATAATTATGTTTATTTTTTATAAGATTCTAAAAATAAAAATAATTTTCTGCTAAATGGTATCAGTTTTTATCTATTAATTTAAAATAAATACAAATTATTGAAAAAAAAAGTTTTTTTGTTGCTATTGAATACATGTTTTTTTATATATTAATTTGTGTAATAATAAACTTAGAAAAACTCAAAACATTTTCTCATGCAAAAAATGTCTCATGATATCCAGAACGATTTATCATTTCATAATGCTTATTTCTGATATTAAACAACTGATATAATAATTTTGCATTTGTCTACAAATAAAATCAAATAAAGTGTATTTCTATCATGTTCTTCATAAACCCAAGCTCTATGTGGTTCATCAAAAGTCATACGTCATCATTTGATTCTACGGTTGTTCAATCTTACTTCTTAAACCAACTTATTTTAGCAAGCATTTGTTGGAAATGATTTTTATAAATATATGCTTGCTAAAATGATTTGCTTTATAAATTTATGCAATGGAAGATCCATAAAGACATGATAATAACAGTGTGTTATTTAAACAGTATTTAAAGTTGGTCTATCTGAGAAGATCTGGTCAATAAAATGTATCACAATACACAGTAACAACTTTTTTTCCATGTTTACAAATGAAAGATTAACCATTTCAAATTGATGTTTATTGATAGCCAATTGGATTACATTTTAGAACTTTTTATATTAAAAAAAATCATTTTTAAAAATTATATTTCAGTATTACTGATAAAAAAAAAACACTAAAATATATAATAAGAATAATAAGTTTTCGGTTATTTTGTCATTGATGATAAATTCTACTTATGATGAAATAAAAATTATTTCTAATACTAAACTGAATTTTTTGTAAATAATATATAAAGGAAGAAAAATTATATTTGAACACCTAAAATTTCACTTATAATTATTTCAAAAGTGACAAAAAGTAGCAGAATTATTATCATTTCCTCTTTTTAATTAGCCAATCACAACTTCATGATTTACATTATTAAATTTTCTTTTAAAAACAAATATTTTGAATAAAATCTGATCTGAATATCATATTTTTACCAAAAATTAATATTTTATAAACATTGAATAAAATAAATGTATAAATATTGAAGCAGTCGGATCTGAGTTCGATCCTAGCTTCATGTTATTTACCCTAATACTAACCTTAAATTTCCGATGCAATGGGGCTTTATACGTTCAATCCACGCTAATTTCCATAATGAATAACTTGTTTCAAATACGTAGTAAAATTAATTAGTTTAGTTTAAATTGGATCAATTCTCTAAATAAATTCATGATAAAATGTTCATGAATTTACATATATTAAATTGCCTGGATTGTGCGTATATATGTTTGTAAATATTAAATATATATAATTGTTCGAAAGTTTCATTGCGTCGGGAATACTTGTTTTTTTTACTTTTAAATAATTTGTAAAGTTTTGCGATTAAAAGCTACATTCCTTCCAAAGGCTTTCAAATTCTCAAAAACAACAGTAAAGTTTTATTAATAAAAAAAAAAGATAAGAATTCAATTTTTAATTAAAATCATTTCAGACTTTAAGAATTCATTTTCTAATTAGGAAAGGAATTCAAAAATTAGTTTGAAAGCCTTATCGAAGGAATGTTTCTGAAAACAACTAATTATAAAAAAAAAACCAGATTGATAATAAAATGAGCGCTAGCCGGAGGCATCAGTGAACAGTAGATATATAGCCCTGAAAAGTAAAGAAAAAGACTAGTTTTTGGTTGTAGAGTAGTGCAGTGAACTCTGTGTGTATAAAAATTGTATTTCATCATGATAGAGGGCTAGAACATCAGGGATCTGGCTACGGTTCCTAAAGTCCCGAGGAATCTTCACTGGAGCTGCTGAACCGTTTTCCGGATCGATCATTCTGCTAAAATAATGAAAGCTACTAAAATACTACTCCAGTAGTTAACCAATGATGCCTACGTTTCAACAACTTGGAGGAGTAACTTAAGGACAAGCACGGAATGGTAATATGAACGTTAAACTTTCTGGCCAGTTCGAACTTTATTTTATACTCCTTCTTTTTAAGAGCTCTTTTATTCTTTAATGTAAATCTTTGTAACACCTTTTATTCATGCTACTGTAAATTTATCTCGTAATTCTTTAAATCTCTAGTCTTTAAACTTTTTCTTTTCTTACTTGGCGGTTCATTTAATATATATATTTGTGTGCTTTATTAATGTCGTATTTAAAATTATATGCCAATAATTTTTCGACTCGATGAGCTCCTTGGTTCTATTTGCCTCACGCAAATAATATAATATAAATTTTAAATAGTTATTCTCGCCCATTAGAACTAAATTTATAAGTTCTATTAATCATCGAGTCGAAAGAAAATATTATACGTTTACTATTTTTATAATTAGCTAATCATAAATTATTTGCTCCGTTTTTCACCTATGTCCCCAGCTCCTAAGTTACAAGTGTTTATATACTCACGTAATGTTAAAATGTTATTTCTTGCTTCACTAATATTGATTTATTTATCCATATATATATATTTAAAATGTTTTGCAAAAAGGTCGATAAAGGGTTAAATGTATTTTAATTCCACTTTTGTTATTTTATATTAATATTCAGGAAGGGCACGATATTAGGGCATAATTAATATAGTTTATAAATGTTTTAAAATAGTTCGATAAAAGCTCGTTTGACTTTAATTAATTGGTCAAGTCATCACGTAGAGCATTCTACATGGGTTTTATTTTTCAACGATGACTATCAAGTCATCATCATCAAATGTTGCTGACGTAGGGCCATCTTCCGCTCCGTTAGGCTGGTCGGTGATCATATTCTCTTATTTAAATTTCTCGAGGAAGAAAGTACTTCCTTTCCGATTCATTAGTCAAAGGGCGTAAGACTTGCCAAATGCAAGCCGCCATAGGACTTCGATCATCGACTAGCGATCATCTTTCAATTTTACTCTCTGCCTTGTAATTCGTCAGTACCATTGCATCTTTGTTCCGGTAAAACCCGCTCCGTGCTCGTAATTCGTGATGAAGTGATTTAAATTAAAGTCGAACCAATTCTCAAATATATTTAGTTTAAATCAGTTTTCAAATCAAGATTAAAGTTATGCCTTAAAATACGTTTTGCTCTTCATGAATAGATTTCCGAATGTGAAAATAAATCTCACATTCCACCGTAATAAAATTAGAACAATCATTTCCGTTCTTAATGAATACCTTTATCTGCCTTTATATTTCTCGTTGGGGGCATAGACATAGAATCCCATGTTGTGTAATACTTGTTGGCATATGATAAGGACCGCCACTCTTATTATATTTATAAATTCTTTTAAAGACTAGAGGTAACTAATGCAATCTATATTTTATTGAACAAAACAAATTATTATTATTATTAAATATTTTCTAACATACTTGGTTTCTTAGTTCATCATTCTTTTTATAATTATTTAAATGTTAATACCCGCTGTCTGTGTTGGCAACCCGAACATACATATGATTTGATTTAAAAAGTATTCAAAGTAATTAATTATTAGATATTCGTGTCAGTAAAAGGGTCTCTAGTCCTCACCAACCGTGGAGCTAGTTCTTGGCGCATAGCACTGTGCCGTCGATTTCTGCTATCTGAGCTGTTAAGTTGGGTTTGAATTCAGTTTTGGTTAAGCTGAGTTTGAACCCGATTTGACTTGCGGTGGTGGTGGGTTTCGACCGGTACAATATGTACTAAACTACAAAATAATGCATGATTGCAAAGATTTGAATAAAAAATGAACTCATGCAAACATGGTGACTATTTAGAAAATGAAGAAATTTCCAATCACTGGTCTTTTATATTAACTTCTCTATATGATACTGACATCTAGAGATTTTTTTAAAATTAATAAATTTAAAGACGTATAGCATACTTTTAGATTTTGTTACCAAATAAAGCAAAACCAGCAAAAAACACACACCAATGATAATTGCAAGAAATTGAATTTAAACTGAGCATACCTCGTATAAGAATAGCCGTTTACAGGAAAACATTAAAATATTATAGTGATCATTATATATATATGTTAAATTATAGTAAGGTTAGGTAATAACAATATATATATATAATTAATAAAACAAGTCATAAATTTTGTAATATGCTTTTAAGCTTGCATTTAAATGTCCACTAGAGGGAGCTTACCAATAACTCTAATCAAACTTTACAAGCTCAGGCTTTCAAATTGATAGTGACTTGTTTTATAAGTGCTGACTTTTGAGTTAGCATTCTAGATCTAGTTTCTAGAGTCCCAGCACTCCACTGAGGTGAGCCACAAGCTTGAAATCAATTGGTTTGGAGATGGAGACTTTCTGATAGAGATTTTGGATACTTTCTCTTTCGGCACTTATAAAATAAAGCTTGATTGGAGCTATTCGCAAGCTTTTTCTAGTGAATATATACATATATTAAATAGAAGTACTTTCAGTTATGTTTCAATTATTATCAACTTAAATAACTTAGAGAAAAAAAAGAGCCGACATCATGTGATTTCCAAGAATTGTTTATATTGGTATTAGTAGATTGTCTATTTATTATACAATCTTTAAATCGATTATAAAAACTGCCACTTTAATTTCTTTCTTTTTATGATGCCTTTTTTATTATCTAATATAAGCCAAAACAAAGCAAAAACTTTAGAGACACTCTCTCAAATGAACTTGAATTTGAGTTCAAAAACATTTAGAACTCATATTATTGACCAACAAGTTTTGCTAAAAATATTTAGCAGTAATATTTTTACACTTTTATTAATTAATACAAATATATTAGCACCGAGCTTCACTAACATAATATGCATTTCAGAGTATTAAAATACTTTATTGTCCTGTATTTTATAATTATAATATATTGAAAAAACTGGAGTTTTTTTATCAACTAATGACAGAAGAAAAAAATTCTTAGCAACTGTTTTAGCTTGAATGGTTATCAACTTGAGAATGTAACCAATTTAAATACCTTGGTAATTTTATTACTATAAAGGTAGATTTGGATATAAGATAAAGCACAGATTCCCAATATGCAGCTGCTGATTTCAACAGCTTAACTGATATGATAGAGTATTTTATCACAGGTAAATAACTAATGTATTTAAGTTAGTTGTATATTGAATTGTTGCTTTATCTAATTTATTGTATGTAAGAATTCAGCATAGATTCCAATGTACAGCTGTTGTTTGAATATTTTTACATGGAAAGATGGCATAGTACTATTATAGATCATAGAAGAATATTAATTAAAGAAAGGCATCACAAAAAATAAAAAAAATGAAGAGGCACTCTCTATAAACAATTTAAAGATTGTATAATAGACAATCTGTTAATATCGATCTATACAGTTCTTAGAAAATCGCATGATGTCTGCTTTTTTTGTCTATTTTATTTCAGTTGATAATGATTACAAAGTAATCCAAATTTGTTTCTGTTTAATATATTATCTATCGTTATAATTTAAAATTTAGTATAGTTTTAACGGTTGATTTGTTATTTTACAATCATACACACACACACACAATATATATATATATATGCAAACAAGAACGACAAATATAACAAAATTAAAGGTTCAACTAATAGAGGTTTTAAGAACATTCTTTTTTTTATTATTAGTTGTGACATTATTATTTTTAAATGTGTTATTGATTGCAGTGTCTTTGCAACATTTTAAAAGTAACATTTATGATTAAGATGTTGGCAAGTATGACCTTGCCAAAAAATGAGGACGATAGTGTGGCAAATTATACATGGATGGACCCAGATTCAAAGACATTATATTTAATTTAAAATTTATATTTTATATAAATTGGTTTTTTACAAATAATATAAAATTATTAAAAAATAATGTAATAGATAAATTAATTACTTGTACTTAAAACTTCTTTTCCCACAATCATTTTTTTGACATACATGTTCAAAAACATTAAAAAAACAACTGTCAACATGCATATTATATGCTAAATCAACACCAATCAACTTACGAAAGGAAAAAATTATCATATTTGTTTTCATAATTTTCTCACTATTTTAAAATACACAGTATTTCAATTTTATTTACAATACCATTTATTTTTGATAAATACATCTAATAATTATTTTTAAATGTTTATTAGTCTCGATATAAACTCTAGCTTGATACAGATTTTAAATCTTAATTAAAGATTCAAACATTTGTTTTTTAAGTTAAACACAAACCATGAAATAACTCAATTTTATCTTTCTTTTTTTACATGTCACATATTATTTAGACATATTTAAAACTTCCATTAAGTCACAAATTCCTGAAGTACTTGAACAATGATATCCAAAAAAGACAAATAATTTCCAAGATGTATCTGTTACTGATTTAGCAATTTTCAGACCTCTCACCATATCACATACTTTTATTATTTCTTTTATATTTATTAATGCCAAATTATTACAATTTGATTTACAAGCATTAGATTTTCTACAGTTATACATGGAATGTGAGAGATTAAATTGAATTAGTTAATTAAAAATAGATATTTTAATCTTTTTTTTTAAGTGTCATAGGATCGACTGGGACGTGAACCTGCAACCCGGACAACTGCCTGCAAGTGCAAGGCAGTCGCGCTGACTTCTCAACCACCAATGCAAGACTAGATATTTTAATCTTTAATATAAAGTTTAAACTATTTAGCAGTAATCATTAATATATTTATACAAAGTGGATAGGTCAATTTATGATTGCTTAACATTTGACATTTTATTGGATTAAAATTCTAATACTGGTTTATTAACCAAATAAAATAATTTCAATCTGAATTATTTACTTAGTAAACCAATATTGAAGTTTTATCGAATGTATTACATATGGTAAACAACTGGGAGTTATCAGTCATGTCATTTCACACATAGGTGAGAAATTTCAAAAAAAAAAAAGAATAAAAATCAGGCAATTAAAATATAATGCAAATTATTCAATTAAAAGAAAAAAACTATAATGGGTTATTAAACGTAAAAAGTAAAACTTATACAAATCAATTTTCTTATTATATTTATTCTGGACTCTCACTTTATTAGAACAATTTCAGACCTTCAGAATGCTTAGTGAATAAAGGGAGGAAAAACATCATCTATCAATTTCTAATCTAGATACTTGAAAACTTGATACACTACTTCAAATAAATCTGGTTAAAAATGAAAAAAAAAAGAATACATATTTAAAATTGCAGAGCTGGAGTTTGCTAAAAAATATTATGGCCATATACAAACTGTTTAATAGCCATTAGAAAAAAACAAATTATAATTATTTTACTTTGTAAGTTTTATATTTAAAAGGAATTATTTTGACTTTATCGTAACTGTTTTAAGTTTGTATTTAATACTGTTATGCTATATTTTATCTTATGAATTGTTTAATGTATCAAAGATTTCAAAACAAAAAAAAAGAGTTTAATGAAAGTTAGTTACATGTTAATGCAGTTAAAGTAAAAAAAAAAAATATTCACTCTGTATTATATATGTATGTTATATTAAGTAAAAAACTATTTTTTTAAATTCATGTTGACCAAAGGTTATTTTGTAGAAATTGTCAGTTTAAAAAATAATTCATCATAATAATGGAAGATATAATATTCATTTTTAAATGTAATTTATCTGCATATAAATTGTTCATGTGTTAAAAAAATTAGATAAATAATTATGAATAGCTTTATGTTAATGATTTAATTGTGCCCATCATCTTCATTTGTCAACTGGATTGTATTTGATTGCTGATAATTTGATTTCATACAAATTATATATATATATATATAACCAGATGCTGGATCCAATTCAGTGGTTTTGTTACCAAAAAATTAAAACCTTTTATTTTAATTAAATTTCTAATGTTAAAAAAATTAAAAATTATTTAAAAGTTGTACATGTATTAACACACATACTTGTTTAGGTTTAAAATATTTCATTCTATTTATATATATATATATATATATAATTGATTTCTAAAATAGTTTTCTTTTACCGCTTGTTTTTATTTATTTTTTTTAGCAAATTAATTAAAAGCAAGGAAATCCTTTAATTACATTCCTGTTTCTTTTATTTTAATCATTTTAGTTTGATTTTGAAAGAAGAGGTTTAATTTTGTGTTGTTGTTTTTATATAAAATAATACCTGGTTAAAATTCTTAATTAGGTTTGAGCGGGAGATAAAAATTTGCCCTGGCCTCAGTCGTAGAATTGAACAACAAGAAAGTTTACATGGGAGATTGGAAAGAGTATAAACAACTCCAAAAATTTGGGATATTAGATTATTCTTGGCTTGACTAAGCTAATTCAGTTTCTCTGTGATTCATTCAGCATCTTATAATTTCACTATTTGCAGTTATAATAGCTTGCTGAGATTTGTAGTGTTGTCAGTTCAGACATTGAATTTCTTTTCAAACATTTGCTGTCCCAGATGTCAAAATCCAATGCTATATGTATGATAACCTATAACACGCCTTGCTAAATTGAACTAAGGTTGGACCTCTGATTCCATGCTGCTTTTTCATCATGCCATGAAAGTCTAAAGTAAACAAGATCATAAAATATATCTCTACACTTGCCATCATAAAGAAATGGAACACCTGAAAATTGGAACCGAAAAATAAAAGTGTGTACTGTTTAGAACAACTATGTGAACTTTGCTTTACCATAAGGTAAATACATTTATTTATTCTTTCCAGGGTACATTCTTTAGTTAAATCTCCACTCAATTTAAAAATAAATCTGTAGTCTTAATAATTATTTAATCTCCTATTTATTATCTGTACTTACTTTTCATTGTCTTTATAGTGTGTGTTGGAATCTTAGTTTTAAAATTCTAAGTTTGTTTTTCTTTTTTTTTTATTGGAGAGTGTATTATGAGATTATATTTTTATATTCTTACTATGTCTTCCTTTGTATTACTAACTATTGCTAATTGCTTTGGCAGAGTTTTGTAATTTTTCTTTAAAACACCTGTCCCTATTTTATTGTTAAATAATTAATATAAATTACTGTGTTTGCATTTTCTGCAGACCACTAATCTCTTGGCTGGTGGTTTATTGAATATATTGTTCTGTTTTTCTTGGTAGAGATTCTTGTGTGAGACTAACCTTGGCTGGTTTAAACATACCTGATCATGAGCGTTTTGCAGAATTATGACATTCTTAGTTCCAACAATTCTTTTCTGGTCTAAGAAAAGCTGATCTGCACTATCCTGTTGGTTCTCCACATGCATCCATCTCTCTAAATCTTTATGGGAAAAACATGAAATTGGCTTAGATGAATGTCTAGCAGGAAGATACTCTTAATTCCCATTTAAATTTTAGGTGATGAAACTTTTTTTCTAAGGCATTTAATGTTTTTATATTTTCAACTCATATACACTCTCTGATAAATTCACTTATAAAAATCTAGGACCAACTTTAGAATTTTGTTTGCTAGATTTATTTGATCCTTTACATTTTTGCTTTAAATTTATTTGTCAGAGCGCGTACTGGGAATTTTCTTTGTAATTTATTTGTAGTCCTAATTATTCCACTTTCTTGAAATGCTTCGGCAGATATAACTAGTTTCCAAATTACTTATGTCTCTTATTGAGACCTTTAATTATTATGCTCAGCTTAGTTTTGGGCAATTGTTTGGTTGATGATTCACCTGTATTATATGGCTGTTTTCCTTAAATGAGATATTTAATATTTTATTAAATTTAAATCATTTACGTTGGATTATTTTCTAATTTTATTATTTCATTAAATTGGAGATGTAAGTTTTTTCTCATTTTATAATTTATACTTCGCCGTATTCATTTACTTTTTTTTTGTTCTTGCATTGTAATCAACCTTGGTTATCTTAAATGTGATTTATCCATGCAGCAGTCTGATGTCAATATGATGCCATTAGTCTATAAGCTAGTGAATGCTCATCCACACTGGTCCATTGATTCATGCAATAAACTTTCCATTGCTTTTTCTTTTTGAATAAGGAAATCAGAATTGCTGTGGGTGAATTGTTAGCTAAAGGAAAATCTTTCCCTCATGTTCTAATTCACTTTTAGGACGTTATCTGTCTGCCAGAGCATTGACTTTTTATTCTTTCTAGTACATGCTTGAGATAACCATATTTATCATGTGCAAATCTTTAATTTATAATTTTATATTTCTTTTAATAAAACTTTAAAATTGTTTAAACTTAATTTGGCTGATGTTTGTCTTAGTGCTTTTATTTTCTCAATTGTCTGAACAATATTCTCAAGCTCTTGCTTTCTCTCTGAGTCTAGTTGGCACAGATCATCATCCTCATGCACTTTTGTTCCCCAGTAAACAAAATTTCCAGATATGCAGTGATTGATCTGGTGGCACCCTCTATGATTAAAAAGGAATTGAGGGTCCGGTACAATATATATATATATATTGTAACGGTACATAAATATGCCATTACATTAATTTAAAATAAAATCTTAAAGTTCGCAAATAAAAATAAAATCTATTAAAAAACTAAAAGCTAAAATGTTTGTTAAACGTATATATATTCGCACAGATGCAAAACTTAAAATTTTTTTTTTTTTTTATAAATAAAAAAAGGTATTTGAACGTACTTTGTAAAAATAAAAACAGGTATTAATTAATTCCTGTAATCTGTAAATGGAAATGATTGTTTATTAATTGAAAAGCAAGCTAGCCTTGGGGCTCTTGTGTAATTAAAAAGTCAGATGAAAATTGGATAAGAGAATAAAGAGAAATTAGCTTGACCAATGGAAGCACCAAGCCTCAGCCTGGACCCTAATGAAAATGATGGATTAGTGATGTTTTGTTGGTTGAATCTGTGTGGATATTATAAAAAGAGAAATACAGTTTTCCTGACAGTTTTCCAGCTTGCTTTTGTGAGAAGGGCAGTAGGATGCACATATTGCTCTCTCTCTCTCTCACTTATCTCAAATGAAATGACTGTAATACCAGGATTGTTCCAGCTAAGGCTGCCTTCAGATAGACCGGGTTTCAAATAAAGACTCTATGGGAATTAAAAACAGGAACCTGGACTCTTCTACCATGAACTATGAACTTTACAATTTAAAAATAATTAAGAACTTTCGTTCAAACTTTTAAGATTCAGCTAACCTAAATGTAAAAAAGTGAACTCTTATCTGATTTTCAAATTGACAATTAATATTTAAATTATATATATATATCTGACTTATGTTTCAAATTAATTATAAATGTTTAATTTTTACATATTTGTTTGCTAAAAATCATTTCCATTTTTTTTTAATTATTATTTTATTTGTATTAATATTTATCGTTTAAATTATTAAATGCATTAAATTTCAATTGGGCATAGACACTTGCATGGATTCATTCACATTTAATTATGTTTTTGTTTTCATATATGATTAAAATATATAGACATTCGGTAAATAATGATATCTTATGGTGAATATCTAAATTGTATTTATTCGGATGTCTTTTTAGTTATTGGTGTTAATGCGGCATCTTATGATGAATGCCATTGGGTTTCTTGTGAATTCCCTCATGCAATTACATCAATGACTTTATATTTTGATCATTTATGTTTATTTTGAAATGTTTTTGAGTGTGTAATCTGTGTAGTCGATCTATGCTCAACATTAAAAAACAAACTTCTAAAAATCTATCTGTGCGAATTTAAATAAATGTTAAATGTAAGTCGAGCATGAAAGGCTATATAGATTTGTAAAGTTATATTAAGGGAGGGTAACCTTAGGTTATTCATTTCATAGTTGAATTAGGTCAATGGATTGAATATATTGGTGTAATTAGTAGATGTAGTATCAGTTTCGCTATGGGCAGAATCGTTGTATACACCGCACAAAACTTTTTTGCCTATGGATGGGATTGTAAGTTGGCAAAAAAGACTGCAGTCCCTTCCTATGGAGTTTTTATTTTATTGTTCTTCTTGCCATACAGATGTAACATTCCTGTATTGGACAAGAGTCAATGTCTTCTCTAACTATACTGTTCAGATGTCCATTCCTGACAGTATAGTATATTGTGCTGTTGTATTTTCATGCTACATTGAATACATCAATGTATCAGATGGATTGACACCGGTTTGACTGCAAACTTTTGGCCTAAGATTAAATAAGGTATAGAATATTTTATTTTCAAATGCAAATCTATGTAGTTTATTCATACGCGACAATCTTAAAATAAATATAAATTTCATCTGTGTAGATGATTTAAAAGTTTAAAATAATAATTTAAATTAAAAGTTATATTAAAATCTAAAATAATGTTATTCCTCAAAATTTAAAATGATTCAAATTTTATATGTGCGTAAATAAATGTTTGTGTGTTAATTACTGGCAGTGGCTTTTATTTTTTTATATATATTTAAGATACAAATTAAACAAGTTATTTATTATTATCTCTGTGTCTTCATGAGCTAGTGACAATGGGCTAATGGTCTAAATATAAAATAAAGTGGGATCTTAACATCCCGTATCTGCCTACTTTATAAATTTTTCTAGGCTCAAATGCCTAGATGGTGCCCTGTAGTGCAGATTGCGTTTAGATTCGATCTCTACTTCCATTTGGATAGTTATAATATGTACACAGTTGTTTGTTGACTATCAAATAGTTTAAATATATCTGAATCTATATAGGAGGATTCATTCTTATTTTGTTTACTAAATTAGAAATCAAACTCAAAATGAGCCAACTCTTTAGAAGTCATAGTTTAATGAAATTGGGAGTAGGACTTAACAAATGACCATTCTTTATAGTTGTTATAGAAAGTATAGTAGTTATATATTCCATATTCCACTAAACATCACATGATCACTATTTCTTATGCTAGCACATTAGTACTATATTCCATATACAATATATGCATATGTGTATACTACAAAACGCATGAGTGAAATAATATCTATATTTATGGATTTATCAATGTGTAGAGTTATATTTTACGTTTATTGAAGTCCAGATTCACTGTATGACAAATGCAATCATATATCTATAACTGTATTATTAGTATAATGTAAATGAAAATTAAGATTAAATTTAGCAAAGAAACTTTGGCCATTTTAAAGTAAATATTGTATTCCTATATGAATAGAAAGTGAAACAATTATATGAAAGAGATTGGAGAACAGGCTTTGTTAAAAAAAGTTAATTTATATGTCAACTGATAATCATATTTTGTAATTTAACTCTTGTTGGATGATGTGGTAGCCTTTTTAAATGGAATATTCTATGGTTTACATTTATTCATCAGGGATGACTTGTGTTCTTCATGATCTAGCCAGCTACTGCAAATAGAAGCTGTGTAGTGATCATCATTATCCTATTAAATAAAAGATTGTTAAAATTTATGTGCTGGTCTATTTCCTAATATTTAAAATCCGGAGGTGACATATAAATTATATATATATTTTAAAAAGTAAATCATTAATATTGAGGGTTTTATATCCATTATTTTATTCTAGCATGTTTTTGTAGTTATCGTTGCTCTTCAATCAGGTCACAGATTAACTTTGCATGAAAAATTGAATTAATTATTTTAACGATTTTGAATTCGTTTGTAGATGCTACAAGTTTTTAACTTGAAAATATTAAATTGCGTTATTCAAAACAGCATTAAATCAAAGTATTTTTGTCAATGTATATAATTAAGCTAATGAAAATACAATTTGTATATTAAAATAATAATGACATCATAGTTGAATAATATAAATTTATTACTAGCAATATATCCAATGTACTGTTTTTTTGGACGGTAATCTAAATAAAATCTGTATTCAGTGTACAGAAGGGGATATCTAACTGTTCAAAATAATAGAAATAATATGTGTGTTTATTTTTTTTTACAATTAGAATATTATTTTTTAAAACGTAGTTTTTATTATTTTATAATAAAAAATATTTTGAAAAAGATGCAGAAAATCCATTTTCAAATCAAAATTGATTTTATAAAATGTAGATGTAAATTTAATTCCCAATAGTTTTTTTTTTTTTTTTTTTGAAACGTAAACATTTTCTGTATTATAACATTTTGACATGCTTCTTTATTCTCTAAAATTGTTAGCAGAATGTTTAGCATAGATAGTTTATTACGTTTGAAGGTTGAGAACACAATTCCAAAAAATTGAGATGACAGAGTACATTGTATTAATGACATATAAAGCAATGATTAAATGTCACGATGATGATAAAATGTTATCAAATAATCATAATAATTTATTGCGCTTTTACGTATGGATAAAATGTATTTATATATAACACTTTCCTTTTCAACTGTAACAAAAAATCACCATATTGAATTTTTTGATCAAAAACAAATGGTTGATATATCTAGGATTATTATAATCATCTTATAATCTTGATCACCCTTGACATTTTTTCCTCCCCCCCCCCCGAACGTATAACTCATTTGAGCGTGTCACACATAACAAAATAAAAACGCTTATTATTAAAATGCATAAACCTTAAATAAATGTTACACATATTTAATCCCCAATTAAATATCATTATCTGCCAAGGATTATTGATTTTGTATTCAATTGTCAGCCCAATAATAAATTTTGAGATTTGTCTAGAGGATTAAAGAACCGAAAAGTTAAGCCGTACTTCAAATTTTCAAATCTTAACTGTAGGAAAAGAAAACATTTCTTTTTTTTTTTTTTTTTTGCTGTTATATTTTTGGCTGAAAATAATTATTTTTTATCTAAAAATGATAAAGTGATATTAGTTTTAAAAAAATTACTTCAGGTATATCTGTCTATCAGCGACTTGACATAATAGTATATATTTATTTGTCTCTCTCTATAATTATATATACCGGTTACCTGCTTCGCCTGGCATCTAGGTTTAAATACAAGACTGTGAATCTGATCTTTTTTTTTAGCATATATCATCAGGATTAGGATATTTAAAAAAATATTTGGCCCATAGTCAACCCATTAGCCCTAAAATACCGACAAGTAAATAAATAGAATAGCTATTTTTAGCTAGAGGGTACTCAAAAACAACAACAACAACAAAAAAATCAAACGATCATTCAATAGTTTATTAAGGCTGATGATTAAGTGTCTCTTCTTAATTATTAGAAGCATGCTAGAAAGATTTTTGTTCTTCTGTAAACCATTTAATGGCTAATTTATCTCTTTACTTATACATTAACTAATTAAGCTTTATTGCCTTTCTTAATTTATGAAGCTTTTAAAAAAGTTTAAGGTATAAGTTAAGACTTTCTCTTTTTTCTGTTGAACTAGTAAGTGTGGGTGTATGTATATATAATCCCTATATTCTGCAACATGCTTTTATTATTCTATACATATAGCAGTTATTAAACATCACTAACTGTAAAATAGCTTAATAAATATACGCCAATATTTATAAAGTAATTTTTTTCAAGAGCGTATACTGCTTCTTCAATATATTTGCACATAGCCCTATCTCATATTGATCACGTTGTGCATTTAAAGTTTATTATTTTATAAATATTATATATTGTGCAATCAAGCAGATGCTACGTGGTGTATACATAGCCTGCTACTTTAAACATATCAACATTTTTCTGTTTTTTTAAAAAAAAACAAAAACAAACAAACTAAGATTATGAAAGAAAATACAAATGTGACTAAAGTAAGAAACAATGAATATTGAGTAAGGAAGTGAAGCTGCTGTATGACAATGACAAATAACTCATAATATTTGAAAACCATTAATAAACACAGTCCTTAAAAGAAAGAATAAAGAAATCAGAAGAATCTTTATAGTTAAATGTATATAATTTATATTGATAGTTGCTTTGACAGAATAGAATAGGAAAATAACCATTACAAATGGAAATTACATTGTTTGTAACATAATTTGTTCACTTACTGTTAAATAAAAAATTGAAACACTTTTAAAGAGTCATAAATCAGGAATACCCACTATTTTATGATCATAAGTCTAAAGTTTATCAGTTGTCACTTGTTAAATTAGCAACAACTGATAAATTGAAAATACTAATACTTTATATAACAATGTTCTACCTAATAAGCTGTGAGTTATCATTCTTAGTTAAATGTATTTGGAAAAAATATTTTTAAAAAAACTTTGAATTATTTAAAAAAAAAAACATCTTATTTAATTGTAAAAAAACATATCTTGCATCTGGGAAATAATTTGCTTTGCTGCAGTGTATGGAAGATTAATACTTTTAGGAGAATGAACATAAACTTTGAAAAAATGTTTAAAACTCCACCAAAAACATTTCTTTAATATTCACTAACCACATTTAATACATATAAGTTTTTTTTCCAAATGTAACTAATGTTATATAAATACAACAATTATATTTTTATATAAAAACAATTTCCCTAATACAATGTCTTACTAAAAAGTAAGAAAATAGTGGGATTATTTATTGTTACGATATATAACGATCTATATTTCATTCAGGCATATTCATTAATTTATTTTAGTCTGCTTGATCAGTTATTTGATTTTATCACCTACTTAGCTGTTTTTCAATAAAAAAAATTGTTTTTGCCATATATAGAGCTAATTAAATATGCACACAAAATATGAATATTTTAATAGTAAATCAGACTTTTTAAGAATTTTCACAAACAAATAATCCAACGCTAATCGCAAGCTGATTTTAAACCAACAATATAAAAGATATAGCGAAAAACAATTCAATGTAAAGAAATGTCTCTAATATAAATGAATCTGCAATAAAGCTTCAATACATAAGCATAATAAATTAAAGGAAATAAGCTTATTATATTTAATAGTATTCACATATATCACATTATTAGTACTGATATTGCTCTGGGTGAATTTAGATTAGTAGTAAAATGATGTACCTGAAGACTAATGTTTCATGGATTATAGATCAACTTATTACTTCAGGCAGATACCCCAATGTTACATAACTTCCTGAAAAATTAATCACTTGCCATTATTACTATGGTTATTAAAATTAATGCACCATACAACATCACAATTGTCACAACTTTGTAATAAGTTCATGTTGGTAGCAAAAATAAATTATTAAAATTGAACTATTAAATTTTAAATTTAATAAATGAATATACAATAAAGTATTAACATTAGTTTTTTTTTTTTACAAAAAATACATTTGTATCATGGATATTGAACATCTCCTCTTTAACTATGTATACAAAGATGATACATTGATAAGAGTTTTAAGTAGTAAACTATATATAATCAAACATTATTTAGATATAAATGGGTGCATATAAGATATAGCACAGAAAATTTTATTAGCTATTTCTTTTTGATTTTACAAAAATAAATCACTATATTTTCCAAAATCTAATCATTATATTTTCCAAAATCTGGCTTAAAAGTATACATGTTACAATAAAAAGAGAGGGAAAATATATATAAGAATCGAGTAAAGTTAACATGCTGAATTTTGTAAAGGAAATTTTATAAGATGGTATATTTTGAACATTATTTATGCCTATGTTTCCATAATTGAAAGTAAAATTTTTAATTGTGTTTTGCTTAAACTAAACCACAGTACATATCAAACTAGTTTACAATGTAACCACTCATACAAGAGACTAGCCATTCTGACTCCAAAAAAAGGGAAAGAAAAAGAGAAAAAAATCTACTCCAGAAAGGAATTTTGTGATGACTATAAAAACTAATCTGTGAACCATGGTATAAAACATCCTACCTATTTTTCTGTTTACATATTATTTTTTTACAATGATGTCATTTTTTTCAGCAGAAAACATTTATTTTTAAAATACTTTATCACCATGTCTAATTTTAGATCTTCATTGTATTTTCTATTCTTTGACATAACTTCCCAAAGAAAACATTTGATTATCATTGCACTTCTTTGGAATATCTTTGAAATAATCCTTATATTGTAGATGATGTATACCTCTCCTCTAAAAAACATTCTCAAATTAACCAAATATATCTTTTAAGAAAGACTTCAATAGTTCATTCATTTTACATGTTCAATACAATGGAGGTCTGATTTAATGACTGAACTCAATAATATCACATCCAGAAAGCTGAATAACACATTGATTGGTTTTATGATCTTGACATTGTATTTTTTGAAATTTCACACTTTAAGTAAAGTCCAGAATCCAAAATACATTTTTTTTTTTTTTACTTTTAATCGATTCAAATTAAAAATTCCACAATATCAAATTTATATCATACTTTGATCACTGTTTTATTAAATTGCTTATAAAAATTTCTAAGGTCATTGTGATAAAAATTGAAAATAATGTTAGTACAAGTACACTTCCTTATTTCATAGGAGTTTTATTATAACCCTCAGATTTTCCACCTTTGTAATACTGCTTCCGCTCTTCCCATAAATGAAGAATCTATATAATATGAATAAACTTTATTTTACTATTTATCACTGCCATTAAATCATTGTTTAACATCAATATACACTTCCTTTTTTCTTTTAAAATATATATGACTTATAAAACATAATGTTCTTTTCCACTAAATCCAATCAAAATATATACACTTTTTTCTTTCCAAAAACTTTTTTTTTCCATCACCATATATATACATTTAGTTGTTTACTACAGTCAATGTTTTCACTACCTTATTTAAAGTCATTTTCAAGAATTTACAAAATACATATTTATATTTTTATAATTATCAATACAATTAAAAATGAAATAAAAACATAAAAAATACACATATTCTATCATAAAAAACAACAATAATTTAATATAATGTGATAGATCTTAACTAAATCAAATGCCTTGACCAAATCAATAAAAACAATATTTAAAACTTACAAATAATTCCTAATTGTAACCTAAGTTTACTTTTACTAATTAATCATCTCATGGACTAATGCTCTGAGTTGTCACAGGTTGATCAATTTTTGGAAACACTATGGACAAAAAATACAGATTATCATCTTAGATCTTCATATTATACTATGTAAATCAATGATTACCTTGTAAAACACTTTGTACCAATAAAGTTTAATCCTTTTTTTTTTTTTTAAAAAAATCACTTCTTTGTTCATAACATTTTTCTTGCATTCCCTTATCAACAAATGCTATATCTATAGAGCTTCTTGATTCTCTAAAATTACATCAAGTTTCTGGAAATCTTGCATCTATAACTGCAAGAAATCTATTCAACATTTCTTTTCAAAGTATCTTTGCTGTAGTAGATAATAATATTTCATTATAATTACTGTAATCTTGTTTACTCATTTTCTTTTCAAAATTGAAACAATAAAAGCATTTTTAAGATTGGATGGTACAATTTTATGGTTTCATATATTCCTAAAAATCAATTTTTAAGATGATGAGCAGCTGTTTTGACTTCCTTAACCTGGATATCTTTGTCCAAATCTAAATTATACAAAATAGACATATCGTTAAAAGTTCTGATCTCAATTCTTGTATCATTATTCAAAAAAAGATCAAAATGTTTCCTTCTATAATCAAAATATCATTGCCATCATGAAATAGAGCATCATTGATGGATTTCATAGGACTGGTAGATCATTTCTCAGGTCCATATTTTGCTTTCAGTGAAAACAAAACCCTTCTTATCAGTTCTTGAATTTCTTCATTCAGATCTTTATATTTATTATGCATTCAATCTATTATTCTGCTAAGTAGAAAGTGTCATGATTTTTTTTTAAAAAATTACCAATAATAATATTGTCAGAAAACTAGTCATTATTCTTCTTTTAGTGAATCCAAGCAGAGATTTACTTGTCTCTATAACACACTTATACAGAGAAATGTTTTTTTTTTTTTTTTTACAATAACATGACAGACCTGAAGCAATTCTAATATTTAATATTAACAACTGCTAAAATTTAGTACAAATAGTAGATTTTTCTAAAAAAAAATGAACATCAATTTTATTGTGAATATTAGAAATAATATCTCTTTTGTAAGGCAACTATCATTTTAATTTTGAAGTGTATTAATATGCAATCAGGCATTAATTTCGTACTTATAAGTGCCCACATAATATAAAATTCTCTTGTATTCTGACTCATAACTATAATGCAATCTATTAAATGTCATTGTTTTGAGCATAGATGCATTTATGATTTTTTAGAATTTTTTTTTAATCTAATGGTTGAGGCATATCTGTTAGACATAAATTAAATAATAACAAACCATTTAAAATTATAGCATCAATACCATTATTTCCAATAACTTATAGTCAAAGTCTAATATTTATTCTGATATGTTATCTCTTAATGGTATTTTTATAATAATGCTATCCAACAGGAAAAAAAAAACATTTCTTTCTCTGAATTCTCTGAGTTTAAGGTTGGAGCAAAGACCAAATAAAATAAGCACAGGCCACAATATGCAATGTGAGGTTTAACACTATTAGCCTTTCATTGATACAATGAAAAACTCCAACAATAGAAGATAATAAATTCAGTATTATAGCAAATTCACTAACTGATTTGTTTTTACAAAATTTGTATTCATCCATCTATTTTATTAATCTTCCTTTCTCTGGAAAAGAAGTTTCATTTAGAACAACTATTTCAATCTTAATTCTTGACAATTCTTTAACCACCCATACAGTCCTTAGTTCTAGTCTTAAGTAATGAGTATTGAGTAAAATTTGCATATTCAATTGGTGCTATGTTTAGAAAAAAATAGACATATAGTATTTACATTTAATACTACCAATGTCTTTTACTTTATCACTTTTACTGATATTACTATTATTATTCCTATTATTTCTCCTGGTTAAATAAGTTCCAAAAGGTATGATTAACTAACCAAATTGTGTGAGGCAGGACATTTTTAGACTAGATTTTCTAAACTCTTTTGCTTCTGTGGAACACTCAAATAAGGTTGCTTAAACATAACATCTTTGTCATCTAATACTTCTGACTCACTGAAATACAGTTTCAAAATAATTCAGTAGTGACTGCATTGCTCTAAAAAAATTTCACAACTAAGGACTGCCAAACTTACTAAATCTGTAACATAACATTGCTTTTCAAAATTTGTGAGAACTTAAGCTAAAAAAACAGAAAAAGGAATTGGAAATTATAAATATTGTGTATGCCATTAAAGGATGGAAATTTTGTTGCACAAACCACATAATACCATTGACATGGTTTGCATAAGGCAATATCTTATGGAATGTAGAAGTTTATGACAATAATCTTTATAATAACTTAAATAAAGAAAGAAAAAACAGTGAAAGACAGAATGAATGTTTTTATTAGAGCCTTTGAGGAACCAATATCCTATACTACAATTCAGTAGTTCTAAAATGGGTACTGTTTATTTGTTATTTACAAATGGCTTTCATATTTAAAGGTCCTTCCGATATCTGCCACTTGTTAAGCCTACTGATAAACTAATAATATTTTTTACATATTATACTAACAAATGTAATCAAATATAAATTAAATAGAAATAAAAATACTAAGAAAATCAAAATTTATTTGTTTTTTATTCTATGATCATGTTTTTTGATTTATTAAATGATTGTTTTTTCATGTAAAAAATATAATAACAAGAATATAATTGAACATAAAATTGTCCACAAATGCAAAGGCCAATTTCCAATGACTTTTTTATTTAAAAAGACTTATAAGATTTATACATTCAGACTCAAAATTATCAATAAAGTGAGTCTCTTCGAACTTCTTTTGAAAAAAGGATATTAGAATTAAGTGAAACAAATCAATTAATTGTTTCAACTTCAAGCAGTATGCATATTAAGTTAAGCTAAATGAAAATAAATCTAAAAATAATAAAATGCATGACTACACAATGCAGAAAGATAGATATCAAATGATAATGAATATTATAATAGTGACTTTTTATGCATGCATTGATGCATACTTTGACTAAGATCCCATAATAAATAGCATATATTAGTACCATAAATTTTTATTTATGATGATGATCAAGCCAAATACATCTCACTGTTAAATACATAATAGTTGTTTTACAAAGAAGTGGTTATTGATCATCAACACCCATTCATTTTGATCTATGATGAACTTAAGTAAGATTCTGCAGCAAATTTTGCAAGCTTATTTAAAATTTTAATCATTTAGCACTGATTTTTATTTAACAGAAACAAAGATTTAAATATTACATTGCACAGCCTTATACACTAATTTAGTAACATTATAACCAAAATAGTATGGAATAGTCAAAAATACAATATATATAATCAGACACTTCTATTAATATATTAAAATATTACTTTTATTTTTCACTCTTAGACTTGACTTATACCTAATAAATATCACTTTTAGAACAACATATGAATAATGATTCTATCTTAACATTCCAAATAAACTCAAAATAGTGGCAGCAATTAATAAAATCTATTTTTTCATTTACCTGGTGTATATGCTGAAATAGGAAGAAAACATTCACAAAATTTATACATATATTAAAATAGAAAGTAAAACAGATAAATTTAATCCTTACAAGAATAAATAAATAAAAAAAAACAATATTTGAAGATCTTTTACACAATTAAATAAAAAAGGTTTTAACAGTATTACTTATTCATACATGTACTCAAAGTTTTCAAGTATCTCTTTGTAAATAAATATTAATATAAATGCCCTTCCACTTCAAGGGTATGACATCTTTATTCTGGTTTCACAGATATAATCTAAAGCTTAACTCGATTTGTAATTTTAAATGCAGTCATCAAATAATTGCTTTCAATTCATTTAAATAAAAATAACATTAGATTTTCACTGAAACACCATTCTGGAAGACAACATCTACATTAGAGTCAACATATTTTGTAAGTTATTAGACAATAGGCATCACTCAAATTTATTCTATGATTAACCAAGAAAATTTCTCTTTTTTGAGTACTACATTGTCTTAGTTAGGCAAGTAAACCAATATAGAGTCATAAATTTACTGGATATTGCTTCAGTGGAGTACACTAAAAAATAATGCTTACTCTGATGATTAAATAAATTAGTTTAACACAAAATCAGGTTGTTGCATCAAACAACTGTTAAATGATACAGCAGTCACATTTTTTGTTTCACTTCTTCAGAGTATATTGAGAATTAACTGTTGTAATGTCTTCTGCTTGGTTAACTATTTTAAAGTAATCAATAATTTTTTTAATGTCCCGTTTATAGTATTAAAACAGCTTGTCTCTATTGTTTTCAAAATATGTTTTAACACAGATATTAATCAGATCATCTATATTCAAGGTTTTTGGTATATTGTTACATTTAATTAGCTCTTGTTATTCAGAAATTAAAATGTTTAATTACATTACATTTTATTTTGAATACAATTTTAATTATTTATAACTAATTACTAAAACAATTTTAATGACATTGTTAATTAATGAGTAACAATACATTTGAACATTAAAGCGTTGCACAAGGAGTAATGACCATATGTGGGCAACATGATCTATATAAAATTTTAAAAATTGTACTCTAAATTAGTATTAACTAATCAATTAAAATTTTTTTAATCTGTACCTGTTAGTCTCGTGATAAGATCTTACATATGTATTAGTTTGGCAATATTTATTTTGGAAAATGATGATCTATAACATTATTTACTAAAAATATACAGTACTTCAAATATAAGACCCCCCCCCCCCAAATTATGGACCTGTAAAAGAAAAGTATATCTTAAAATTGGGAATAAAAATTTTTAATATTTTATTTCTGTGAATCTTTGCTTTATGATATATATATATATATGCACATAATATTATTATCATTACCTGTGTAGAAAGGCATGTTAAATCTTTTTAATAAAAAAAATAATTTAACATTAAATGTCAATATTTTAGATTAATTTTGTAAACAATTTTAAGTCTTTCTCAAAAAGCAACTTCTAAAATTATTTTGCTCATTTTTTCATCATTCAGTTCTGAACATTTTTAAATATTTTTTTAAAAGTAATAAATCAATACGACAATGAGATAAGAACATGTCTTCACTCTGATTGGTTGTTTCTTGTTCTCTACGCAAGAGAGTTTCTGTCAACAATTTTAACAGTTCCAATATCATCATTTTGATTTCAAATTGAAAACATATGTTTTAGAATCTTTTAACATTTTGCCTATTTTATCATTATTTTATTAAGAAAACAATGATATAAAACTTGCTTTGCTTTGATTGGTTGTTTCTTTCAACAATTTTGACAGTTCTGATATCTTTATTTTGATTTTAAAATGAAAACATGTTTCAGAAATTTTTTCTTATACATTTATAATTATTTTTTTAGAAAATATTTGTAAAAATAATAAATTATTTTAGAAGAATGATTTAGATTTTAATCAAAAATACTTATATATTAAAGCAAAGTCAGCAAGAAATCAATAATGTATGGTTGCAATTTGTAATTGAATGACAAAAATATATTTTATGTTGACTGTTATAGATTATTTTTGCCAATTGTAAAAGTACATTTATTTTTAAAAACATTCTATCAGACAAATTATTAATTTGCATTTTAGAAAAGGTTTTTTAATCAAAAGAAAAAAAGATTTACCTTAATATTAAATGTCAATACAATATTGTAAAATGTGTTCTTTGAAAAAAAAGTTATGATATTTACACTAAAAAAGACTTTGTAATACAAACAATATATTATAATCTTGAGTAAATTTTGCAGTCTTGGAAAGATATACATGAAGAAATTATAAAAAAATCTTTTTTTAAAAATGTTGCATTGATAATGACTTAAATGGCATGAAAATGATGTACCCAGGTGGATATAGAAAAATTAAGAATTCAAGTTCTGAAAATGAAGATATAGAAAATATAAGTATGTCTGAAGAAGACTTGCAATAAATTAGATGAGCTTATTGTATTTATATTAGTTCCTATTTAAATAAATAAAAATGTTTTTATTTGTTAATAAAATTTTTTTTTTTCCCAATTTTCAGGGCTTAAAATCATACTGTATTTTAAATTTGGGGGCATCCTATATTTGAAGTAATATGTCTACAAACATACTTACAGTTTTCTGAGAGAACCTTATCTTCCACTTTCTAAACTTATAAAGAATTTTTTATTTTGATAAATTACCAACTACAATTTTATTTAGTGGAAATGAAACATACCCACATTTATGTTTTTTTCAAGAAATGATCTTCAACCAAATACATTTTAACAATTTAAAGTTATTACAAGTGATAACCAAACCCAAATAATAATAATAATAATAATAATATACATATAATTAATTATGCAATTTTGTTCTTTTACAAAATGTTTTCTAGAATCACTGCTGTGGTCTGATCCTTGGCATGAATCCCGAACAAAATACCATCATTGTGTGCCATAAAATTAGCAGCAAAACTAACATTTTGACTAATAATATGTCTCCTCATCAAAATATTATCTAATATTCACTTTCAAAATTAAGTCATTTCATGTTTACAACATTGTAAATATGTTTAATTTGATATTGATATGAATATTTGATTGTGCCAATGATTTTTATCACTGCCAGAGTAATATATAAATACCTTTTATTCATATATATTTCATATTTACTGTTTCAATTTTCCAAAATTAAAACTACAAATAGATACTGTTTTTATTTACAAGATCTTTTCCTTCTTTGCACTATCAAAATGGTCAAATTTTAAAATTCAAATTATCTTGCAAATGTATTACAATAATTAATTTTCATTAATCATTATGTTACTCATTTTTACTTAAATAAATTGTTTTTAAAGTTTATCAAAATTAATAGGTCTTTGGGAATGCATATACATGATTAATTAATTAAACATTTATTTTTTTCACCCTTTTATTTATTAATTAGTTTATGTTTTACAAGTGAAAAAATATCGATATATTTATTTAAAGCTGCATTTACAATTAATTATTATAATTATTACTATTATTTAGATAAAAATATATCTGACAAAATTATATACAAATCAAAATAGATTTTATACAATATAATAAGTGTTTTTTTATTGTAAATTACTATGAACTATATAGTTTTTTATGGTTTTAGTTATGTTACATAATGGTATTTATTTGGAAAGCAAAGATCGACATTGTGTAAGAGGTAATATAATTTGGCTAACGTTCTCCTGATTTGTATTCAAATTCAAACTCAATTAACTTCCAATATTTTCGGATTCTAATTAAAGATAGGATTTTTTATGTAATCGTTCTATAACCACTCAATCTAATTAGCCAATACGAATTTGTTAATTCAGGTATTTATTACTAGAAGTTAAAACAAAGATGAGAAAATGAAATATTTATCATCTGTAAATGAATTTCTCTGCATGACTTTGGTGGAAAACCTTTTTGTTTATCAATTGATTTGTTTAGACATGATTATTTTCCTTTAGTTAAAATGATTCTGTATCTAAAATATACCAATTCATTAATATCTGGATTCCTGAAAACATAGACAGACAGAGAGAGAGAGAGAGAGAGAGAAAAAAATCTATTAAAAATGAAGCTTCATTTAAAAGTATACTTAAAGTATTAATATTATTTATAAGTATCGATTTTTTTTTACCAAACATACTTAAACATTTGTTATTTATAAAAAATTACTTAAAAAATAAATTATAAGAAAAACACTTACAAAATTGGGCAAATTAAAATAATAAAAAAACTAACCATACGTCAATTGCCCTCTTTCGTCTTCAACATTGGAGCATTTTTTAAAAAGGTATTAATCAATTTCTAGTTAGCTGAGATAATATCACTAAACTTTATCACGGATATCTTTTATTAAACTCTTAAACAGAAGTTAAAAATGACCAAATGATTATGAAACTGAAAACTTGCTTAAGAAAAAAAAATATTTCTAAATTTTCCAAGGAAATGTATACGTTGTCTTACAATTTTCATAGAAATTAAATTTTGAAATATGTACATTATATATACATATTTAAACAAAATAATAAAATCACGATTGTATGATTATGTCCATTATATTAACTCTGAATTATAATTTTTTACTTTGTAAAATATTATTAAATAAAATATAAAATGTAATTGAAAAATCAAATGTAACGGAGATTAGAAGTGCAAACAAAAAAATATAATCAAAAACTCTGAATATAAACAATATTGAAGAAACTTTTTAAAGCTGCATTTAAAATGGTACATTGGCTTCATTTTAGTGCAAATTTTCATTTAAAAAAAAACAAACAAATATCCACAGACTGCAAAATTGTTTACAAATTGTTTTATATGTGCATATTTAGAAATCAGAAAATAGCATAGTTAGAGATACCATAAATAATAAGCATTACTGGATTGGAAAGTGATTAATTAAAAGATAAAGAACAATTATATAATGTTATATTCTAGAACATTCCACATTCTGTAGAAATATATAAAAACTTGAAGAAAAATCGAAGTATTTTTTACATATACTTGAATCATAAGAGCTGTTCACATTAGAGAAGTCAATTCTTACCAAGTATAATCAGGATTACAGAGTAACCCAGATAACTCCACTACTGAAGAGACCAAAGTGGACCTAGGGACTGTACAGACCACATCATCCATATTATAATTTATGTATTCATCATTACCATTTGTAAGTAATGTATGTACGTTGTAAATATATTAAGCTTGTTAGTAAATTTTTACTATCCATAACTTGTGGTAAATAAAGTCAGTATTTAATTATAAAATCTTATTTACAAATTGCTTTTGTTTCTGTTGGTATGGCCACTTTACCCTTGATTGTAGTATTCATGGTAACTGTGCACAACAGAAATCAGGCTCAGACTTAACAGAATAGAATTTAATTTGTAATTTGGTATGATAATATAATTTACTGTGTAGTCAGGGGGGGGGGATCTTTTTTACTTATTAGTTATTCTGATAAAGAGTTAAAATGATGACTGTGCCACAAGTAACAATAAATGAGTTTAACATAAATAGTCCTGTTGATTGGCCAATTTATCTCAAAAGGATTGAAAATCTTTTTTAATTAATGAAAAGGTTAGTGACCCCATTAAAGTTGTCAAGTCATTATGTTATACCGGGCAACAAGTGATAGAAATCACAAATAAGTTGTGTAATTATGAAGAAGCAGACAAATTGCTAGTTGAAAAACTAAATAATTATTTTAGTCCAAAGCCCTATAAGCATGTAGCATAGCTACATTTTAGAAATAGATGGCAAAATAAAGGGAAAAACATATGAAACTATGATCAATCATTGAGAGAACTAGGTAAGAGTTGTAGTTATGGTGATTCATTAGAAGATGCTCTACTGGAACAATTTTTGGGGAACTATGTAATGATAGGCTAATACAGCAGTTACTGGCCTCAAGAGACTTGTTGTAAGACAAAGCAATCATAATGGGAGTAGCCCATGAAATATTGCTGGACCAGTCAAAGGAATTTCAAAATTTTACTATTAATAATAAAGGTAATGAGTTTTTATGAAAAATTGAAAATAAATATTAGTCTCATAAGAATAAGCTGAAGGAAATTGTTTTCCACCATTGGGCAAAAATGGTCGTATGGAACAAGTGTAAATTTAACAATGAGTGTCATAGATCCTGTGGCAATGTAGGTTGTTTAGAGAAAGCATGTAGGTTGAATGATGAAAAATACCTTAGTGTACCCATTTTTCCAAAGAAAACAAGCAGAAATGTGAGATCTGTAATACCTAGGGTGCTCATTGCTAACAATATATGATGTCTGTGAAATTATTAAATATGAAAATAAAAAATCAATGATGACAGTCAAAGACTGGGGAATAGTAACAACAAATTGTGTGAACCCTCCTACATTAATGATGACAGTCAACGAAAGGGAAATGGTAACAACAAATTGTGTTAATCCTCCTGCATTAATGAGAACTAGTTTAAGAGCAAAAGTTGCTAGTTGTAATATTATGAGAATATTAGGAGCAGTAGAAGTAAGCCTAGGAATTAAAAAAAGAGCCTGTAGGTTGCCATGGGATATATTACAAGACAATCTGAACCTATTATAGGTATGAAATGGTTTCCTATGAATAAATATATGTAAGTTTAAAAAGTCTGCTATTAAATCAGCTCCCCAGAAAATGGATTCAACCATTAACTATATAGAAAACTGTAATAAAGTAGTAATAGACAGCAAAACAGTAGCAAGTTGGACAAAAGCTGAACAAGGTTACTACTTGTTAATATAATGAATCAGCAAAGACTGGCTTTAGATACTGCATAATGCTATATAGGATGACAGACAAGAATTGTCTATATATAAGGGATATGTGTTATTGGGCAATAGAGTATTAATACCTAGTAGTGGTCATAGCCATGTTCTGCAGCTTATTCACCAAGGCCATCTCAGTCTTGTACAGGCTAAAGCACTTGCATGATGCTGTGTTTGGTGGCCCAGAATTAATTCTGAGATAGAAAAATTTGTGAAAACCTATGAGAATTGCCAAGTGAATGCAAATGTTCTGACAAAAAATTATATGACTTGGCCTGTAGTCAAAAATGTTTGGAGTTGTATTCACATCAACCATGCTGGATTGTTTTGTGGCTATATTTTTTAGTAGTGAACGACTCATACTCAAAGTAGAATGAATATAGAATTTAAGCAATATGAGCACTGAAGAAAGAATCAGAAAATGTAAGAAAATTTTTGCTTTCCTTGGTTTTCCCAAAACTAAAGTATCAGACAATGGAACCAGTTTAACATCCACTAAATTTGTAGATTTTCTCAAGGAATGGGGAATTAAACATATAGCCACACCTCCTTGAGATTGCAGAAAAGGCAGTACAAATGCTAAAGCCAATGCTATGAAAGAAAGGTACTGAAAATATATAAAAAAACATTATATTCTGCCTTATTGTATTAGTACAGTACACTGATGAGAAGTATAGGAAAATTTCCAGCTAAAATAATATTCGGATGGTAAGATTTGTATAAAGTTACCACTGATTCTCCCAAATCAACATTTTTTGAGTAACAAAAATAACAGCATAGAATGGCAGTATGCTGTGGAAGAAAACTTCTAGGTGAGAGATATGCTCACAAAATACTGGGTAAAAGGCATAATTAAAGAACATTTATAAAAAAAAGTAGTGATAGTCGAGACAGAAACCAGGAATTAGCATGCAAAAACATATAAATCATGCCAAATGTCCAGAAGAAGAAATTGACTGAACTTGAAGTAATATAATGTTAGACATTCCAAATTACATAGAGGAGGTTTAATATTTTATTAATTTGAAATCACTTACATCAGAGTATTTTCTAAGTTTGCTATTTCATTAAATTGGCAATATAAATTTTCTCCCATTTGTATAATTTATACTCTGACATATTAATCATATTTTTCATTTGTTCTTGAGATAAATCAATCATCTTTGCTTTGAATTTAGTATAAGATGCAGCTTCTACAAGCACTATAAAATTCTTGATTCCAACACATTTTCCAGGCCAAGAAATGCTCACCGGAGCTGGTTTTGTTGATTTATTTCAAGAATGTATTGTTTTCATATCTCAGAATGGGGAAACCCATGTTTTGCCAAATTCTCAGCTGAAGGAAATTTGTTTCCCCCTTTTTAATAAACTACTGGAGAATTAGTCTGTCAGCCAGAGTGTTGAATTTTTTCTTTCTGGTACATGCCTGAGATAATCCTATTTGTTGTGTTATAAAATTTTATTTTGTAATTTATATCTCTCTTAAATAAAATTTTAAAATGTGTTTAAACTTAATTTGGTTGATGTTTTTCTTTGTGCTTTTATTTCATAATTATCCAAACAATATTTAAGATTTCTTGTTTCTCCCTGAATCTAGTCAGTGCAAACCATCATCCCCATTCATTTTGATAACAGTAAATAAATTCTCCATGTGATGTGATGTGATGTGATAACAGTAAATAAATTCTCCATGTGATGTGATGTGATGTGATGCACTGTGACTTCTCCTTATAATGAGTCAAGAATCTCTCAGAAACTATGTTCAGCAAAACCTGTTAGCCACTTTACCTTCCCTTTCCATTCTCCACCCTAAATTTTTCCATATCCTGCTCTATCCCATTTCCACAATATAATCTTTATCATCTCCATGGAATTATATCTAAATCCCCCTCATCTTTTCCCAAACCCAGCATAAAAATCAATAACCCACTTTCTGTATAATCACTTTCCATATATTTATTCTTTCACAACTTTATTATAGGTATCCTTTCTACTTTCAGACATTAGCATTCAATTAACAGATGCCTAATACTTTCTATGCCTTCCTTACACAACTTGTAAATTAAATTAAATAACCCATGGTTTTCCACTTATGTGTATCTGGTGGTGCCCTCTGTGATCAGGATTGATTGAGTGACTGGTACAATATATATATATATATATATATAAACTTTAAATTAAACAGAGCTCAATACAAATATAAACAAAAGAGTAAATTAACTTCCCCAAGCTATGACATAAAAGCTGTCTAAATGTTGAACAAAGAATCAAGAGTAGAGTGAATTCATTCTATTCTTAATACTTTGTTGAACATTTAGACTGCTTTTATGTCATATTTTACTCCTTCTGTTTATATATATATATATATATATATATATATATATAAACATATATATATATATATATATATATATATATATATAAATAGATAATTTTTGTAAAGTATTTTAATATAATACTTATAATGTAAAACTAAATGTAAAACTGCAACAAAATATTTCATTGGTATTTTTTTAGAATTACATCTTACATCATATATGTGGAAAGTAATTGCATAGTTTTAAAAATTTAGAAAATCAATCATACTCTTAAGTCAATAAACCTTAACAAAAATTTTTTTGCAGATTAATGGGAAAAACATGCTTAGCATCAGGAGGAATATTGCTGTTCAATATTTTTGTTGATTGTAGGGGGGTCTACATTCTGTTATGAGATGGCTTTACTTGGGGATTTCACAACTTTCAGGGGGGGGCAGCACCAGCAAATAAACTTCTTCTACTCATGCATCTTAAGACAACCTAACACACTAGTGAGAGTAAACACTGAGCATAGCCAATTGCTCAACAATCTTTGTGATAAATGCTTAGCCAGAGTAAAATATCTCCATTAGAAAATCCCCCTAACCTCTGACCATGATTTTGTGCTTTAACACTCCTCAGACAGGCGCTAGGGTAGCTTCAACACTAGATCTAAAAATACCAACCCAAAGCCAGCATTTATCTAAAAGTTGTTTATTGAGTAAAAAATCTAAAATTTTCAGACACCTTCATGTCTTCAAACCCAGATATCCAACTCAAATAGTTATATGAAGCTGAGAGATCTTCAGCCATACCATATATTAATAGTCTTAGCAATATAAAATTGCACAAGACTTAAGGCAGAAATTATAAATAATCAAATAAGAGTCATAGATGACATGACCCAATTCTCACATGTATTTTAAATGCTTTCTCTGGCTAAGCATTTATCACAAAGCTTGTTGAGCAATTGGTAATGCTCAGTGTTTATATCTTACAAGCTCAAGAGAATTGGGTCATATGATCGAGTGATTCTTATTTTGACTCTTTATAGTCTCTGCCTTAAAGACTTATGCAATTTTATATTGCTAAGACTACTATTATATGTACTACTGAAGATCTCTTAACCCCATTTAGCTATTTGAGTTGGATAGCTGGGTTTGAAGACACATAGGTGTCTGAAAATTTCAGGTTTTCCACTCAATAGATAATGTTTAGATAAATGCTAGCTTTGGGTTGGTATTTTTAGATCTAGTGTCTGAAGCTATCCTAGCACCTCTCTGAGGAGTGCCAAAGTGCAAAACCATGGTCAGAGGTTAAGGGGGGGTTTCTGATGGAGATATTTTAAATGCTTTCTCTGACTATGCCTTTATCACAAATTTATTGAGCAATTGGCAATGCTCAGGGTTTATATCTACAAGCTTAAGAGAATTGGGTTATGTGAGCTATGACTCTTAGTTTGACTATTTATAGTCTCTGCCTTAAGTGTTATGCATATGGTATAGTTGAAGATCTTTGAGTCCCATATAGCTATTTGAGTGGGATAGCTGGGTTTGAAGACATGTAGGTGTCTGAAATTTTAAGATTTTCCACTTAATAGATAACTTTTTAGATAAATGCTGGCTTTGTATTGGTATTTTTAGATCTAGTGTCTAAAGCTACCCTAGTGCCTTTCTGAGGAGTGCCAAAGCATGAAACCATGGTCAGAGGTTAGCGAGGGTTTCCTGATGAAGATATTTTAAATGTTTTCACTGGATAAGCATTTATCACAAAGCTTGTTGAGCAATTGGCAATGCTCAGTGTTTATATCTTACAAGCTTAAGAGAATTGGGTCATGCAATCTATGACTCTTATTTTGACTATTTATATCCCTTAATTATCCCAAGTCAATTCAAAAAATTTTCACTATACCTCTCTATAATTCATTCACTGATTTTCCATCCTCTTTCATCAGTTTCCACCTCATTCCATCCTTCTGCTTGTGCTCTCTCTACATTGCTTTGTATAAGAAATACTTCTTTTGGCAGTGTCTTTTCTTTTGATTATATCACTTTTTCACATGTGATGCTGCCTTCTTTCTAGTTAATCAAACACCCTGTTTTATGCCTAAAACCTGACCCTAATATACACATCATGTATGAGTAATTTTAAAATCAACAAAACATGTTGTATATGTTTCTTTCCACCCTTACTCATACCCATACTGTTTTGTCTCTAATTGCACTTTTTAATTATTGGCCAACCTTACTAGGGTCTTTCTCACCAGTAGAGTCGAAGATCATGGGTTTGTTATATCAGCAGTGCATATACAGTCTCACACATGACTGATATTTGACTACCAGAGGCAAACAATACATGCACTTCAAATATTATTAATCCATATTGTATTTTTCAGGCATACTTGGGATGCAAAATTTATGGTCTCATTATTCCATTCACAAATCAGATTATCTATTCATTTCACCTGTCATGGGTTTAATATCTTTCTAATTTGTATATTTTGCTTTGTTTTTATTTTATTATTTATACTTCACCAATGCATTTGCCAGTGTCTTTCTTCCCCTGTTGTTGCTTTACCTTTTGAGCTACTTTATTTTCCATCTATATATGTGTTCTTTTTTCCCATTAAAACACTTCTATTTTAAAAAATATTAATCTGATGATGTGGTTATTGTCAAAGCATCAAGTTGGCCTGCCATTTAACCATCAATGGTATTATTTATATGATTTAATTACCTAATATTCAGTGAGCAAATTATGTTCAATCTATTAAATGTTTCATAAAAAATTTCAGTGAAATTTATCAACACAATTATCTTTCCTGGTCACATGGCACTCTCTTCACTTAATGTAACTATGAGAATAATAGGGATGAGTGAACCAGCTTTAATTTGTTTGAAAGGTGCCAGGACTTTGTATGAAAGTCCACTGAGATACTCTCCTTTATTCTACCAATTGTTATTGTAAGTTATTTGAAATGACCAGAGGATTATATTTTATAATACAGCATTGGCAATTTATTTACTCAGGTATAAATGGTTGAGTTTAATTAAATTTAAACTACTAATAGTTAATAACTAAATACTAACATAAGTTATAAACAAATTTATTAATATACAATGAACCATTATAATATCATTAGGGGAATAAATATCAGAGAAATAAATTGTTGTTAAGAAATACTAATAAGGTTTTATTTTATGTAATAAAATTTAATACAGCCTTATATCACATTTAGAGTTTGAGGGAGAGTGAAGACTTTTAAGTATAATAAAGTCTCTTACTGGTAAGTTTTAATGTTTTCATATTGTCTTATATATTTTGCCATTATGGATTTATTCAGTGGGATCCATGCTTTAATATCTTTGTTGATTATAAGTGGTCTAAGTTCTGTTATGAGATGGCTTCACTGAGAGATGTCATGACTTCTAGAATACTAACACTGGTAAATGACCTTCTTCTAGTCACTCACCTTAATACAACCTAACACACTGGTGAGAGTACATTTTCTTTTGTTTTATTTCCATAGATTATCTGATGACTGAACTTCTTATTTCACTCTGCTTTACTTTTGAAATGAAGATTCAGTAAGTAAATAATTAAATAATGATGCAAGGTATGTTATTTTTTATAGTCCTTACTTTTTAGTCTCGGCACATCTCTGGTTAACACCTGCTAACTTATACAATATTTGAAATTTGAAATAAGTTTGTCTTTAAAATTATTCTTTCCTTCCCCTTTCTTTGGTGGCCATCTTTAATTATCAAAGGAATGTTGTTGCACATTTTTTCTCTTTTGTTAGGCACCACTAATTGCTTAGTAATGAGAATTTCTTTTCTTATCTTAACCAAAATAGATTTACATTCTCCCTCTCTTTTTTTATTCTCTTTCAAAAAAAATTTATATGACACACATTATTTAAAATAATTACTTTGATATTTCAAAAGAAAATTCTACTCAAAAATTTATTAATTTAATTTCTAAATAGCTAACACAAGTTGTACTAACTGTAATATATATATATATATATATATATATATATATATATATATATATATATATATATGGGAGGATCCATCTCTGTAGTTGATTATAATATCAATATATAGGGGTTAAAATGTATACTTAGATATTGATAGAAGGAAATTTAAAAAAGCAGAGAAATTTTTTTTGATTATGTATAAAATATGAATTATTTATTAGTAAAGAAATTAAACATTTTATTAGTTTTTCATAAATATTACCAAAATCACACTTTTCTTTATGTTTGCCATAATATCATATAAATATAATTTATCCAAACTTCAAACACTTTTAGCAAACTTTATTTGTACATACACCTACGTTTCGACTGACCTGCAGTCTTCTTCAGAGTAAGGCTATTCTGATCTTCAAAATAAATTATAATTTATTTTGAAGATCAGAATAGCCTTACTCTGAAGAAGACTGCAGGTCAGTCGAAACGTAGGTGTATGTACAAATAAAGTTTGCTAAAAGTGTTTGAAGTTTGGATAAATTATATTTATTAGTTTTATGAATATATATATATATATATATATTGTAAGAGATGGCTTACACCTAGCCTATGCACCTTATCCAATTTCTTTATCAATGATCGAATCAAGACCAAGTGGTAGCTAAATTAAATATTTTATCTACTTTCTTATACAAATGTAGTATATACGTATGTAAACATACATACAGACTAATATGTTGAGAAATTAAGTCTTATTATTTTTATCTATTGTGAGAAAGCAAACAAATTTGCTATACACATGAAATATATATGCATATAAACTAATATACTCGTCTATTGGAAGAAATTAATTGTTTTTCTTTTATTCATTTAATTTCATTAAGTAAAAATACTAATTGATTGACTTATAGAATGGACATAAATTAAAGATTAAAATTTATATGAGATGAAAATTGTTGTTAAATGATTGAGTTTGGAATAATGAAAATTAAACACAAATAATAATATTTATAATTTGATGTTTCTTATCAAGTTGTAACAATAGGTTTTTTAGCAAGCACGTGACAAGAGAGTGTTTCTCTTTACTTTTTTACTTTTTATTAAAATGGCAGAACTGTTCAGATGTAAAAATAAAAAGTATTTTATTGTAAAAATAATTTAAGGTTATTTTTAACTTGGATTGAAGAAAACTGGAAAGTTAAATTTTAAATTATAGTTAGCTCTTAATTTATTCTGAAAACTGTTATTAATTATTATATAAATGATGGGAAAAAATCAGAAACTACTAAAAATTAACTGTTGTTTTTAAAAGCTATTTTTATATATGTTGAAGCCATGTCATAAATAACAGTTTATAAAAGGAATCAGTACAATATATTCAGGGTAAAAATAATGTAGCATTTTCCTAAGCTAGTTTAATGTCATTATGAAATTATGAAATTATGGAGATTGTGAAATTATGAAATTATAAAATTTCACAATCAAAATGTCTATCTAAAGAACACTGGTGTATGGCCATCTTCCATGGACTTATATATGGTCAGGAGAGATATTTCATATGCATTTGTTTTAATCAAGGAGCATTAAATACATAAATAGTAACAGAGTTAGTGAACAGAAACAGCCTTGGATATTGACATTTTTTGGACTGATTGCTTGTTTCTTTAAGATAAATTATATATTTGATTCACATGATTATTTTTTTTGCTTTTGTCATAATTTTTTTATTTGAAAGTTTATATATTATAATTTTCTTTGTATTGTGTATTCAATTTTTTTTTCCAAATTTGATTATTTGCAATTTAAGAGGGATGCAGTGGATGGATAGATATCATATGTTGAAATATTTTAAAAAAGGAATCCGCTAACATTAATATAAATTATTTTTTTTAAATAAAAGTAAATTTACAGATTCCTCTCAACATTGATCCATCAAGATTACCTCACCTCAAGTAAGGTTTTTATATATTTAACATTGAGAGCAAAACTTTAGAACAACAAGACTAAATACTCTACTAATATTTACTTGTAATTTTGTTTTATTTCTGAATGCATAATTAACCCCACTGAGTAAATGATCTTTATATTATCTGTCATTAATTTCTACTATGACTTACACATATAAATAAATGGGAGTGGGGCTATATATATATATATATATATATATATATATATATAATTATTCAAAATATATATATATATAATTATTCAAAACAATACAATAATTAATACAGTAACAATATTTTAAACAAATATATACCAATTTAATAGAAGTACTTTCAACTATCTATGTAGTCGTTGTCAACTAGACTCAAATTGTATTAGAAAAAACCGTTACAAATGTAAACAAAAGCAATACGTCATACATCAATTTTCCCACAATTCATTAATTTTTATATTGGCTGTCTGTCTATTTATCAACTGTTGCTTTTCACTTTTTATTAACATAGCTTCTTTAATTTTGCGTTTATTATTATTTCTTTCAATACACAGAATTTTAACTTTATTAAAATCAAAATCAAAACCATAATTACATGTTACATTATGATCAAAAAATACTGATGGTGATACATCATCATTTCTAACATTCTCTTGTCTTGTATTGAAAGAAATAATAATAAACACAAAATTAAAGAAGCTATGTTAATAAAAAGTGAAAAGCAACAGTTGATAAATAGACAGACAGCCAATATAAAAATTAATGAATTGTGGGAAAATTGATGTATGACGTATTGCTTTTGTTTACATTTGTAACGGTTTTTTCTAATACAATTTGAGTCTAGTTGACAACGACTACATAGATAGTTGAAAGTACTTCTATTAAATTGGTATATATTTGTTTAAAATATTGTTACTGTATTAATTATTGTATTGTTTTGAATAATTATATATATTTTATTATAATTGGAATACAGACATTGATTAATAATTTATATATATATATATATATTGGTAAAAAAACAGTTTTAATTATATTTACCCTAGCCTAAAAATATTATAATAATTACATTAATGAGGTAGTTTCAGAATTATTGAACCCTCATTTTGCTTTTCTTTTTTGTTGTTTCATGTATATATTTAACAACCATATAGTATAATTTTGTATATAATATACTTCAAATTATTTTGTTTCTGTTGTATGAAGCTATCAAGATGATAGAAAAACCATTTTTGATAACCGAATATTTATTTATTTTATTATTTTTTGTTTGTAAATATTTATTTTATATGTTGTTAACAAATTAAGTTGTTTAAATCAATCTGATCTCTGTTTGATCATCACCATCACCACTATGCATTTATTTCACTAGATGTTTGGTCATCACCATCACCACTGTGCATTTATTCCATTAGATGTTTGATCATCATCATCACATTATGAATTTACACCATTAAAGGTTTGATGATCATTATCATCACTGTGTCTTGCTCTTATAAAGAATTGATCATCATGAGTATTTTTCTATATCTATGCATATATATATAGGCATATTTGGTTTATAATTGAATAGGTCACTCCCTGAAGAGAGCTGACTGCAAAAACTCCCTGAGTTCAAATTCTGTGGTGTAATGGGGCCTAAAAAGGGAAGTGTAAAGAATATGCACTGGTCTAAGTTACATTGAAATATTTTAAGTTAATTATAAGTTAAGATATTGAAAAGTAGATGTGACTTGGAACTAGGCAATTCATTGTGACACCTTTAGCATCCTATTCGAAGGCCTAGGTATGACAGTAGTGAGATGTATTCTTTTTGTTAGATGCCATTCTTGATTCAGTAACATCTGATACAAGCAAATGCATTATTGAATAATGGATATAGGATATACCTTGTTGTAGGTGGGTTGACACATTGTATTCAAGTTATCAAACTACTTAGCAGTATTCACATCATCATATGGTGTACCAGTGGTTTCGATATACCTGGCACCATCAACTTTGGGGTAGCACGTTTCCTTATAATATATATATATAATTAGTATAGTAGAAAATGTTGCAATTTTTTTTCCTTTATTATTGTTCTGAGAAGAACCAACCAATATATATATATATATATATATATATATATATATATTGGTTCTTCTCACTTCTGTGCTATACATTTATCATGATTTTAGATTTGGCAACAATAGTGATATGCAGAGTAAATAAACAAATTATATGAAAATAACTTTGGGAAATGCTAATGATTATGATATATAAAATATAATTTGTTTGCTAAAAAGATTTATGGTGTGCAAATATGTATTATATGTGCCCTTGATTATTTAAATCAGTTTTACATAATCATTTATTTATTTATTTTTAAAATAATTATACAATATTAAAAAAAAGTTTTAAACAAAATCAATAGTTATTTTATAATAGCTTTTAGACTGTTATTACTCCATGAAAGTGTAAGCTAATATGCCATGGTGATTGATAATGCAACAAATAAAGAAGAGATTGTCCTATTTTTTATTATTATTGATAAATGTTTTAACTGAAAAGGACTAGCACTATTTGATATTTTTGGATACTTGTTCTTTCTTCTGCCTAAATATTAATTAATGAAACTTTACCTAGAGTAAATAAAATCAAAGAATTATTGACTAAGGAAGACTTATTTAGCTGGGGGATTTTCCTTTGCTCTATATTTCTACAACTAATTACAATCTGAAGGAGAAAAAATATCAGCAAGCATGCAGCTGAAAGGAGAAATAAATTACTAAAAGTAATCACTACACCTGAACCTGAAGATTAAGATAAGAATTCTAATGATAAATATATCTGAAATAACTTTGCTACATCTGTTTGTTCAACTTTGTTTAACAAGCAGTAATGAAGCATTAAGGATTGTTATCTTTCATTATTTATAAAATTCAAGAGTTCATCAATTGAAGATAAGCTACGATGTTAATTTGAATCAAGCAAGATTTAACAAATTCTTACAATAATTTGATTTTAAAAATTAATAATAGTAAAAAAAAGTAAACCAAAATGATAGTTTTTTAAAAAACAAGATTCCAGTATACATATATATTTTTTATTTTTGGTGTTGTCATGATAAACTAATAATCCACAGTCATTCTTTTTTTGTTTTGTTTTAACATCTAGGTTACTGACCGATTTCTTTGTACTCACTAGATTTAAGCTTTCAATTTTTTCTTTAATATTAAACCATTATTATTTATCAGAATATAATAAATTTGACTTCATTTGATAGATATTTTTGTTTAGAAATTAAATAAATTGTAAAAAATCACATATATGGAATTGATTACAAATTATATTTATTCAAAACAAAATGCTGTCAAATCAAAAAATTTTAGGAGGATGTTTTAGTTTATAATATGACCAAAATCTTCTTTGTTTCAAGTTTGATTTAACCATCTCAAACTCTGCATTTTCTGACATTTTTTTGGTCTCACACATCAACATAAAATATTATAAAATGCTTATTTGTTATCTGAAATTAATAAATTTGACTTCATTTGATATTTTTGTTTACTACTGAAACAAATTTTAAATGTTCACATTTTGTTTCTGTAAATATTAAAAAAAATGAGGTTGTAAGCAAAACAAAGAATTTAGATGTCATCGTTTCTAGAAAGATTATTTTCAGTTTATAAAATCAATGAAATATTTCTTAATTCTTATTACTTTTAAACATCTGAATGAATATATTATTTAGTTCTCTGATATCTAATAAATTATGCTTTAAAAGTTTAATTTTTTTGGATATTCATTGCAAAATTGTGATATTTTGATACTCATAAATATAAAGTAGATTGTTAATGTAGAAGCTAATCTTGTAAATTGCTTCAGGCCATATTCACATTAGCTGCTAATATAATGTTATATTTTTGAAAATAAAGTATTTCAAGTCAAAACAAGTTAGTAATAATTTATATTCCTGATATCTAATAAATATAGTTTAATTATTTAAAAAAAATCTAAAACCATAATAAATTTGCAAATAAACATGTTTTTGGGTCATGGAACTACAATCCCATAAAATGTCAGGGTGGGGCTTATGTCTCTTGTAAGAATGGTAATTTTGAATTTCCTGCCTTCTAATGCAAAATTTTTCAGTGAAAATTTATTAAAATAAAATATACCATTTTACATGCATTTTGACACATAATACTTATGAAAAAATTTACCAGGGGGTGAATTGGTCAAAAGTCAAAATTCTGTCATCCTGCTAAATTGAAAGGTTAAAAATCTGAACAAATTTTTTAATAACTATTAAATATACCAATTTATGCTTTAAAAGTTTAGAATTGTTTTGTAATTTATATGATATCACTGAATATTACAATCAATCTGTAAAGTTACTTCATTTGTAGTAAGCTGTGTTTTCCTGTGACTATAACCTCTCTAGTAACAATACTCAGAAGGAAATATTATTTTATATTTAAAAATAAAACATTTCTGTAAAAAAATAAACATATAATAATATTTATTTTTGTATTTAAATAATTATTACATAATTACAATACAAATATAATCATAATTTTTCTCCAAAATCAAGTGTTTAGACAATTGTAATGTTTTCTTGATGATCATAATATTTCTGTAAAGTACACTCAGCAAACTTCATGACCATCAAAATCTACTCATCAAATCATGGTTTCAGTGCCTTTGTAATACTGATTGTTTAATTTCTTTTCTCAGTGATGAAAGCAAAAAGACAAAATACATAAGCGTTAAAAAAAGGTTTACAAAGAGATAAATATATGACAAAATGAAATTCAAGTACAATATGGTGAAAAGGGAGGTATAAGTAAGAAATAGAAAGAGGATATGGAGTGGGTGTGTAGTCCAAACAAAGAAGATTCTCAGGTAAAACCAATTTTGATAGGGTTGGTTGCTCTGGTGTGTTGATAGGAGGATCCATATGTAACATTAACTTTGGAGCAGTTGCTATAAGTTAAGTTTTAAAAGTTTGATTTTAGTTTTTTCCATTGTATTTGGAATGGTGTAATGATTGGTCATGTTGTTGTTTTTTTTTTTGACTTGCTTTTTATATTTGATAGGGCAAAGAGATGAAGACTTTGAGATAAGTTATTTGGTAATGATGTTTTTAGTTAAGTTTTGTTTGAAATTTAGTTTGGATAAAATTTGGGTAATTTTGAGGATTTTAATTCATGTAATTTAGGTCTCTGCACATTTTTTCCCCTAGGGGTGGTGGCCATCTTTAAATCATTTGAAAGAATGAAAACAATTTTGTAGTGGAAAAATTAAAAATATTAATGAAAATGCGAAAACAAAAACACTGGAAAACTCGTTAATAATTTTACTTGAGTAATGAGAAAATTGAGTGGAATTTTAGATAGTTGGTAACCCCAGAGGAGGGGGCATCTGAACAAAAAGATTGTTAAAAATGGCCTTAGTAACTGGAACACAAAACACTTTATAAACAATTTCTGAGTGACAGAAAATAGGAGTAAGAGAAATATTTATGAGTTTAGGAGGGAATAAAACCCTTTATGGTCCATGAAATAGTTGAACCACAAACAAACAGGGGGAGAAATAAGGTAGTTAAATGCTGTTAAGCATAAGGTAGACATAGGGAAATTATGTTGAAAATGCATTAAAAATGAGATTTAGTGAATGAAAAAGAGCAGCAAATTAAGTCCTTTAAAGGGCCAAATAAAAATAAGAGGTATCTTTCACTGCTGCAAAACCAACTTTTCAGAGCCATTCTGTGCGAGCTGTTAGAAGGATGACTTTCCTGTAAGAGCTCCACCTATGCACATCTTTTGACTATTTTTGTAATTAAAATAATAGAAAATAAATATACATGAATTTAAAGCTGTAAAAAAAAGTTTCGAAAAATTTTCACCAGGGAAAAAAGAACAAAACTTTTATATTTAGAAATCTCAGATAAACTTCTGTCATCTTGCAATATAAAGATAGTACATATCATAAATAAAAATATACAATTTGTTTTACTTAAACTGACTTTGTCAATTTTTAATCACTTATCTGTATACTAGGGTCATTGTGAAATACTTGAGTTTGTTAATTAAATTATTTGTACCCTGATAATATTTAATCGCTAATGATCACTTGTACAAACAGTAATAAGCAGTTTTATTATAGACCCTTAATGATTTAGAGATATTAAATAAATTGCTTTTTAGTTGTTTGTTAATGTAAATTAGATTCAGCAAAATATTCCGTTTGTTTTTTCTTGATATTTTGGCAGTAATGAAGTCTCATTAGCTTTTTTTAGGGTTAAACCTAACAACAAGCTATTGAAGTATGTTAAAAGATAATAAAATTAAATATGTTGTTTTTGTTTATATTATAAGTTTTATTTAGTTAGTTATAAGTGGTCATTTTAAAGGCTAGCCTATTATCATGTCAATTGCCATAAAGTTAGAGTCATAGCTGAATAGCTTCTTGTTCTCTATATGTTTATTGTATAATTGAAAGGTCATTTTTCTGTGATGATGATCTAGATGTATACAATTTAAATGACATTAGAAGTAGGGAACTTTTATATAGGATTTAAAAAAATGACTTTTTCATTCTGAGTTACACACTATTTTAGTTTGAAATTGGATTCCTAATTTTCATATTATTATAATTAGGCAGTGTCAAGCCTAAACCTTTTAATTTTGTTGTACCATTACAATTTGCCAGCTAAATCTTTGGGATATAGTCAAGATTACATCGTTATGATCCTATATTGTATTTCAATTTAGCTTTTATTTGTGATGTATATTTGCTAATGAAGCTTTTTGCTTTTAATTTTACAATCTCTATTTGGTGCAATTTACAGGATGTACTTATTAAGTCAAACCTTGCTAACCAGTACCAATTACAATATACATATATGGAGCATGCTAATAGCTCTAAACAAGCTTATTTTTTATGTTAAATACTTGTTTAGAACTATTGCATGCTCTTTATATTACATATTGGTAAATGCAAAATATATAGGTCATGTAACATATAACATGATTTTATATAATATATATTATAACTTCTTTGAGATAGATCATATATATTCTTTCTGAAAATAAATAAAATTGGGTTATTATATGTTTTACACTTTTAAATGTTTATTTTTTTTTTAAAGATGAAAATCCTAATATAGTAACAAATTAAAAGAGAAAATAAATTTGTAAGAAATGAAATGTCTGTTTCTTTGTTACTTTTTAAATATGATTTGAAAATAAAATTATTTGCAAAAATATTAAATATTAATAAAAATGATAATGTGAATGCAAGTTAATTTTCAAACAATGGAAGAGTATTGTAATTTTGATTGTTGTTAGATAAAAAAAAATTCCTGTCAGCTACAGCTGTTTTAATTGACCAGTTTCGTACTGCCCACAAATTAGCTGTTGTAGAAATGGTTTGTATTCACTTCTATTTACATTTATTTACCATGATAAGGCTAAAAAGCTAGTTGGGTACTTATTCCATCTTTTAAAAAATGAAGTCTTTGTGGAAATATGATACCAAATATTGGAAATAAGTGCCCAGTTATCTCTTTCAGTATCATATTATTTGAGTTGCTCTAACAAAAGCTCAATAATTAAATTAAATATAAAAATAAACAAAGGATTACAAAAGAAATGTACAAAAATATAGATATAATGAACACTTATTAAACATAATTAAAGGAAATTATCAGAATCAGCTAGTTTTTATCATGAATATGCGAAGTCATGGAAGTATATGAATAATGACCAGAGTCTTTAATGATACATTTATAAATGTATTATGTGTGAAAAGTATAAAAAAACAATAGTATTGCACATATATTAAGCTCAATAGACAAATAAACCCCCCCAAAAATTTGATAATATTGTTTTAAATGACTTTATAATATTTTTTTTGCAAAAGTCTCATTTTTTTTTTTTTGTATTTAAAAAATAACATATTGAATTTTTTTCTATTATTATAAGGGTTAAGTTAGATCATATAAAATCATTTAAAACATTCGCTTTAAATGTCATAAAAATTCGTTATCATTATTAGTCTGACGACTGGAATCAATCAACATTTGGAGAAAATTAAGATACATGCTTAATTGATATCTCAGATCAATTGTAAATATTTGTTTCTCATATATATTTCATTTTATTGATTATGTAAATATAAAAGATGTGAAATTGGTTTGACAGACAAGTGTTTTATTAAATATCTAGAATAAAATATATTTTGATTTAGTATTTCTGTCAAAATTACTTTAAACATATAAGGACCAAATAATATTATATTTGTGTGGTTAATGGTTATTATGAAATATGATTGGATCTAGTCATTATGCATGACTATAACTCCATCATGATGCTGTTACACTACATATATATATATATATATATATAATTAAGAGCATGCTAATAAGCTCTAAACAATCTTATATATATATATATATATATAGCTTGCATTTACAAATATGTAAAATTAAAAGCATGTTAATAAGCTCTAAACAAGCTTAGTTAAAAAATTTTATGATAAATGCTACTACAAGAGAAGACATTCAAATCATCTTTATTAGGATTGAAAGTTAGCTATTAGATAAATGCTTATCTTGAGGTGTTTTTTTAAATCTGGTTTCCTAGCTCCTCACTGAAGAGAGCTATAGCTCGAAACTGATCAGGGGATGGGGGTGATCCTAGATAAAAATGACTTGAATTCCTTCTCTTGTAGTAACATATATATATATATATATAAGTCATGTGACATCTGACTTTCAATTATTATATATATATCCTTAAAATCAGTCAACACTTAGACAATACCAATATCAACAATAATCAACAGTTTCAAACTATTCATCCTCTACTCTATCTCAATCAAGTAATACATATGACCACACACATGGAATAAAGATGCATGATTCCCAATATATGTATTTTAGGGAGAATCAGCAGTCATCAGTTGGTCTGGATCATAATCACCATACATATGTACAATAAGTTCTTGGTTTATATTAAGAGAGCAATTCCTCTAACATTAATGAACATACTTCAATCTTGTCACTCTTCCAACTTTTCAACCATCCATTTTATTGAGAACAGATTATGGAATGTTCAAAGGTCATGTTGGATTTGATATTGCAGTCATACCTATATAGACATTATGTCAATCTAATATCAGAATTACATACTCATATATAATAATAGGTAGAAGATGGGCTGAATGTTTACATGGATGTAATTTATTTCCAAAGCAATAGTCAACTCTAAGGCAGTATTTTATTTGCATATCTTAATATAAACTGAGAACAGATTGATATGAGTTTGGGAGGTTATAGTCTGTCCCAATAGATGAGTGCCTACTCTGCATGAAATATATATATTGGAGGTAATATATATTTGTTGCATGTGTGTGGTGATGTGTATCCATTGCTTGAGATAGAGTGAAAGATAAATATACTGAAAAATCCTGAGTTCAAATCATTTTTATTTTCATATATAGAAAACATCCGATATATACAAATGAAATACTGCTTTAGGATTATATATATTATACAAAAATACTTTTATCCTATAGTTGAAGTGTCAGATAAAGAAGACAGGAAAAATATGGCTAATAAAATCTTTCAAAATAATGTAACTATTCACAAGTATAAATTCATTACTTTATACTTACTTGTAAAGTTACAAATAAAATTAAACCAAGAGGTTTGCTCGATAATATTATTTTAAGATCAATATTTATAACATTGTATCATTTATTGAATGTATAACTAATAGATCATCAGTACAAAAAGTTTTCCAAAAATTAAAATTTAAAATACTAGTTGGTAATAATAATTTGACTTTTTCTCTCCAAAAAATTATGGATTATCGCTCAATAAAAATTCTTTTTATATTTATTTGTAGAGTATTCTGCAAAATGTTTTTATTATTTATTTTCATCGGAACAATATTACTTTTAAAAAAAGGTTAGTCAGATAGAGCTTATTTAGCCCCAAGTTTTGCAATCAAACTGAATGTTACATTATGATGCTTATATATCTTAGAATATCTTCATAAACTAATTCTTGTTGTTTAAGCTCATAATTTTTTCCAAATAAATCATTAAAATGTGATTTATTTTCATGCAAATTCATTACTTTTTTAAGATTTTATTAAATTTGAACATATGTATTAAATCAAAATGTTTCACTATCCCAACAAAATTATATTGTATATGTAACAAAAATACTTTAAATAACTTTAAGAAACATTTTATAGATATATAATTACATTTACATATGTATAAATAAATTATGATTACGGTTTTTAAAATATTGAAAATAATATTAACTTAAAAATATTTTATTTTAAAATTCTAAAATAAAATCTTTCATTTAGAAATTTAAAATAGAAATTAAAAAAATAAAATAGAATACCAAATTGCTTTAATTTTATATGGAACATTATATAAAGCTAAATAAAAAAAAACTTAGAAATGAATAAAATATAAATTAAAGAAAATGCATTGAAGAAGTTCATTTTAGAGAATAAATGCAAGTAACTTTTATATATTATTTTATGTAATAAACAAATACCCACTTTAAAAAGAAAACAATAGAAAAATCAATAAAATAAATCATTTAAGAGATTTAAAAAAAAATCAGATTAAAATAAAAATCAATAAACTTTATAAATGGCCACAGGTTTTTCATTTCTCCAAACTTCCTTTCTTTTTTAATGGTAATGAAACTTATAGTTTTTGAAGGTCGTCTCACCTTTGAGACACATTATCACGCTGCTTTTATGAAGAAAGAAGAAAAAAAATTCAACTGTCATTTACAACATTTAAATCAACTTATAAATTTTAAGGACGGGAAAAAAATCATTACAGAATTGAAATGAATAGAGAATATTTTCAATTATATGAATAGATTCCCATATCAACATAAAAAAAAAAAAACTATAAAAAGAAAAGAAAAATGACTTTCAACAAATATATTATAAACTGTGGGCCTAATGTCAGATTCCAATAGACAATTTATTAAATAAATCAAATTAAATGTTCAGAAACCGTAATCATTTTCTGTTAAACATTTTATAGATAAGCTCATGACTACAGAATACGCATAAGAAGAAAAAACACTTTCTCTGATGTTTGCATTTTTTTTTTTTTAATAATTTAGGTCGATTAATATAAACGAAAGATATAAAATAACACTAATTTATAAAAAATGTACAGAAAGAGTTAGATAATCTATTGAATGAGATCATATTTTCCAAGCAATTTATTTGAAGATGTTTTTGCAAACCAATTCCTGACAATAAAACAGAATAGCTAGGAATGTTCTCTAATAATAAAGCACCATGATGAGTTAAATATTATAAATATTTTTTCTTATGTAAAAATAGATGTTACTTGCTTCTGTGAAGAAAAATAAACATCATTTATTGTTTTGATTTTATAGCAAGCAAACTTTTAATATATATTTACTTTTTTGTTGATGCTATAATATGTTAAATGTTATAAACTGAAAAATGACTTAGGTTTAAGTCCTAGCTATGTAAAACTTAATTTTTTTTTCAGATTTCAGTAGTATTTTTGGCATATAGTCAAGTCACTTAACTATGTAATATTGTTTGATAAATGGATACAAAGTTATTCTTAGCAAGAATAGAATACCATCCAAAACTTTATCTTTCAATAAGTGTCTAACCTGGTAACTAATGTTTTTTTATCACAGCTTCATTCTGAGAGATCAGTTAGTTATTTTACCTTTTCTCTATTAATGTGGTGGCAACTATTTAATTTCACTTTTTTGAAGGATTCTGAGTAATCTATGTTCTAATTCAAAAATTTTTAGTGAATTTTTCATAATATTCTTTTCACATTTTGTTTATATTTTTCTCTCTTGGACAATTCTGAAGAGTACTTCTGCAAAATATAAATAGTCCAATTTTCTTGAGGTTTTAAACATCATATAACAAAAGCTGTTTTATTTTAACCATGTCCAAAATATTTTTCTGAACCATTAGTTATTACCAATTCATTTAATCTGTATGTACTCTAAATAAAATTCACCATATATATATATATTGTAACCAGTTGGGTTACATCACACATGCTAATATAGTGTATGTGAATATATATATGTAAAATAAAGAAAAAGTAGAAATAAACACAGGCATAAATTTTTATAGATATAGTAAAGGGTTATATTACTCTGGGTTTAAAATAATATTTTATTGTAAAATTAAATATTTTAAAAAGGTCTGATAAATATTATTTGTAATTCTGATTGTGAAATGTAAAAACACAATACTTGTTTTTGAAATTCTTTTTAATTAATTAAACAAAATTTTTATCTATTAAAAATCCCCTAAGTAAAAACACATATATGTTTTCAAAGGGATTAGTGAGGTAAAAATAAAAACTCTGTTTTTAATCAAGCTGCTTTTATCACCTTAGATGATTCTATAAAAGGGCTGATAACAAATTAGCTCCAGTCTGGATAGTGATTTTAAAAAGAACAGTTCTGCTTGCAGTTTTGTAAGAGTTGGTCAGAAGAGTATTTAATATTTTAAGCACTGGCTGACTGCAAAGTCTGGATAATGATATTTGAAGAGAAAGTCTGGGCAATGGTTTTTGAAGAGAATAGTCTGAATACTGATTTTTAAAGAGAGCAGTATGTTGTTGCCTGTAGCAGAGAGTTGGCAGAATAGCTACCATGAATTGATATATCTGAAGGCAAGATAATAGACTGCTTTCCTTAGCAGGAGTTTGAATTCACATGGAGAAAATGACCCACTTTTTATGCTGAAATTCATAGCCTTAAACAGGAAAAGGACAGTTGCTGGCCCAAAAAATATCAAATCAAGACATCTGCTTGCCTGGAACAATCCTAAACAGAAATAAAACTTCAGACCAAGATTTTACCAGAATTATATACTTTTACCTGATGGTGAGAACAAACTTGAAATTATATTTTTCTGCTGTACCAAAAATCAAGCTTACCAAAAGAAAGCTTGAAAAAATTGGTGTACTTATGTTGCTGTTTAGGGAACTACAGATAAACATATCTTGTGTATATACAGTGAGTTATTTTATTTTAATATTTCTTAAAATGACTTTTAATATTATAAATTAATAATTTAAAGTTAACACAAACAAGTAACTTTTGCTTGAGTTGAAATCTAACAGCAGTTATATATAATAATGAAATTTTAAATAATATCTTTGGTCTGAAATGACAGATATATAAAACGATTTTATTTTTCATTTATTAAAAAAAAAAAGAGAGATTTTATATTTAGAGACCTGGATAATTAATCAACAAGTACCTGTCAAACAAAAGTTGACTATATTTTTATTTAATTTGAAAAAAAAAGAACTTATAATCTGAAACTAAATTGTAAATTATATCTATGTTTTGTTTATACTCATGCATATGTGTGAAATTTACGTATGTTTTCCAAGTGGAATTAATTAGGAAAATATAATATTATTGTAACAAGTTGAAAAAGATAAAAGTCAATGTGTGTTTATACACGCACACTCATATATGTAAAATTTTAATATTTTTTTCATTAAATCTCAATTGATTTATTGAATATTCATTATATATTATAAATCGCTCATCTGTATGCACATATATGTAAATCATTGTAACAATTTGAATTTTGAATAATAATTATGTAAATTGATGAAATAATTTGAATTTTGTAGTAATCTTGTAAATTACAGTGTGATGACTTTATTATTATGTATCATTCAAAATCAGAACCCTTAACCTATAAGACCTTAAATATTGTTATTAATAAACTTGTATTTAATTGTTAAAATTGTATTCCATCATCTCTTGTTCACATACAGTAATAGAGCTTGTGTTCTCTGGGCTAGATTCATGCACGGGATAAATATAATGAATGGGGATGTATATTTAGTGCGTTGGGTCATCCAGAGATGATCAATCATCATCCTGATTGGTGCAAAAGAGGATACTCTTTAAAGCCCATGCACTATCTTTTATTTTACTTTAGTCTTATTAAAAATTTACATTTATAGTTGGCCAATACAAATGGCCAGAGCATTGATGATGATGAGCGTGTTTTAATGTCCCAGCATTATTGTTTCAATTTCTGATTATTGTGTATTTTAATGGATGGGCACTTAAATGGTGCATCCAAGTTATGTTTAAATAATTGCCTAAGCTGGCAAAGGCTCAATAGTTAGCCTGGTCTAAAGAAGACCTATTTCCAATCCAGTCACAAGGTTGACTGTTGATTTATATTTTTTATTGTTCAAATCCAGCCACAAGATGGTCTGTTGATTTTATTCTGATATATTGTACTGATTTTTTTGTTCCCATCAATAATGATGATGGATGGTTATTTCTCTCAAGTATTTACTTGTACTTATTTTTTAAAATTATGGTGCTGGTGGATTTTTAGTTGCTTGGCTGAACTCGCAATGCTCTCAGAGATTTTTAATCTCATGCTCCTTTTAAATATTTTTACTTAAATATACTTCTTGTAAATTTCATATTAAATCATTTTATTTGAAATATTGTTGACTTGGGGTTGGTAATGATTATTCCATCACCTAGTTCAATCCTTTCATTTCCCATCACCCTTTTTCCATCTCCTTCCACTTTCTATCACCCACCCCATCCCGTTACTATATATATATATATATATATATATATATATATATATATATATATATATATAAAAAACAAAACAAGTTATAAATTTCATAACTTGCTATAGCTTGCATTTTATGTTACTAGATGGAGCTTTACCAATAGCCCACTATCAAGCTTAGTTTACATAAACACTGGTTTCGAGCTAGTTGGCTCACATCAGTAAAGGGTAGGAAGACCAGAAACTAGATCTAAACTCCAACTCTACTAAACAGCATTTATGAAACTCATTTCTATCAGTTTGAAAGCACAAATTTTTCAGATATATAAATATCTTCAAATTCAGTCAAACAAACTAGATAGCTATATGGGTCTAAATTCAGTTCAGTTTCACCATGTAGTAAAAGTCTCTGCAATCTATATCATTGCAAAAACCTTCAAGGTTCAACTTAATCATATGCTCTGCAAGTGGCACCAAATTTAAATATTAAAATAAAAGACAAAAAGCTTTTTTAACAAATATGCATCACAAATGATAATTATATAATCTCTATTATACCCCAAAGATTTGGTCAGCAAATTGTAATGGTACAACAAAAGTGAAAAGATCAGGTTTGCTAATGCCCGAATTATAATAATATGAAATTGAAAAAAAAAAAAAAATTTCAAACCAAAATATTATATAACTAGGAATGTGAGAGAATGAGTAAATTATTATTTTAAATCCTAGATAAAAGCTCTTTACTTCAAATGCTCTTTAAATTCTACACACCTAGATCAACATTACAGAAAAGGTGCATTTTAATTAATAATAAACAAATAGAGATGAAGAAGCTTTTCAGCTATGTGCCCAAATTTACTGGCAGTTGATATAATAATAGACTGCCTTTTGAAATGACACCTTATAAGTAACTAAGTAAAACTCATAACATAAGGAAACAGTAGATTAAGGTATTCAACTTTATTATATCTCTCAATATATCAATAGCTTGCTCTCAGATTTAGCATTAAAAACAACTGAGACTTGATTATTTTCCAAAATAAAATGTAAAAACAGGGAATATTTTACTGAATCTAATTTATACTAAGAAATAACTAAATATAAATGATTTATTTAATATCTCTAAATCATTAATGTTCTATAATATAACTCCCTATTAATGTTTGTGCAAGTGATCATTAGTGTTTAAATAGTAGGTAAAATAATTAAATTAACAAAATCAAGTATTACACAATGGCAAAGGTGTACCGACTGATAAGTGATTAAAAGAAAAACTGTCAAAGTTACTTTAAGTAAAACAAGTGATATAGCTTTATCTATGATCTGTATTCTCTTTTTCTTTTAAGATTGGCAATTATAATAAAACAACAATGCATACTATTCTTTTTTTTATTATTTTATAGGCTTTCACCTGATTTCTATGACATTCATGTTTTTAACATTTGTTAACATGATGTTTATAAAGTTACATTTGTATATGAATGAAGATCATCTACTTCTTAAAAATAAATAACTAAATAAATAAATAAATAATAATAATAAAAACTATTATTTTATTTCAATAATAATAGTAGTAGTAGTAGTAGTAGTAGTAGTAGTAGTAGTAGTAGTAGTAGTAGTAGTAGTAGTAGTAGTAGTAGTAGTAGTAGTAGTGGTAGTAGTAGTAGTAGTAGTAGTAGTAGTAGTAGTAGTAGTAGTAGTAGTAGTAGTAGTAGTAGTAGTAGTAGTAGTAGTAGTAGTAGTAGTAGTAGTAGTAGTAGTAGTAGTAGTAGTAGTAATTCTTTTTAACTGTATAAATATTAATAATTATTTTTTCTTTCTCTTTGAAGCCTTGAATAATTGTCTTATAATGTGCATAGCAAAACAGATTAAACAATATAAAAATTATATTAAATTATTTTCATTTTTCTTTTAGAAGTAAGTTAAGAATAGAATAATCTTAGTATAATAAATGGTTCTAATTGATTATTCATTAACATTTCATTTGACAAATTCATAAAGAATAAAAGTTTGTCAAAGAATAATTTACAACTAAATAGATAATTTATTCAAATCAAGCAACCTAATAACACATATGATAGTAATCTATCAATGGCTGAGGATCATTCCATTTTTTTAATGATGATTATATACATTCTCTTTACTAATGCAGATAGCAAGGAATAATTAAACTGACATAGAAGAAATCAAATATTTATAATATGATGTAAAAAAATCATAATAGAAATTATAAGCTACCCTCTTCCATGAAAAATGAAGAATGGTAAAGATAACTTAAATAGGAAGATATTTTAGCACAATATTTAAGATAAAATAAATCGACCAAGAGTAAGTTTTGTTTTATTCAAGTTAATTTTAATATTCATCAAACTTCTATGAAATTTTATTGAAGGTATATAGTGAAATATAGTGAATATACATTTTAATTTTATATTCATAATAGATAATAATTAAAATGAAATGTTGAGAATATCTCAAATATAGCAGTCTTATAATTTGTAGTAAAAATCTTACAAGTTGTACTTTCAATATAAATAATTATAAAGCTACAGAAGGTAGAAAATATGGGGAACTCATAATTTATAGGAAAAAAAAATCAAAAATAAATACCCTCTGAAATTTAATTTTACACATTAATGAAATTTTGCTTTCAGAAACAAATTTTCAATCAGCTTTTCTTTCCCCTTTTACCCAATATATTAAATTAGACAGATAATTGAATAATAGTGTTCAGGCTATGAACCTAAGTAGATTCCTTTAAGCTTATTATTTAGCTCTTTTTACATAATTCTAGATAATTTTATATTAACAACCAACTTTTCACATTTTCTTCTTTTAAAAATATAGAAAAATTTATGGTAGCCAAATTTAGTACCTAATAATAAATCAGAGAAGGCAGTAGCTTATATATAATTTTACAGTTGAAACACGTGACTAAAAATTTAATCATATTAAAAGGTAGAAAGCTTCAATCAAGTTAGGCGAAAATTTATTTAAACATTAGTAAAAACAAATCAATGAAAAGTTTTAAAGCATATCTAGTAATTTCATTTTTATTAAAGTTTATTTCAAACAATGAGTCAAAACATTTATTAAAGTCAATACAGAAATAAAGTTTATTTTATTGTTTGTTTTACACATACGTGTGTCTTACCTTGTAAAAACAAGTAAATGATATATAATGATAAACGTGTGCATACATTATAGATATAACACCTTTGATAAAGTTTATTTTTTACAATTTAAATATTTGTTTTGATTTAATTATTCAACATCTGATTAATATATGAAAAAAAATACTTAGATCCATAAGATCATATTTTACATTAAAATATTTTCCCATTTCCCATTTTTGTTTTTTATATCAACACAAATTCTTTCACCCCTTCAATATGTAAAGTAAAACATCATTTAAATAATACATTGTAGAACTAAAGCATTTCCAATACTTCTCCACATAGAAATTGTTGTAATTTAATGCTTTGTAATCTTTGTTTAGTTTATAAGGGAAAATAAATACATTTTTATTTTCCAACCAATATCTGAATGATTAACTGTATTGATTACCTAAAAAAAAAAAAAACTAATTTTTTTGAAAGTTGAAAAAATTTCCAAGATTTTCCTCTCCTTACGTATTTGAACCCCATATAAGGTGGGATATTAAGTATTGCACCATGTGGTTCTCAATTGTATTATACATAAATGATTCATCAAGCTAAAACAATGTATTCCGTTTTCTAACTATTTGTTAGAATAATTTAACTTAAAAAAACGTATTATTAAAAAATATTAAACTTTAATAAATATTTTTTTAATGTTTTGCTTTTTCTATATTAAATTATTCTAACAATTAGTTTCAAAACAAAAATATTATTATAATCAAATGCCATAGGATACGATGCAACAATTAATGTATCCTATGATATGGAGTTTAAGTCAGACTGGGTAAACATTTAAAATTTATTGAGCTTTCAAACAGACTGAAATTTTTATTTTTGATAATCAACCCATCATCTGTGGACATCTTACTATTCTATGCAGTTTACTGCAAAGATAGAATGACGGAAAACTACATCAAAATTCTAGTAATCACTTCTGATGATCAATTCTATTATTATATACTATATATATTTAATTGATATAAAAATAAAATGTTTTCTTTTATTGTCGTCAGATGGTACTGCTTGCTCAAAGAAAAAAAATGCTAATATTTGTTTTGTCTTTAATAAAATAAAATAAAAAAGATGTGCAGGGTTGACGAGTAAGACTGTTAAATCAATGGATAAAACAGCTAACAAAAATTAATCCACTTTGTCCACTTAACCTATCATTACTTTTTATATTTAAAATAAATTCAATTAGAAAAATTACACAGCAAAAATCTGAATTTACTATTTGAAGTTGAACTTTTTATTCTGATTTCCGTTCAATTACTTCTAATTGGCTTCTAAATCTTGTAAAATTGAAGCTTAAAAAATATTAAAAAATTTAAATTATGCGTCTTGGAATTTATTTAATTAAAAGGAGAAATGAATTTGACTTGCTATAGTACAAGAAATACATTTATCTAGTAGATAAAAAAAAAAAAAAACTAAAAATATAAAATGTAATTTTAAAGTAGTATTTTATATTAACAGCTAATATGCATACACACATATATAGAACGAATGTAAATTCTCTGAAAAAAATCAACTTGTGTGTTATAGATGAAAGTCGCTATTTACACTTAGAACTTACCGCGCCCTACGTGGTACGGAATTGCAAATTATCTTGATAAATATAAGTTATTCCTGATGAAGATAACAGTCTTTTTTTCATATTGACCAGAAGAATTTGACATTTCAACTATGTTTAAAAGTGACCTACAGAGTCAGAGTAATATTGAATGAAGATGGCTATGTAGTTCATGGAAACGTAAATTATTTTTATATTTTTCGAACTATTATTTTAACTGAAAGAGCTGAATAAGTTTTATCAATAGTATGCCAGTGTTAAAGAAGATATTTGAATTATGGGATTTAGTTTCTCAGACTACTGAAAACAATTCTAATACTATGATACATTTCTTCAATATAATGTTATCAATTTATAAAAATTGTGTTAGTTGCATTAATGTCATTTATATTTATGAGAAGATTTATTATAGTTTATAGAATTTTATCTTTAGTTTATCTTTAAATATAACTGGCCAATGTATAATAAAAATTATAAATGCCATTTCCTTATTATATATTCATTTAAGAAAACAGAGAATGAAATTGTACTTTAGTCATATGAATTTTGTCTATAAAGCATAAATTAATTTGTTTTGCTATATAGTGAACTGCTTAAACAGTAATTAAACAATGTATTAGTTACATATGTATTTTTTTTTATTTACTAAAATCTAAAATATTTGTTTAGTAAAAATGTTCTTGCAGTATATAACAAAATATTAATTATGTAATCATTTGAGAAACTAAAATTCCAATTAATAAGAACCATCAGTTTTAATTTTTATATTTAAACATATATATATATTCATTTTTATGAAACAGATGCAAATGTGTATAGAAATTCAGACAAACTTTTCCTTAAGAGGGTAACTTCAAAATTTTTTTATCTTTGTACATAGTTTCATTCCTTTGCTACATAGTAATGTTTATTTTTTTATATAATCAATATAAAACTCTTTGCCCAATTATATTATTTCAATAATTAATAAACATAATAATAATGTGGGGAATTTGGCAACTTATATATATATATATATGTTGATAAAAGATTTTCATGGTTGCATATATAAAAGACATATTTTGTGGGTTCATCTGTGTTAAAAAATTTAAATATTGATATACCAACATTTTGTCTTGATCACACAAATCATCCACTGGGTGATAAAAGGTAGAAAGACAGTTGTAGAGGCGCTACAATAACTGATTTGAAAAAAAAAAAAAATTAAAGTTCCACCAATAGCAAAAATGTTAAATTAAGAATGTTTTTTAAAAAAATCTTTCCAAATAGGGGGAAGTTTTGATTATCATCTCACTTATTGATACAATCTGGCCTTTTAAGTATCCCAGTGTCTCTAATTTTGCACTAGTAGAAATTATTGCATCTGGATATGATGCCTGTACTAGAAAAATCAATTTTATGACCTGAATCTATAGTATGGAGTGAGAGTGCTGATGATGATGAGTGTTGGTTAACTGCATTAGCATGCTCATTTCTCTTAACACTGATCTGATGATTACTCATACCTATGTAAGAAGCTTTACAATTTTCACATGAGATTTGATAAACACCATGTGATTCAAGAGGGATTGAACCCTTAGGCTTGGTTATTATATTGCTGATCTTGTGATGAGTAGAAAATGCTGTATCTATATTATAGAGCTTTAATATACATCCAATACTGGCTGTAGTTCCTTTTACACATGGAACACAAATCTTAATAGCTGATTTATCATCTTTTTGTTTCCTATTTTGTTCATTTTGGGCTTGAAATAAGACTTTTTTAATAAATTTATAATTATAATTATTTGCTAATAAAACACTATTAATATGATTTATTTCTTCTTTCAGATGTGACTTATCTGAAAAGTTAATTGCTCTATTTAAAAGAGTTTTGGCTACACAAGCTATATGAGTTGGGTAATGATGAGAATGTAAATGTAAATATCTGTCAATGTGTATATTCTTTCTGCAAATCGAAAAAGATAAAGTATTTGGTGTTCTGGTGACTAGAACATCAAGAAAAGGGAATTTTCCATCAGACTCTGTCTCCATTGCAAATTTAATATCAGAATGCATATTATTTTAATGTAAAAAATAATCTATTTTTTTCCATGTTGCCATATGACAAAAGTGTCATCTATGTATCTGAACCCAATTGAGAGGTTTTAAAAATGATGATTCTAAAGCATGAGTTTCTATATTTTACATGAATAAATCAGCTATTACTCCTGAGATAGGTGAGCCCATAGGAGTATCAAAAACTTGTCTGTAATGCTGTCCATTGTATACAAAATATGTGTTCAAGAGACAATGTTTAACCAAAGCAATATTATGGTCTGATAAATTGCAACATTGTGAAATTATATTTAAAGCTTCATCAATGGGAATGTTTTTTTAAAAAAACATCATCAGTGGCACTCACACTGCATACTATATATTCAGGTCATAAAATTGATTTTTTAGTACCAGGATCATATCCAGAATGTGATAATCTCTGCCAGTGCAAAATTAGAGAAATCTTTGAGATACTTAAATTGCCAGATTGTATCAATAAGCGAGATGATATATAAAAATTTCCTCCTATTTGGAATTTTTTAAAAAAAAAAAAAACAATCTTAATTTAATATTTTTTCTATTGGTGGAACTTTAAGGGTTTTTTTCAAATCATTGATTGTAGCACCTCTACAACTGTCTTTTTATCTTTTATCACCCAGTGGAGGACTTGTGTGAACAAGACAAAATGTCAGTATATCAACATTTAAATTTTTTAACACTGATGAACCTGCAAAATTTATCTTATATATATATATATATATATATATATATATACTTATAATTTAATATTTATGAACACAGTAATAAGATATATGTAAAGTATGCTTTCGACTATCCTCCTAGTCTTTGTCAACTAACACTTAGAAAGGCTAATCTTCCCACAATGTTTGCGGCCTGCCTGTTAATTAAGTTTTGCATAGCAACAAAAGAAAATAAAGAAATCTATGCTAATATACAAATACAAACAAGATGTAATTAACAGACAGGCAGCAAACATTAAGATCACAGAATTGTGGGAAGTTTAGCCTTTCAAAGAGGATAGTCAGAGGATAGTTGAAAGTGCTTCTAAGTGGATAAAAGTTTTAAAGTTATACTTTACATATATCTAATTATTGTATTTATAAATATTAAATTATAACATTGCATATATTGATATGAAGAAATACAGACATCCAATTATAATATTATATATATATATATATATATATATATATATATATATATTATAACGGACAGAGGATCAATAGAGTCTTACTGTATCTGCCATACAGGGGGCCACTAGGCTACTTGAACCTAGAAAATTTATATAGTAAGCAGATATGTAAGTTAAGATCTTATTTTACATATATATTTTATTGTGACTGTCAGCCCATGCCACTAGCTCAGTGAGATGCCGAGATTTATAAAATATAAATTCTTATTTAAAAATATTTTCAATATTAAAAAAAAAATAAAAGAAGCCACTGCCAGTCATAACACACACAAACATTTATTAAACATATATGTAATTTATAATTATTATTTTAGTCTAACTTTTACTTTAACATTTAAATTACATTTTTAACTTTTATTTTTGAAGTTCGCACAGATGAATTTAATATTTTATTAAAGTGTCAAGTATAAATAGACTACATAGATTGCATTTGAAAAGAAAATATTATATCACTTATTTAACCTAGGCCAAAAGCTCACAGTCAAACCAACATCAATCCATCTGATACATCGATGTATTCAGTGCAGCATGAATATGACAGCACAAATACCATACTGTCTGGAAAGTACATTTGAACAGCATGGTTATAGAAGACATTGACTCTCATCCAGTACAGAAATACTACATCTATCTGGCGAGAAGAACAATAAAAAAAACTCCATAGGAAGGGACTGCATTTTCCCCCTTACTACCCCATTCCATAGGCTAAAAGGGGGTGATCCAAGGAGCAGGGAATGCCATCTGCTTCTGATGGTCAGTGAGATATTGGCCTTATTTTGCCCAAGTGCTGCATATAATAAAATCCTGCACATAGCAAATCTCATGATACATTTACTAATAACCTCAATATATCCAACCGATTAACCCAATTTATTTATGAAACAAATAACCCAAGACTAACCCTCCCTTACTTAATTAATATAACTTTACAAATCTATGCAGCCATTCATGCCTGACTTAAATTTAACATTTATATAATTTATTTTAAAAAGAAAAAAAATCATAATAAAAACTTAAAAGAACAGAAAAAATAAATTAATGGAAATGATTTACAAAAAAATAATAATACATTCAATAAAATAATTATTAATAACTGATTAAGTTTGGTCAGATAGGAATTTCTATTGCAATAATTTAAATACTGGGAAAGTTCATACTTAGTGTTCATTAATTAACTAATGTTCTTACGGTTTTAACGTACTGGAAAAGTTTCTTTTTTAGAATTAAAGTTAGAGTTCTTACTGTTTTAAAAATCCATGCTTAACAGTTGCTTGCAATTTGGAACCAGCATTAATTCCCACAATGTCTTGTCGTTCCTCAATATGGAAAAATGATTGGTCATTCCTCTTTCTTTTTGTTTTTAAAAACTGAAGGAATTTAAGAATGTGTCTTTTTAATCCCTTCTCCTTAAACTCTCTCCATACTAACACATCTCTCTCTATCACATCTCTACCTTTTCTCTCCCAGCTCTTTCTTCACTAAAATTTATTTCCAAATGTTTTCTTTTATATTAGAATTTTGGATTGAGTGGACATTACATCATGATGATGGTGATGATCTTTTCATTGAGGTCCATTTCCTGAGGGATTTCTTTTATTGGCTTTTAGTTTCTATTGTTTTTTCTCTCCTACCTGACCTTTACTTATACATTTTGAAATGCCCAAGGGCTAGCTTGCTTTCAACTAATTAAAATAATCATTTCCATTTTACAATAGCATTAATTAATTTATTGTACATTCTTTTTATCTTTAAATCTTTCAAGATTTTTTTCTTAATATTTAGTTTTAACATTTTTTCTTTTTTTTTTAATAAAGTTTTCTTCTAATAATTTTTCATCTGTGTGATTTTATATATATAAAGTTTAAATGACTTTTAACTTTCAATTTTTTTATTTCTTAAAAAAAGTTTTTATGTGCAAACTTTTCTTTTTAATGTCTAAATTTTTAAAATAAATAATGTAACGGCATGTGTGCCCATTACAATAATATATATATATATATATATATATAGAGAGAGAGAGAGAGAATAGAAATGGTTAAAATTTTATCTAGGTATGAAATAAACAACTCCATTACTTTATGCTTACCATGCTAAAAAATAGAATGACTATTTATTCTTTAATTTTTTCAATATAAATAAAGCTAAATTTGCCAAACGTTAAAATTTCAATATTGATTTAATATTATTGGCATTACACTATTTACATTACAAAACTTAAAAAAATGGGTGACTACTCTATTCTCTAGCTATAATATATTCTTTACCAAGATTATAAAATTATTAAGTATTTATGGTATTTTGTCATTACTTAAAACCCTTGTTAATATAATATATTTAAGCATATAATTCAAGTTGGGTGCCAAATATATAATAGTAAATGTTCACGGTAAACAGATTTGAAACAAAACATACAGATATATTAAAATAAAAAAAATGTAATTCTCAGGCACCAAACCTTCTAATTAGAAAATGTATTTTTGAAAAACTAATTAATGCATGATCATCTAAATTTACAAATTACTACCACCATACCTGCATGTTACCAGTGAATCACATGATTTCTCAGTTGTAGATATTGCAAGTATATTGAATATTAGAAGCATTATGTTTGGAATAATTTGAGAAGCAAACACAAACTAAATGGATTAATAAAAAACTGAACATTTTAACAAAGTATAAATATAAAACTTGTGTATATACTTGCAACTATTAATACATACAAATTTAAGATCTTATAATACCTATAATGATAATATTTTACTATGTAAAATATTTAAACAGTTCCAAACTATGATTTCATGCAAATATCATTCTTTTAATATATTTCCACATGTCTTCATTAGTTTTTTCAAAAATGATAGTTCTTTTCATTGGGCACTGGTAATGTTAATAAGGAAAGACAGCAGCATTTGTGATATTATATAGGATATAGTATCAGTAAGTCTTGGATAATCCTTATGACACACTGTTCATTTATTCCTTCATGGTATTATTAAGGCACACACTAGCTGGTTTTGGCAAACTTCAACATTAGAATCTGGATCTAAGTGCCTTTTTGATATTTTGGCTGGTGTGAGTTTTATTGTCTAGCCATACATATTTCTGTTAGATAAAATCATCATATTTGTTACAAATAAAATATTGAAAATTACTGTAAAACAGTCAACAAGATATGGCTATCCTGATTACATGAAAAAAAATTCAATCAGCAGTTTTTCTTCTCAGCATTGGATCACTGAAACACACTTCTTAAACTGAATCTTCAAATAAACTTAAGTAGATGGGACTGAAAGAGAATGCCATAATAGTTTTTTTTCAGACCAATTTAATCCCATTTGATGTAGTTGAATAACATCTTGTTTCAAAAGATGGATTTGTGACTAGTTAGTTATGATTTTATCTCTCTCTAGTTACACTAGATTACTTTAGAAAAAAAGAAAAGTCATTGTTGACATTTAAATTTTAAATGATAATTTTTAAAATATTATCAATACCAAAATTTTAGTATCACTTTTAGATTTCCCATAAAATTTATTACAAAAATGTGGAAAATTTTATTTTAAAACTCCATTTAAAAAAAGCAAGTACAAAAATTATAAAATACTTTAGATTTTTATAAATACGCTATTAAAACTTCTTACTTACATCAAAACAAGTGTTCTTTCTTCTTTTACAGTGCAATTTATCTTTAGGTTTCTCACATATTACAATGTGAATATTTAATAATATGATCAAATGTATAAACTGATTTTTCTTTCAATCTTTTAAATCAGTGTACTCAAGTGACACGTATATATAGACACACGTTCCTGCATGACAGTTTATATATTTATTAATAAGTTTATATCAGTTTTTTATTAAACAATTTTATTTTAATGCAACTTATAATATGACTAATCAGAGTTCTGATAGGACTTTTTATAGTTACAATATAAATATATTAATATTATTTATATGTGCACAAAAGCAAAGTTTATAATGTTTATGTCTTTATATCATTTATCCAAATTATTATCATTGAGGAAATTAATAGGTTTCACAAATTTTTCAATGTGTCATTGATCTAAATATTAATCATCAATCGAAAAGATGAAAATAGACATGCATATTTTTAAAAATTAAAAAAAACAAAAACATTTTTCAGGCTGATCAACAACTTTAAAAAAATGATGTAAATCCAGTAAAAACAATAATTAATTGTTAACATTTGGAAATTCCTATAAACAAATCATCTATCTTGCGAAATGTTTTTAACTGAAAAAAAAGATTTCTGCAAATAAATATTAATTAATACTGTAAGTAAATAGTTAGAACGGTCTGAAAATATATTTATCAATATTATTACTATTTTACATATAAAAACAATTAAAATACATAATTATTTCAAATAAAAAAGTATTATTTATTGAAGAACATTTTTAAAATTTTGATATATGTAGAAAAATCACTGATTTGAATAATTGCATTAATCTGATATTGGTTGTTTTTTTTTTAAAAAAAAGCATTTCCATATCTATAAGCACGTCTTCAACATCATCATCATCATCAACCATTATCAATCCACTGAAGGATGAAGGTCTTTCCAAGTTCAATCCATCTTTTCCTATCTTTAGCTTTTCTCCACATCACCCCTGCACACTTTCTTATTTCATCCATCCATCTCACATGCGGTCTCTTTCTGGGTCTTTTACAATCTCTTGGAATCCAGTTTAAAATTTCAATTGTCCATCTATTATCATCTCTTCTAGCAATATGTCCAGCCCAACTCCACTTTAATCTTTTATTTTTTTCAATGAGGTCAGTAACACCTGTTTGTTATTATATTTTACATTCATTATAATATAATATTAACATTTAACTTATATCGCAGAACCTTTATTTCAAAGAATAAAACCAATCAACCAATTTACTTAAAAGTACCAAACATCTATTACTTGAGAAAGTGTGAATTAAATCAGATAAAATGTTAGTATATTGAATCATTCGATTTATAGTAGTAATAAATATGACTAAGATGCACTATTTATGTAGTTCAATGATGGAAATTATTTTAATTTCACACCTTCTAAATAAATGACAATTATTATTTCTGAGTTGTTACAAATATCAGATTTTCTTAAATATCTGTTTATAAAATTATATTTACATTTCCTTTTAATAAATAAGATCATAAAATTACATATTTAACTTTCTAGAAATCATATAAAAATATTCTGAAGTGAATATATTAATTGTGTAAGCTTGTTATTTTAGGGATCTATTTAAAATTTGTTTTAATATAAGTCAGGTTTTCATAGCATTTTCTAAATACTCTTTTATGCCAATCACACATTTTAATTTTCCATCCAAGTACAGCGATATTTGTAGAACATATCATGAACATCAATGGGCACTACATTTCATAAGGAGTATCAGCTGATTTTTAAGTATTGAAAACATATTTTAAATAATGGCAAATGTGAGATATAAGGTATCATTTCTTGGACAAAAAAGCATGACATTGCCATATTTTTATCAAGTAATATGTGAAAGAGATGAATGACAGCTAATGGAAACTTAGTGCCTTATACTATTCAGTGATAATAGTTATTAGTCAAACTAAAGTAATGATGATACTCCAAAGTAATCTACAACTATTCCAATTGATGTTGAAGCACAGTTAATTTATTTTTTTGCAGTGATGATATAACTCATATTGATTCTCTTCTTTCTCATCATTTTTTTCCCTCTCTCAAACATGTAAGCATGTAAAATTATATTTATACACATTAAAAATCTAAAGTTAAACTAGTCAATAAAATAATCAAAATTACTGCAAATTCACAATTCACCAGAATAGCCAAAATAATATAAACTCTAAAACACAACTAATGGTTTCACTACTACAAGAAGACTTCTCAAGTATAAAGAATTATAAAATAAATTATAAAATAACACATTTAAACTAAATATTGCCTACAATTTCACTTACATACTATACAAATATATCCATGTGATCACTCTATACATGCATGTAATAATTTTTATAAAATTCAGTAAATGTTGTTAATGTTTAATTTTCCAATATATCTAAAAATAGTTTATACATACATACACAATTAGAAGAGACTTGAACTTAGACTTTCAAGCTTCCCACAACTATCCACTTCATCTTATCTAAACGAAACATATCACCACATACATGCAAAAAATATATGATCTTCAATATACATATTTCATACTGAATCAGCACTCATCTGTCAGTTCAGATCACCATCACCACATATATATATATATACAATCAGTGCTAAGTTTATACTAATATAGAAAATCTTCAACCCTTAATGGAAAAGCTTCAGTTTTTTACACCCTCCAACTCTTCATTCAGTGATATGTCTGGCTGAAGTGTTAGAGAAGGTGAATATTGTTGTTCATTAAAGTTTGAAGATTTTCTATCTTAATTTAAATTGAGCACTGATTGTATATATGTGTGGCAGATGATGTTCAGCTCCAAACTGTTGAGTGATTGTTTAACACGAAATATATATATCAAAGAACTTTTTTTTTCACATGTATGTAGTCATGTGTTTTGGTTAAATAAACGGAGTAGATAGTTGTGGGAGTTTGAAAGTTGAGTTCAATTTACTTCTAATTACATTAAGTTTAGTATAGATAATATGCATGTATTGAAATATACATATATGACGTAATTTGTTATAAAATAAGGAATAAAAAAATGTTTTTTTTTCTCATGTGTCATAGCATCAGCCGGGAAGCGAACCCGCTATCCCGGGACAACTGCTTGTAAAGCAGCTGTCGCTGACCTCTCGACCACCAATAAAAAATATTTGATAAAAATTTCTATCATATTACAAATTTTGGTGCAATCAAAAATAAATTCTGAAATAATAAAAATAAAATATGATTTCAATGCGAGCTGCAAGCAACTTAACATTAAATAAAAGTGTATAAATTATATAACTTAGAAAAAAGAAAGAACATTTATTATAATATTAATTGATAAAGAAAGAATGATAGTAATTATGAACAAAGAGGAATGCGGAAATAAAGTTAAGCTTCTTTTAAAGTGCAAGAATTTCTATGAAATTATAAGCTACTCTAAATAAATTATTTCACAATATATTTTCCAATTTAAAAATATTAAGACTAGATTCATCATTGATAGGAATATATACAATATCTTATTGCCATTATTAGCCCAGAACATTTTACAAGGTATATAAAGCACAATGGCTTGACAGACCTATTATAGCAAAAATTAGATGTTCTATAGAAAACATTTCAGTATTTATTGAAAGACATATTCATGATATTTATTATCATTCAGCTTTTACTTTACAGTTTCTTTCAATTTTGGAAAACATCAAACCTTAACTATTAAATAAATATTTCTAAGAAACTTTACTCATTACACTATTCTCTAATAATATATTCCGCGTAAAACTATGGCTATTAAATATGATTTGCAGGATAGGCAGTTTTTACCATCACCATATAGCAATTATTACTGGATTAAATACAATGAAATGACTATTCATTTTCAATTTTACAAATTATTTAAATAAAAAATAGAGAACTGCAATGGAAATCAAATGACCTCTAATTATGCTATCATTTTTATATCCCAAATGAAAGATTCTAAATTTAAAAATTCTAGGCTTAAACTCCATAACTAACTTAAATATAATGATGTTTTGTGATATAGCTATATAATAAAAAGGAACTTTATACTTTCTTAGTTTATAAATATAATTGTAATAAAAATATATACTTTATAATGAAGTTTTTTAAAAACAGTAACTGTTTTTAGGGTACTTGTTAATTTATCGGTTTAAGAAGAACAGAAGTAGTTTTTTGTTAAATTATGCATTTCCAGCGGCATACGGTAACAGTCTAAAAAAAAGTGGCTGAAAACGAGCGATGTTATTTAGTATTTCCAGTGTTTTTTTTTTTTGTTTGTTTCTCATGTATCATAGTATCAGCCGGGAAGCGAACCCACTAACCCGGGAAAACTGCTTGTTTAAGCAGCTGTCGCTGACCTCTCGACCACCAATGCTTGACTATTTCCAGTGTTTTTATTACTGTTGTTATTAAAAAAAGATAATTTTATATTTCCACTTTATTTGTTAATAATTTTTTTCTACTAACTGAATTTATTTTACCACCAAAGTATCTTATTTTTTAATAAATAATTGTTTTTGTTTTTTTTTTAAGAAAAAAAGTTTATTATCATTGCTTGAGAGAGGAGTACATCGTGGTGGGAAAAAATATAAAATTTTAATTACCTACTGTTTTTATTTTTATTTTTTTACAATTTTTTTAAAAAAAAATTATGACAATAGCTGTATTTGAAAAAATATGTGGATAAAATATGGATATAATAAAAATCTAGTAATAATGATTAATTTCCAATTGGATTACCTACTAATTTTTTTAAAGATTAGCAAGTGTATTTTCTTTATAAATTTTTCTGTCTCTCTATACCTAGTTTAGATCTCTAGAACTATAGATGATTTTTTTTTTCAATGTTGAAGATCACCATGATATTTTATGGATTGCAAAAAACACGAGAGTATTTTTTTTTTTATGTTTAAAAATTGTATATGACATTTTTTGATGTTTAAAACGAGTATGTAATATTTTTTTGAATATTTGAGACCCTTTTTTTTATAAAAAAAAGTACTGTATTACAATTATGAATAAGGTTATTTATTAACACATTTTTGTAGCTACTGTATATATAACAAAAGTGAATTGTTCAAATATATTATTAAAAATAGGTGTAAATTATATTTTGAGAGTTAACAATAACAACAAAGTTTATCTTGACAGTCTCACATTGTAGATTTTTGACCTACAATTCATCTATTGTTACTTGATTATTTTGTTTGTGTCCTCATGCATAGGATTACATTATATATTTTTATCTATAAAGTTGTAATTAATTATTATTACTGATAAAAGATACAATTAGCATAGTCAGATGCAATTACTAAATATTAATCAATAATCAGTTAATAATAATATTATTGGAAACAATAGTGAAATAAATAAATTAATAATATTTGATAATTGCATTAATTAGTATTATTATTATAAAATATTTATGATTTACTTAAATATTTTTAACCTATTTTCATATTAAATATAGAAGTAAGAATAAACTGTTTGGTATCAAAATTGTTCAATCAAAAGGAATAATACAAGTAAATAAAACTAGCATATATATATATATATTGTTTATATATATATATATATATATATATATATATATATATATATATATATATCTGGATAAGAATAATATATTATTTAATATTAAAAAGAATATATTATTCAATGATGAAACAATCATAGTTATTATACTCATTATATTGTGTGATCATCATGATTCAGAAAAAGTATCTTCCTGAATTTCTAAGAATATTGTATATTTGACTAATCTGAAGTCAATATAATTATGGAAAATTGAAAGTCATACTTGCAGGCATCATAAGATGTGTTATTATCTTTGCTTGATGGATGAGAGATTTAGAGATTCAGTTATTGGCTGGAATAGTAATTGAATTTCTTCATTCTAACATATATTTTAGACCGACAACAATCTAGATATTGCTTCTAAATATATGACTCAAACTTACTCCAGCATTTAATTATTTTTTTAAGTTTTCATATCAAATAGATTTTTTCCTCAATTATTTTGAGAATTCTCATATATATGCATCATTCTTAAAAAAATAACACTAACTTGCTTCCTTTTATCTATTACTTTTGTTATTATCTCTTTTTCACAATAATAAAAAAGAATGGGTCTTCACTTTTTTTTATCTCCAAAAGTCAATTTAGAGGGTAGAACAATATACTTTTTTTAAACAACTGAGTTATCATTGGTAATTATTTTTATTTATGGAACCTTTCAATAAGTAGATTAATGATGATATTTGTTTCTCATTTACAGAATTCAACCAGAAAATTGGATTCCAGTAGTTTATCAATCAAAATTACTAAATGATTATCTTAGATTGTTTTAACTATTCTTTTCACATTAAAGTGGTTAAATTTATCCAATACCTATCCTGCAATTATTAATGCGAGTCAAGGCTCTATCTTTTTTTTGTCTTTATCATTTATACAAATGTTAATCGTATATCATATTTCTAATACCAAAGCAATTCATAATATAGCTGCAATTCAGTCAATCTTTTCTTTTAAAGACTATCATTTTATTTTCAATGTGGTATTACCAAAAAAAAAAAAAATCATCACTTTATCAAATCTAATTTTTATTCAGTTGTACTCGAAAATGATTTAAAATATTTGTATTGTCTATTTTCTTTTTTAGGAATCTCTCTCAGTACGATTATATTTTTTCTCTTGTCAAAATGGTTTTACAGATATTTTTTTAAAGAAAGAAGTTATTAAAAGTCTCAATTTCAATCTTCAATTGAATGTAGTCTAACATCCAGTTTAGATGGTTTGATTACTCAAAAATACATTTTATTATTTTCTATTTTGGTGTTCACATTTTTTTCATCATCATTCAGTTTTTGTTCTTTGACGTTTCTGTATATGCTGGAAAATACACTGTTCTTCTGAATACACTTGCTAATACAACCAGCTATCTGACTTTTTCTCACTATTTTTATAATGTTCATCTGCATACTTATTATGTTTTCCACTTTTATGCAACTTTCTTCTTTATTTTATATTCATTAATATTTTTTCCACTTTAATAAAGTGTCAGTCCCTATTTTTAGTTATATACTCATTCTTTTGCATTGCTCTCAGTAAAAAATTAACTATTGAAAAACTGTTAATACCAAGTTAAAAAACTTTAGCTGGGTTACCACTCAAAAAAAGTAAAAATTTGAATATTTTTAATGCTATTTTATCATTCGCATGTTCATATGTATCACATGACCACCTAATGTAATTTCATTTTTTTTAAAGTAATATGTTGTAGAAAAACAGTGCTATACTTACAGATAATAGTGAACCAGTGATGGTCTCACTACTTATTGATATTCAGTTTTGTCACTGCAAGTCAGCATTGTTTCAGTTTTGTCATTATGCAACTCTGATACTGTACTGCAAAATTGGAATTATGTAAAAATAAGTTTACCATCTAATTTATGATAGAGGTATCCAATGTGATTGATAACTTGGAATTTTACTCAGGCATGCTGATATATCCAACTATCTACTTGACTTCACTAGTTGGGTAGATAATAAATAATCAGCTGCATGTAAGTCTACATATCCAACTCCCAACTAAGGTGTTAATAATACCTAGGAATATTCAGATTTTGGATACATGATAACTGCATTTTTTACTGTATTGTTTAAATATTACATGAAAGATAGTATTGTGGATGACTTCTTCAAATTCTCAATATATATATATATCCATTAATTAAAACAAAATTGTAATTATAACAAAAATAATAAATTTAACGGTTTACAAACTATTATAAACAATCCTTAAATCTGCAGACATACTTATGACTAATTTCATAAACCTGCCTCAACTGCCATTAAATTCAAAAAAAAAAAACAAACAAAGCGGAAGCGAACATCATCAATTTAAATCTCATGAATCTCATATTTTAATGTTATAAGCGTGTCAATTTATTAAATGCATTTTATTTCTATTTATAAAAATTGCCTCCTTAATTATTCTTTTATTATGGTTTCTCTCATCATGAAAATTTTTTACATTTTCAAAATCAAATTTAAATTTATATTTACATGCTTTTTCATGATGAAAAAAAACTGAAGGAGGCATTAAATCACCATTATTTTTACATGCTTATATAACAATTCATGCTCCCTTAATCTCTTCTCAATACTGCACCTAGATTCACCTATATATGATAGCATACAATCACAAAAAATTTGATATATGACATTACTTTTCTGCTTGACAGGTATGACAACCTTAGATTTATTGACTAATTTATTAATATTGTTTGGAATGTAGAATGAAACATTAAACATATTCTTATATATATCCTTCAAAATTTCACTTGTGGATTTGAAATAAATGGAATAGATATCCATTGTTTACTATTAATCTTCATTTCCTTTAAATCATAATAACTTTTTTAAATTGACATAAAGTATTGCTTATTTGTTATATTTTATAACCAACACCAAGCAATTTCTTGGCAAACATCTCATTATTTTTCAGTTTATAACTTTGGTAATGACACAATTTTTCATTCAGAAACAAAAAAAGATCTAAAACTTTCCATCTTCTGCATTATTGGTACTTTTGATTTACAATTTATATATCCCATTTTTCAGTATCTTAATTATTAATTTATAATTTAATATACTGTTATCTCTTGTAATAATTAAATCTAAATATTTAATATTTTTGTTCTATTCATTTTCAATAGTCCATTTCAAGCCATTCAACTTATTTAATTCCTCTACAAGCAAATTTATAGTATTAGTATTTCCGCAAACAAACACATCATCCACTTATCAAATTGAAATTAATCATTTTAAATAATATTATTAAAAAGTGTAAAAAGGACCTTTATGATATTCGAAAATATTTGAAAACAATTGAACATTTAATAATTTTAAATGAACGGTGTGCTTGGAACGAATATAAAATTGTTTGTGAAAATGGATTTAAATTAATTGAACTTAAATTATATAATAAATTTGACAAAAAAGTTGTTTTTTTTATTTAATAAGTAGTATCCACATGCTTATAATAACTTAAACTTTATTAATTTATCAAATAATAATACATTTGATTCAGAAATACATTTTAAGTCACGGAGCTAAATACGTCGGTGGTAATTGGAATGATTATAATTTGGAATTAATTGCAGCTGTTCAAAATTCATTTGAAATGATTCCTGGTAATGATCATTTTTCTGATGATATTATTAAGAAAATTAATTGTAGTAAATTTAAAACAATGCCTTATGATAAATCATGGGAATTGGCTATTTCGGAATTTAAACGGAGATTGAAGAATGATAATATGATTTGTTTGAAAAAAGACAAAAGGCTGCTTATGTGTTTGATGATGAAATGTCAATATATTAATAAAGTTAAAGTGCAAATGAAACTTGGTTTCTTTTTGATTAAAGATTATAATATGGATGGTCAAAACATAAAATTTATTAACAATATTTTAAAAACTGCTAAAAATAAAGCTTTAAATAATAATGCATACTATATGATATATCCTTGTTGTACTGTATGTTCTCATATTTTTGCAAATATAAAATTACATAAAGAAGGTAATCCTTTGTGAGTTATGATAGATTTTAGTGGTTCATTCATGTATCAGACGTCTAAATATATTGGTAAGTTTTTATAAGATTTTTTAGGATTTGAGAAAAATACTATTGCTTCATCGTTTGATTTTATAAATAGTATTAAAAAATTGGTGATTGATAAAAATGATTTATGCCTTCATTGGATATAAAAGAAATGTATGGATCTATTGACAGAATGAATTACATAAAAATAATTGAACATACATTAAAAAGTAAAGATATTTGTAAATATATGATAACGTTTATTGTTGATTCTTTAAAATTTTTTAATGATAACATTGTTGCATTTTTTGAAGGTCAATATTATAAAATGTCTAAAGGTTGGCCTATGGATCTGCCTGTAGTTATATAAGTGTGCAATTTTGTTTTATCTACATAACTTTTGGAGATATTAAAATTTACAAAAGATATGTGGATGATGTTTTTATTTGTAGAAATACTAATACTATAAATTTGCTTGTAGAGGAATTAAATAAGTTGAATGGCTTGAAATGGACTATTAAAAAGGAATAAGACAAAAATTTTAAATATTTAGATTTAATTATTACAAGAGATAACAGTATGTTAAATTATAAATTAATAATTAAGCCACTGCAAAAAAGAGAGTATATAAATTGTGAATCAAAAGTACCAATGATGCATAACATGGCAAGTTTTAGATCTTTTTTGTTTTGGAATAAAAAATTATGTTGTTATCAAAGTGATAAACTGAAAAATATTGAGATATTTGCCAAGGAATTCCTTGGTGTTGGTTATAAAATAAAACAAATAAGCAATGCTTTATATCAATTTAAAAAATTATAACGATTTAAAGAAAATGAAGATTAATAGTAAACAAAGGATATCTATTCCATTTATTTCAAGTCCACAAGTGAAATTTTTTAAGAATATATATAAGAATGTATTTAATGTTTCATTCTACATTCCAAACAATATTAATAAATTAGTCAATAATTGTAAGAATATCATTTCTGTCAAGCAAAAAAGTAATGTCATATATCAATTTTTTGTGATTGTATGTTATCATATATAAGTAAATCTAGGTGCAGTATTGAGAAGAGATTGAGAGAGCATGAATTGTTATATAAGCATGTAAAATGTAAAAATAATGGTGATTTAATGTCTCCTTCAGTTTTCTTTGATCATGAAAAAAACATGTAAATATAAATTTAAATTTGATTTTGAATATGTAAAAATTCTTCATGAAGAGAGAAACCATAATAAAAGTAAAATTAAGGTGTGAATTTTTATAAATAGGAATAAAACACATTTAATAAATAGACAAGCTGTTAACATCAAAATACGAGATTCATGGGATTTGAGTTGATGATGTTTGCTTCAGCTTTGTTTTTTGTTTTTTTTCTTTTGAATTTAATGGCAGTTGAGGCAGGTTTAAGAAATTAACTGAAAGTACTTCTGCGGATTTAAGGAGTTGTTTATAATAGTTTGTAAACCATTAAATTTATTATTTTTATTATAATCTATATATATATATATCTTCCAATGATGATTTAATATGTTTCCACATCAAACAAAAAAACATTATGTAAACAAAGAGATTACATAATATTTGAAATATTTTATATCTATTTACTTTGTTACTTGTTTTTATCATTATTTATATTAAAAATCTGATTTAATAAATATTGACAAAATATAATGAAATTATATTTAGTCACCATTTATTTTAAATGATATTTTTTAATATTTCCTATATTTTATTACTGTAATCTTATCTTACACACACTTTGCCATGTATTTCTCCAAGTAATGTTTTATTTTTTTTTATTTCTTGTTTTTCTTTTTTGATGTGATATTCTTCTTTTATTTGTGTGGGTAGCTAGTATTTATATAGGTGAATTATATCATTTTGACATATCTTAGAAATGCAGCTTTTATCGAAATTTTTAAAGTAATCTTACTCTTGAATTTTTTTCTTTACTCAGATCTAAAGAATATGGATTTTGATTAACATTTTGTAGAAGATAAATAGATAAGTCAAACCATACCGAGACATGAAATACTAATTCTTTAACATAAAATACGTAAGGGAATTTAAATGATTTATAGAAAAAATCTTAAAGGTATAAAATAGAGATATATTTTCTCTTATTGGAAATGTGTGTGGCATTGGTAAAATGCATAGATATCATAATAGTATAAAATTAGTAAAATGTGATAATGTAATATTTTGGTTTTAGATTTTTTTTAAAAAATAATAATTTTTTGTTTTTACTGAGGAAAAATAACACAAGTAATTATTTTTACTATTATTAAAAGACATTTGGTGAATTATTTTTATTAAAATTCATGCCAGATATATTTTAACAAATATTTATGAAGAAGTATGTACACAAATGGAAGGGAAGTATTTACAAATATTACACGGTGGGGGGGGTAAATAATTTTGACGTTATTAATTTATATATAAGTATTTCTGTTTTATTTTGAAATGTCTGATCAAGGTCCTGACGAATTCATATTTAAAGATAGCTTTTCCTCCAATAAAATGAATTTCATGAACTTATTAATATGCATAATTGTATTTCTCATATATCCATGTCTTGATTTAATATTTATTTTGCATATGGATGTTTTAAATTAGTTTAACCATTAATAAAATATAAAGGAAAATGTAAAAGTTTCAACCAGGAGATAGATTCATAGGTGATTTTATTAAATCTTTAAATTGTACTACTGTTGTTGTAGATTCAACAACCATTAACTATATATTTCAAGTCTTGTGTTTGTCCACTCCTAAGTAGATTAATAAAATTCAATTAATAAAGCAGATGATCACAGTAATCATGGCTAGCTGGATTTACTCTGTGATCTAGAGAAAAAAAGTGTTTTGAATATCATAAGAATTTCATTTTAAAACTATAATTCTTTAATTGTAGATTCAGGGCTAGTCATTAGGGAGGAGGTGCAGTGGGTAAAATGCTCCTGGCAATTGTTTATAGGAGTCAACCATAATAACATTTAAAAATATATATTCAAAAGATTTAAAATAGCATAAAACCTCTGATGCCCCAAAATAGTCTTTATTTAAAATGTTTGCTGAGTCTCAACAATTTCCACCTACATACAGACAATACATAACATATATTGTGAGATGTATGCCATCTCATGCATGACCCAATAAACTATAACAAAACTTAATATTTCTATATGTTTGCAAGTACAATTCCAAAAATGCTTTTGTGAAAGTGAAAATTTATTCTGCATACTAAAAGCAGGTGTCATGTTACAGACAGAAAAAAATCTTCATAGAATTTGATTCGACAGCATTAATGATTTCGGCATGCGCCCAATGATTAATAAAGTATAAAAAATGAAGGTGTGGTATGCAATGAAACATGCCTATGACTGCAAGAGCTGTGAAGCACATCTGCACAGGATAATGTAAAAAAAATCATTTTATGTTCATTTATTATTTATAGGAATTAGCAATTATTGATACTTTAGATATCTTTATTATTTTATTTGTTTGAATAATCTAGTTTAAACTAAAAGCTTATTTGAAATTGATTGCTTATCTTATATTATTCATATTAATACTCAAGTTTCCTAACATCATATTACTAGAATAATATTAAAATGTAAATATTAATAAAAAGTAAATAATCTAGTTTAAATTAAAAGCTTATTTGAAATTGATTGCTTATCTTATATTATTCATATTAATACTCAAGTTTCCTAACATCATATTACTAGAATAATATTAAAATGTAAATATTAATAAAAAGTAAATTCAGTGGGATAAACATTTTAAATATTATTAGAGCTCATAATGTCCATACCAAAAAAGCATTTTTCTGGGTATCAAAAAAAAAATTAGTAGAAAAAAAAAGAAAAACATAAACTCAAAAAGTCATAAGTAGAATAGCTTTTATGGCTACAAAATAAACATGACAATGAAATTACTTCAACTTTAGTAGTTCTAATTTAAGTTTCAGTTAGAGCAGAAAAATGGAGACAAAGTACTTATTCAAAAGTATTGAACATAGTAAGATATGATATACAGTGTAAAAATCAAAATCTAGTGATAACAAATGTAAATAATAATGATATTAATGATGCTGATGAAATAAATATAAGTAATTCATATTTATTATCAAATGTTATATGTGATGCATTTACATTATTGTGCATTAAAACTGAACATAAAAAAGTAATCAAGATTCTTTCTTTAAAAATGCTGATAGTAGATGATTTTCTACATTTTACTATGTTAAATAATGTCAAATTATGAAACCCAGTTTCATAGCTAGTTAGTTTACTCAAAATATCAAGACTCAGTATATTGAGTTTGTTGTGTACTATTTCCAAAAAGAAGAGGAAAAGATGAATCTACACAGTTTATAGATAGTTTTAATAATGAAATTTGTCATCTGTAATTTGAGATTATGAGCTTTCTGTTTGTTACTTTAGTTCTTTTATTGCTTAACAAGAATTATTAAAACAGCTTAATTTATGTTTCAATATTGATAAACCAAATCAAAATTAATATAAATAAAGAAATAGAACAACTTCAAATAATATTCCAAAGAATTGTAGATGTGATTTTATTTTTATCAAACAATAATCTGCCATTTCAAGGGTCTCATGAAATAGTAAGAACATCTAATATTGAAATTTGTTTATGTTTAATCAAATTGTTAAGTAAATGTGAAAGGGTATATGATTTTGTGCTGATGGATTATATAAATTGAATTAAAATCCTGTAAAAAAGAATTATGCACCATTTGGCATATAGATCACAAGAGAAATTTGTTGTTGCTTTAGATAATGAGGTATTTAATAAAATTAAAGTTAATATAAAAGCAGCCATATATTACCATATCCAAATGGGTTGTACTTCTAATGTTTCTCACATGGAAGAATTATCAACAATTATTAATACTTAAATTTGCAGATAAAAAATAACCATCAATGAATTATTTATAAACCTATTGAAGTAATTGATACTACTGGTGAAAGACTAGCAAATATGCTTTTAAAAATATAGGTAAGCTTGATTTAGATATTATGAATACATGGGACAAGCATATAATAGCAGTACCAATATGAAGAGAAAATATAAAAATGCACAATCCTGAATAAATAATTAAAACTTATACAATTTATGTGCCTTGTTTATTACATTCTTTTAGCTTACTTGTAATTCCAGCAATGTATATTAGAAAACATATATAAATTAAAATTTTGCAATGTTTAAATTGTTTATTTTCTGCATCTACAAAAAGATTGGAAATTATACAAAAACATTTAAATATTAGACTTAAACTGCTAAGATTCTCGTTGAAAAGCCAAAATAGATCCACTTAACTCAGTATATACACAAATGCTTCCAAAAAAAAACTTATTAATACAAATAATGATAACAACAGCAGTCTCTGAGAAATATACTGGATTCATCACAAAAATATCATTTATATTTCAGTTTATCAGTATGGTTTACAAAATTGTTAAAAATTAATAATATCAACAAAAGCCAACAATTATTCCTGACTTGGTTTTTAATTTAGTAAATAAAATTAAAAATGAATTCAATTTTTTCCATTGAAATTTAAACATTTTTAGATGAAACAAAAATGATAGCATTAACCATGATTTCCTAGAAATAAGTTAGGAAAAAAACATTTTAATTAGGAGAAGATAAAATATTACAAGACCCAGTAGAAGACTATAAATATAACTTTTTCAATGTTATGATTGATATAGTTATTGAGCATATAGACGAGGGGTTAAAAAATATACCTAATATTATTCTAATTTCAAATTAATCACTGATATAAAAACATTAGGAAAAAAAACTAATAAATTGCTCAAAATTTTTTATAAAATTCTATCATAAAAATATAAACTAAGGTTTATTTCAAAAAATTATTTTATTAAGAGCACTGATCTTGTATGAAAAAGATGTAACTTAACACTATATATATATACAAACATTATACAATTACAAATATCCAGTAACGCCCTCTGTTTAAAGTTCTATATCTCAATAATAGCTATTATTGAGATATAGAACTTTAAACAGAGGGCGTTACTGGATATTTGTAATTGTATAATGTTTGTATATTTTCTATAATTATTTCAGTTAGTGTTAACAGTAACTTACTTTTCATATATATATATAATTATTCAAAATAATACAATAATTAATACAGTAAAACAATATTTAAAAAAAAAACAAATATATACCACAATTTAATAGAAGCTATGTTAATAAAAAGTGAAAAGCAACATTTGATAAACAGACAGGCCGCCAATATAAAAATTAATGAATTGTGGGAAAATTGATGTATGACGTATTATTTTTTGTTTACATTTGTAGCGGTTTTTTCTAATGCAATTTGAATCTAGTTGATAACAACTAGATAGATAGTTGAAAGTACTTCTATTAAATTATGGTATATATTTGATTTTTTTAAAATATTGTTTTACTGTATTAATTATTGTATTGTTTTGAATAATTATATATATTTTATTAAAATTGGAATACAGACATTGATTAATAATTTATATATATATAATTATTATGATATTTTCCCAAGTGTGCTAACTGCATTAATTTTTTTCTTTATATTGCCAGTTAGTGTAGTAAGTGCAGAGCAAATTAAAATCAGTAAAGAATTATCTTCAATCAGCCATGTGTGAATGTTTAACAGTATTTGCTATATTAAGTATTGAGAAAGGAATAGCTAAAAATTGTAATTTTTCTAATAAGATTAATGATATGGCCAAATAAAAATCATGTGATTAAATATATACATATGAGGCAATATGTGTTCTTTTTTAATATTGTTATATTTGTCTTTGAAAAAAAAATTAGCCCTCCCCCCAAAAAAAAATTCTTGCACCCAAGCCCCTTTATGGAGAAAGCCACCTCTGTCTAGAGTCTTAATTCAACATATAAAAAAGAACTTGATCTGAGTCTTAGATAATGAAACTGTATTTTGTGTTATTGGCAAATCTTATCTACTTATTGGCTTTTTATAAATTTTCTGAAACAACTTTACTTCTGCTAGCTGGTAGAGAAATAAGAACGGGAAACCACTGTAAATGAATAGACTTGTATAAGTCAATAACATTTCTTATGGTAATATTTAATTGACTATCCAGAAGTTTAGTGTGGGATTTTTTTTTTTCAAATAGAAGCATAATATTTAGCAGTGAAAAAAGTGATATTACAGAACTTGTCCATAAAATATTTGCATCACAAGTGCAATTATGTCAGTCAACTTTTCAAGGAATTTATTTAGAAAATATTTTAGATCTAACCTTAGATTAATGGGAAAAAATGTTAAGCTATAGTCCAAGATCATTCTAAATAGTATAGTGTATGATTGTATTTCAGTTTATTATTGTAAAATATATATTCAGATTACTAGTTGTTATTCCTATACTTAAATGAAAAGTTAGGAATACTATCTTTTGATTAGGAATAAATCCTGACTTTGAAAAAGATTTCCAATTTTTTCATATCCTTATTGAGTGATTTTTCTACTTTAGGAAAGCATCTATGTAGTGATCATAAATGAATAGCAATGCATTATGAATTCAGAAGATCATTTATAAATTTATTAAATAAAGTAGTTGGAAGAATTAAACTTTGCAAAAGTCCATTCTATAATGTTTTTTTTTTTACCTAATATGATTATCATGTCACTTGAATTTTCTATTGGCAATCATTTTGTCAAGTAAATTAATGATTTTTTTCTTCCATTTATGGATTTAAAAACTTTTAGAAGATCATTTTATTTAACTGAATGATAAGTGGAGATTAGATCCATTAAATATCTCACTTTTTAATTTATTTTGAGAGCCTTTTTCAATTTAAAATGCTAAAAATAAAATTTGTTCACAGTCACCACTTATGTGGTCACAACAGGAGCTTGGTGGATATCAGTACTTCTTAATTATTGGCAATATTTCTTGTTAATATAATATTTTCAACTGCTTTATAGGGAATACCTAATAATGATATTGGGTAATTATTTTTTGAATGGATATTATTATTTTTTAAATTCTTGTATAATTTTGCTTTTATGACAAAATTTTTAAACAGTTTCTTCATAAATAATGTTACTAAATAGTTTTACTAACTTTGCTTTGAATTTAGATTCTAAATTTTCTATAACTTCTGGAAGCATACTATGTATCCTCATCTCAAAAAAATGGGCATATCCTTTGGAAAAACAAGGTAAAATCATGGTCACTAAGATATTTAGATTATAAAATTAAAGTAAAAAACATTTCAATTAGAATACCCAATTTATGAAAAATAGTGAACTGGGCAGCTCTTTTAGGTGCAAAATTAAGAGAAAGCATTTCCAACACTATTAAAACGTCATTATTATTTGGGCATGAATTACAATTTAATGAAGAAACTTTTTAAAAAAAAATTTAATAAATTAATAGGCACTTATTTTCAAAATAAAATTAAAAAAAACCCGCAATTCTATAAATAAATTTATAAGCCCAATTGACATTTGTCTTTATTTTTGTCTTTCTCAGTTTCACAATTTTTTCTGTAAAAGTAAATTGTAAAACACAGTTTATATGTCACAAAATTATTTCCATAATGCTAATGCTATAATAATGATTATTCATTAATTAATTTATTTCACAATTCTTTCTAATAATGTTATTTATTATTAACTGAATATTAATTAATATTTAATATTAGCATTGACAATGCTAATTGCATCTTATATCAGTGATAATTAATTACTACTTTATAGATAAAAATATATAATGTAGTCCTAATGCATGAAGACAGAAACAAAATAATAAAGTAACAATAGATGAATTGCAGCTCAAAAAGCTACAATTTGAGACTGCCAAAATAATATTTTTGTCATTGTTTATTTTCAAAATATAATTTACAGTTATTTTTAATAATATATTTCAACAATTCACGTTTGTTATATATACAGTAGCCAACAAAATGTGCTAATGAACAGCTTTATATATAAATGCAATACAGTATTATTTGAAAAAAAATCTCAAATATTCAAAAATTATCATCTGCTCGTCTTAAACGTCTACAATGTCATATGCAGTTTTTAAACATCCAAAAAATGTTCTATCATGCATTCAGTAATCTATAAATGTCATGCAGATCTTGAAACATTGAAAAAATATAATCTGTAGTTGCAGTGATCAAAACCTGGTATAGAGAGACATAAAATTTTGTAAAGAGAATACACTTGCTAATCTTAAAAAAAGGCAAAAGGCAATCCAGTTGAAAATTAATCATTATTAATAGATGTTTATTATATGTATATATTATCAACATATTTATTCATTTACAGCTATTATTATAAATAAATAATTTTCCTTTTCAAAAATTGCAAAAAAATCTATATACAATATGGTAATTAAAGTATTAACTTTTCTTCCACCATGATCTAGTCATTTCTCAAGAAATGATAATAAACTTTAATAAAAAATCTATTCTTAACATTTATTAAAAAATAAGGTACTTATATATTTATCAATAAAATAACTTCAGTTAATAAAAAACATTAACAAAGAAAGTAGCAATATTATTTAAAATAATAGTAATAAAAAAACAACAATACTGGAAATATAAAATACCACCAGTTTCACAATTTTATTTTAGTCAGTTGCTGTATGGCCCTGAAAGTGTATAATTTAACTAAAACAACTTCAGTCCTAAATCAGTAAACTCACACTTTTTATTGATGTTGAAATTATATACAATAATAAAATACTTAGAATTAATATATTTATATAAATATAAGAAACTTATCGGCAATTACAGTTGTCTACATTTTTATAGTAACCACATCTATCATTTTAAAGACTAATATAATTAATTTTTGAGAGTTAGGAGAATAAATATTAATGTGAAATTTATTCAGCAAAATAAAAGAACCTTAATAAAATGTGAATAAAGCACTCATATTTCAAAATAACTAAGAATTTCTAAATAACATAGCCAAATGCATTACTAATCATGTGTCAGAAGGGGAAATTTCACTTTTTTTAAATAAAACAGAATATAATCAATAAAACAGTGATAATTTCAATAATATGCATAATCTGAGGTAAATTAAGTAGTAGGACTACTGATAATTAAATATTTGATTCAATAATATGAATGAAAAAGGTGAAATAAAGTTACTAGATATAAAAAAAATCATGAAATGACTTTAATAAAAAGATTTGTAGAAAACCAACATGAATATATAAATGATCACATATCTATTTAGAACTTGAAAGATATAAGTTCTAAAAAAGGTATTTAGTAATCAAACTAAAGTGGAACCATTTATTATTCTAAATTCCATAAGATTAAGATAGTATGATTTGATAAGTTTTAGTTACACAGAAGAAAATACAGAAAAAAAATAAATGTTATAATAAAGTTTTTTTTGCAAAAAATTTAAATGCAAATACAATTATTGGTCTAAAGAGTTTTTGATCATGGGTCAATTTCTAATTCATAAATAGTATACTAATATATTTTATCCATAAAAATTTGAATAAACTAAAAATATAGATCATATGTGGAAATTTATACATACATTGATATGTTGCATGTTACATTATTATTCAAATAGCAATTGTTAAATAATATGTGATATGAAGTGATAACAATATTTAATGTAATTTTCATGGTATTGCATTTGAATTACAATGCAGACAAAAATGAATCCATTTTCATTTTCAATCCTTGCTTTCATATAATTGATAGATTAAGAGAATGACAGCTAAGACAGTGAGTACTAAATCCAAGGGTTTTTCTCTTATTTAAACTGGGCCTAAGTTATACTCACAAGTAAAAGCAATTAATAATCATTTTAATGAATTTGCAAACAAATAACTACATCACATATTAATAATATTTAAATATGAAGTGCTAAGCAACATGTAATATTTTGGAGGGTTGAACTTTTCAGCATTAGTTAAATTAAATATTATATCTCTTAGTTCAAAGTTTAACCTTGAAAACAATACATATTAAGTATCACTGAATACTTGAATGATATATATTTGCAAGGTGTTGTCTTTATTTGAAAGTTTATTAAAATGAGTATTTGATAGCTCTGCCTTGAAAATATAACTTAAGGCAAATTTGAACAAAGACAAATAAACACTTCCACAGATTTCATATATTCATTCTAAAAATTATTATCATTGTTTAAATGTATCATGAATTTAATAATACAGATTGTAATTGGAAATAAATTTATTTTTATTCCACTCCGTAATTAGATTTTGTTACTAAAATCTAGTTTATTTAATAGAACCAGTGCTTGGAAATTCACCATTATTATATATTATACATACAGTGATGATATCCCAAATTTCCAAGAACCGGTTCTCTAAAAATAGGTTGTATTTAAGAACCTATTCTGTTTATTTTTCTTTTTTCTAAGCATGGAAGCAAATCACTTCTTGGTTTCATACCTAAAAATTTTTGGCAACTTCTCAGAAATTTTGCATGCCCCCCCCCCCATACACAAAAAAGTGCTGCCTTGCACATGTGCACTATGATATACTTTGCAATCTCACTTATGGAATTAAAAAAGAATTAAACCCTTTTTATAATCGAAAAAAAAAAACTTATTTATTTGGCAAGATGTTTCCATAGTGATATTCTAGTCACATCATATGTCTCTTCAGGTTGATGATGCTTTTTTGACTATAGCATCATCAGCTGTATTGTGATTTCTTGGCCAAACTTGAACTGAGTCACTGCAATCCCTGTGATCTAATGGAAGACCTATCCAATTTATTACTAAAAGAATTTGCCACATTTTTCACTTCAAGGTGATTTCTTTTATCTGAATAAATTGTGTTCACCACAGAAAACCTTCATTCAGCCTTGGTTTTAATTATATTTTTAGCTCTTTGGATAGTTTCATGTACAACCTTTTTCTGGTGATTTCTCAAAACATTTTCAACATAATCATGGAAATCATTAACTGAAATCTCACGGTGAAATGCTTTGTAAAAATCTGATAATTTCTCTTCAAATTCTTTCCAGAGAACTACAGCTTCTTCCATATTCGAAGCATCTCGGTTCACAATTTTAACTAATTGATGGATTTTATGATTTCTATCTTGAATATTATTACTTATGCTACTACAATCCATTAATCTTAATTCCATATTTGTTATCATTACATTCAGTAATTTTTGATGGGGAAAACTCCCTCATTTGTTGTCTTCAACAAAATTTATATCCAGGAATTCCTTAGAAGAGATAGTTTTATTTATTATTTTGTCATAACTATCACTCTTCTCTCTGAGATATTCAAATGCTTTAATTGTTTTCTTAATCAATTGTTCAGCATTCAATATATTTACACTCCTTCCTTGAATAGCATCCTCCAACAAAGCAATTTCTTCTAGAATATCGATTCTTAAAGCTAGATCTCATAAAATATTTGTTGGCAAGATGTTTAGCCATTCCAGAAAATTTTTTATTAATAGAAAAAAAATCATATAGTGCTGGATAGGCTCACCATGTTGCAACTGCTGTTCTATGATGGCATGCTTCCCATCTTGGTTTAAAAACTCTACAATTTTTAGAGTTTCTGAATTCCCAAATTGGTTGAAATTTTATTCAATGTCATTTGGTTTTTATTAGACTGATGGAAGATTTTACATATTTCATTAATAAATGCTGTAAAGTGATTCATTTGCTTTATGTCTTTGATAAAATCCTCCAACATAAGCTGAAGGTGATGACTCAAACAATGCTAAATAATAATCTCAGGATAGTGGTTTTTTATTTTAACATTCACTTCTGACCAACTTTCCAGGATCACAATTACTCCATCTGAACAAAATCCAATCAAATTATTCTTCAAATATGGATTATCAATTCCTACTGATTGCAGACTTTGTAATAGAGCAGTGTAAATGGTTTCAGCATCTTTGTTTTGTAATTCCACTAAATCTAAAAAAATTGTTGGTGAGAAATCTGCATCTTTAACCTTAATAAAAATGATAAGAATTGGTTTGCATAATATTGTTGATGCCTCATTAATTATAAACATGTCTTTAAATTCTGATCTATTATTTTTCTAAACACTTTCTTTTTAATGTATTTTTCAATGTACTCGACAATTTTGACAGCCATGAATTGAGAATGAAGTCCCACTCCCATATCTAATCCACTCTTTTTTTTATAATTCTATCAAATGGTCAATATCAGAAAATGGCCAGTTTCACTTTGCTAAAGTGCAAACCGTACTGAAAATTTTACAGATGGAGCTCATAAACTTTTCATGAACTTTGTCTATGAATTTGAAAATTGCATTTTTTGCACTTTCTTTCAATTGCATCGCACATATCAGGTATGCTTTTGATGAAAAGTGTTCCTTTATTTTTTTTTTTGAAGAGAGGCTTGTTGAACCATTTTATTTGTTCCACTTGCAACAATATTACTTCTCCATTCTTTTGACACATGAGCTGCCTTCACTTTTATTGACTCAATTTTGATATAGTTATCACACTCAGGGTTTTTTTCCAATAATAATAAGTAAACCACAATATTTTTCTTTGAATTCATTGGCTTATTTCATATTCCAACAGCCAGGAAGGTCACTATCTACATTTATTTTATATGCATCTTTTGTACTTTTGGAACTGGACAGCAGAAAACAAAATTTGATTCTGTTGCATCTGAAGAAACAGAAAACAAAACTTGATTCAAAATATCATCCTTTACTATCGTTTTCGATTCTGTATCAGTTTTTGGATTTTTTATGAAGGAATCTGATATTGTTTGGCATTTTTGTTTCATTTCTTGATTTGAAAACGAATCATAACACTTGATGAGCCAAAGATATTGTTATATTTATCATCTTGACAAGTTATTCTACAAAAAATATGTTGAACTTATTGTTAAAAAAAAAAAGACGCACTGTTACATCAGATATAACAAACTAAATGGAAATAATGTACTATAAACTTACTACAGCCGATCATCCATTAAATTTACTAATCAAATAAAAACAAATCTTGCATGATAAATATGTAAATGAAGAAATAAAGTATTTAAATAAAAAAATAAAAGTTAAGCAAATATTTAAAACAACGTCGGCATAACAAAATCATTTGAACAATGATTTTATATTATTGTTTGTTTTCGCAATGATAGGTCCTTTTGAATGAAGTTATTTTATCTTTAAAGTAAAATAATTTCAGCAAGAGTAAATTTCATTAAAAAACACTTTTTATTTGTATACTTTTAAAGAAACTAATTTGAAATGCGATAAATAATGGATTTAATTACTTAAAACAAAACTGTTGTGAATTATTTCTTGCAAAATAATTCTTAATCACTCAAATTTCATCGCGTATATCACACGTTCCAAGTGCAATATCGTATAGTCGAATTATTCTGGGGAAAGCATTTTGAACCCAATCTGTTCAAAAAGAATCATTGTTACATTTGATATAACAAAAAAAAAAAAATACAAATAATGTTCTAGATTATTGTTGGAAATAATTAAGTAATTTGTTAATTTAACTCTTTTTTAGGATAATAATGAAATTTATTTTCGGATAATTTAACTACCGGTTCGCTAATTTTTTTTAATTTTAAGAACCGGTTCGCGCGAACCGGTGCGAACCGGTTGGATATCATCACTGTATATATATGTATATAAATACATGTTTAATGATAATGTTTTTTATCAATTCTTTTAAAACGTTAATGATAAATAATTCTCAACTCTGATTATTGAAATGATTTTTTTTATTTTTTATTTTAGTAGATTAAACAGTAAACAAGTATTTACTTTTTTCTGGTGTGTTTTACAATAAAGATATACAGTCTTAAATAAACAAACATACACTATTGTTTTACAAGGAGGAAAAATGATTTGATATAATTTTCAATACTATAAATATATAAAATAAATTTAAATTTATAGATGAATAGTACAAGCATAGTTATGAGAATAAATATAACAAAAAAGATGTTATACACATGATATAATTTAACAACAACAAAAAAAAAACTTAAACGGGACGTCTATACACATTGAATATATTATATGTAGTTAAGATTACTTGATAAACTCATAGCTATTTTAATAATAAATTCTGATACATATTAAAGCTTTTCATCTGAAAATAAATGTTCTTTGCAATATATTTTTTTTAAATTTAAATTTTATATTCAAATTGAGAAACTATTAAAAAGCATGTAAAATGTCTTCGAAACTAATGGGAAAAAAGTTCACTTGAAATACATTATATTTGAAAAAATAATTATTGTTGTTTGGCATGTGTATATGTTGTTTGTTTTTTTAAATCCATTGAATGTTTTATGATCTTCGTAATTTATGACAATTGTTTCAAAAAAAGCATATTTTTTCACTATTAACTTATTTATTACTCCTTTTTATTTTGTTCAAAGTAAAAGGAAAAAAATTAAAAGATATTACTATTTAAAAGTGCATAATTTGTAGTTGCAGATTTACTTTTGATATTAAATGTGAAAGATATATAACATAAAATTGATGAATTAATACTTGAGATATTGATTAATAGAACTTCACTAGAAAATAAGAGATTGATTGCAAATATTAAATACAAATCTAATACGAAAATTAGTGGTGGATGCCTTCATTAAAGTTGCAATATTCAATAACAATTTAAATAAATTCCATGTTATATATATATAAAGTTTGATATTTAACATGGATGTTTCCTCTCATTATAATCTCTTATAGATTGCTAAATACGAATTTTTTATTATTATTTAAACAGTAAAATTATGTTATGAAATGGGAATAAAATATATCATCTGGCTAACGATTTTATCAAATCTAAATATTATTAAATAAGTTGCTAATTATTAATCCAATTTATAGATTTTAATACATAATAAGCATGAATATATCTAATACTTTTTTTAGATAACAAATCTTGCTAAAATAGTATGTATTTTGTTTTATTTTGTACTCTATTAGTTCAATGTATTATTTTTTTTTAATAAATAAAATTTATCAAAGTTAAAATTTTGCAATAGTTTCTTTTATTAACTTTACACAATTTAAATATATAAATGTGATATTATCCAATGACTTTTAGTTTGAATGTTAAAAAAAAAAGTTTCTTTAAAAACTGTTTCTCTTTTTTTTTCTATTCTATTTACAACAATTTTAAATTATTAAAATAAAAGTAATTACTATGAATAAATATTTCAAGAATTATTTACTCACACGATCATTATGATAACACAAAATATTTGCATTTTCCCCCCAACTATATTTAAAAAGCAATAGATCTAGTAAATATCCATGTGAGGGTGAAAATCTTTTAAATGCCATATGTCAATACAACATCATTTACTTATGACTTAAGAGTTTTCACTTCTTACTCAGGTTTAAAGTTAATTTAAGTAAAAAACCGTAAATCAAATATGCTTAATATATAGAAAACAACATTTTAAAAAAAATATGTCATGTCATTTTCAAAAAGACTAAACAACCAAATAATGTCAATAACCCTTTGATATAACAAAAACATAAAAGCAGTTATACTAAGAAGGAGAAAAATGGATGCTGTTATTTATAATTTTCTTACTCATTAAAAAAACATCTTACAATCTATGAACATATAAACAAATGGATAAAACAATCGTTACATTTAATTCATAAAAATTTTATATTTAGTAAATAATATTCATTAAGGCTGTAGCCTCAAGCACATGCGTATAAAAATGCGATAGTAGGGACCTCTACAGGTCTTAAACCACAAGCTTAATCTTTGGAAGAAAAGAAGGAAAATAATTGATTATAAATATAATTGATTATAAAAATAGTACTGAACACAAATCATTAACGTCATTTTATCTTTAAGGTATATTAGAAAGATTCCTAGGTTTGTAGTTATAAAATAATATAGATAGCTTTCAAGTTTTTTACACTCTTATTAAATGTAACTGAAAATAGTAACACTTATTACTTGATAACAAACTGGATAGTCCTGAAAAAGTAATAATTATTATAAAAAGATTTAAATAAGAAGATGATAATTTTCACCTGTCTTTCATTTAATCACAATTTTTATTAGGCATATAATTCAAAATTAAATTTATTTTTACTGCAATAAAATATAGCAATTTTGTTTTTACATAACATTGACAATAGACTTTCTTTTAACATCATAATGTGTGATGATTTTTTTTTTATATATGTACAATGTTTTTCAACTTATTTTATAATTAATTTAACATTACTTATGCATTTACTTTATCTATTTCAACAATGGGATTTCATTTTCATCCTATTTTTTATTACATATATATTTTTACTCAATTTTTTTATGTCAATAATGGATATATTCATCATAATTATCAACCATTATCAATCCACTGGAAGATGAAGGTATTTCCAAGTTTAATCCATCTTCTTCAATCTTTAGCTTCTCTTCTCCACATCACCATTGCACACTTTTTTATTTCATCCATCCATCTCACATGTAGTCTTTTTATGGGTCTTTTACAATCTCTTGGAATCCAGTTTAAAATTTCAATTGTCCATCTATTATCATCTCTTCTAGCAATATGTCTAGCCCGACTCCACTTCAATCTTTTAATTTTTTCAATGAGGTCAGTCATACCTGTTTGTTCTCTTACCCATACATTGCATTTTCAATCTCTTCTTGTTACTCCCAATATACATATCTCCATACTTCTTTGAGTGGTCTGAAGTCTCTGTATTGCTCTTCTATTAAGTGTCCAAGTCTCAGATTCATAAGTAAGAACTGGTAAAACATGTTAAAAACCTTCCTTATCAAACACATAGGCATATTTCCTTTTAGTATCAAGTTATTGCTACCAAAAGCACTCCAACCAAGTTTAATTTTATGATTAATTTCATCCATTATATTTCCATCTGTATTAATAATCTTATCAAGGTAATTGTAATCATTAACTTCTTTTAACTCATTATAATCAATCTTTATCAAGGTAATTGTAATCGTTAACTTCTTCTAACTCATCATAATCAATCTTTATCTTCATATTTTGAGAAAATCTATTAAACATTACTTTAGTCTTTTTAACATTTATCTTTAGTCATACTTTTGTACTTTCATCTGATAACTCCTGCAACATTTCCTGTAGCTCTAAAGCATTATTTGCAAAAAAAAACAATTACATCATCTGCAAAATCTAAATGACTTAAATAATCTCCATTTACTTTTACTCCTTTAGTTTTCCATTTTAATCCACAAAATACTTTTTGCAGCACTGCTGTAAAAAATATTGGAGATATGGAGTCATCTTGTTTTACACCTTTCTCAATGTGGACTTTCCCAGTATAATTATGTAATCTAATTGCTGCTGTTGCATTTTTATAAATATTCTTTAAAATATGACAATATCCTGGCTCTATACCTTGATGATTCATTGCTTTAATCACTGAAGAAATGTTTATAGAATCAAATGCCTTTTCATAATCTTCAAATCCAAAACATAATGACAACTCATATTCATTTGTCCTTTCTATAACTTCTCTCAATACCTGGATATGATCTACTGTACTAAAACTACTTTTAATTCCAGCTTGTTCTTTTGGTTGGTGGAAATCCAATGTTCTCTGTAGACGAGATGTAATTATCTTGGTAAAATTTTTATATAAAACTGATAAAATGCTGCTAAGTCTGTAATTTCTAATATCTTCTTTATCACCTTTTTTAAATATTAATATTATTACTGCATTCTTCCAATCATTTGGTACATCTTTATTATGTAGACATTTGGTATATAACTTTGCTATAATTTTTTCTATTTCTTCTACTTATTTCTTCCCTGATTCTTTTAATATATCAATTATAATTCCATAATTACCTGGACCCTTTCCTTTCTTCATACATTTAATTCCATGTCTCACTTCTTCATTTAAAATTCTGTGCCATTTGGAAGATGTAATAGATATAGGAGGTACTTGTTCTTTATTACAATATAATTCTTGAAAAAAATCTTCTATTAATTTCATGATGTCATCACTCTTTTTAGTAATAATTTCATTTTTTTTTTTATTGCAGATATAAATTTCCTACCAATACCAAAAAGTTGTTTTACATTCTTAAGACTTTTATTTTCTTCTACAGCTTTCTTTGCTAGTTGACAGTTATACTTTCTTATATCATTTTCAACGCTTTTCCACACCATTTTACAAAATTCAAGATATTCAATTCTTTTTAATGCATCATTTTTGTATAACTTCATATTCCCTCTTTTCTTCATAAATTTTCTAGTCTCAGTAGAAATTTTATTTGTCAATTGCTGCTTTTTTCTATCAGCTATCTTTGTTGCAGTTTTTAAAAGTGTATCAGTTATTTTCATATTAATTTCATTCAAATCCGAATTAAAAATGTTCAAAATGTACTAATACTTGAAACCGATTTGTAAGTTCTAATTTAAATTCATTAGAATATTTCTGAAGATTAGAAATATCAACTGTAAATATTGTTTTTCTTAATAATTTTTGTCTCTTGCATTTTACATTAGCACATATCTTACATCTTCCTAATCGATGATCACTTTCTGTGTTAAATTTATTAAGAACATTACAATTTTGAAATATGTATTCCCTGTTAGTCAAAATATAATCCAATTATGCTGTACCTTCATTTGGATGCTTCCATGTCTATTTCCTTTTAACATTTTTCTCAAAAAAAGAATTCATAATATAAAGTTTTTCTTTTTCTGCAAACTCAAGACAAGTCTATGTCCTCTCTCATTTCTATTTCCATAACCAAAATTACCTACAGCACTTTCATCTTTCATTTGTTTACCAATTCTAACATTAAAGTCTCCTATAACAATTTTTAAATGTTCTTTACTCTGATCAAAAGTCTTTTGTACATGTATATAAAAATCTTCTACTACTTCATCACTATGAGAACTTGTTAGGGCATAAATCTGAATTATCTGCATTTGGTATCTGCTATTAAGTTATATAACTAATCTTGCCACTCTTTCTGATACACCATCAATCTCCACAATATTGTTCTTCTACTCTTTATTTATAATGAATCCTACTCCACTTGTACTTCCAATATTTGTGCCATTATAATAGAATATATGTCCACTTTTTAAATCAATTGTCTCTTCACCTTTTCTTCTAACTTCACAAAATCCAATAATGTCCCATTTAATATAAGAGAGTTATTGTTTTAATTCTTGCAATCTTCCTTCACTTGAAAGTGATCTGCAGTTGTAAGTACCTAAATAAAAAGTCATCATCAAATGGCACACTGAGTCTGCAATCAGGGGATTCTTAGCCCTCTCCACCTTCAGCCAACAAATGCTGCCTTGGTTGGTGACTTTACAGCCTCCTGGGAATAAGGGTCATGCATTATTTTTGTCTGTCATAATTGTATATATGTATTGGAAAAAATATTTATCATTTACACAGACATTCATTCCGCCTTATCAGGCACTAAGACTATGGTGTTTCTTGATCTTAAACTCAGAGGTAAAAAGCCAATAAACTCACCATGCTGGCTAATGCATGTTAGTGAGCAGCCCATCCATGTTCATATACTATATGAATAATCACCTAGTAATAACAGCTGCAATGATAAGAATGTATGAAGTGGACATTAGGAATTTGCCTTGCTCGGTTCCTTTAAAGCTTCCAAGAGGAATCAAAGGTCTTTTTTCAGTTAATAGCAAACTCCTTTCTGCAGCCATGGATATATTACTATCCATTTTATCTTAGTTTGTTATTCTTATCTCTAAATATGCTGCCTTCAATGCATGCCATCTCTAACTAGCCCACAAAATCTTTTCTTTCATCATTCTATCATTAAAAATTATTTTTATTAAAAATAATACAATTAATATATATATATATATATGATGGAGTTATATATTTTATAAATCTCCTAACAAATTCAAAATACATATATATGCAACTTCAAAAATTCAATCGAATATATAAATATTTAAAAGGGCTATATTTATATAAATCAATTCAATATTATTTTATAAAAATATTTCAACTTACATGTCAAATGTAACAGCAAAAACTATAATTCACAATTTATACTTTTACAAAATATTTCAAACTCATCATAACATAATAATAACCAGCATGTGTTTTGGTGCAACTTGAACATGATAAAATTTAACATTAAATGTTCCTATATCATATTTCAGATGTGTTTGTTTTATTGCTTAAATCTTACATGATTTGTTTTCAATGCATCTTACATTATTTATTTATGACAAAACAATATGGAAGTCAGTAAAGTTTTTTTTTTTTTAAAAGTAAGCTTCCTGCTAACAGTATACCATAATTCTTTAAGTAAGTTATATTCATTAGATCACTTTTAATCTTAGACATTCTATTGGTGCATATAAAACTTTATTTCAGTACAAATAAATTATACCATCTATTCATTTTTACAAATAATTTTATTCTGTTTATTTAAAGTTACATGTAGTTTTAAAGTTTAAATTTTGTAGACAGAATTCTAGTCTGGGTTAAAATTATAATAAGGACAATTTGATATCTACATATAATATAACAAAATCAGTATGATAAAACCACTTAGACACAAGTTTATAATTATATTATTATTCTAAGGAGTAGGATTACTTGTTTATCTATGGCCAATGAGCGATTGTGGACAAGATGGAATAATTATAAATTCAAATTTTATTTTAGTTGATTATAGACACAGATAATAACCAAACTAAAGTTCTCATGCAGTTCCAGTCATTTTTCCTGATTGTCTTCCATCCCACATATATAATATTATTCTATAGTTAGGTTTTAAAACTAATTTTATCAGAAATACAAAATCAAAATATTTTAATTCTAGATATTAAAAAAAATACTTGTTTTTCATGAAAAATTAATGAAAAAATGCTGGTTTTAAACAATAACAATTAAATACATTTGTAACAACAATAATAAAATATAAACATCATAATTTACATATTCTATAAAATGAAATATATGCAGCCAAAAGAAAAAAAATATTTAATATAAATCTGAGATATTCATATAACAATTTTTTATATGCAAAATAAATGTTTCAAATTATTTTCTATCACATGACATTATTCTTATAATAATAGATAAAACATCAATATTTATTTCTTAACCCATTATGAGTTTTTTTTTTATATAAATAAATTTTTAAAACATTTTAAAACACATAATAACCACTTTTTATTTATGTTTAGAAGCCATATATGTGACTTGAGAGATTATAATATATATATATTGTACCAGGTGGATTATTTTACCTGATTCCTGATGGATTAAACATGAACTATATACTTTCGCTCTTTAATAAAATTATAACTTGAAATATAACTTGAAAACTTTTGTACAAACTATGATACAATATTTATTATTAATCCCTTGCAAATTATGTATTGCTCCACCACAGCCCCTTAGGCAGAGAAGAGAGTACTTGAAGAGCACCTGAATCCGAGCCAGAAGATATATATGTAAAATATATCTAACTGACCACTTTTGAAAGAAACATATTTCTTCTTGACTGTTGAACTCAACACCACATTCAAAGCACTTTTTTGTTTTGTAGAAACACAGGTGCCAGTTACCTACCGAGAGGATAAATAATGCACTTTGAACAATGGTGACTAATTCAATGCCTAAGATATCCCATGACTAGCTCAGCCACTTATAATAGAATAACAAATTATTGTTTCAATTAGTGGTAAAAAGAATTGACCGACAAAATTAAGCTTTAAGTCTAAAGACAATTTATTTACTAAACATTTATTATTCTGATTTTAAATACCTTTATAAAGAACTTAATTAAACTATATAATGATAATGACATATAAGGACTCCATATAAAGAACTTAATTAAACTATATAATGATAATGACATATAAGGACTCCATACATTTGTAATTTATGCAATAAAATATAAGAGAACATTAAATAAATACATAAAATTCATAAGATCATAAAGCATTAATATATACATTCACAAACATGCACATCAATAGGTTGTTTATGCATGCCATCCAGTTCATTATTATTTGACTCTGGATATTTCAAACTATGCATTGGCTACTTTAAAAATAAGAATGAGAAAAATATTACCTAGGATTTTAGAACGTGGACTTAGGATTTTGTTTTCTTCTTGGTTGCTGCTTCAAGTGAGAATATTTCCAGCCAGCTGAGTATGAAGTATTCTTTAGGAGGTTTAATGCTTAGTATTTCAAGATATTTTTCTTTAAGACATTTAGATATTGAAAGCGGATTTTCTTTATTGTTAGGCAATCATTATTTTCACGGGCAGGTGGCTAGAGCAAAGTCGTATGTTTCCGAGGTTTTTAACACTGCATTGTCAACTCTTGTGATCTCACTGAACTGAACTGAACTCTTTCTCAACTATAATCTCAACAGATTGTCCAATGAAAAAGCTGGACTATTTATTAATAAGACCTGTTGCCATTTTGATGTCCACCAGCGATATCTGTTGTCGAAATTCCGTCCTTGTTTTTGATTGCATTTCTCTAGACAAGCTTTTAATTACATGTTGCTGGAGATCTTTAATTAGCTGCCATTGCAAACTTATTGATGTTGATTTTTGTTTAATTCATAGCCATCGCAAAACTTGTTTGTTGTTTTGTAGATTTTTAACTTAGTAGCCATGGCACGTTTTGTTTTTACATTTTAACTTCTATATCATTTTTTAATATTTAACCTGCACATATTTATTTTATCAACACACACACACACACACATTCATTTTACTATTCCTTATACTTATAATCATTCGCAATTAACATATATATATATTTGCATTTTAATAAACTCAATATTAGTTTTAAGATTACTTTTTCTTTCTTTAACTCAAAGGAGATATTTTTTACTTATTTGAAAATCAATTTCTTTTAATTTTTCCCGTAACTATGAATTAATTGTTTTTAGCAAAAGACTCCTTAAACTTTTTTTAGAAACTTTTAACTTGACGTTTCTAAAGCAACCGCCCTCCCCCCTTCTACTTAATTAATTGTAACCTTTATTTCAACTACTAATAATAGGAAAAAAAAAAACTCTTTGACTTTTAATTTTGCATTTCGAAAACCAACTGCAATAAAAAAACTCTTTAAATTTATACATACTATTTCCTTTAACGAACTGTATTTTATTTTAATTTTTAGACAAAATTAGATATATGTACCAATACGATCTTGGTACACTATATATATATTCTAGTTTTGAATAGCAAATATAAAAAAAAAACCAAAAACATGTATTTTATAATGATAAAACTATTGACAAAACAAAAATAAAACTAAGCATTCTTGTATTTTATTCATAGGATAAAGTAATGATCTCACACTGAATTTATTTCAACTTTTTAAGATTAAAAAATATGTACTTTTTTAAATGCAATTATTTTAGTATCTTTTCATTTTCAGAAATATTTTAAAACAAAACAATGATTAAAATTAATGTTTTACTCAAATTAATTGTTTTATCAGAAAAAAATGCATTTACATTTTTGTTATGATGAACAAACAGATGATATACCAATTTTTTTCATTTTTTTATTTTCTTAAGTATTGCTGCCAGTTATCTTTGATAAAATAATTAAAATATTAACGGAATTTGTTTTGGTTTGATGCAAACATTAAAAAGCAAGTACAATTAAAGAAAATTCTTATTAACATTATTGTTAATACTAAATATTTTTTATCAAATATAAAATAATAAAAATATTGATAAAAATAAAATGTTATATCTGCATAGAGAGCTGGTCTCTGTGGATATACAAATTGTGAAAAGTATAAAGATAATTTATCAATTCAGTATCATGTGATTATGATAATTAATAACATTAATATGTAAATAAAAATGTTTCAATTTCCAAGTCAGTCCATTGTTAGAAACACATTCTGATTATAAATAATTTTATTTAAATATAAGAGGATTATTCTATGTATATTTTTTACTATTGTACTAAATTGAACATAGTAATATTATGTCTTCAGAATAATTAATCAAATTTATATGTAAATGAAAATGTTTAGGTTTCCAAATTGTTTCATTGTCAGAAACATTTTCTGATTGTAAATACTTTTTATTTAAATATACAAGAATTAGTATTTTACTTAGACTTTTACAATTGCTTGAAACAAATTATATATATATATTCTAGCATTGTGCTAAATTGAACTGTATGGCATTATGTCACTGTAATAATTAATAATATTTATGTGTATATAAAATGTTTAGATTTATGAATAACTTTTATTTAAATATCTAAATTAATATAAAAAGTGACACATTAAAATTAATTTATTTTAAAATAAAATTATTAAAAAACATTGACTCATAATATGTATGATCATTCTGCAATATATTGGTGTCTAATAGATAATTACATTTATCAGTCATATTTTATAATTATCAATGTAGAATTTTCTGTATAGCATATTAGTAGAGCATTCAACTCTCAAATATGAGTTTTAAGCATCAATTCCAGCACTATCTTACTATTGTTTTTAAAATATTGATATAAATTTTACATGTTTTACTAATCTGCTTTTCCTTGGAATTAGACTAACAGTGGGATTTGTCACCCAGATAAAACCCCATAATTATTCCATAATATTACACAATACATGATGATCCAAATTCCCAAAAAACTGGATTAGAAAAAATAACATATTTAAAAAAAAGATATCATCATGTGCATTTTTTCCCTTAATATCTTTAGCTACAAACTTTAACTATATAGTTTGAATGGGTTCTAATGAGAATTTCATACATATTCCTCCATATTTCAATATTGTATTTTTACAATTAAACCTATTTCTACATTATTTATTGATGATCTTAACATTATTTATTACTAATGAAATTGTTCAAATGATAGACATTCTAAAATTAATATTTGATCTTTATAAAATATAAAAACAAATTCTTAAATGAAGTTCTTATCTATAATAATGGCAGTTGCTATAATTGAATATGATCACCATTCGTTATGCTTACATAAGCTGTTTTTCACAGAGGCAAACCTCTTCATACAGTAGTATCACTCAGTGCAAGCCAGAGTAATCAATGATTGCAAAAAAGTTTGTGCATAAAATCCCTATCTAGTGCCTACTCATCCAATATCCTCAGAGTAGTTTCTAGCATGTGGCTTTCATCAGTGAAGAGCCTTGGATCTGAGAGTACTGTATCTAGATCTTAGAATCTAATGCAACCCTTCATCATCCATCTTTTACTTTTTAGATAACTATAAAGCTTTGAGTCCAAAATGAAAACACAATAAGGTTTTCAAACTAAGCTCATTATCTTCTATAGTTGTATAGATCTGAACTCAGTTCAGCATCAATACATTTTGGTGTCTTTGGTTCTTTAATAACAACAATCACCATAATCCTATTGGGCATAATCACTATTAAACCATCAAACATCACATGACCATCATTCTTTATGCTTACACAAGCTGTTTTTCTCATTGACAAAACTCTCCTTTCAATAGCATGACTCAGTGCATGGATGTGGGAATGTTTGTGTATAAAATCTTTATTTAGTATCTACTCATCCAATATCACCAGACTCGTTTCTAGATTTTGGCTTTCATCATTGAGAAGCCTTGGATCTTAGAGCATTGCACCTAGATTTTAGGATCTAATGCAACTCCCAGAAGCCACCATTTACTTTTTGCTAACTATGAAGTTTTGAAACAAAATGAAAACACAATAATGTTTTCAAGCTAAGATTATTGTCTTATATAGTGTCCAGATGTATTTAAATATACAAGCTAATGAGCATAGCTTGAAAACATTATTGTGTTTTCATTTTGGACTCAAAGCTTTATAGCTAGTTAAAAAGTAAATGTTTTTTTTCTGGAGGTTTGTATTAGATCCCAAGATCTAAGGGCAGTTCTTCGTGGATATTGGATGAGTAGGCACTACAGAGCAATTTTATGGACAAATCTATTTGTATTCATGAATTACTCTGACTAGCACTACTGTATGGAGAGTTTTATCTCTGTGAACATAATGTATTTATTCAAAAATGTAGTAGAATAAAATATTTGATATTTAAATTCATTTTTTTAAATTCAAAAGAAATTTAGAGTTGGTTATTGTTAAAGAAAAATATATATGTTAAAAGTAAAGATTAAATTTATTATTATTGAAATTTAAAAAAAAAATTGTTGTTTTGACAAAAGAACATTTTGTTTTACATAATAAGAGCAGTTTCTTTTTGCCACAATAAACTTTTTAAAAGTTGGCTTCCTAAAAATAAATATTTCTAAATAAAATGTAATTATGTTGATGTAATTATTTGATTTAAATAAAATATTTTACAAACATATTGTGTAAATAACCTTTAATATGTAAACAAATTACTGAAAATTACAAAATTCCTTAAGGAATGTAAATTTTTCCATTTGGCTTTAGACTAAAATATTGTACAAACCTAAAATTTTTATTCTTATTGACATCTAAATGAGCATATCTCATGACATTATCATGCAAATTTGCTATTCTAATAATCTAACATGTCCACATAATGCTGACATCTTCATATTTTTTTACAAATAATAATTTTAAAATTATAATTGAAGTAATACAAAACTGCACACAGTAATATATAAGATTATAGATAAGTTTAATGTAAAAAAGATAGTGATCATAATGCCATCATAAATTCCAAAACAGCAAATACCATGTGAGATTGCCACTGTTGAGGTTCAAATCATTAAGAAAATGTAATGTAAATCCCTAATGCCAGATATCAAACTGTATAACACATATACAATAATGTCTAATATATATAATATGACTAAATTATTGTACTTAAAGCATGATCATATGAAAATTAAATCATGAATTACTGTAAATATTTTATTATTGAACAAATATTTGATGAGCTAAGTTTGTTAACAGAAAACATAAACAAATTAAGCATGATAGATTCCAAGAAAATTTAAAAGTAATAAAAAAATTATTATTAACAAACTAATTTATATGTTGGTTAGAGTCACCCTAATTGAAGCTGATCATTTATTATATAAAAATTTTATGGTTGCTGAAATCAGGAGAGTTAATAGGTAAATAATTATAAAGGTAAAAGTGTAAATAATTACAATTTTTTAATGTTTTATTGTTTTTGTGATTTTATTTAAAAAAATTATATTGTAAAATTTGGGATACTGGAATCTAGCTTGCAGAAAGACATCAATTATTCATATAGCAAGAATGAAAATATCATTTATAACATTAAAGTTATTTTCAAGAACCGCAAAGTATCATATTTATATTGTTGCGTCAAACTACTAAATCTCTGAGAAAATGAATTGACATCATTCTACAAAAACATCACATGACTACCACTTCTTATGCTTGTGTATAACTGTTGTTAAACAGGCAAAACTCTCTATACGTATTGCCACATACAGCAAGCTAGAGTAATCAATGGATGCCAGAACACTTGTGCATAAAATCCCCATCTAGTGCCTTCTAATCCAATATCCCCAGACTAGTTTCTGGATTGTATCCTTCATCAGTAAGAAGCCTTGGATCTGAGAGCACTGCACCTAGAACCTAGGATCTAATGCAACCCTCCAGCAGCCACCTTTTATCTCCACTTAACTACAAAACTATGAGTCAAACTGAAAACACCTTAATTTTTTCAATCCAAGCCATTATCCTATATAGTCATATGGGTCTGAATTCAGTTCAGTACCCATACATTTTGGTGTCTTTGGTTCTTTAATAACCATAGCCACTACTATCCTATTAAACATGATTGGTTTTAAGCCAATAAACATCACAGGACCACCACTTCTTATGCTTGTGTATAACTGTTGTTAAAACAAGCAAAACTTTCTATACATATTGCCACACACAGCAAGCTAATGGATGCCAGAAGGCTTGTGTGTAAAATCCCCATCTAGTGCCTACTCATCCAATATCCCCAGACTTGTTTCTGGCTTGTGGCCTTCATCAGTGAAGAGCCTTGGATCTGAGAGTACTGCACCTAGATCTTAGGATCTAATGCAACCCTCCAGCAGCCACCTTTTATCTCCACTTAACTACAAAACTATGAGTCTTAAACTGAAAACACCTTAATGTTTTCAATCCAAGCCCAGTCATATAAGCTAATGGGTTTGGATTGAAAACATTAAGGTGTTTTCAGTTTAAGACTCACAGTTTTGTAGTTAGGTGGAGATAAAAGTTGGCTGCTGGAGGGTTGCATTAGATCCTAACATCTAGGTGCAGTGCTCTCCGATCCAAGGCTCCTCACTGATGAAGGTCACAAACCAGAAACTAGTCTGGGGATATTGGATGAGTAGGTATTAGATTGGGATTTTATGCACTCACCTTCTGTTATCCATTGATTACTCTAGCTTGCTGTGTGTGGCAATACATATAGTGAGTTTTGCCTGTTTTAACTTTTTCCAGTTTGTCGGCAATGATTGTGCTCGTTATTGTTCGTTCATTGAAGTTCGTTTTTCTGTTTGAAATTATGGAAAAACTATAAGGACTACGCATGCACCTATACCATAATTCTCTTTGTCATTTTTTTTTCTTTTCGTAGATAGTCACCATTTTTCTGTAAGTTAAAAAATAAATTTTTTGTTTATTTTTTTGCGAATAAGGTCAATTTTTTTTAAATTTTTTTTCACAATTTGTTAGATTAACGGAAACAAAAGTATGCAAAATAAATAAACAGGACATGATGGCCTCTGATATGGATTATTCTAGTGGTGATGAATTTGTCCCATTTAAGCCCTTTGACTCCGAGGATAGTGTTAGTTGTAGTGATCTTAAAGAATATTTTTTGTCATCAGAAGAAGAAACTCCTTTACCAGCCAAAAAGAAAAAAACTATGAGTGCTTTTCTGGATAATATCAATACACCAGGCTCATCAACAAGTGTTCCCAATGATATTAATAGGCCAGGCCCTTCATCTAGTAACAGTAATGTGCCTCTGAACGTAACCTGCAAACCTGTGAAGGTAGAGAATTTTACTAAAACTCCAGGTTTGAAGTTTTCTATAGTAGGTAAGTATTCAATTTTAATTTTTTTTAATGTTATTTGATAAAAAAACTTTTATCAACTATTATCGAAAAAACTAATAAATATGCCACTAATTTTTGTTTTACTAACATGGTTTTCATTGTTTTTGTTTTACTAATTTAGTTTTTATTTGTTGTTTTATAAACTTGGTTTTTTACTAACTTCATTTTATACTTTATAGGCATATGACTGCCTGATTGCCTTCCTTATTAGAATTTTGTAACAGCTTCATTACTGATTAATTTTTCCAATTGGTAAACAAGATCTGGCATGAATTATGTTTTATTAATAATAATATTGAGTAATATGAAATCTTTTGCATATTTATATTAGCATATATGAACAGGTATGCTTCTCTGGAAGACATATCTTGAAAGAGGTAGAATATAAACATTTTTTACATAAATATCTGCCATAGAACCTTTTTAATAATCATTGTCTGCCTCTTGAAATGAGAAATTTTTTAATATTCTAAATTTGTAAATTGTTTTCTGTATTGGCAATGATTATTCAGTATGATGATGATGTTATAAACAAGGTTGGTTTGTCCAAAGTCTAAAATCAAAATAGTGCATCTTGTTTATCAGGCTTTTGAGTTTTCCCATAACCATTAGCAGAACTTTCATGATGCATACATATACACCACTTTTATAATATACATATACCTGTACCATGATGATGATGATGACATTTTATTTTTTTATTGTATTTATAATGGTAAGTAATAATATTTCCACTTCCTTCATTATTTTTATATTTTGTTAGAATTTTAATTTTTTTTTTAACTTTTATTAGGGAGCACACTTTTCGTCCAGGCGCCTTGACAATTTGCAACAGTTGGGGTAGAAGATAAAAATGAAGAACTCTTATAGGAACATTTTCGGACATTGTAAAGCTATGGATTATCTCAGGTAAGACTTATTATATATCTTTAGAAAGATTTTTTTGTGAGGAATACAAAGAAATTATCACTGAAGATGTAATTTGCATTTTAGTTAATGTTAATTTTCAAATTATGAACAAACAATAATATAATAATTATTTCGGATGTGAAAATTTCTTTTTTACCTTATTTTTTATATAGTTATCACTATTTATTTTATGCTTATTGTTTTTCTTAGTTTTTCTAGTTTCTAGCAATGTAGTTGTTTTTGCTCTAACCATAATTAAAACTGAAGTTATTGTGAAAGTTGTGTATCAGGCCAATATTTTAAAAAGTTCAATATGGCGGCTTGAAGCTGAATGAGTTAACATTCTACAAAAAGATAAAAATCATTTCTATTTTGACTATTTTTTTAATAAATAAATCCTCCACGTGAAGCAAATGATTAAGGGCTTTTTTTTTTTTTTTTACTGAGTAGCGACTATTTATGTACAAATTTATAGTTACAGCGTACACATTAATATTTTTAAGAATTTTTAGCAATGTTTACATAGAACAATTTTGTAATTCTTATTAAAAAAATTGCAACAAAAAACATTAACTCAATAACTTAAAATCACTCGAAAACAGCTGTCTAAAAAATATACATTTAGTTATATATATATATTTAGCTATTGTTCATACTTTTTGTTTAAAGTTTAAAATGCTTGAAGGTTTTTATTTTCATATTTTAAGGCTCAAATTACTGACTTTTGTATTCAACATATATATTACTTAGATTATTAAAATCTTTAATTAAAAACCTCAAAATTAATAAAAAAAAGTTAAGTAAATAAATTATTGCTTTAGGTAATATTGCAATTGAAACTAGAAATGCAGGGTGGGGGTTTTGGAAAATAAATTGCAATATTTTTTTAATTATTTTGTCAGGCATTATTTTACTATTATTTTAACAGAATAGTTAATTTGTTTATAAAAAAAATTGATAAAGAAAGATGAGTATGATGTCTTATAGCGAATTTTTATTTGCAAGATAAGTTGCAAAAAATGGATGTTTTTGAATAAACGTTTATTGACAAAGATAGAAGAACTATTAAAAATGAATTTTTCTCTAAAGAATTATCGACTACAAACTGAAGCGAGTTTGGGAAGTTTTTTTTAATTTTGGTCTCTTGATAAAAATAATTAGATACGCACTTATTGATCAAAGTATTGTGGCTCGATGGGTTGTCTGTGAGCTAACTACTTGAGAAAAAAATTAACCTGCTGATATTAAATTCTATTTTAAACTTCAAGTCATAGAGTTAACAAATGCTAAACATTAAGCTACATATACTATAACGGTGTAGGGTATTGTTAGATGAAGGTGTAATGGATTGTACATATTTTAACTAAAATTCATTATGAAATGATGAGAATTTCGTTGTTTTTAAATTTTATTTTAATTTTATTCCTATAAAATAATGAGGTTCAGTAATAATATATAAAAGAACCAAAGGGCAAATTTTATTGATCTTAAATAAATGTAAAAAGATGAAGATAATCAATAATCAAAAATCTCAGGTGAAAATAATAATAATAAATTAAATTAAATGGGACATGTGACTGAAATGTATGTCAAATGGGTGAATTAACTAATAAATAATACAGGTACGAATTAAATATAGGAAAATTATTTGCATTTTATTTAACATCTTCAGATAAAATAAAATAAAAAAAATAAGTCAATAAATTTTAACAGTTTCGACTGCCTACAAAATATTAATCTGCTACATACATCTTAAAATAAATGCTAAATAAAACATTTCCATAAATCAAAATTGGATACTAAAATGGGGAAAACAAAATGAAAGAATAACGTAAGTTACCCGTTACTTTAATTAAATGCAACAGTTATTAATCTCTTTGTTTGCTTCCCACGAACTGAAACATATATAAATAAACTATCTATTCACTCATTCAGATACATACCGGAAATGTATGTGTATATAAATATATAAAATATATTTTAACTTTATGTTATTTGACTTTATGATAAATCTCCAAGAGCTTTAAAAGAAAAAAAATATGCATGCATAATAACATTATTATTATTATCGAAATCAAATTTAGGAAAACTTCTTTTCAAAGTTGGTATGAAAACGTTTTTATTTTGAAATCTTTGTAAGCAGTAAATCTTGGTGTGAGCAGTGGTCAAATTTGCTTTCCAGCAAAAAATTAACCTTGACCTGAATTAATTGTCCTCACTCTTTTGTATCAGAATGATGCAATCTTTTAGAAAGTTTTACACAGTATATCCCTATGGATTTTATATTGTGGCAGTAAAATAGTTTTACTTCTAAAAGCAACAACTTTCTATTCTTCCAATTTTTTTAAAGAAATTTACTGATAGGTTTATTATAGCGATGCCAGCTATTTTTCTGCTTCTTTCTAGTAATGCATGTTGACATTTGAACTATAATATAAATCTATAAGATGTCCAATGTTGAGGACATTTAGTTCCAGTTGTAAATGAAGTGTTCTTAATTCAGTTTGATCTTATTGACACATTTTCTATTACATTTTTATATAGTTATTGTTATAAGAATTAAAGATAAAGGATTTCACCCTTTTAGCATATGTGCCTTATTGATTTTATAACTCACTACTGTTGTGTTGAATAGAAAGGAGAATATCAAACACTAGATAGAGACTTTTCAAAGATAAAAGTAGCCATCTTATTTTTAACCTAAATTATTATTTATATATGCCAACCTGAAGCTTCTTGGTTTGAGAAAGTTAAGATGTTGCTCTGTTCACTTTTACATCCATTACATTCTTATAGATTGGTCTATACAAATCAGAATTTAGGTTAAAGATAATACAGCCACTCTTATTTTAATGAAGTCTCTGTTTATGTTAGAGAGACTTCTTTGTATTCAACATGGCAGTGTTACTATAAAATCAGTAAGGTGCATATATTAAAAAGGTTAAATCATTTCTATTTAATTTCATATGATATATGCATTTTATAAATAAATCTGAATGTTATAAGAATTCTAAAATAGGCATTTAATTTATAGAAAATTCAGGATGGATACACAAATGTACAAAATTAGTGTTTTAGAATTTTTGAGATTAAAAAAAATATTTAATGAATTAAATAATTATATACAAATGTGGGTACTTATTTAGCATGCATTTTCTACCATTTTGATTTTTATGAGAAGCCCCTAACCCACTGCTGACACAACCAAGTGATGAAAAGGTCAAACAAGCACAGGGTTCACAATAAATAGTATTCCAATTATTTTGAACATTATTAAAAGATCACAATTTGCATCAATAATTAAAAAATGAACATGCAAATTTTGTACAACTACGCTTGATCACATTATGTGACCAGAAGATTAAATTATGATTCAAATGTGTTATTAAAATTATATAGGTTCAAACATAACTGTGTGTTGAAATAATAAAAATAAACACTCAAATTGTAGAACTATAATCAATCAAAAATGATCAAACTCATATAAAAATCAAGCTAACAAAGATATTAATAATTAGAGTGTGATTAAAAAAATCCTGCTGACATAATCACATGACCAAAATGTCAAATTATTATGGAAATAAAATATGAAAAAATGATCACACAATGTTTGTGTAATTACATGATTAAAACAAAAAAAAAAACTCAAAATTTTAAAAACAACTTTTTGCAAAAAGCAAATATATCAATAGAGCAGAGATCCAATGGTGTAATCATGTGACCAAAAAAATCAAATTATTATAGCACAAAATGTAACTACATGATCAAAACAAAATAAAACAACAAAAAGCAAACATATCAATGAAAAAATAAATTTACCAGTAAAAACATGTGATCTTGTATGTAGAATAAAATTTGATGGAAAATATGTAGTGGATTGTAATCATTTCAAATAGTTTAAAAATTTTTGACTAAAAATGTAACATATTACTATTATATATTATCAAATTGATAGATTATCTGTAATTCTCACATATTAAAACATTATGAATACTTTAAGGATGATTAAAGTATGACCCAAAAATCCTGTTATCATAATCACATGACCAACATGTCTAATTATTATAGCAATCATATGTAAAATTGGTATAGCAATCAAATATGAAAAAATGACTACAAAATGTTAGCATAATTATATGATAAAAACAAAAGAAATAGCAAAAAATCAAAATTTTAGAAAAAACATTTAACAAAAAGTGTGGGGGGGGGCAAGCATGCATGTTTGCAGTGCTCAAGAATCTATGTGGATCAATCTAATAGATGAATAATTGTCACAATTAAGAAGCATAGAAATGTTTTTAATCAAAAAATTAGCACATCAGTGTTTACTTCCCATTTTTTTAGAAATTGGTCACAAACAATACAAAAATACTTGCTAAATTGGAAAGATATGATTTAAGAACCACAAGAGAGTCAATTGAAATATTAAAGCAACCTACTGGTTTAAATAGGGCTGACAAAGCACAATGAATTCCAGCTATGTAGAAACCTCTCATTTTATCTAATATTAACTTAAAGTTAATAGGTGAAAAAGGTGAGGGGAAATAACCATTTTGATAAGCCTCATATTGTGAATGCTGCACTGCTTCAAGTTGAATCTCATTTCTCATCTCGCACTGAGTTATGTTATTGTTTGAGATCTAATGATTTTTCTTTCAAACGTTAACCTTGATAATGGCAGATGCTAGTCTGTTGAAATATCGGTATGTAATGAAAAATAATACATGGTTCATCTGAAAAACTATTAATTTATCTACATCATACAACCATGAAAACATTATATATATATATATATATATATATATATATATATATATATATGTATATATATATATATATATATATATATATATATATATATATATGGTTGAATAGATAAATAGGTAGCCAGCTAAATAGATAAATAGTGAATAGATCATTGGTAGATAGATAAGTAGTTAGATAGATAAAAAGATTGATAGAAAGTAAAGAAACAAGAGATAGAAAAACTACTAAAAGAGAAATAAATGACTATCTCAATAAACAGACAAGGAGACAAGTAAATAACAAAGTAATAGATTAATAGAAAAGTAGATAGAGAGAAGTTAAATATTAAATAGATTGACACATAAATACAGAGACAAGTAAAACAATGAATTGATAGATAATTATTAGATTAACAGTTGGCTAATATTTGTATGAATTAGTGGGTCATAAGGCAGTTAAATAAAATGATTAAATGTTTCTTCATTATCCCTTTTAAAGAAAATTTGAACAAGTCAATGATGCCAAAACTGAATTCCAGGACATATCCAGGTAGCCCCTTTGGTTTTTTTTTTTTCAATTCATTACTTTCACACATGTTTGCCATAGAAAATAGCTTTGCACAGTTCAAGTAGCATGTAGTATATTTTCATCATTTTACTTTATATTTGCAATTTACACTTCTATAATATATAATCTTTTTTTTGTCTTAAATATTTAAAGTATTTGAAATGATCACCATACAATACATATTTTTGATCAAATTCTATTCTACAGCCATAAGCCTGTATTTTGGCTGGTGAATTTACTTATTTCATTGATATATTTGTTTTTGTTATTTTGTTTTGTTTTAATCATGTAATTACATTTTGTGCTCAAATTTTCATATTTGATTGCGGTAATAATTTGATATTTTGGTCATGTGATTATAAAACTGGATTTTTTTTTCTCCATTGATATAGTTACTTTTTGCTAATAGTTGTTTCTAAAATTTTGAGTTTTGCTATTTTTTTATCATCATATAATTATGCTCAAGTTTTGTGGTCATTTTTTCACATTTGATTGTCATAATAATTTCACATATGACTGCTGTAATAATTTGACATGTTGTTTAAGTAATTATGATGACAGGAATTTTTTGGTCATATTCTAATTATACTAAAAGTATTCATAATGTTTTAATAAATGAGAATTGCAGATAACCTATCTGTTTATTAATGAATATAATAAGAAATAATAGTAATTTGTTGGTTTTTTTTTTTTGCTCAAATATTGCCTAAACTATTTGAAATGATCATTGTACAATACATATTTTTGATCAAAATCTATTCTACAGCCATAAACATATTTTTTCATTGGTGAATTTCTTTTTAATTTATATATTTGCTTTTTTTTGTTTTGTTTTCATCATGTAAATACACTTTGTGTTCATTTTTTGCCAAAATAATTTGATATTTTACTCATATGAATAAGCCACAGAATTCCCCTTCCCATTGATAGATTTGCTTTTTGCTAAAAAATGTTTCTAAAAATTTGAGTTTTGCTATTTTTTTTTAATCATGTCATTATGGTAATATTTTGTAGTCATTTTTTTTGTATTTGATTGCCATAATAACTTTATATTTTGGTCATGTGATTATGACAGCAGAATTTTTGGCCATATTCTTATTTTTAATATCATTGATATTTTGATTTCTAGATAAGTTTGATTTTTTTTTGATTGATCATAGTTCTACAATTTGCATGTTTACTTTTTGATTTTTCAACACATTGTTGTGTTTGAGTCTGTGTAACTTTAAGAGTACATTTGTCTATAATTTGATTTCTTCAAGCGTAGTCATACAAAATGTGTGCATTTATTTTTTAATTATTAATGTAAAGTGTGATTTTTTAATTAATTGTAAAAATAATTGGAACATTACCAATTGTGACTCCCTGCGCATGTTCAACTTTTATAGTTTTTGCTTGTATCTTCATGAGTTTGGGCTCTCCTTAAAGACAAAAATGGCAGAGAATGTGTACAAAATGAGAATCCCAAAATGAATATATTGAGCTCTCAAAGATGTATATTTTTATTTACTAATCTTTATTAAATTCATGCATACAAATAACATAAATTAATGCATATTAAATAAAGTTTGAATTATGATGAAGTTATTATAACATTTACTTAATATTAATACATTTTATAATAAACATTTTGAGATAAAATATAGGTTAATTAGTTAATAAGCAAGTCAATGTAATATAAATAAATAATGATTAATAAATGACTATATCCAAAAAAATATAAAGTATGAAATATAAACATTTTTTAATAATTTATGTGTAAGTCTAGGAATAGGATTATATATATATATATATATTGTAACCGGACCGCCATACAACCCTTTTATTACGTCAGTTGTAACAATTTTCTGATGAGCATGCTGCAGGAAGGAACCATCAATTGATATTCTTAATGCAGATGTTAATGCCCCCCTACAATAATATTTCCTGCTCATCAGAGGATGTAGTACATAGAGACTGGAAACATCTAAATATTTCTATGTTTGGTTTCCCAAAGTGCGCCATTAGAGTTCCATCTCACTACAACCTGACTGGCCTAGGTCAAGTTATGTCAGACGTAGCTCAGAGAACATGAGATTCTCATGAACCAGTGCTATAATTGGTGAGTGATGCGATAAAACAAACAAAACTGGACAACTGGATAACCAATTTAATTTTTAGTAACAAAAAAAATTTATTAAATAACAATTAATTTGCAATTTCAACAATAGTTCATTAATTCCTCTATGAGAAGAAGCTTGGAAATATTCTAATTCAATAATAGTTCATTTTGAATTCATTTATGGGAAGAAGCTTGTGAATATTCTAATTCAACAATAGTTCATTAATTCCTTTATGAGAAGAAACTTGGAAATATTTTAATTCAATAATAGTTCATTTTGAATCCATTTATGAGAAGAAGCTTAGAAATATTCTAATTCAACAATAGTTCAATTTGAATCCATTTATGAGAAGAAGCGTGGGAATATTCTAATTCAACAATAGTTCATTTTGAATCCATTTATGAGAAGAAGCCTGGTAGCAGTTAAGCATTTACGATTTATATAACATTTCGTTATCTTATGAATTATTACTGATTGGTAAACATTTAAATTCAGCAATTCTTGGTTTAATTAAAGCATTTATAATTTAGTCAAATATAAAAGTATATTCTTATACATAAACTCTGTTACATTATAAGAAGCTTAGAAGCAGTCAAGTATTTATGATTTATACAGCATTTCATCATTTTATTAATTATTACCGATTGGTAGACATTTGAACTCAACAATTCTTGGTTTGTAGAGCATTTATCATTTGATAATTGAGGCATTTATAATTTAGCCAAATATAAAACTATATTCATATACATAAACTCTGTTTGGCTTGTGGAGCATTTATAATTTATATAGTAAATACGTTCAAATATTTTTATAAATAAATTTGCGTATAACTATTTCATAACTTCACTTTATAACGTATGATAAAGACGTTTTAACATTTTATAAAACAAATTCTATGTAATTATTTCATAATGTCACTTTATAACATATGATAAAGATGTTTTAACATTTTATAAAACAAATTCTATGTAATTATTTCATAATGTCACTTTATAACGTATGATAAAGACGTTTTAATATTTTATAAAACACATTCTATGTAATTATTTCATAATGTCACTTTATAACGTATGATAAAAATGTTTTCATATTTTACAAAAAAGAAATTCTATGTAATTATTTCATAACTTCATTTTATAACATATGATAAACGTGTTCTAATATTTTACAAAACAAATTCTATGTAGTTATTTCATAACTTCATTTTATAACGTATGATAAAGATGTTTTAATATTTTATAAAACAAATTCTATGTAATTATTTCATAACTTCACTTTATAACGTAAGACAAAGATGTTTTAATATTCTTATAACATAATTACCTTCCAGTTTTACAATCCAGTTTATTCATAAAGAAGGCGGGTTATTTCATTTATGGAGAGTCATGGCACAGCATGGAGAGATTGAAGCCACCAATTTACCCCATTGTCTTCATAATTCCTCTAGCAAAGTTTTCTTTTTCCATTCTCACGTTTTGTTAGAGCTATATTTTAATATGTCAAAAGAATTAAGTAATACACTTTGTTTAAAACAAAAAATTTAATATGTTCTGCCTCTCTGTGTAAGACGAGAGAGAAAAAAAAAGTTCTTTTCTAATTTGAATACTGCCTCAGTTTAACTCAAGTATCTTTTCTTTTTTTCTTTTTAATGATTGGATAATTAATTTCTTTTCTTTTTTTTATTGAGACAGATAAAAAAAAATAAGATAACTTAACATTTTATTTAAATCCATCAATCACAAAATTAAAAATATGATTTTTCTTTTTTTTTTAACAAACTACAGCTTTATTGCATTCCCAATTAGATTGAATCACGCTAGACGTTTTTAAATGGGGGGGGGTCTTTTGAATATTTATATGAGGAACAGAATATCTGTTTCAATATATATATATATTGGACCTGATTAAAGGTGGATATTCACCTTTATTGTAAAAAGTGATTGCATTGACAACATATTATTGTTGATTGTTATTGATATTGGTATTTACATTTGTAAACCTATCTAGTCTAGAGCATTATTAGCTTTATTATCTAAGTAATACATAGTTTCAGTACAATTTGAAAGTTACAATTTACTTAATCAGCTTTCAGAACACGTTACATTTGATTCTAAAATGAAATTGATTTGAACTTCCTGAATTATTAATCTCATTCTCTATCATCAAGTTGCAATAATTAATGTCTATATAAGCATATTGATCCATAGATAAAGGTGAACATCTACTCTTTTTGTAAAAGGGGGGATGCAGTGACAACAGATTGTGATCATGGATTGTTATTAATAATGATATTGTCCCTGAATTTGTGCTCCCAGTCCACTATCTTAATCTTAAACTATTAATAGAAAAAACAAAATTAAACACTGATACTTTCTCTCTCTCTTTATATATATATATATAATTACACTGTTATTTTAAAAACTATATTTATAATGTATAAATATCTATATAAATATTTATGAAATACAATATGTAAAGAAGTTAAAAGATCAGAGAGATATCAAATTACCATTGATATTTTTAAAGAAAGTATATAAAAAATAAAAATAATACAAAAAAAAAATTGGAAATCAAATGCCTAAATGATAAAGAAATACTAGATGGCTGGAAGAATGTAGTAATGACATTTAAAAACAATATGAAAAGTAATATTGGAAATTATAGAACTCTCTGTTCTTTATCAATTCTACACAAGATTTTTAATAAGTCTATTACAAGTCAAATCAAACAAAAGAACTTTGAATTTAATAAGTGATTTTAGTATAGTAAATCACATTCAAGTATTAAGATAAGTTATAGAGTAGAATAATGAATACTAAATTTAATAATGCTTTTTATTTATAGTTTGATTATATTAATTTGATTATATTAGCATGTCCAAAATCATTAAAACTTTGGGCTATCAAGATATAATCCCAAAATCCTAATTACTATGTGTGAATAATTTTCAAAACATAACAAAATGATTTAAAATTTTCACAGTTTTTGTAACAGATTTTCAAAAAAATATTTTGTGGATTAAAATGAGAAGCTAAGAAGATGAAAGAATTATTTAAGTTATCTAGATTTTGTAGGTAATATTTACTAAGGCAACTAGATTTTGTAGGTGAAGTGATAGTTTTGTAAATACTACACAGTAAAAAGAATAAAATAACATGTAATTTTTTTTTCACAGTAAAATTTAAAGTATGATATTCATGAATAACAAAATGTTAACAAGTATAAGTATATTAATCTTATTATTTCCACAGATGAAAACCTCATGAATAAAATTAATAATAGATTCAAACTAGGATGGAATTATTTCGATAGAAATAATTTAATATTTAAAAAAAAAAAACATCCCTTTATATTTGAAGAGAGATTTATAAGATAATATTTATCCAATTTTTACATAAACAGGCAAAACTCTCCATTCAGTATTGCCATTCAGTGCAAGACAGAGTAATCAATGGATTCCAGAAGGTTATGCATAAAATCCCCATCTAGTGCCTACTCATCCAATATAACAAGATTAGTTTCTGACTTGTGGCCTTCATCAGTGGGCAGCCTTGGATCAGAGAGCACTGCACCTAGATCTGAGTGGCAATGCCGTATGGAGAGTTTTATCTGTTTTAATAACAATTATAAGCAAGCATAAGAAATGGTGATCATGTGATGTTTATTCATTTTTTACATACATATCAAAGTCTTGGACCCATAATAAAAGAACAATATAGTAAAGGAATACCATTCAATAAAGAATAGAATGATGCATATTAGTAATAACAAGGAGGGACAAAAAGTGAAATATATGGATGACAGAACAAATGGCATTATTGACTTTATTAAAAGAATTAAGATTGAAATAGAGCTGTGATGAGCATATTTCTAGAAAAGATAAACAGAAAGTTAAAGTTTTAAAACTTTATATATATATGTCAAAGCGTTGATCGGGAAGCGAATTCAGACCAACTGATTGGAAGGCAGTTATGCTAACTACTATGTCACCAACGCTTGAAAAAAGTTATAAAACTTTATATTAAAAGATTATAAAGTTTTTGAAGAACGTATAGGAGATGAATGAATAAAATATGAACATTTCTGTAGTTATTTGGAGAAAGGAGGCTATATTACATTCCTTATTAATGCACAAAATTGACATATTTTTTGGTCATTTTAATCAGTAGATGATATTATTCACAGCCAAAAAAGTTCAAAATATACTAAATTTTATAGCAGAGTAACATCTCTTTCTTTTAGATTGAATTTTTTTTATGTCGGTTTTGTTTATTATTTTTAATTAAATATATTTGTTACGGTGAGAAAGAAATAATCTATATCTAATTTTCGTTTGTTTGTATTTTTTATTGTTTATATAGATGATTGGGTTTTTTTTTAAAATGATTAATTTATTATGCAATAGACAAAATTTTCATTTTACTCTTTTCCAATAATTCAGGTTGAGAGCAAATCATGCTAGAACATTTTTATTGACAGTTAGTAAAAATAAATAAAGATTATTTGTTAATATAAAATTCAAGTACTTTATCGATTATAAAATTTTTTTAGACGCAATTTTTAAAGCATATATTTGTCTTCTAAACAACATTTGTGGAAAGTTTTATAAACTAGAATGTTTATTGATTAGTTGCTTCTTTTTTAAAAAATTAAATCTTTTAATGTTATGATAATGTATTTTTATTGCTGCAAATTATTGGGTAATTAGTTTGTGCAAATTAACATAGATGAAAAGTGACGTCGCGAGAACGGGGTTTTCTGATGTTCGACCATCACATTATCTTTGGTGCACTAAACATTGATTATGTTATTGATTAACTACTTCCACCCGCCTTAATATAGAAACAGTAGTGTACTTATCTAATAATTAGGCCAATAATTATATAATTATCATCAACATCATCGCAAAAAAAAAAAAAGGTCAACAACAGAGTACAAAATCTATAATAGAATTTAACAATTGTACTATCAAACAAATCTTTTTATCCACCAAATCCATTACATATCTGGCATACAGATTTTTTGATTGTTTAATTGATATCTTGTGACATTGTTTCTTAACACTTCTATTGTAAATCATATTTTTAGAGGATTTGAGTACTTTATCTATTTGCAGATTTATAAGACACTGCTATCACTAGCTGTATAAACTTCCACTAAAAGCAGTCTAGACTTTACTTCGTTTCATACAAAAATTATATATACTGTCACTATAAAACATCTTTTATACCCTAATATTCTTTATTTACTTCATATTTTAATTCATCGAATATATTATATGTTCCTACATTTGTGATTTAATATTATTTTATCCACCAAAATATCTTGTAATATTATTAAAATGATTGTAAATGAATCTATTTCTAAATATTTATAATAAATTGATAGAGTGAAATCTTACTAAGGTATAGAAAAATTAGCAGGGTAACAGTATAAGCACAACTTTATTATGTGATAAAATTATTTCAGAATTAAAATACTGCTTTAGCAAGATTATCGCAGCATATGAATTCTATGAAATACTTTAACATCTAAATCCACCATTTTATATGAAATGTTTTCAATATATGCTTAAAGTAATCCATATCTGAAAAATTGCTGAAGATTTTTTTTCTAACATCTATTGATAAAGCATTATGGCATTTGGAATCAATAAATGATGAAACAAATTCTTTTCATTTTGCATTCAAACATTAAAACTATGCTATAGTTTGTCTTTTAAATTGAAAAAAAATATTATTCATTATCTTATTATTGTCTGATTAAAATAAAATACCTACCATCAATTTTTATCATTATTGATGTTTGATTTATAAAGCTGCATATAAAATCTTTGAAAAACTGCCTGTTTAAATTAAAATCAAAATTGTAGATAAAACACATTTTTGTTTGACACTAGAATTGATTTCAAATTTTATGATGGCATGCCAGATAATTTTGAATAAAAAAAATAAAAGTCATATATTACATGACTTCACATATTCACATCATTGGACAAGTTATTTTTCTTAGTTTGCCAAATAAAAATAATAAAATATATATGAATGAAAGCAATTGACTTCTAAAATCTTTGAATGTACTCATAGTTGTTACAAGATAATGCAACAGTGTTTTTTATTATATATTTTATAATATCAATAATTATGCACTTATAACACTCGTTAAATAAGTTATATATTATTAAATCTATTTAAAGCTTAGGCTTTCAAAGCACTATGGCTTCATAATCATAGCTGTGTGCTGTTGATAGTGATGAGGGTGTGTGTTCAAATTTATATTAATTGGATGTTTCGGTATTTTATTTAAAATGTTGTTTGAATTAGTTTGTCCATCTTTGTGAAATGGCAAAACATGTGTCTTTTCTATTGATTGATTGGGTGTCATTATTTATGAAATATGCCTCTTTTATTTTGCACATATAGTCATTACTCTCTTTGCACACTATTCTGGGGTTGATGTAAACCCTTTAAAAATACAGAGTTTATATTTTTAACCCTGAATAAGTTTGTTTTAACTATTATAGTAGTATATTTACACCTAAATATATATGAATACAAACATAAATATATTCTTAAATATAAACAATTGATTTCTGATGTGATTATTTAAAAGATAATCAAAATATTATCTCTATCTGTTCAAAATATTGTCATTAAAATATATAAAAATTACCAGCTACTAATTTGTTATAGTTATATCATATTTTAAATCCAGAAGTTATTTTTATTGCTTCAAAATATTTGAAATTTAATATAGTCCACAAATTATAACATTTCATTTACAGTTTTAATTCATTAATTATATTTAATCTTTCTTTTGAAAATTCTGTTTTAAAATTTTATATTGCTTTCTAGAGTCCAATTTTTAATTAAGAAAACCAGTGGTAAAAAAACAAAGGAATATACTCTATTCACAGTACATTACTTAAGATAGTTTCATGTGTCAGCAACATAACAAATTTAAAAATTTAAATTTGCAATTTCATTTTTTAACAAGTAATTTAAAAATGAGTGATTATTTTATAAATACAAACTTTGTAACTCTTCAATTGCCAATTGTAAAAGTTTTCTTAAGTCTGAGTTCAAAACCTACTGTGAAAAAAATGGTACTTACTGTTTTATTAATCATACAACTATTTTATTTAAATAGGAATTATAAATAATTGCACTGTTTAAAATTTTTTTCATTGAACTGTTTTGTCTAAATCCACTGGTCTCAAAATCGGTTTCTTAATTGTAAAGGTAAATAAATGATTTCAAAAACTTATGGTATTTAAAAATTCAAAATTACTTTCATAAAATATATTAGCAGTTATAAAATTGTAGTAGCTAAAAATGATTAGAAGACAATAAAGAAATGATATTACAAAAATATTGATTATTATAATTTATATTTTAAAGAATACAAAAAAAGTAATACGAAAGTATTAAAATGAATTATTAATTATCTTTCAATAATTATTTTGGCCACAATAATATATAATACAAGATCATAATGAAGTAAAATTTGCTATAAGAATAATATTATTTTTAAAAAGAAACTATATGATCAAGTATTTTTATGCAAAAATAAATACACACGCATAAATAAAACAAAATAAAATATCAATAATTGCCAACTCAGAATTTATAAAATATTGATCAAGATTATTTTGCCTATTAAACTAATAAATATTTTCTAGGGTAAACAACTAAAATTAACATATTTACATATATAATTAATCACATTTCAAAGACTATTGCCAAGAATCATTAATATTAAAGTACGTTTCCATAGGATGTATTGATCAAACCTAAAATGATTAGTTATTAAATGAGTTATTTTATAATTATTTTTTATTTCATTGTGTTCTTAAATAATGGCTTTAAAGAATCAAACAATATTGTATTACAATTTTCACATATATGAAGTGTTCAATTATTATTAAATAATTCTAATGAATTAGGGTATAGTGACTTTATTCCAATAATAGTTTATAAAATTCTATGCAACCGTTTCAAGATATGCGTATATTTCCTTTTACTTCAACAATAAAACCCAACAATTGAGCTATTGTAGAGAATGGAGACAACTTATTTTATTTCGGGAGAGGGGGTTAGAAATCCCAGTTTGCATGGATAATATCTTCTTATTTATATTCTTCATTTGAATAATAATCCATGGAAAAATTTTAGTTCAACATATAAATAATATTTAATGGATGTTTTTCATAAAAATAGTTTGTTTATAATTATTTACTTAAAAAGCTTTTACTAGAACAGACATCTAATTAAGGATAATTACCTCAAACTGAGAAACAACGTAAACTCTCAGTGATAGGATAAAATGAAAAATAAACAAAAAATCACACACACACACACATATATATATATATACTGTAATAGTTGGGCTAAGTATATTTCAACATTTTACGTTTTCTCTATTTATTTATTTAAATAAATTACAAGGATGCCATCTGACCTCAAGAAAGAGAAAATAAACTAACACTTCTATATTTAAAATAATATTTTATTCAATATAATAGTGTAAGCACTGCACAGTACCACTTGTAATGCCAGGCTAAATTGTGGAGTAAATAACTTACTCCTGACGAATGATGGTAGACTACACAAAATTACATAAACAAATTATGTGTTAATTATTTATTTACAAGTGTACTTATTAATTGGTTTACAATTTATTTAATTTAATAAAATTAACAAATCATGTAACAATAAATTATTTACAAAGTATAATTATTAATAGATATGAAAATTATTTCTTTAACAATGTCCTTTAATCTTTATACATCATAGTATTGATATATTCATAGATAATATGCACATCTGCTGTATCTTTAATCCTGACTTCAATAAACTTAGATAGAATTCTACACAGATATAAACTCACAAATATAACATTTCTTTGAATCACATATCTCATAGTACTTACATATACATATGTACTATATGGGATAGAGATCAATGCTATCTTTACAACAATAATCATAAGAAATGATCTTTTTAGGTCTTATTCATAAACATAACCTCTTATATAATAATAACTATAAAGGGATGACCTTTTAGTTGTAACACTAATTGAATAACCTACAGTGCAATAATTATAAGGAGTAGTTTTTGATCCTAAATCTAATTTAAATACAACTACAATTTATACAGGGATGACTCATCCATAGTTCATCAAACTAATAGGAATGTATTCTCCCATATGAATGTAAACATATATAAACTATTAAACAATGAACAAACAACTGTGCATATATAAATCTATCTATATAAAATTCAATTATCAGTAATCAAATATAAGTTTAACTATGAATGAATGAGACTAATGGAAATAATTACATCATTAACTATGGTCATTTGTGACTTTAACAATTTATATGTGCTTATTTTATTTACATAATTATCATTATTTCTTTACTTCTTTCTCTTATTAATAACCTATATAAAATTCATAAGCTTAGCATACATATGTGATATACAATTTTTTTTTTCCTTTTAAAAAATAAATTGAATAATTTGAAAGAATTTTACAAATTTTTTGGACAGTTTTATTAAAAATAATACACAGATATTAAGTATTATTTACATATACAAATTATTTAAAATCAAATTCAAATCACTTTTTAAATATAAGGCTCACTCAAAATAAAATAATTGACATTTATTTGTTTTGGGCAAATATTCAATGTAGGTTTAGAGTGATAATAGTTTTGTAATTTCTAGCTGCCTTTTAAATAAGCCCACTTCTTCACTTCAGTTAAAATTTTTCAAAATATCATTCAAACATGTTTCAGACTAGATCCAGCTGTTAGTAGCGTTCTTCCTTTTTATTCACAAGGAATAGTGAAATCCTTGGATTTGAATGAAGTAGTATTCAAATATGCTAAAAAAAACTGATTTTATATCAAAACTTTTTTAAATCTCATTTTCAGTTCTTTTCTTTTAAAAACCACATTTGCACATCATTTTCTTAGAAAGAAAATCTTGTTATTTTATTTTACTGAAATAAGTAATGGATTGTTCATTTCGGAAGATATATATATATATATATATATATATATATATATATATATATATATAGACATATATATTACATTTGTAATATATATAGACATAATTTTTAATATGTTGTTATTAAATAATTGGAAATTAATAAGAAATCATGTATAAATAGCAAAACAGGGAAACTCTCCATACAGTATTGCCACTCAGTGCAAGCCAAAGCAATCAATGGATGTCAGAAGGCTTGTGCATAAAAACCTATCTAGTACCTACTCATCTAATATCCACAGACTACATGGATCTTAGGATCTAATGCAACCTTCCAGCAGCCACCTTCTATCTCTACTTAACTACAAAATTATTAGTCTCAATTTGAAAACACAATAATATTTACAATCCAAGTTCATTAGCCTATATAGTTTTATAAGTCTGAACTCACCCTAACCCTAACCTTAACCCTAACCCTAACCTATACATTTTGGTGTCTTTGATTTTTAATAACCATAGTCACCATTATCCTATTAGGCAGGATTGGTTTTAAGCCAATAAACATCACCTTATCACCATTTCTTATGCTTGCTTAAAGTGTTATTAAAACATTAATAACAGTTATAAGCAAACATAAAAAATGGTGATCATGTGATGTTTATTGGCATAAATATCACATTAATTTCAATCAATGATTTATTGCATATTCAATTAGATCAGATGTGTATATGTTGATTATTCTATTTATTAATAAATTTGAAATTAACTTAAGTCAAATAAAACTTGTTTGATTATTGTCTGGTTGTGCAAATTAATTTATTGCTTAATAACATTTGAGTGAGAACAGATTATTTGAAATAACGGTTTAATAATTCAGAAATCAAATCCCAGTATTAATAGATGAGTATAGTTATATTATTATTATTATTATTATTATTATTATTATTATTATTATTATTATTATTATTATTATTATTATTATTATTATTATTATTATTATTATTATTATTATTATTATTATTATTATTATTATTATTTGTAATGTATTCTATAGTTATTATATAACTAGATTTAAACTTTATTTATTAATCACAATCAAATGTTTTCATGTTTCATCAAAATTATTATTGTTTAAATAATTATTGTATTGAGTTCATGGTTGATCATTAAAATCTTAATCTTATTTAATTGTAAAGTCGATAGTAGTATATTTTGTTATGTTAGGAGTCAGAATGATTTGCTTTAATTATATTTAATTTTAGCTTTTCTGAATTGTAAATCCAATTAACTATTAAATTTTAATATTTGTACTTGATTATATAATAAATGCTAATGTTTTTTATATGTTTTAATTGTTATAATATAGAGTTTTAACAATTTAGTTACAGGAAATTTAAAACAAATTGATATGATTTGTTAATTGTATTTAAGTTATTATCCAATAGAAATCTATTAATTTTTTTTATATACTGGTATGATTGAATACTATAGATTTAAGATTATCTAATATGTTCAGTGATATTACATCATTATTATGTATTTCACTTTATTGCAACTAAATTAATTAGCAAGAGTAAAGTCTATATAAAAATATAGTATGGCTGAGTTAGTATAATAAATTATTGATCATTTTATTGTGTTTTATCTTTCTATAAATAGTGTAATTATTAATAGTAAATTAACATGAAAATATATTATGAATGAGTTAATATGATTTATCATTTTATTAAAATAGAATTTAAATTTAATTTTTGGGTCATATATCTATTTAGATATTATGAACATTTGTAAATTTATAAGATATGCTAAAGCTGTTATTTTAACTATTCATGAATTATTTTATTTAGATATGAATATTTTTAAATTTTATTATAAATTTGTATTTTTATAAGCAATGATTGATTAGTTGGAAATGTTAGAACTTTATTGTTTAATGATTTATTGGTTCCATTTAATTATAAATGGAATATATCATAAGTATATATCATTTTTGGGACAGTGGTATTTGATTTAACTGCTTTAGTTTAATCTATATTAAGTAAGCATTGTATTTAGGGTATTTGAAATTATGATCTTGTTTGTTTTCTACTTATTTTAAATGATGTTTGAATCCATGATGCTATTATAACCAATCTCATCACTTTCGTCTTAGTATAATTGACAGTTGGATGTGTGAGTAAATAAAGGATTATATTAAATACTGAATAATTGGTTATTAATTGATATTCGTCTAGTTTAATATATTATATTTATTCAATTATGAATGATATTATTATTCAAAGGAATTATAAAATTAATATTATTTTTATTTGAATTATATTTTCTTCAGTTATAAATGTTGTCTAACTTCAAGGATTACTTTCATTCTGTTACATAAAATGAGTAATAACTGAGCAATATTTTATACAAATTTATATTGGAGTTATTATTTCTCATTGCCCATTTTACATCTGTTAAAATACTACCTAAATGATTAGGACTATAACAAAGCTTAGCATATGCACATATTTTTTCTATTACAAATAGTACCATGATTTGCAGAGCATAATTAAACAAAATCACTCTACTTTGATTTTATTATAATTTTATGAGAAGTTTGTTCAATATTACATATAATTATAAGAAAAAAAAGACATTTTTTCATTTCAGAGATTAAAAAAAGTTGCATGGAGTGATATCGAGTGGATATGGTTCATAGATGAGCTGAATTATACTGACTTCAGTTAAAAAGTGTTTCAAACTCCAGGATTTGTGAAAAAATGATTTGTAGGAGTGAAACTTGCACTCTTCTCTTTGCCACAAAATGAAAAATTTATGTTTTACTGCATCATGTAACTGTTTCAGAACATGCAGATAAATTGCTAAATCCAAGAAAAAAAAAGTTTGTATGTTTCAAGCATTATAGCTGTTTTCCTGCCATCTTCTGTACACAAAACAAAATTTCACTTTTGTTTAACTTTTCAGTCATTATAAATATTGACAAATCTGCAAAACATCATTTACAAAAATGTGCTACATGCCACTACAATTTGGCAGATCGATGAACAAGAAATCCTGAAAATAAAAGCATATATTATAACTGGTGCCCAAACCCAATAATTATTATAGGTATGTTTGGGTATCCCCATTTATAAAAAGACCAATGCCCATATGGTCAGTTTAGGGCCAGTATTATCTTATCAAAGCATTAGTATCCTTTAATATTGTTTTATTAAACACAGCTGCTTCAAATATATATATATATAATGCTAAAATTTATTTATATTTATCAAACATATAGAAAGGATTTCACTTTTTTACATATATGTTGTACTCCATACATCATTGAGCATCATTGAGCTTATATAAATTATTATAGTGCATATGTGAAAAGATGAAATCCTTTCCTTTTATTTAAAATAATAAACTTTTTGACAGAAAATGTTAAAAATAAAACAGTTCATCGCTTCATATTTCAAGCTTCTTTTATTAATAAGGTTTGGTTTTGCAACAAATGCTGCATTATGCCTAAATTTTAAATTTAATCATTTAATTCTCAGATCTTGTTCAGTCATTGATTATATTAAATTTTCAATTTTTTTATTTGATCAAATTTATCTATAATTTTAATTTTATTATCAATAATTTACAAGTATTTGTTAGAAATATATACTTACAAATAAAATTATTATTAAAATATTTATCAATATTGCTAATGTAAAAAGAATTGATTTAAAAGATTAATATAAACCTCTTTCTCTTATTGAACACCAACCACAACATATAGATTTGCTTTAATTCAGTTTTTAAAACTTAATTGAATTACTGTTCAGATTAAAGATAAAAATTCATTTAAAATGTAACTGTCCTATACTGCAACAGGTACATTGTTCTATTACATCATTATTCTACAAGCTGATTTTTACAAATGAAAAATATTCTAAAAAAATATATTTGAACACAGATATTGAAAAAAATAGTTCATAATGAGAATAAAAGCTGTTTTCATTATTCAGTACTTAAAAAAAAAAGTAATTCCAAAAAAAAAAAAAAACTTTTTTGATTAAAATTTATTTTAAAACTTAAATGAATAAATATGAATCTCTGATAAATCTATAAAATTTTGCTTTTAAATCTTAAAATTGCTTTACAGTTTTTATAATATCTTAACTATTCTAATATAGACTCTCTAATGATATTTAACAATCAATGTTATAACACAAGGTGATTGTAATAGCTATAGTTTTCTTTGCATTTATCATTCTAGAATTCATAACTTTTATTTTTTAGGCAGTTGCAAACTCACCATACACCACCAAATGCAAGCTATAATAATCAGTAAATGCAAAAACGTTTGTAGTGTCTACTCATTCAATATCCCCAGACTAGTTTCTCACTTGTGGCTTTGATCAGTGCTAAACCTTGGATTTGAGAGCACAACAGCTAAATCTTAGGATATAATGCAACCATCCAGCAGCCATCTTTTTGTATTGTCATATAGATCTGAATCTAATCAGTATCTACACATTTTGAAGACTTTGGTTTTTTTTAATACCCATAGTTATCATCATTCAAAACCTTTAAACTTTACATGAACACCATTTCCTATGCTTATACAAGCTGTTAAACAAGTACAAACTCACTATATAGTAGCATTACCCAGTGTAATCACTAGTAATCAATGGATGCAGAAAGGTTTGTATAATAATTCTTATATAGTGTCTACTCATCCAATATTCTCAGTCTAATTTATAGCTTGTGGCTGCTGAAGTGTTAATTAGATTTTAAGATTCTCATATTCAAGGCTCCTCACTGATATGATCCATAAACTAAAAACTAGTTTCAGATATTGTATAAACAGATATTAGATATGGATTTTATGTTCAAGCCTTATATCCATTGATTACTATGACTTGCACTGGATTACAAAGCTGTATGGAGAGTTTGAATATGTTTTAATAAACTTGTGAAACAGAAAATAATGATCATGTGAAGTTTAAGGGTTTAATACCAATCCTGCCTATAGAATGATAATTACTATATTTATTAAAGTACTAAAAGTACCCAAAATGTTTAGATACTAAACTGGTGTTAGATTTATATAATTATACAAGGGAATAAGCTTAGATTGAAAATATTATTGTGTTTTCATTTTAAATTCTTAGCTTTATAGTTAATCAAGAAGATAAATGGTGGCTACATGAGGGTTGTATTAAATCTTAATATCTATAGTGATTCCAAATCAGCCACAAGCTAGAAACTGATAAGTAGACACTGCAATGACATATTGTACATTCACACAACAAAATCTAGAATTCAGGCAAATTACACCAAATAAGATTCAGATGAGGGTTTGAGCCCAAATCTGACCATACTTCAACCCATTTACTAGTGCTCCATGATTTAATACCCTATGGATGATATTTATGAGGTTACACTTGGTCTCAATTTAATTCATGAGCTGTCTTAGAAAAGGCTGTGATATCATTGAGATTCAGCAGAATAATAATAATTTAATAATATTAAATATTAAACAGACATTTTAATATTTATGGCTTATTAAGATAATATATATATACATACATGGGTCTCTTTTTGTGTGGATTTTTTTAATGCGATTTTGAAGTTATGCATTCATGTTTCTTCTTAATATCTTTTTATGCGGTTTTCTTTTATGCAATAAAGAAGTTCATATTTCACTTAAAATTGGGATTTCCCTTTTATATATACATGCATTAAATTTTACAGATTTTAAATGCCTGTTGGAATAAGGTTTGGCAATATATTTAGATACCTTACAAGATTTAGAAAAAAATAATGAAACAGAAATAGAACCTGTTCGTTTCACAACAAAATTAATTTAAGAAAGTCTTCAACTTTCTAATCAATTGGAAAATCATTTTCTTGTTAATGACCCAAACTATGAACTAAATTCCGATGAGAGGTAAATGGTTGTATGTCTGTGTTATGTATATGTATGTTTATAAATTTTTATATACATATATCCATGGAGAAACTTTTAGACAGAAAAAAGTTACAAGAAAAAATATTTAAGAACTTGTTATTTCTACTTAAAAAGAATGTATCTTTAAAAGTTTTTAATATCTGTCTAAAAGTTTCTCCATGTATATCTGTGTATAAAAGAAAATTTAACCATTAGTCCTTATTAATACACTCGTGGAAGCGTGTATATATATATATATATATATATAGTTGCACTCATGAAAGTGCATTCTCTAATAGCTAGACATAGCAGTCTGGATATCGCAAGCTTCATAAACAATTAGTAAAATCATTGTCTCAAAGTTTAATTACCGATTACATTGTCAACAGTAAACCATTAACAAAGCATGAGACAAGTTGGCACTAATTGTATTTCCTCTTGTGAGGAATCTGATGTCTTACCAGTTCACAAATGACCGGCATATTGTCAAATAGTGATAATGATTAAAATATGTATGAAAAATGTAAATAATAAATTATACATAAAAACATATTGTTTTGAATAAAATTAAAGAGTTAATAAAAAAGTAAAAAAAGTTTGTTTTGTATCATTTTTTTTCAAATATGTGAAATTTTTCATTAGTAATATTTTATTTCCTTATTTTTTATTATGCAAATTTTAAAATAATTTTACCTTGTTGCTTTGGTTTTATGTGACTTTTTGAAAATTATGGAACATATCCCACATTTTTCAAGGTAAGTTAAATATATTTTTCTGCAATTTTTTAATGCAGGTTTTCTGTGAAACCTATCTGTCATATAAAAAGAGATCCAGGTGTATATATATATTCTACCAGACACTCCATCCATTCTGATACAGAGGGTGCCACCAGACCACTACGTGTCTGGAAAATTTGTTTACTGTGATCAGAATAGATGATGATGATGGTTTGTGCCGACTAGACTCAGGGAGAAACAAGAGATCTTAAATTGTTTAGACAATTGAGACAAAAGCACAAAGACAAACATCAGCCAAATTAAGTTTAAATATATTTAATAAAATTTTATTAAGAGAAAATTAACTTATAAGAAAAGTTTATAAGTTAACAAATATGATTAGCTCAGGCGTGTACCAGAAAGACTAAATGCGATGCTCTGGCAGATCTACTGATTCTCTAATAAACAAATTTAAAAGGGAGGAAGAAAATTTCATTCAGCAGAGGGTTCACTCAAACATTGGTTCTCACCCTCAGATACTTAAACAATATGTCCTTGAAATAGATCAAAGCCACCAGCGCCGATGAGCTTTTCGAGATCCAAAATTTGGTCAGACCCTGAATGTCCTTATATCGGTATGAGCTGCACCTATTACTATGTTTAAAATAACGGTGATTGATCCACCTCAAGAACAACCAAAAAATATGATTGAAATGGAGTAAAACAATTAAAATTGGTGAATCCCAGCCAAACGATTGGCGAAAATTACTTTAAAATTAATAATTAAAGTCTCAATAAGGGACAAGTAAATAATTAGAAAAACAGTTATGTCTGCCCCAGCATTTAAAGACAATAAACTTACAAACAAATTCTGAGTACATGCTCTGATAAATTTAAAGCACATATAATAAATACAAACAGCAATTTATCGGAGAGTGCACATGAGTATGAAATATTAAAAGATTAAATACTCTAGCAGAACGAAAGTATTGCTCACCTGTAATTTAAGAAAAGATCAATTTTATCTTCCTGCTGATGACTTATAAAATTACAAAGAAAAACACAATTCTAATTTCCGCTTTTAGAGATATTAAAAACGAAATCTCCACCTGTGGCAAATTAGATGATAAAGTCGCCAGCCAAAAGATTTTCGGAGGTTTGCGAAAGTGCAAACACAGTGTTTACAAATTAATTATTGAATACTAAATAATTACAGGTAAGCATTTAAAATGCACGACTGCTAAAGCATTTATAAAAAGTTGTAGGCATAAAAATATAAATATAAAACTCATTCGTCACTCTCCAATAAACAAAACTGAAAGCAAATTGGGAATCTTAAAACTAAGATTCCAAAACCCATTACAAAAATATAAGAAAACACAATAAAGGTTAAATATGAGTATAACTATTATTTAAGAATACATATTTATGATTATATATTGAGCAGAGTTTTACTGAGAATTATTTTACCCTGGGAAGAATAAAAGGAAAATAGTTACCTTTTGGTAAAAGCAATGTTCACGTAGAGTGCGCACTTTTACTTAAGTTCATTTTCAGGTTCTTTGACCATGGCAAGGTAAATGTAACAAGGTTCTGGCTTCTTGTAGGTGTTTAAGGCATTACTGGAGCAAATTTGGAAGTCAGGGATCCATCTTTTGTTGAGTTAGCAAGCCATTCGGGTTTTGACAACATGTATAGAATTTTTCATCTTGTCGCAAGCAAAAGTATTTAATAACAGCTGATGCCCTTTAAGAATTTAAATGTCTGTGCTGATATAAACTTTCACTTTAGAAACAGCTTGTCTAGTTACAAATAATGAATTCTCTCCAAATTTTCGGGGCTATTTATATGTCGCTCCATTTCCTGCGAAACACCTTCCTTGTTGTTCAATTTCTACGCCTTAGGCAGGGCAAATATTAATCTCCCGCTCAATCTATCTAAGAATTCTACTCAGGGATTATTGAAATGAAAACAACTACATAAAAATCAAATCTCCGCTCTTTAAAATAAAAGCCACAGGAATGTAATTAGCTAGGTTGCTTGTTTTTTTAATTAATTGATTTAAAGTAAAAACAAGCGGTATAAGAAAACTAAAATAAATCGATAAATATTAAAATGATATAAACGCGTTTTACATATAAACGCTTGTGTATTTTGATACACATATCCTTTTTTAAATAATAATAAAATTTAAACATATCAGATTTAACAAAAATTAAGTTTAGTGAAAATTAAAAACTTAATCGGATTTCAATCAGGTTCAATATATTAATAAGATTATATTTTAATTTAGATTTCATTTGGATTCAACATGGGACAAATTTCAAGAGACCTACTAAACAATATTAAATTTAAATGTCTTTAATAAACAAAACTAAATAAGCTGATAAATCATAAGAAACAGAAAGATATGCATTGTTTGTGAAATATGTGCACACATGCATTACAACAATGATGAGACAATTACAGTACAGAAGTCTTATCTTAATAATAATGCATGTTATGTATTTTACTATCTATGATCAAAGACTCATGCCTATATCATATGAAAACAATTATCAAGATTTGTGAGCAATAACTAAATATTACCAGGATGATATAATATAAAGTATTAAGTTGCTAATTCTAAATTATTATCAGTGAGCAATTAATATACTCAAATACAGATTCCTTTGGGAAACTACATTCCAGGTTCAGACCAATGGTGAAGTTAACTAATAGGATGAAACAAACTGGTTACCATAGATGGACATCTGAACTATGGTGCTATATACTAAATTAAAGATTGTGATACAAATATTCAGTTATTCACAAGATTCAGTACCTAGTACATGGTACATATGACCAGATGACTTGCTAGCACAATAAAGAACATTTAGGTCAGTGTGTCAGGGCAGCTGTGAATATGGTTCTGGAACCTCATGTTCTAGTTCTAAAAATCTAGAATTCTAATCAAATAATGGGATGGCCTGTCATCATGAGCCCATTTAAAAGAAAGAGTAGCAAGGGACATTACACAATAGTGCTTACTAAAAACACATTCATAACACTTATAACTAATACTAATATATTAAAGATAATTTAAAATGTACTTAAATCTATAACTCCATTCAGCAGAACTACCTTGAGCCAGTTATTAAATAGCATATTTTATTCATGCTAAGAGGGGTTTATTAATAGCAATCTAGTTTTAATCAATGGAATCTGCATATATTCAGTTATAATTAACTAGAGAGGGAAAAGCATATTTCAGGCTTTATAATAATTACAAATATGCTTGCAATATTATCTCTGGCCATTATTTACCTAAGACAATAATAATTTGAAACCTCTCTAACAAGCTCATATATGTTAGTTTAAGTAAAACATATATGCATATAACAATGAACGCATAGCAGTCTGTTGTTTTATGTGAGTATAGGTTTCAAAGCAGTGATTTATGTTTGCTAAAAAGCAATAAAACATTTTACTAGAGAGCTTCTAATTACCTCTCCCCAAAGGTTTACATCAATTACTCTCTGCTTTGAAATAGAGGCATAGCATAGCACATAAATTTAAAATGAAATCAAATAATTAATAGAAACTGGGCATGGCCGCAAATTATAGAAAAGATTAAATTAATAAATGATTTAGTTATTACAATTTAAAATCTTGTTTTAATGTTACATGAATAAACATTTTTTTAGAGTTAGATCTATAGATTTATTTTAAACAAAGATTTAATTAATTAAAAATTATAACTGTATGAAACTTTATAATTAGATAATTGAGATATTATAAGTTTAGTAGATTTATAGAGCTCTGCAGTGAAGAATATTACTGATTTCTTCTAAACACTGAGATGTCTGGCATTTGGAGCCAACACTGTTACTTCTCTGGATAGGTTTCTTTTCCTTGATGTCTTCTCTTGGCAGCTGATGTGATTGAATGTCTCCAATTCTGACAATGATGATGATTGCTGTGCAGTTTGCATGAAGGGCCAAAGGTTATCATTATTCCATAGAAATATGACAAAGTTGGGGTCTTTCTGGCCACTCATGTCAAATTTTTAAAGGGCATAGTTTCCTGTGGCAATTTTTTAGATTATATTATGAGATTTTTGAGTGCTGAAAAATTGGGATTTATATACTAGATTTCTGATCCCTCTGAAAAACAAATGTCACTTCCTAGCAAATAGAAAATTGTGGTGCATGATCACATTTGTTTTGACCAAGCCTTTAAAATTTGCTATTTTAAGATTTTATATTTGACCTTCATGCAATTCTAAAACAGGTATGTGTGGTGTGACATTTTTAATAAGAACTGTTTAATATTTTTAGAAACTAAATAATTTATGTGTAAACATTTTGTTGTATATGTAGGTTGGCCAACTGTGAAATTGAGCAAATACATGTGATTCTTGAACAAATGATGAATAAATATATATATACTTTGTATTAAATTAAAGATTTATAATTATAATCACACTGTAATGCTATTACATCAGTTTCATGCCACAGATCCCTCACATATACATAAGTATGTTCATATAACAATGTTTTCACAGACATAAACACAGGTATACATAAATATAAACATATATATGTAGATATACATAACTGTGCATAGATGTACATGGATATATGTGATATACATGTACTTGGTAGGGTTTAAATCTAGAATAATTACTACTATGAGTCATAGTAGATAAAACAGGATGTATGATAAAATATACATTTCAGCACTTGATAGATATTTTATATACAAATCTTCTTGCATCAATTGATTTCTATGTCTTGTACTGGATAGCACTACTGTATAAAAAGTACATATCTACTTTAACAGCTTGTGATATGATGATCACATGAAGTTTAGTAGATTATCTTTTATTTTTAAATATAAGATACCTAGATATAAAAGTGTAATTGTACACAATTATTGTGTAAAAAATATTAATGACTCTTAATAAACTTAGCAAAAATCAAGTTTTTAGTTATTCCAACATTTTTTGTAATCTCACAAATGGTCTCAAAATGGATTACAAAAGAATAAATCCATCAGACACATAGGAGGCAAGACTGTAAGGTTTTTACCATTCAATCTATTCAATTATACTGACCTCTAGATTTTTTACAATTAAAAAAATCAATATTTGAAAGAAAGTGATTCTGCCATTATCTTAAAAATATTAGTGAAAAATAAATATTTTAAAATAAAATCTGAATCTAATCTCATTACTTTTCTAAAATAATAAAATTTTATAAATATTTTGAGAAAATAATCCTAAATATGTAAACACATTATGAAAATATATGTTCATTTTCAAAATTAAAAAAACAAAGAACAATATACTCAAAAACACTTGCAAATGATCTCAGGCAGACAGAACAAGAAGCTATCAATAGTGAGTTAATTGTGGACTCATTTGTAATAGAATTCATGGTACAATAATGACATTCTAAGATTTTTTTTAATTAAGAAAGTAATGTAATTTTAGTTCCAGATTATGCTGTCAAATAAATGAAAAACCAGCAATAAAGATACCTGCAAGACAAAAAATTAAACTTGAAAATTCAAATAAATTTCATATTTTATTAAGTGTCGAAACATAGCACTGATTAATAACTGTTTCTATTGAAAGGACTTCAACATTCTAAGTTTGTATTTAAGGCTATTCTCTATCTGATCCATAGTGGGATAAAAATATTTTATCTTTAACATGTAAAAATTTTTGAATCAAAATTATAGAAAATCTTTCATAAATTAATTTATTGTGGTTCTTGCATCATAGTTATTAATTTAAAAATACTATTTTGCACTGATTTTTAAACTCTTCTGACTTTCAACGCTATATCCATTTTTATATTAAAATATTTATAAGAAGTTCAAACTTTTATATTCTTAATATTGATAATTAACATTATAGTTTATTGCAAGATTCTTTATGCAATATTTATTATTACAGATACAGACAAATTTATAGTAGATAATCTGTCTGCAGAGCATTATGAATTTTTATATGGTAAAGTAATGTTAAAAATAATTAAATTACTTACTAGTTCTAAACTAAAATCCATTTTATTGTAGAATATTACTTAGCATGTCTATGTATAGGCATAATAAAATAATTTCTTATCTACATTGCGTATTTTTTGTAAGATATTCATTTTTGTTTTAAATGTTTAAAATGTGTGTTGTTTTGTAAATGCTAATAATACCATTTATTAAAGTGGAAATTAAAATAAAAGTATATACATTTTATTATATGAAAAAAAATGATATTAATTAAAAGTAGAAGGGTCAAAATTAGGTGAGCGAATTATTTCACATAATTTTAAAATAATAAAATATTATTAATTCTAACCCTAATATTTTATTATTTTAAAATTATATGAAATAATTTGCTCACGTAATTTTGATTAATGATATCATTATCATAGTTGTTTTGCAAAGTAACGTTTCAAATTCCAAAATTTGCAAAGATTTAAAATTGTCAAAACATAAACTAATGGCTAATAGCCAAATGAAAGATTTGTTGCATAAATGTGTAAATTCGTCCTATATTAAACTTTTGAATGTTAAATATTTTCCAAGTTCCAATAAGCAATTAGGATATCATTAATAAGGATAATCATATCTGCTTTTAATTTCAAATCAAGTTAATGATTTATGAACTATGGAGTATTAATATATTTTCCCACTTATATTGTTTATAAAACAATGTATATTTCTTAACTTTAGAAATAGAAGAACCAAAAACAAATTTTTTTGACTTTACCATCTGATCAAATAAACATTGGAAAATCATAACTATTTGGGATTTCATCAAACTGATTGATTTTAATTCTTTTAGAGGTTTATAAATATTTAGCTAACTTTAAATTTAGCCATAGCTATGACTTCATAAACTATATAATATTCAGTTGAATATTTCAATATAAAATAGTAAATATACTATTTCATTAACTAGAAATACTCGTGCACAGTTTAGCCCAGTGATGGCATGTCTGACTCTGGAATGTGGAATTCTAAGATTGATTCCAGTGCTAACATTCCTGATATTCCTGTTGTTCAAACTTCTTATGAACTCTCCAACAATAACGTCATTGAATATAAGTAGAAATTAATTATTTAAATAATGATTTCATCTTATGAAATATTATCTTTCTAAATGTGTTTTGAAAATGATTTCTTCCTTGAACATAAATCTTACTGTTTAAACTTTAGAAATTAGAAATTACAAATCGAACTATCTGGTTCATATTTTGATTAAATTAAAAATTTAATGACATTCCCCTATAAGCATTTGCAAGAATTTTATTACAATTTTTTTTAATCTTTAGCTGTTTAAAATTCATATACTTTTTAGTAAATAATCATCTACAAAAGATATTAAAATAAAAAAAATCTCAGATGAACATAGCAAAAAATGATCAATACATTCAACCATCACAATTATTGAGTTATCATTTAACAATTAAACATAAAATGTTACAGTTAGTACCACTGCTTGAAGAGTAACTATCTTACAATATTTACACTGAACCCTTAAATATATATTTTGTCAAATTGAATAAAAAAATAATACTATTTATTCATTTTTTTCAAGTTGGTAAAAATTTTATTACTAAATATTAATATTCATTGTACAGCTCATAATATTTTTTTAGTTCTAGAATGAGCATTATTGTATATAATATTTTAAATAAAGTCCCCCATATTTAAATGATAAGTGATGAAATACATACTAACTTAGATTTATAAAATATTTGCATGATTCAAGAAGGTGCAACAAGTTACGGTAATCACTATAGTAAAAGGCACTAGAAAAAATCGAATGTGTGCTACCACCTGAAAGTATTTTCACTACTATTAGAGAGGTCAACAATAAAATTCATAAATAATTTTAAATATACATTTGGAATATATGATAATATAATGCCAGACACTTTCTGTTTAAAATATATAATTATTAAAAAATATATTTAAAACAAAGTATTATATACATTTTTAACATTTCACACCTTATTATCTTATCCAATATTTTAATAATCAAAAACAGACTTTAAGTTGTAACAAGGATTACTTTGTGGTGGCCATTGTCGATAAGCAGACGTTAAATAAAAATTAAACAATGGCATTTTAAGCGTTTTTTAATATATATATATATATATATATATATATATATATATATATATATATATATATATATATATATATATATATATTACTTTTCCTAAGAAATAAAATATTTAGAGATAAAATATAAGTAAAAGCATTAAAATAGAACAAATACAAACATTCCAATTCCACAAGAAAAAATATAAAGAATCTATAGGTGTGAGTTCAACTTCTGTGTGAATATTGTCACTGTGCATATTAGACCAGCAACACCTGAAAAAGAGTGGAGAATAATACTATTCAAAACATTGTGTAATTACTAACCTGTGTTGTTTATTTGTGTGTTATTACTAATAAGTTCTTTGTATTTGGAAAATTTAAATAAAGTTTAAAATTTTCTATACATTCAGCATTTACTCATAGATGATGGAAATAGTCAAATATATCATTCCTAATAATATACCATAATCACAAACATTCAGACAAAAACTCTACAAATGAGTTTGAAATAATTGCACAACCAAATTTGTGAACCACAAATAAGTCTACATGTTGAAAATGTTTCTATTTACTTGAGATTTTATGATTCTGCTGTTTCAGTTCTTCAGCAGAATTTTCTTTCTGAAACACTTCAGAACTATGCATAATTGTGGTTCTCTAGTACATTCTATTCTCTGACATATCAACCCAATGAAAACAATTAACAATGCACTTGTTTAGAATATCTTTGAACTAATTTCTAATTTGGCAAATGAGATCTACCTCTCTTATAAAGTCCATGTTTAAGTTCACCATAATGCTCCCTTTTATGAAGACTTTCCTATCCAATCCAATGGAAATATGATTTTACAATAGTGGACTTAATAATATTTCCTCCAACAAGCTGAAAATTATGTTGATTAATTTTATGATCTTTCCATTGTATTTTTAAAATTTAAAAGAGCATCCTTAAATGAAATTTTTTTAATGCTTTTATATTGTGCTGATAAGTATTGAAGTTTAATTCCATGCAATAAATAAGGTAAAACAACAGCTCTCTATATATCTAGTATACTTGTAATAGTTATTTTTTCTGATGAAATGAAATGTCTATATGAATAAATTATAATATTAGAAATTGTTCAAAATAATGTATATAAAATTCTAAAAATATTATTTGATTGAAAAGTAAAAACACTTACTGAAGGATGATGTGCAACCCTATGTTACTTACTATTAAAAGTCAATCTCAAGAAACAATTCTGGAAATCTATTGTCTTAACTGTATGTGTGATTACTTATGTTTACATAAGTCTATTTGCAAATAAAATGCTACAAGATAATGTATAATTGTTTATAAATTCTATCTGATTTTTATCTGAGCCTAATATCTCATGTAATTATTTATAATTTTACTTCTTAAAACATCTTATGTTTATGACTTGGAAATTTTGCATATTAATTTTAGTTATATTTGTTTTAGCACAGAATCACAATTGACTCTATATTATTTTTAATATATTTTCAAAAAAATTCTGTTAATCTTTTACCTCAGTAATTTAGTTTTTTTCTTTTTTCAAAAATTATTTTGCAAAATCAATATTAGAATCAAGTAGTGTTTAGTGAAATACTATGCTTCTAACAATTATCATCTGATAAACAAATTTGCCTAAATCTTCTTTCTAGAACTGATTAATATTTATTACATTTTCACATTTTATATTAAAGAAATGTATTTTGTATTAAATAGCCATTTCTATCTTCAACATTTTTTTTTTTTTTTGCATTAAATCATTTTTATAATTCCAAATATTGTCAACCATCCTTCCGCTTTCCATTTTTATTTTTAAAATAGTCTATCAATACATATATCATTTTCACTGATTGATACATTTCTTTTGAAATATAACTTTTACATTAAATCTGGTTCTTAATGTCTACCTAATGTCAAATATTTCCAGAATTATAGGCTTTTTAATTATTCTTATATATATATATATATATATATATATATATATATATATATATATATATATATATATATATATATATGGGGGGGAAAGAGAAGGAGGTCCGTGGGATGCGCGCGGTTTTTTTTGATATTGTCTGGAGATGGGCGGTCATTTTGAATTGCTCCGATCAAAGAAGGGCCAAGAGGCCTGGAGAAAAAGAAAAGAAAGAAGGAATGGTGCTTTTTAAAAGGCGGAAAAGGTTATTTTGGAAAATTTTGGGAAAATAATAGAGATCTATTAAACAAATTTGCCAAAAATAGCGGTCCGTGGAGAGAAAAATTGGATAAAGGCTGATTTTTTTGTATTTTGTATGTTCGTTATTAAACTATCCAATTGAATGGAAAAATAAGAAATGCGGAAAAATATATGTCCATCGGCGGCACGGGGAGCATCAGGGAAAAGTGTCAAAATATATCACACCTTTCAACTGACCAGAGAAATAAGTGTTTTAATAGAAGGGAAGCCGTCAAAGAAGATGAATTAATCCGTAAATATTAATCATCAAGTCCAATTAATTGTTACAACAATGTTTTAAACCAAGAAAATTTATAAATGGAAAACCTTTTCTCCAGTGACAGGAAGAGAAGAAAATAATATAATGTTTCCAAATTGTCCACTAAAGCAAATAACCTCAATAAGTCTCATCAAATAGTTATCCCAAGAAAGGTTGTTCCCCATAAAAGGAAATGTAGCGCAGAAATATAGACTATACAAGACAGTTTGAACCCTTGGAAATTGCCAAACAAAAGATCGGTATATGCTTTTTATCTTTTTCTTTATGCGTCTTATAAATTTAGCATAAGTGGTTATTTTTTTAAAGACTTTAAAGCTATTCAGATCGATTAAAACAGATGTCTTACTAATAATAACTTTGAGCTTCATAAATGATCTTGAATGTATGAAAATTATTTGTTTATTAATTTTACGAGTATTAATGTGTAAAACTTTTTTATGGTATTATGATTTTAGTTTTACTAATAATTATTATTTTTTTTTGATATTTTTTTTTGGGTAAAAGCATACTATGATATTTTATATGTGTATATTGGGTGTGGGTAAAAGTAGTGTTAGTTTAGTTATTTGTTTCAAGTTAAGTATAGTTTCAGAGGTAGAAGAGAGGGGAGATAATGATTTAAAACTCTTTTCTAAAACTCTCTTTCAATTCTACTAACTTTTTTTATCTATTTACTGTTAGATTTTTAAAGTATGTGTGCTAATGGCAATATATTTTTTTCTAAATCTTTTTATGGGAAATCAGGTAATTGTCCAACTAATACAAATACTTTGAAGGGAGGGGAAGAACTTAAAATTAATCTGAGGTTGTAATATAATCAATTATTATTATTATTATTCATGTCAATTTTCATATTTATCTAGAAATTTTATGTATATGTTAAATGTAGTAATAAATATTAGTTTGTTTTATTAAAGAGAATATATTCATTAAGTGTAGTCTTTGTTAAGTGTGATTATTCATCATCATCAATGGTTGAATATAGTTATTTAAGATATAAGTAAATAGCTAAAATAAGCAATAATTATGAATTTCTTTATAAAATTTAGTTTTATGTTTAGGCTTAGTCCTAGAGCTTAGTTGACCCTTGTCATTATGTTATTATTATCATCATCATCATCTCATCACTTTTAATTAAGAGCTTTTACTGTTTAAAGGCAAAATAAATATTGATTTTATAATATTTAGTGATCTCTTAGTATTATTATACCACATCCCATCATCTATTTCATGCAAGGATGAGTGAATTCCATCCTAAATTAGTTATATATAATCTGAGCTAGTAAACTTATAAAAATATTGAAAACATTTGTTATGCTAAGATCTGAGAAATGATTTATGTCTAATATACTCCACTTTGGTTTATAAGTTGTTTTACTTTTACCTAAATATTAGTGCGTATAGTGATATGGCTCAAAAGCAAAATCTTCCATTTTATTAGAAATAAAGTACCAAAAAGGGATTAAGGTACATGAAAGGTTATTAGATATAACTGTGTCTAGATTCAGATAATCTAGTGGCGCCCTGCTAGACCATATTCACTTAGTATTTGTTTAAACATGCACTAACATCAAACAAGAAATGAAAGTGGATAAGATCTACTGTCTGTATACCTGACTTATATTTTATTGAATTACTAGTGTACTCACTTCACTGATTTATATACTGAGTTATAATACTTGTTATTAATAATTTGTCATAATTTGCTTATAATTTTGATAGTGTTATATTTTGATTTTATAATTTTGATATTTGCTCTTTGATATAATAATATCTTTTGATCTATTTAATTTTATTAGTATTATTGCATATGATATATATATATATATATATATAATATTATGATTCAATGTCTGTATTTTTAAAGCAATATACATAATTATATAACTGAATATTTGTAAATACAGTAACTAAATAATTAAAAAACTTTATCCACTTAGTAGCGCTTTTGATTATCCCAGTAATCTGTGTCAACTAAAGCTTTGAAATGCTAACTTTCCCACAATTCCATGATTATAATGTTTGCTGCTTGCCTGTTAATTAAGTCGTGTTTATATTTGTATATTAGCATAGCCTCCTTTATTTTTTTTTATTGTTATTTTTTTCAATTTACATTATTTTTACACTGTTAAAATTGAAGTCAAAACCATAAATACATCTTGATCTTAAAATAACTAGGAATCAAGGCATGCTGGATTACTGTATGACCATTAAACCAATAGTAAAAATAGGTTATATTCCATATAAATCAAAAGTGTCAATGTCATACAAAATGGCAGATTTGAAGTCCTTCTTATTTAGAAATAATTGTCTTTGCAAATATTCATCAGATAAAGGCAAAAATATTGAAATATATTCAAATGAATTATTAAATGTTGGCTATAGTTATAATCACATATATAATGTTATTAGAGATTTTAATACAAAATATAAAAATAAAAATTTTAATAATAATATTGATTCTCCTGCTAATAAAAAAATATGGATATCAATCCCATTAATTTCAAATTATCAAGTAAAGTTTATAACGTTATAAAGATATATGCGATGTTGCATTTTACACACCTCCTACATTAAACAAATTAATAAATAACTCCAAAGATAAAACCTCATTTATAAATAAAAATTGTGTCATTTATAAATGGATATGTAGGTGTGGCAGTAAATATATAGGGGAATCTAGATGTACATTGGAAAAAAGAACTAAAGAACACTTGCTATTATTAAAACGTGTTCAGAAATCAAAACAAAATTGCATAGTAGATAATAATATTTCAGCATCTGTTTTTTATGACCATAATAAATCATGTATTTATGGTTTTGACTTCAATTTTAACAGTGTAAAAATATTGCAAATTGAAAAAAATAACAATAAAAGAAAAATAAAGGAGGCTATGCTAATATACAAATATAAACATGACTTAATTAACAGGCAAGCAGCAAACGTTAAGATCACGGAATTGTGGGAAAGTTAGCATTTCAAAGCTTTAGTTGACACAGATTACTGGGATAATCGAAAGCGCTCGTAAGTATATAAAGTTTTTTAATTATTTAGTTACTGTATTTACAAATATTCAGTTATATATACATATATATATATTACTGTATTTGTCTTACCAACTGCCATTTAATTGATGAGGTTATTTTTTTTTATTAATATTGGAATCATAAAAGTAACTTCGTTAAAATGTTTTATTTTTATGAAATAATTGATTACTATTTTCATAAAGAAAGTATATATATTGCATTTAAAGAAATATTTGAATTTGGAAAGTTAATGAAACAAACATTTTGACAAAAATAGAATAGCAAAAAACTTTTGTTTGCGCACATAAAGCATTTTTTTTATTTTAAATGTTTTTATTTCGTTTTTTTAAAGTTTATCAAACAACTGTCTTTTCTCAAATTAAAATTGATAAATCAATAATATATATCTTTATATATAAATAAAAAAAAATGTTTGAACCAGAAGCGTCAATTTAGAACTTTTATTATTATTCCGCCATTTTTTACTAATAGTTTTTCTTACATTTGCCTATAGATAGATATATTTTTGTTAGTTTTCAATATATATATTCAATATAATACACATGTTGTAATAATAAATATTGATTTTGAAACAAGTGCTTAATGATTTACTAAGCTCTTACTTAATATTTGATTATTTTAATAACTTCATTTTTTACTTATTTTTATTAGAGCAATTTCGATTTTCTCAAACTTCTTTTCAATTATTGATTTATTTATTCACATACTTTCTTACAAATTATATAATAGTGTTTTTCTTTTGTTATTTAAATCATTACAATCAAAAATGTATTTCTGGTTTTATGTAATATGTTTATATTGCTGTATTTATATTTATTTTTTCAGAATAAATAAAAATTATTGCTAACAAAAGAAAAAATATTTTAACTTCAGTAATTGTACTTTTACTTGCGCATAAAAATAAATATTACTTAAAATTATGATGTAATGTTTATATTCAGTAATTGAGTAACATTAAAATAATTATTCCATTTTATTATGTTATATAAATTTTATCTATTATATATATATATATATTGAAGCAGTCAATCCTAATTAACGATTGAGCTTCATGGTCCTTCACACTTATCAAGTTACTAACCCAGGTTTAAACCTTATGTTCCATCCCACTCCTATATTCATGTATATCTATTTTATGTATATGTTTGAGATGTGCACATACAAAGTTACAAAATTTGGGTTTAATATTTTTTTACTATTATTTATTATTAATTCTTTTTATTAAAATCAAAATATATTAGGTGCACCTCAAATATATATATATATAATGGGAGAAATTACTAACACAATATTAATTTTACAAATTTTTTTTTTTTGAAGTTTGCAAAATTAAAACTTTTATTTAAATTCTTTATTTAAAAAAAACCTGTATTTTTTTTCTTTTAAAAATCCAAGATGGAGTATGCAACTGTTAATTGTCCCAAAATAATTTAAAAGGTGGAAGTTTTACATTGTCTAATTTTGGGAAAGAATGTCTAATTAAATTGTACTAAGAGTAAAAAAGGAAATCAAATTAAGAATTTCTACTTTTGCAATAAACATTTTATCAAATCTATTTCTAATCTGAAAATAGATTTTAAAATATTTTTGGACAAATTATCTAACAGCTTGCATCTCCAAAACAATAGGTGAAGAAAATAAGAAAACTCCTACTAGATAGTAATCACAAATGAAATAAAAGAAGGATATTAAAAGCATTCCTCAAATATCTGAAGGCAGTACATCAGCTGTTGCAAAAAGACTCCACGCTACTTTATTTTCCAAATTGTTCAATGAGTAGTCAAACTAATCACCTTTTCTCACCTTTGCTGGTCAATCTGTCACCACCAATAATCATCTTGCTGATGCCCCAAAAATGATAGAAAGTATCATCTAAGAGTGGAGGGATGCTTAATGGAAACTTGCTACTACAATGAAAATCATTTGAATCCTATTATTTTGCCATGCTCGAGCTGAACTGTCAAAATGGATTCTTTAATATAGCAAAATAATTAATCTAAGAACCACCTATAAAATTTATGCCTATTTTTTTCTAAAACTAATCTCAACCTCAGCTATCCAGATTTTTTAATGAAATTGTTAAGATAAATGTTTTTTATTTGTAAATGTTAATGTAAATTTGCTTTCATACTAATAATTTTTCTTTTATATATAAAGTCTGTCATATGCTCTTATTTTTTTAAATTTGGTGTGGTTCCTTTCTTAATTTTAAATTATGTTTTATTTTATTATTTTAAGTTGCCAATCTAAACAATCTTGCGAGCCTAATGTATAAAGTTATTTTCCTATCTACTCAGACCTCTTTGGGTCAAGGTTAATAAAAAAACCCTCCCTTTTGAATTAGATGTATGTACATTCTTAATTAATATGCTCACCAGATTGTTTCTCAAGTTGACCTAATTTCATGATTTTCTGTAATGCATCAAAAGGGTATTATTTTGTATAAATTTTAAATCCCCATAAAAATTGATGCTGTTAAATATTTTATATGTTGCTCACTTAATTCAGAAAAGGTGATTTCTTGTTATTTTTTTTTTTATATATTCTGTATTACAATGCTATACTCCTAATATTTAAAAGACTTGATTATTCTAAAGTTATAAAATTCATGAGGGTAAGATTTCAATATGTTAAATAGCAAGAAAGAAGTAGGGGTAATTTTAAAATCTATTTTGTATGAATTAAATCTTTCTCATATATATTACATGGCATAGTGTTAATTGCCTAACTTATAGCATTCGCATGAGGTTCGTGTACATTAAAATAGTAACATCCATTTCATATCATTAAAGACATAGTGTTATGCTGTGTTGCTGATATATGGCTTAGTTTTTTTAATATTATGTGCTTCTAGTCTGGAGGGTTGCAATGATTTCAAACCCATAGAGATTCTTCACGCCCTATCCTGTGGACAGTTGACCTTCCCGGGATCATTTTCATATAACTGGCCTCTCACATCTGTTACACCAGAGAACCCTTGAGACCATGCCAAGCCTAAGTAAACTTCTCTAAGCAGTATCCTAGAAAAGAGACTCTTAGCCATTTCGTTTTTTTCATTTGGAAGCATGATCTCATTTCAGATTCTTCTGCTTTCATATCAGCACCGTTCATGTCATTATTAATTTATTTATTTAATGACCTCATTTCGATGCTGCAACAATAAAATTGCACTTTGTTTATATATAAATCTTTCCAATTGTAATAATGAGTTTAATTAATAATGTTTTTTTTCTTCTTATTTTAAAAAAATCCCACCATCACAATTTACGCCATTTATTTAGGAGTATACATATGTTAGAAAGGTGAAGCATTCCTTTCTTTTTAAATTCAAATTTAAAGAATGGTTAAAATATTTTGTTCACTAAGCAAATAAACTTGATTTAAATGTATGTTGTTTTATTAAAATATTCAATAATATTATCCTTAATGAGTAAACCATTTTTTTTAAAAATATATTTGATTAATTTTCATGACTGAAATGGCGTGAAAATAGTTTATGTAATATGTATAATAATTTCCAGAACACTCAATAAATTTGTACATTAATCATCACCTTTCAGAACCACTACTAAAGCATTAATTTAAATATGTTATAAGTTTGTTTTGTAATCAAATGATTGGCATCTTGATCTTCCCACCAAATATACCTATTTAGTTTATTTATAAGAGCATATGACTCATAATAGTGTCATCAATTGTATGTAACTCTCTACCTCCAGGTAGATCATCTTGTCATGCACATTCCAAGTAAATATATAATTAATTTACTGTTTCATTAAATGTTTTATTAAATATTTTATTATTTGAACCACTTATGTAGTTTGAATTATCTTTCTCCACTTCCATACATTCCAACATATATATGCATTCTTTTGTTAAATATGTCTCATTGTCTCTTTCACTCTTCTAGTGGGACAGATTTAATAATTAATTCTCATGTGCCATCATTAGTATATTATTCATTAGATGTTTGATCTGGGCTTATGGAATGGGTTTGAATCTAGGTTGGTCTCTGATCTAAATCTCAGGCTTGACTGGGTTTGAAGTACGTTTTATTGAATTCCAACTTATGTTAGATGGATCAACATTTTTTGACTGGTACAATATATACATTAAATTGTTGCATCATAAATAAATTTGACAATTATTTAACATAAAGTATCACATAATCACCATCTCTTATACTAGCACATAATTGTTTATAAACAAGGCAAAACTCTCTGTTTGGCACAGGTTGGCACTACTATATGGAGAGTTTTGCCTTGTTTGTTACCATAAGTATTTAAAAAATTTAAAAAAAAATGGGTAAAACTTGAATACTGTATTAATCTTGATTACATCACCCTTTTGTTATATTTATTATGTACATAAATATATTAGAAAGAATTGTACCTACAATAATAACTTTTTAAAACATGGCTTCTTTTATTATGAATTTTATGACACATGCTTGATAAGGCCTTTGAGAAAGCCAATACAAGAAACATAAATAAATAATACTTTATTTGTTTGAAAGTTTGTGATGATGGTATATTAGATGTAATAATATGTTGGACTATTTCCATCATCTATCATTAAATGTTTAATGTATAGAAAAATTTAAACATTATTTAAACTTTTCAAATATGAACAACTTATTAGTAATAACACAAATTAGTACTCCAACGTTGTCTATTCGTGTGTAATTATTAACAAGTTGTTTATAGTTAAAAAGTTTAATCTAAAGTTTAAAATTGTCTATACATTCAACATTTGTTGTTAGATGGTGGAAATAGTCCAACATATTATCACATCTAATATACCACCTTTACAAACCAACAGACGAATTTAAAACATAAATATACAAATAAACATAATTTTATCAGAGTACACTTAGAAAACGACGCTTTGACACATAAAAAAATGATTTAATTTAGTAAATAACTATATAATGCTTAAAAAGATTAATGATAAAGAAAGTATCTACTAGTAATAAAAAGAACAAATTTCAACACCACAAAAATAAAGATCTCTTTGGTAATCTATAAAAAACAAGTAGATAAAACAATTTTAAAGAAATTCCATTCATGTTAAATCAATTAGATTATAACTAATAGAATAATCTATGTGCCGAATTTAAAACTTATTGTTATAGAATTTGAAAGTAGTCATTGTACAACCTGTAGAGATATTCAAATAATTATATGCTATCAAAAATCCATAATTCAATAACTTTATTTTTAAACACACATACCCTGGATATATATCATTTACTCCCAAATTGACTGACAAATCAAAAAATTACAGAATTTTCTTTATTAAAAATAGAACCATTTATCGAAAGTGAAAAAGTATATATATATTTAAATTTCTTAAAGCGGTTTAATCAAAACAACTATCAATTTTATATCAAATTATTAATCTGCTATTATACACCCTTTTCAATATTTATAAAAAATATTTTTTTGGTTAGACATTTAATATTAATTCATATATAGTTGATAGTGTCTTTATAATATTTAAAATAAGATTCTTTAAGGAAACAATAGTCAGAATGTTGAGTGAAAAAGAACAATGTTAATGTTGATTACATGTGAATAAATCCTTTTTGTTAATGAAAATTTCATTTTTAAATATAAATGGGATTTAATAACATTTTTTATTACAATGTAATAAAAATATAGGATGATTTAAAGCCTTCTCTAAAATTACAACCAACTCAAAATCCTTTTAATTCAGCTGTTATTCTGAGAATGTTAAGACTTCGACATACTAACTGAAACTTATTACGAAGAAACAAAAAAATTCAGTAAATAATAATTTTTATATTTTGGATGATATGACAGGATTACTTTACCCTATAATAGATGAATATTTGCCTACTATTTGTTTTATTTAGGATTTATATTCAATTGCTTTTATTTTGTGTTTTAGTTTTAGTTCTCAAAGAGCAGGAGACATTTATAAGAACAAAAGATTTAATAATCAGAAACCTGACACGTTGTAATCATTTTTTTCAGGTGGCTTAATATTATTTTTACGAAAAGTTCTATGACTGATACTTTTCTTTATTAATTAAAACTGCATATTTACGGTAATCTATTATTTTGTTTAATGGAAATCGTTATCCTTAACTGTGACTGGAAATCTCCGGTTATTGAAAAAAAAATATTGATGGTTTGATGTACCAATAGTGATATGATGGCTAACGATGCCAAATTATATTACTATCACTCAAATTATATTACTATCACTCAAATGATATTATTGGATTATAATATTTTATTGGTTAGTTACCTTTTTTTTTTTAAAAAAAAAAAGTCATACTGTATAAATATTTTATAGTATATGAAGTCTGTGTCCATTTATTTGTTATACATGCAAAATAAGATAATATAAAAATAGAACAATCATTATCAAATTTTTTATTTTTATGAAATTAGTAGACGCTGAATCAGAATGAATCATTTTATGTCTGCCTAGGAGACTTTTTTTTTAAAAAAAAAATAATTAAGTCAATTTTCCTGAAGCAAAAGAAGAAACACGAAACGTAAATTGATATTACATTCACTTGAATTAGTTAAATAGGTAATCTTACACCAAATTAAAATATTTTCATTTTTAATTTAATTTGTTGTAATACCTGTCATGACGCTCGCTCGGACATCAACATTCTCCAAACAATAAGCCTTTTTTTAATATTTAATAACAAAAGAAGTAGGTTAGTAAACTAAAGTATTTGTGTATTTGCAACTTGCAGTAAAAAAACTAAAAGTCAATTATTATTTTTTTACATTTTAATTACTGTATTATAGCATTAAATAAAAAATAATTATTTTATTTATATTCAAAAAAATTAGATATATAATAGTGAATAAAAAAGTAATTTGTCATTAATAAAGTCTGTAAGCAGGGTCACCGTTTGTGTAAGAGGCGCTTTTTGTGTAAGCTAAATTTCAGCACTTCTAGTCTCATGAACAGAAGTCCTCCTAGTATAAAATATGAAAGCGCAGAATCTCACATTACCAAAGCTCTACCCTGCATATGCTTCCTCTTTCACTCTGTAATGTGTAAACCCTACAATGAATATCAAAGGCGAACGAAAATAATACAGTAGAAAAAACACTGATTATGGTGTAATGCAGATTTGTTAGTTATGTTATTTACCTAAATGTTTCGCAAGTTTTTTGTCATGTTAACGTGAAATCAACTCTTCATTAGAAGTCACAATAAATAAAAAATAAAATTAGGATGATATTAACGGATTCACACACAAAAAAAAAATAAATAAAGAAAATAATATATATATATTGCATAATATTAATTCTATTTTGTTTTCTTAAACAATGATTCAATTCAAAATCATATTTGTAATAAATAAGAATTTATTGATGTATTATAAATAATTTGTATATTTTTAATATATCTATACTTTCAAGTTCAAGTATGATAATTTACTTTTAAAATATATAAATGTTTTTCTTATGTGAAAAAAATCCCATCTCTGGTCTGGGAAATAATCTCAGTTAATTAAAAGAAAATGAATTCTATATAATTTTGTTTAACAAAAGATACAATAGAATATTAAAAAATATGTAGCATTCTATCTTTTTATTTAAATATTAACACTACTTTATTTGGTCGCCATAATATAATAAATAACAATCAGTTTTAATAAGGTTGACTCTAACCAACTTATTAAATAGTTCAAAATAACTTTGTTTCATTCACTATCTCTCATGCATAATTTGCTATGTTTTATATTAACAAAATTAGTTTCTCAACCCAAATATTCATTCAATAATGAAATATTTTGTGGTATGCTTATTATTTCAATAGAAAAATTTAGTCATACTACATAGTAAGGAATTTAGACATTTTAAGGACATATTATATTTACATAAGGGAAATTTTTTTTACACATTGTTTATTTAATATTTTTTTAGATTCCATTATATCATACCATACACTTTCTTATGTTTGATGATAGATTATAATAAGTAAAAAAAAAAATCAAACAATTGGTTTCTCCCACTATAATAGATAAAAAAAATTGTAAGCATTTATCCAATTGAATGGGTACAACTGAAGTTGTATAGTTATTACAATCAACTGAAGGAAATTAAATAATAAACTATTTTAATAAAATGCACAACAATATCTTTTTAAATTTATTTTTTACTAATTCTATTTTAACTGGATTTGAACTATCAGCATCTAAGAACATCACATGACTTTATCAGATTACGAATCTCAAACCCTATGTTTAGGCTTTTGATTAATCTACTCTAACCCTACAACTATGCAAACACATGATGAAAAAAATTACAAAACATGACAGGTAAACTAAATTATTTACTATTCATAATTATTATGAGCTCATGTTTTAAATAAGTTTATTTTTAAAGAAATTATTAATAGTAATGTGTTATTTTTCATATAAAATAGGATGCTAAATAAAGTAATGTGGAAATGTAAACATTTACATATAAATTTTATTAATTATCAGAGCAAAATAACACCATCTTTGTTTAGATTAGCACAATGATAGGCAATATAATATTTAATATATTTTGAACAATTGTCAGATAATAAGGAGTGATCTTTTTATATGTAAAAAATATTTGCAATCAGAACATTTTTCTATCAATGAAAAGATTCAGAAATTTAAACACTTTTATTTAAATATAGCTTTTATTATTTACTGTGGTAAAACGGCAAAATGGAATCTGTCTATTTGATACAGCTCAAGGATGGGAGGTATAATATGTAATGAATATCAAACAATTTAAATTAAAAAGTAATCCTTTTATGTTTGAATAAAAATATTTACAATCAGAACATTGGGGTGATTTGTAAATCTAAGCATTTATGAATGAGAATGTGTTTCTAATACTGAAAGGATTATTAAATCTAAGCATTTTCATATATTAACTTTTTATTAATTATTGCTGCATTTTAGTGCCTAATTGATAAAACATCATTATGCTCCACACAACCTACATAACACATGCATTAACCCTGTTTGTAAGGTGTGTCAGTAAACACACACACACACAACATATATATATATATGTGGAGAACCTATGCTCAAAGATCAGATGTTAAATTAATAAATCATGTAGATATTGTTTAAATTTATTAAACTATAAACTAATTTATTGACATTTTATAATTAATATATTGCTGCTGTTTTGTCATCTTACTCTCTGCTTTTACAATATTTTTTAGTGTGTTTTTTTTTTTTAATTTTGTTTTTGTGCATTGGTAGAGTGACAAAATTTTGAAATTGAAGTTTATAGATCATGTCAACTCATTAATTTCCGATGCTCAAATGTCATATGAACTCCCATAAAAATAATACATTTAGCTATAAATGTTGTATTAATATATATAAATGATAAATCTATATACAGATTCGTTTTCGGAAAATTTTACAGGGGATAGGGCAAAACATTGAAAAAATATTTTACATCAAAAATGTTGTATTTAATTACTTTTTGCCACAAAGTATAGCATCAATACAAAACATATACATAACATAGATATATTTACAATATAAAGAAAATAAGAATTAATATACGATCTATATAATATCATGGAAGTCAACTACTCTTCATATAAGTGCTATAAAATAGATTCCCTCTCTCCTGTCAATAAATATTGACTTATTTTATAGCTGATGTGTAAAAGTAGTTATTTTTTATAATATTTCATAAGTGTATAAAGCATTATATTCAAAATTATATATATATATATATATCCCCCATAATATATATATATATATATATATATATATATAATTATGGGGGATTAGTATTGTCATGGGTATTAGTTATATAAGATGGAGTGGATAACTGAAAGGAGCTTAAAAGACTGTGTTCAAATCCCCTATAATTACATCTAAACTTCAAGTATATAAATAATACTTGCATTCATATATATATATATAATAAATAAAGTTTGATATCTGTATTCGTTTCATAATATATGTAATATACAAATCAATATATATATATCAAAATACAGTACAATTTACATAAATTATATTATTTTTAGAAGTACTTTTGACTATACATTTTGTAGTCTTTATCAACTATGTAACATTGAATAATCAAAATGAGACAACCTTTAACAATACCCATAGTTCAATTCAGATTTCCCACAATTCTGTTATCTTAACATTTGATGACTGGCGATTCACTAATATTTAACGATTTTTTGAAATCAACATAGACTCTTTTATTTTACATTTATTATGACAACTTTCAATTTGAATAATTTTCATATTTTTATAATCAAATTTAAAACCATATTGACAAGATTTCAAATATAATAAATGATGAAGGTTTATTTACATCTATTCCAGATTGTTTCTCTTTTTAAATTCTATTATATAAAAGCATATGCTCTTTTATTTTCTTCTCAAATGTACACTTAGATTCACCGATGTATTGTAAGCAACATCTACATATCAATATATATATATAATAGAATTTTGATTAAACTTTGAATTTTGAATTTTAGTTATTAATTAATCTATTTACGTTATTTGTAGAGAAAAAAGCAATATGACACAAACCATTATAAATTCTCCTAATAAGCTTGACCAGCTCATCTGATATAAATGGCATTGAAATCTATTTCATTTTGATATTTTTATTTTTAATATTTTAATAATATTAGTAATAGCATTTTTATATGAACCTGCAAAATATATCTTTTATATATGCAACCCTTGAAAATTTTTCTATCAACATATATATATATAATATAATACTAAAATACAGTACTTTTATTTTACATTTATTTCAATGATCTCATATTCTTGAGAAAACCTATTTGGAATATATATATATATAAAGGCCTGTATATTTGATTGAAAATCAACTAATTAATTAATTTCAAAATATTAAATCAAATTGTTGGAGTTTAAAAACAATGAAATAAATCATAAAACCAACAAATAAAATAATAGTAAATTAGGTATTGTCTTTTAAAAGTGCATTTGTTTTTTTTAATTTTATTATAAATTTACAATCCACACTTTACTAAATGAGTCACTAAACATTTTTTTTACAAATAAAAAAAGATGAAACAAAAATATGTATGTTATTGCTGCAAATGATGAAACCCTAGTTTTATGATTATCTTTTCATAGGCCAAGCCAGCTAAACCACAATAAATTTCAAGATTGAAAATCTTATAGTTGAGGGTATAAAATACATATCTCAATAACTTTAATGATTATAACTTGTAATTTTTTTCTCCTTGTGAGAGGAAGGTGCCGCATTTGCTCTCCTTTGCTCTATATACTCGCATGTCTATAGATTTATAAATTAATATTTAATAAAATACATAAAGTTTATAACATTAAAAGACAAAACATCAGATAATGATTTGTCTCTTGCATTATATAAAAAATGTTTTTTTCGTACATATATAAAATGTAAAAATTTGATTTGCACGTTTCTTTATTAAATTAAAACTACATGATCTCATAGATAATAAGTAATTTTATATTTTTGGGTAGGTGATATAAAAATTTAATAATATAAATATTTGTTAAAAATAAATTGGATAAATTTAAAATATGGGATCGATCCCATTTCCAGAATTCTGGCCTTATCTTTCTTATAAACGCCTATTGCAATAAAGTCATTCATTATTTAATGGCAAACTATTATTAATATAGTCAAGGCATATCACTTGTTAGCATTAGGCTATTGAATATTTACACCAATGTCTTTTGTCAAATAATCATAAGTATATGATAGCCAAAATGACTTGAGTGGAAAAGAAAAAGAAGTCATTATATTAAAATTTACATAACATTTGATAAATGTCAATAGTTAAAAATGATATCTTAATTTAAAAACACCTACTTGTAGTATAATAAAAATAAATAAATATGCATAATATATTCAATATGTTTATTTATTTTATATTTTGCATAAATACTTCAAAAATTTTAAATCTAAAGTATCAAGCATAAATTACTTGACTAATACAAATGATATATGACAGCATTAGAAGGGAAGTCGTGTAAAGCTAAGGATTTCTGATTTGGAATAAATATGTCATTTTGGTGCCTGAATATCACATGGTATATGCAGTTTAACTTGGTGGTAGGATAGAATTGAGAGCTAAAAAGTTCTGAATGAGAATACAATCTGTCACTTCTGCTCAGATTTCACATTTGAGCATCAGTAATGACAAAGATGAAATGTGATTAACTGCATTTGATATATGAAATAATTACCATTTGAATTTTTTAAAATAGTAATTCTGCTTGCCCTCAGTTTAGAACCTAAATTATTGTTTTATATGATATTTATAGTTTATTATTAAATAAATTTAAGATGAATACATCAATAAGCTAAAGTGTTGATATACTAGAAAATTATAGAAAATGCAACTTGATTTATAGAAGGGCTAGAAATTATAGACATATCGATCTTTTATTAGTGTTATGTAAAAGTTTTACCAAGATAATTACAACTCATCTACAGTGAACTTTGGATATTAATCAATCAAGTTGGATTTAAAAGTAATTTTAGTGCAGTGGATCATACCCAAACATTGAGAAAAATTATAGAAAATACCAATGAATATGACTTGTCAATAGCTTTGGATTTAAAAGATTTTGCAAAGTATTTTATTCTATAATAATTTCTTCTGTTAATGAAGCATTGAATCATAAAGGCATAGACCCAGGATATTATCATATTCTGACAAATATACATAAAAATTCAACAATAACAATCAGTTTATATAATAATACTAGACAGAATAAAATTGACAATGGTGTTTTACAGCATAATTCTATATCTTCAAAACTTTTACAGCAGTGTTAAAAGAAGTATTTTGGGGATTAAAATAAAAAGTTAAAAAATAAAAAAAAGGAAAATTATTTAAGTCATTTAGATTTTGCAGATGATGTAGTTGGCTTTGCAAATAATATTTTAGAACTTCAAAAAATTTGCAAGAGTTATCATATGAAAGTAAGAAAGCAGGACTAAAGGTAAATGTTTAAAAGAAAATAAAAGTAATGTTCAATAGACTTTCTCAAAAGATGAAAATAAAGACTGATGATGAGTTAAAAGAAGTTAACAATACAAACACCTAGGGCAGATTATTACTACAGATGGAAACATAATAGATAAAATTAATCATAGAATTAAACTTCATTGGAATTTTTTTGGTAGAAATAACAATATTAAAAGGAAATGTCACTATGGGTTTGAAAAATAAGGTGTTTAATAAATACATTTCACCAATTCTTGCTTATGTATCTGAGACATTAGACACTTAACAAAAAAGTAATATAAAGACTTCAGATCACTCAAAGAAGTATGGAGAGATGCATATTGGAGTAACAAGAAGAGATCAAAAATGAATTACATGGGTAAGAAAACAAACAGGTGTTACTGACATCAATGAAAGGATTGAGAGACTAGAGTTTGGCTGAACATTTTTCTGAAAGAGATGGTAACATATGGATAGTTGAAATCTTAAATTGAATTCCAAAAGATTGTAAAATACCCTGAAAAACATCATATGTGAGATGGATAAATGCAATAAGAAAGTGTGCAGGATTGGTGGGGAGAGGAGAAACTGGAGATTAGAAAAGATGATTGAACATAGAAATACCTTCGTCCTGCAATGAATAAATAATGATTAAAATGATGATGATAATAAATAGAAATAGTGCAAAATGATTTGCTAGCTAAAATCTCTATAAAATATTTGATGTGCAAAAATCCAGGCTATTTTTAGTAAAAAGGGAAATGTGCCTAAAACAATATATCTATGGGCATTTGAATATTGCAAATTGACATTAAACACCAATATATTTAAAATGGACTAACAAACAATCTAATGTTAATAATAAATGAGAATGTCAACGATATTGAACAGATTTTATATATATATATTTCAAAATATGATATAGAAAAACAACAAAAGCATAATAAATAAATTCGTATATGCGTTTATCAATTTTCAGAAGATATAGAGATTCTGTAATATTAAATTTAAAATAAAATTAAATGTTATTGAAAATAATTTAAAATATGATCTTTTCTATAAAATTAAACTTAAGAGTAAATTTGAATGGCTAATTCAAAAAGAAGAGAATTATCAGTAAGTGATCACTTAATTAGTGGTAATAAAATGGATACACATAATATATTAGTCAACTGGGTACGTGAAAGATAGATATGTAATGAAATTAAATTTATGAGAAAAAAATGTTAAACGTTTTTTTTTATAACTTTTATCAAAAAAACACTCAAAAAAAGCTAACATAAGTTTAATTTGCTTTAAGTATTATTATAATTCACTGTAAGTAATATATATATAAATTAATATAGGATTTTGATCTCTAGGCTTCAGGTTTGATGACTTACCACACCTTGGCAGGTAACAAACAACGTATTAAAAAAAATATTGCTGAAGAATCCCTTGATAGATTCTACATGGAGGTGAAGTAAGATATAAATAATAAAATAATTTATAAAGAAATATGATTAATACATTGTACAGGTTTAAACCTGCATTTATATATGTAATATATGCAGGATTCGAACTCAGACTTTCACACGATCCACTACTCTCAGTGCCATCTCATATTGCTGACCCACCTGATCACACACATGCTGAAAAGATAAATAATCACCAATATAAGTGTTTCATGCTAAACCAGCAATCATCAGTTGGTCTAGATTACTATCCTCACACATATATGTTCCACCATCAGAATTTCAATGAAATGGAAGGCTGAAGAGTTGTGAGTTGGAATAGTTTGAAGCCTGTCCATTAAAGTATGAAGATCGTCTATCTTAATATAAAACTGAGCACTGATTATATATATGTGTGAGGATAGTAATCTAGACCAACTGATGATTGCTGGTTTAGCATGAAATACGTATATTGGTGATTATTTATTTTTTCTACATGTGTGTGATCAGGTGGGTCAGCAATATGAGATGGCACTAAGAGTAGTGGGTCGTGTGAAAGTCTGAGTTCGAAAGAAATATGATGAAAAAGTTTAGGTATTAGGAAAACAATAAGGTGAAATTAAACAGATTTAAAAAAAAGCATTAGAAAAGAAAACCTTGATTTATGGATAATATGAAGATATTCAAAGTAAAAATTTGAAGCATGTAAACATGTAACTAAATTTTAAATATTTAAACCTGTAGCAAGTAGAGGGTTAGAAACCTTGTTATATTTTTGTTGCAAACAACTCTACAATTTCTAGGTCAAATGAAGAAGCAAAATCAAACTAATTTATTATATTTATTGAAAAAGATATTTGCTATAGTAAGATGAAATATGTTTTTAAATGTAATACTTTATGATTCTCGGAGAAAGATAAATTAATGGAAATATAAAACAGTTGTAATTCAATATTAATAATAAACATGGTATTTATCCATTGAGAAGATTTATTATTACTCATATACAACTGAAGTTGGAAAAAATTCAAGAACAAAAAATGATACTGTAATTTACTTAAAACACTTAATACTTGTAAGTTAAAGTGCATACGACGTTTTAATACATGTATTTAGATTTAATAGGAAGCTGCATTTCCAACATCACAGGTTAAATAAGAACAAATATATTAAAGTAAAAAACAAAACTATGCAAACAGGATTCATTTCTATTTATTTTTTTACTTTAAATTGTATGAAAAAACAAACAATCATTTAATATTTTTTGCATCGCTTATTTAATTTGATAGACATTATATAATTATTATGTGCAATGATTTAAAAGCGGATACAATTTTAACACCCAGAAGCTATAAAACATTTAATCTATTCATGCATCATCATCCTAAACGATAATTCTTATAATTATAGTTAAATTTTTCTTACTATAAAAATATATATCAGCAGTAATATAAAGACTTAATACTCTAATTGCCTTCTACTTAAATAATATCTAAAAAAAAAGAAACTTTTTACATCGAATGTAATCTATATAATAGTGCATATGTTAAAACTTTTCTGAAAAAATTATAAATTATAAAATTTTAGAATAAGATTCTAAAAATATGATAAGTAATTGATAACGAACAATAATCAAATGCTTTTATTGCATAATTATTCATCATGCCTTCATGCAGAAAATTTAACTTACATATAATTATAAAAAATTATAAATAAAAATGGTTAGCAAACTAAAATTATATTCTACTATAAATCATTAAACTCCATATAAAAAGAAAATATTTTATTAAATTTAATTTATACAAGATTTATGAAATATTTGTAACAATAAAAATTAAAAAAAACCCACTATATAATAAAAAATGAAAACTTGCATAAATGATAATCAATATAAATACAAATTTGTGACATAAATTTTGATTAAACTTTAAATTAAATGCATATTATTAAAAAAAAAGTAAATTACGAGTAATATACATATGACATAACACTAATGTCAGCTGTGATAAATATTTATTTGTAGTAATGTATAGAACAGTTTATAATCTGCTTAATATGTGTGTGTATAATTGCTGATTAATGTGCCTTAGAAGTGGGTGTAATCATTCAAACATCTTAATTTATCAGACTACTCCCAATGTTTTAAAGTACACAATAGTAAAAACCACAGTACTAAAATATATATTGCTATGCTTTTTCCTAAACATATATTTCATAAGTCAACGTACATTTATTCATAACGTCAGTCAGAGAATTAAAACATCTACAATTCCACACTTGACAGTTTAATTTTCATATGCATATTAAAACTGGGACTTGTTTGATTTTAAAGCTTGCATTTATCTGCATACCCAAAATATACATATTGCTCAAAGTGGAAATAATATTTATCCATTTTAAAACAGCCTACAGAATATCAAATCTCACAAATTTATTATATGCATATATAATTTTATATGGGGAGTTGTGATGTAGACATTAGAAATAATTTTGAGTAATTATAAAAAGAATTAAGTGCACTTTTATTAGACAACAAAGAATTTTTAAATGTGAGTCTTAAGGTGTATCACAAGGGCATAAAAATATAAATAAATTATAATTATATATCAGACTAATCCCATAATTTAATATTAACTGTTGAATGGATTTAAAAAATTTCAGTTTTAAATATTTGAAATACATTCAACTATTAGAAATAACACAAAAGTTAATATATAACACACTATCATGAGTGTTATTCGTCTTCTTTTTTTAATGCTGATGTTTGATTGACTAGTGATAGTGATAGCATAAAAATCAAACTAAAAATCTTTAGATTCATGGATAGTGAATTTAAGATGATGCTGCAACTAATAGATTTTATTGTCATGTAAATTTATTCAATCTTTTTTCTTTGTACTTTTCATCTCCATTGAATATTTTTATCTTTTTATAATTATTGATACAAACATAGTCTACTACTTTAGAAACTTGTGTTTTGTTTTTGTTAGGATAATCTTGTTGGTTGGTGCATTGCTTTAAATTCAATATTTTTAAAGCTAAAGACCTCTGTTTTTATTATCACACAACTATTGGTCCTGATCACATCAACAATGCTTGAAGAATAATATTATTTAAAATATTATACTATGTTCAAACTGGTATATTATTACTAAGATTTTAAAATAAATTGATTCTAAACTTTCATAAAAACAGATAAACTCAACAACTGTAAATAAAAATAATACTATGCAGTTTAAGGTTAAACAAAATTTATTTACAGTATCAAACAAAATTTATTTTTTTTATATAAAACTTATCAATGTATCTTCTTCTAATTATGTCACACGACAAATTAATTTATAGAACCCCTTATAGGGACCATCATTAAAAATATAATACACTTAAAATGATATATATATAAAGAAAAAAAGTCTTATAAATCGGATAAATAATATTATATTTCAACCAGAGGACTGGTTTTCATCAGAAAGAAAAAAAATACACAGTAAAATGGTGATAATCAAAAATTACAGATTTGGTAAAAGATTAAATTTTTTTAACAAAACCCCCCTGATTGGTCACAAAATCTAACACAGAATATCTACCCAATCAGGGGGGTTTTGTTAAAAAATTTTAATCTTTTACCAAATCTGTAATTTTTGATTATCGCCATTTTACTATGTATTTTTTTTCTTTCTGATGAAAACCAGCCCTCTGGTTGAAATATAATATTATTTATTGGATTTATAAGTCTTTTTTTTGTTTTTATATGTATTTCCTTTGGTTAGTTTGTTATATATATATATCATTAAAACCAAAAACAAATAAACTGGGTTTTTTTTTTTTAATTTAAGAAAAAAACTTGATTAGCTTCAGGATTGTCAATTAATAATTGTTTTCTCTGTTTACATGGATATAATCTTTTTATTTCTATTTTTATCAAATTAGAAATCCATAAAAATATTTAATTTAGTATATATAACTCTGAAGATGATTAACTATCTGCAAGGTGTCAATAAAAAGATTATTCTTCACCATTTTCAAAACTATAAAAAATGTTCTCTGGATTTAAATCTATATAATAATTTGATTTTGAAGTAAAAGTGAACTCTTTTATTTATTAAAGCCCAAAATAAAAGAGCTATTATTTATGTTAATGGAGAAAATGCGTTTCATTTCAGGTTTCTCAATTAGTAATTGTTTTTTTAGTAACATCAAAAGATAAAGTTACATCTGTTTACATGTATATAACCTCTTTATTTGTATTCTTTATCAAATAAAAATCTATAAAAACATTTAATTCAATATGTATATTTATAGAGCATATATAAAATTAATAAACATATACAAACATAGTAACTTCTATTTTAAGATATACAAATTAAATATACATAAATGATATTTTAAAACACATTTTTAATGTTTTCAATCACATAATAATAACCATTTCACATTAAATTGCATTAGGACTTAGAAGAATGTATATGTTTTTGAATTTATATATATATATATTTATTTTAATGTATTGAATTTTTACTGATGATCACTAGAAAGACTTGCTATAGATTAATTTGTCACATGACAAAATTAGGAATAGGCATCTTAATAATATTTTTATAAGAAATAAAAACTAGTTTGATGCTGTAAAGATATTTTATTTAATTTTAAGTTGTATATTAACAATTTTACTTAAAGATGATCAACATTTTACAATTTGTAATAAAGAAGCATAGATAATATAAATTGTACTCTCTGAAAAGACACACACACACACACAAATATATATAATAACTCAAACAAATTTATTTAACACAGTATTAATACATTGTCCAAGCTTAAACCTGCATTTATATATGTAATATATTCGGGATTCGAACTCAGACTTTCATACGACCCACTACTCTCAGTGCCATCTCATATTGCTTACCCACATGATCACACACATGTTGAAAAGATAAATAATCACCAATATACACATTTCATGCTAAACCAGCAATCATCAGTTGGTCTAAATTATGATCCTCACACATACATACAATGAAATGAAAGGCTGAAGAGTTGTGAGTTGGAATAGTTTGAAGCCTGTCCATTAAAGTATGAAGATTGGCTATCTTAATATAAAGCTGAGCACTGATTGTATATATGTGTGAGAATCATAATCTAGACCAACTGATGATTGCTGGTTTAGCATGAAATGCGTATATTGGTGATTATTTATCTTTTCAACATGTGTGTGATCAGGTGGGTCAGCAATATGAGTTAACACAGTATTCAAAGTTAAATGATATATTCTTTACCAGAAGTAATTTCAATTGTTTCACTGTGTTAAATAAATTTGTTTGTGTTATTATTATATAATTTAAAAATACAAACATTTAATGGTTATATATATATATATAAATATTGAAGCAATTGATGTGTAATCATCATCGATGCTTCATGTTTCACCATCTATACTAACCTTCTAGAGGTCCGCAATTCAGACCTTGCTATAAATATATGCTATTCACCCACACACTGTTTGCCTAATGATTAGAAAAATTAATAAAATTAAAACTATTTAGGAAAGTAAACCAGTAGTGTCCATGATGCGTATATATATGAATGAAGCAGTAATGGTATTAATGTTTATTGCTGACAACTAAACATTTTATTTATATAATTGTAAATTTTTTTGTTATATCTATATGTATTTTGATTTAAAGTATTTAATTAACCTATTTAATGTGACAACAAAAAAGAATGGGGGAGGCTCGAAATGCTAAAATAATCTTTGTTTAAATTCAGCTTGTTCCCTTTAATTAAAATTGTCAATCGCAATTAAGATTGAAAACAAATCATTATCAGTTGTTGTCGAATGATTTAAAATAGCTAAAAATGGTATTTTGAGTCTTATCTGTATAAAAACATGTTGATAATTAAATATTGTCTGTAAAGGGATTATAGAGATAGGGTTGGTATATGAAATTGCATTCTGGGTGGTATTAAAATATTATAAAAGGAACCACAGAGCAAAGGGAGTTTTTAGTTACTTTCAGTTTTTAGTTAAGTTCAGTGGAGTTTTTAGTCAGTTGAGTTTAATTACTTTTAAGAAGCCAACACAAGCTCTGCATGATGAAGCATGAGTGGGGGAATCTTTTCACCTTTTTCTTCTTCTTTCAAAGAACTGTCTACCAGCCATCAAAATTCCATCAGACTGGCCATATGAGATGATGTAGAATTGCCAACCTGCCTGCCTGCCACTATGCTGATATATTAGGTAAAATCATGTAATTTAGAGCTGCCTTAATATGAACATTCATGGGTGATTTATAATTTGCAGTTAAATTAATTCATAGGTGCATTTATGATGTTTTGCTAATTTTGCTCATAAACTATCTCTCTATAATCCTTTATTAAAACTTATGTAATTCTAAATATACATTTGCTTTCATGCTTAATTTATGTTTATATAACCTTATGCAGCTCAATTAAATGTATACAACTTATTTTGTTTAATATATATATTATTTTCTCTAATATGTCGGTATCAATCAATCTCGTGACTTTAATTAAATTCATTAGTAAAATTATATAAATAGAAATTGTTCGCTAGGTTGGTTGTATACCTAAAAGTATTTCGTTGTGGATGCTTACTTTATTTTGTTGTTTAGTGGCCTTTATAAAAGATCGCAACACTTAATATAAAATTTCACCTTTTCTTACTATTGCCTGAAGGGTGAATTCTACCAGTTAATACGTATATGGGAATCGAAACTTAAAAGTAAATTTTATTACTTTAATGATGTAGAAAGAGTTATTATTTTATTACACTTTGTTAAATGATTCAGGATTGAAAACAGATTATTGTGCAAGAAGTTAGACAATTTCCAAGTTTTAAAATAATGTTATAAAATTATATTCATATCCAATAATGTTGCTGGCATACCATCCACTTTATTCTGATATTTTATCTTCTCCAATTCTCGATTGTTCAGTCATTGGGAACGTCTAAAGCTCCCATCCTATTTTTCAAAAATCGTCCATAATCAGGATCAATACTTCCTGTGAAATGTAAAGTTTTTGAGGATTATGTGCTGCAGATGGCAGTACATAATGATCTGGGATCTCAAACTCAGCCTCTCCTTTGATATCGCTCCACCAGAATGTGCGGACATATCCAATCTAAGTTCATTTCAAATATTCTTTTAAAATGATAAAATATCCACAATCGTCATGAGGCTTTATTTCATTATTGTATGCTAGTACTGTTACCGTCCACCTAACCTTTAGTAAGTCGCATTGATATGTTAAAGATAATGATTCATTTCGTAAAAATACATTTAGTTCATTGAGTTAAGATGCTTTCTTTTAAATACTGTTATCGATTCCTATAGACGTAAATCTAATTTATATTAATGACTGCACAACTTACTCTCGTAAATAAAGTGCATTGTTTGTTTCTTATTTCTAAAAGACGTCTTTGTCAAACAATGCAAATAAAAATATAAATAATGGTTCTCCTAAGAAATACATGATTGAAATCATATATTTTTGCCCGTTATCATATAAATCATTTACTGTTAAAACTGTCACGATCTTTTATATTTATTCTTGGCATCCACAATGCTCCATAGCAAAAGTTTTCTTTAATTAGCTTATTAACTCCGCATAAGTTATAAAACACTATAAAATTGTATCTGTAAAATTATATTTATTAAATGAGTGATAGAGGGGATTTTATACAACAAATTTCCAAGTCTTGTAGATAAACAATATTGTCCCAAGCATGGAACTAGTTGGTAAAATATACATACGTTTTCTTAATCTTTTGTAACATATTTGCGATTTCTACATTTATTAAATATATATATATAATTTCATGTAAATCCTGGTTTGTCGTTTTTGAATTATTATTTTTGAATTATTATTTAGAACTATTTTCTTTAGCTAAGAGCCTAGAATTAATATATAACTATAATAAATATAATTCCTGGGCTATTCTGACCTCGATCATCATCATCAGTCTGATCTTATGCTCTACCGCTTTGCTTATGGGCACGAATTTAAAATAATTTTACTGTGTCATCAGAATTGTTGTTCATTGGATCAGAGATTTGAAGTATAGACAAATAGGTTAGAATTCAGGACTGCTCCAGACCTCTGTATCTCGAGCATGATCGGATTCAAGGTATTTTGCTTACGATTTGAATCTTGTTAAGTGAGCATACTATTTTGACTGGTACAGTGGATTTTTTTTCAGGCTTAGCACCCAACATGGGGCTTCGATATAAACACCCACATACCCTGAGTACTGAATTCTGTTTATATGTATGTTCTAAAAAATGGTTGTAAGAGATCATTGATGATAGATATGTATATTTCCTTCCTACCTGAGTTTGTTTTTTGATTTTATATACACAAAATGTGAAAATTTTAAATAAAAACCAATGTCCACGTGTTGCAACCATAAATGTAAATGGTTTTTGTTGTATCTGGTTTTGCAACAATAGAAAAAGATTGTTTTCTATGTTAATAGCTACAAATGTAAAATAAATCTTGTTTTTAAAAATGAAATGAATTTTGATTCCCATGTGTTACAACCATAAGTGATTTTTTATGTATCTGGTTTTATAAACACATAAAATGTGTTTCTTATGTTATATACGTGAAGATAAAAATGTTTTGCAAATAAAACCCATGTATTTCACCCATAAGTGATATTTTTCTGTATCTGGTTTTATAAATATATAAAATGTGTTTCTTATGTTATATATGCAGAAATAAAAATGTTTTGCAAATAAAACCCATGTACTTCAGCCATAAATTATAAACCTTGAAATTGTAACAAGGTGCACTTCATGTTTCATTCATTTTTTGTACATTATATTTGTAATAGAGTTTATACTGTGTAACAAATACTTATTTATATTTATTAGTTGAGTAGCCCAGATGGATTTGGAATTGTTTTTTGTTATATCCTGTTGTCTGGCACCATATAATCATGCCAACAGTAATATAATAAACTATGTGTCAAAATGAGTTCAAACCAGGATTGTTAGGGATTGAGAGAGAGTTTAATTATTTTCCATTATTTTGCCATGTATAATTGTAATAAGCAAACATATATGATATCGCTGAAACAAATCACTAATCAATTTTTTTTTGTAAGAGTTTATTATAGGTGCAGAAAAACAAACAAAAGTCAAGCAGCAAGGCAGTTGAATTCCAATAGATCATACACATACATGTTATGATCAAATATTTTTTTCTGTTATCAGCAGCAGTCAGTAGCAACAAAAAAATGGAAAAATGAAGACAGTTAAAGAGAGACAGGAGAGAGGTGTATATCCTGTAGAAAATAAAAAGAAGAAAGAAACAAGCCTTATTTTCAAATAATTAGAAGTGACAATACGTTTAAAATAAAATAAAAGAAGAAAGAAGCTAGCCTTATTTTCAAACAATTATAAGGGACAATACGTTAAACCTAAAATAAAAAGTTTAAATCAAAATATTACAAAAAAATATTTCAAAGATAACTTTAAAATTGACTATCTTTCAAAAAAAAAACAAAAGTGAATTGTGAAAAAAATATAGGAGCAATGACGCCAGAGCAAAAAAAACAGATCTTGCAACTCATGCAAGAAATGATGAAACAAAGTCAAGAGCGAGCAGAACAAATGATAAAATATGAAAGAGACCAAGCAGAAAGATATGCAGAATTGATGGAAATGATGGAGGAGCTTAGAAGAGATCTTGATGATGTTAAAAGACACCAAAATTTAAATATTGGTAAGATGAGTACTACCTTGGACATTCCAGCTGATGGTTTCAAAGATGTATCTGTTCCCAAGCAAAGTGAGACTATTAATGTAATCAAAGCACACCAGAAGAGAAAGCCTCATGAAGCCAGGTCAGCAGAAATGATCGATTTCATCCAAGAAATGAGAGAAGACTGAAGATGCTGGAAAGATAGAATGGCCATAATCCAAAATAAAAAAAATAAAAACCATAAAATATCTGAAACAAAAAATATGTCAGATCAAAAGAAGCATAAAACCGGTAGTAAATGAAGAGACAGAAATCAAATTATCACAAGCCATAAGAGACCTGAAGTCAGACTAGGAACTAGATTACCAGAATCACAAAAGGAAAATAAATGCAGAATCACCAGAAATAGTCACCAACACAATTTTGAAAAACACAGTAATGGAAGACATGAAAGTAGTGAATGAAATTGAAGATACTGCAGAGAAGTGAATGCTAACCAAATAAAAAACCTGATGAACAAAACAAGAGAACTGGAAAGGTTTGAAGACAGTTCCACCTTCGGAAGAAAGGATATTGTTGCTGAAGCCAAAGATAAGACAGTTTTCATGGAAGCACTTTTAAAAGACAGTGGAACAGAAGACACACAACCACAACCAACTAAAATAAGGTTGGAACCTCATGAGATTATGTTAGTGAATACAAATGACAACTCTATTCAACAAAAATGTACAGAATTAGATTTGACAGAGATTACTCATAGTCAAAGATTTACTCTAGCAGACTTAGCTAAGGATGAAGAAAGTACTGATGAAATGGTGGTTTCAAATCTACTGCAAGCCAGTCCATCTCAAAGTGATGATACCAGTTTAGTACCTTCTAATGGAGTGGCTGTATCGATGATGAAAGATATCAATAGAACAATACAGACTGTTTTGGATAAATCTTCTAAAATCATAATTGATATTTCTGAGTTATACTTCCATAATAATTATAAAGATGTTCTGTGGAAAAGTGATGATGAATGATTGATGAAAACATCAAAGCTAAAGTTTAGAAATGATGCTGAATGGCTTCCTAATATGAAAATGAAGAAAGTGGACAGATCTTTAGTTGTGTGCAATACTGCCTATTTTAATAAATCCCATAATTATTTATTTATGAAATATGATCAGAACAAAATTGATGAGGAGCTGAACTTTTTAAACAGAAATGATTACTTTGTTTTAAAGCATGGACATATGTTGAAAAAAATAGTTTCATAAAAGATGGAGAAAAACTTCTCAGCTCCCAAAGTGAATATGTTGTAATGGATGCCATTAGATCACAGAAAGTTAGAGAAATTCTTTTAAAGCAAGATATTTTTAATAATGAACAATATAATAATATACCAAAGCACAATATTGTGACCACTTTTGATATTTTAGTAATATATCTAGAAAGACATACATATAACCCTTATATACCTTTAGATCCAGGAAAATATTATTGAAAAAAAAACTAAGAAACAGCAGCCATGGATAAACAATGTTGAAGACACTGAAAAATGCAAATGGACATTCTCACATTTGAATACCTACACCAAATATTTCAGTGAATAAAAAAATAATAATCAGCCACAATAGAGTAAAGAAAATGAACGAATGAAAGATTTTCATTTCCATATTTAAAAAAGCTTGTTTTTCTCACCAAAATGATAGTAGACTCCAATTAAGGCATTTTTTTATTGATTTTTTTTGTTTGTCATTTTAAGTGGGAAAGAATGAAGTAATTGATGTCTAATCATCATCGATGCTTCATGTTTCACCATCTATACTAAGCTCCTAGGGGTCCACAATTCAGACTTTGCTATAAATATATGCTATTCACCCACACACTGTATGCCTAATAATTAGAAAAATTAATAATATTAAAACTATTTAGTAAAGTAAAACAATAGGGTGTGTGATGGGTATGTATATATATATATATATATATGAATGAAGCAGTAAGGGTATTAATGTTTATTGCTGACAACTAAACATTTTCTTTATATAATTGTAAATTTTTTTGTTATATCTATATGTATTTTGATTTAAAGTATTTAATTAAACTATTGAATGTGACAACAAAAAAGAATGGGGGAGGCTCGAAATGCTAAAATAATCTTTGTTTAAATTCAGCTTGTTCCCTTTAATTAAAATTGTCAATCGCAATTAAGATCGAAAACAAATCGTTTATCAGTTGTTGTCGAATGATTTAAAATAGCTAAAAATGGTATTTCGAGCCTTATCTGTATAAAAACATGTTGTTAATTAAATGTTGTCTGAAAAGGGATTATAGAGATAGGGTTGGTATATGAAATTGCATTCTGGGCTGTATTAAAATGTTATAAAAGGAACCACAGAACAAAGGGAGTTTTTAGTTACTTTCAACTTTTAGTTAAGTTCAGTGGAGTTTTTAGTCAGTTGAGTTTAATTACTTTTAAGAAGCCAACACAAGCTCTGCATGATGAAGCGTGAGTAGGGGAATCTTTTCACCTTTTTCTTCTTCTCTCAAGGAACTGTCTACCATCCATCAAAATTCCATCGGACTGGCCATATGAGATGACATAGAATTGCCAACCTGCTTGCCTGCCACTATGCTGATATATTAGGTAAAATCATGTAATTCAGAGCTGCCTTAATATGAACATTCATGGGTGATTTATAATTTGCAGTTAAATTAATTCATAGATGCATTTATGATGTTTTGCTAGTTTTGCTCATAAACTCTCTCTCTATAATCCTTTATTAATACTTATGTAATTCTAAATATACATTTGCTTTCATGCTTAATTTATGTTTATATAACCTTATGAGGCTCAATTAAATGTATACAACTTATTTTGTTTAATATATATATTATTTTCTCTAATATGTCGGTATCAATCAATCTTGCGACTTTAATTAAATTCATTAGTAAAATTATATTCATTTATTTATTTAAAATAGAAATCGTTCGCTAGGTTGGTTGTATACCTAAAAGTATTTCGTTGTGGATGCTTACTTTATTTTGTTGTTTAGTGGCCTTTATAAAAGATCGCGACACTTAATATAAAATTTCACTTTTTCTTACTATTGCCTGAAGGGCAAATTCTACCCATTAATACGTATATGGGAATCGAAACTTAAAAGTAAATTTTATTAGTTTAATGATGTATAAAGAGTTATTATTTTATTACACTTTGTTAAATGACTCAGGATTGAAAAGAGATTATTGCGCAAGAGGTTAGACAATTTCCAAGTTTTAAAATAATGTTATAAAATTATATTCATATCCAATAACATTGCTCGCATACCATCCACTTTATTGTGATATTTTATCTTCTCCATTTCTCGATTGTTCAGTCATTGGGAATGTCTAAAGCTCCCATCCTATTTTTTCAAAAATCATTCATAATCAGGAACACTACTTCCTGTGGAATGTAAAGTTTATGAGGATTATGTGCTGCAGATGGCAGTACATAATGATCTGGGATCTCAAACTCAGCCTCTCCTTTGATATCACTCTGCCAGAATGCGCAGACATATCCAATCTAAGTTCGTTTCAAATATTCTTTTAAAATGATAAAATATTCACAATCACCATGAGGTTTTATTTTGTTATTGTATGCTAGTACCGTTACCATCCACCTAACCTTTAGTAAGTTGCAATGATATGTTAAAGATAATGATTCATTTCGTAATAATACATTTAGTTCATTGAGTTAAGATGCTTTCTTTTAAAAACCGTTATTGATTCCTATAGACGTAAATCTAATTTATATTAATGATTGCATAACTTATTCTCATAAATAAAGTGCATTGTTTGTTTCTTATTTCTAAAAGAGTCTTTGTCAAACAATGCAAATAAAAACATAAATAATGGTTCTCCTAAGAAATACACGATTGAAATCATATATTTTTGCCTGTTATCAAATAAATCATTTACTATTAAAACTGTCATGATGTTTTATATTTATTTTCGGCATCTACAATGCTTCATAGCAAAAGTTTTCTTTAATTAGCTTATTAACTCCGCATAAGTTATAAAACACTAAAATTGTAACTGTAAAATTATATTTATTAAATGAGTGATAGAGGGGATTTTATACAACAAATTCCCAAGTCTTGTGGATAAACAATATTGTCCCAAGCATGAAACTAGTTGGTAAAATATACATACGTTTCCTTAATCTTTTGTAACATATATATATATATATATGTGTTTTCTACATTTATTAAATATATATATAATTTCATGTAAATCCTGGTTTGTCGTTTTTGAATTATTATTTTTGAATTATTATTTAGAACTATTTTCTTTAGCTAAGAGCCTAGCATTAATATATAACTATAATAAATATAATTTCTGGGCTACTCCGACCTCGATCATCATCATCAGTCTGATCTTATGCTCTACCGCTTTGCTTATGGGCACGGATTTAAAATAATTTTACTGTGTCATCAGAATTGTTGTTCATTGGGTCAGAGATTCGAAGAATAGGCAAATAGGTTAGAATTCAGGACTGCTCCAGACCTGTGTATCTTGAGCATGATCGGAATCGAGGTACTTTTGCTTAGGATTTGAATCTTGTTAAGTGAGCATACTATTTTGATATATGGTTATAATATTTGGAGTGAAGTTCAAGATATTTTAAGATTAACTTAATTGAGGAATAAACATTAACTTATGATATATATATATATATATATATATATATATCATATATATATAACTTATATATATATATATATATATATATATATATATATATATATATATATGACATAATATATTCATCTATTCTTAAACTTTTTGAAGTTTGTAAGCTATGTTAATTAGCATTGTTGGAAATTTAAAGTGATTTAATATATTAACTAGATGAAAATGCAGAGCCAACTCATAATTTTTAAATTTGTAATCACAATAAAAGTTTAAGAATGATTTGTGTCATAATTTCATTTGATTATATATTAAAAGTATTCAAATTTTCTAAGATATTTGTAAACAAAAACATATAAATATCAAATGTCCTAAGAATAGAAGGTTTGATTGTATTCTTGAATATTTGTTAACATATAGAGTGTTATTTTTTCATTGCTTGACGAAGAGTATATATATATATATATATATATATATATATATATATATATATATAGCAGTGATATATATATATATATATATATATATCACTGCTTGAGGAAGAGTATATATATATTAATTCTAATATTTTTACAGATAAATGATGGCTTCATATTATAATAATTTTTGGGATATTCCATGTAATAAAATAACTAAATAGCTGATGTTTCAGTACAATAATAAATTCCTTCCTCATCTTCTTCAAAGTGATGCTCTGAGGAAAATACTTGTTATTGTACTGAAACATCAGCTATTTCGCTATTTTACTACATGGAATATCTCCAAAATAATTATAATATGAAGTCATATATATATTCTGATATTCTCATGGATAATTGATGAATTCATAATATTATTTTTTTCAGAAGCTTCTGTGTAATAAAAAGTTAAATAACTGATGTTTTAGTACAATAACAAGTGCTTTCTTCAGAGCATCTTCTTCCTCAAATCATAAGTATATATGTGGTGAGATTTGAAATCATAATTTTTTTCTTTTGTTATTTTCTCCTCATTCTCAAATTCTATTGGTTGAGAAGTTTTAAAAAATATTTTATCCATCAATAGCTTTTACCAATAACTATTAATTTTCTTTAATTCACACTTTTCATTTATGCTTTTGGGCCTTTTAAAAATCTCTATACTTTCCCTTAACAATCTCTGATCAAATTGTTCAATTTTTGCCAGAGTATTTGCTTTATTAAAATTGATGTCATGGTTTATTAATTTATTGTGTGAATAAATGGCTAATGAATTAGATTTTTCTTTAACTGCCACAATGTGTTCTTCTTTTCTTGTGTTAATTTTATGATTGGTCTATCCAATGTATGAATGTAAACAAACTCCACATGAAATTTTATATACACCATGACATTTCAAAAAAATTTTTAAAAGGCCCAAGAGCACAAATGAAAAGTGTGAATTCACCTTAATCTATTTCAGGATGATAGAAAATCACCTTTTGGCCAATCCCCCCCCCTGGTGAATTTTTTCATAAGTAGTATATGTTAAAATGCATGTAAAATGGTATATTTATTATAATTAAATTTTTCACCTGAAAAATTGGTGTGAAAGGTGGTAAATTCAAAATTCCCACTCTTATAATAAACATAAGCCACACCCTAACATGTTCAGCTATTGTCTGTTGCCAAGTCCGTAAAACATTCAGTGTTTTACAACATTGTAGTTCGAATGATGCAAAAATGTGTTTATTTGCAATTTTATTACAGTTTTAGATATTTTTTAAAAAATAATTTACACTTTATTTATTAGATATCAAGAAATATAAATTATTAATAACTTGTTTTGACATTTAAAAATATAACATTACATTAGCAGGTAAAGTGAATATGGCCTGAAGCAATTTACAAGATTAGCTTTGACATAAACAATCTATTTTATATTTATGAGTAAAAAAAATATCATAATTTTGCAATAAATATTCAAAAAATTTAAACTTTTAAAACATAATTCATTAGATATAAGAGAAATAATTAATTATTTGTTGGAATGTTTAAAAATAAAAAGAATTAAGAAATATTTTGTTGATTTTATAAACTGAAAATAATCTCTCTAGAAATTATGATGTGTAAAGTCTTTGGTTTGATTACATCCTCATTTTTTTAATATTTACAGAAACAAAATGTAAACATTTAAACTTTATTTCAGTTGTAAACAAAAATATCTATCAAATGAAGTCAAATTTATTATTTTCTGATAAGTAGAAAAATGTCAATATTTGGAAAAAGCTACTGGAGAATAAAATATTTTTTGAAACTTTTCAACCAATAGAATTTGAGAATGAGGAAAAAATAACAACAAAAATAATAATGATTTTAAATATCACCATATGCATTCTTATGATTTGAGAAAGAAGCTCTGAACAAAGTATTTATTATTGTACTAAAATGGCAGATCTTTAGCTATTATATTTTTATTACATGAAAAATCTCAGAAATAATACTATATATATATATAATGAGGTAGGAGTGTTTGAAAATTTCAAAATATAAAAAGTGCACCAACAAATTGAATATACACAAACATATATAATATTTTAGATATCAAAATATGCGAATCTCATCTATAATTAAATTTAATAAACATGTCACTCATATATTTCATCAATTATAAATCAGATAAAAATAAAATTAATTTCAACCATGGTGTCAATTATACATGAGCTATTGTCAGTGCCAACTGCAAGATTCGATAAAAAATTATGAAGATATTTCCACAGCCTGATTCAAATTCATGAAGTTTTCATTTTAATGTCCTTGTCAATTTTTAATGTGTCAGTGAATGATATTTATATCCTATTATCAGGCTGAAGAAACATCTTTATGGATATGATGATATATTTTTCAAATAAGTCAGGCTAAAGGTAAAATCAGTACAATATTTCATCAATTTTGTGTTTGAATGAAGGTGTGTGTAAAATGTCGGATTAAATTTAATGTAGGTAACTCCTAGAAATTTTATTACGTTTTAAAAATTAAATATTACTGCTGTTATTTAATAATGTTTTACATATTTATAATAATTTGAAAATTTACAAGAACATTAAAACGAATATTTTATGAATCTACATTGTCAATATTACTTCAAGGTCAGTTTAAATCAGGCCATAAAAGTATTTCCATGAATTTGATGTCATAAATATTCAGATTTTTTAAATAAAATAAATAATAACAGTTTATATACCTATACTATATTATTAAATTATTCAAAAAAAAAATGTTCTATTTAAAATGTTTTAAAAAGTATTAAAAAAAAACAAATAATATATTTAATTTTTTTAAAACCTAACACTCTACATTGATTTATTTATTCTGGTAAAAAGATCTATAATATTTAAAAAAAAAAAAAACCATTTTATTCTCAATATGATAACAATAATAATAACAAACACTATAAATTAACTTTTATTAAAAATAAAAAAAAATTTTTTTTTTTTCTTTTTTTTTTTTACTGACATTTAATTTATAATTTTATTAACATATTTTTATCTAATGGATAACAATTTGTAAATATAAACAACATATATATGATCATTATTTACATATGTAATAATTAATAATATAGCTATATATATAATTATGGAAAAACTAGTCTTCACATGTATCAAAAAATGACACGCAGTCTCCCGACCGTGTGTGTCAATTTTCGAGCACGTGTGAAGAGCAGTACTTAAACACAATTATATATTGTAACCGGCATGCCTCCGTTCTGTCTATATGGCCGTTCTAGGTTGGTGTGCTATCAAGCATAATCTGACGGATGCAACCAGCTACACAAAATATGTATATAGAACGGATTAGTAAGAATATATTATATTCAATTACTACCTTACCGGTTGAGTTTGACCTAATAAAATGTCAAATCAAACTATATTTCCCAACTGATTGTTCTTCTTGATATAAAAAAATATAAAATGGTTGACATAGCAAGTAATTACAGTAATGCAAATCTTAAAACGAGGTTTATTTGTTGTCTAACATAAAACATAATTTCTATATTTTTGAGACATATCAATAATAATAAATACGTGTATAGAGTGTTAGTATGAAATGGGTGTAACTAAGTTTCTTATAAATGTTCGTTCAATTAAAGTTTATATGTATCAGAGTTATATAAAGGGATATTCGTTCAATTAAAGTTTATATGTATCAGAGTTATATAAAGGGATATTCGTTCAATTAAAGTTTATATGTATCAGAGTTATATAAAGGGATAATTCGCATTCTTGATTCTCTTGGATTTATGATTAAACTAGGAGTTAATAAATTAGCATGCTAATATACGATTACCTAGGTAAACGGTCCTGGCAATTTATTCAGTCACTTCTTCGAACCGCGTTGTGGGCGTCCCACTTCTTTTGTAGAGCGGTTCAACTCCGGATGGTTTCCTCGTAACGGTTTCCCAATGGCATGGGGACATAAGCAGGTGAGCAGGTGATTATCTTCATTTCGTTTGTGTTACAGGCTTGGGTATGGAGCAGCGTTTCGAACCGGTGCTCGAAAGTATTTCTTCTACTCGATCATCATTTCTTGGACTATAGCCTGGGTGGCAGTTAAAGGTTCGCTAGGAAAAAAAAATGGTTTCCCTTTTTGGGAAACTGGGATCACTTCTTTATTCCTACACCGCTCTACTCTTTCTTAGTAAAAAAAAAAACTCCCCTCCTTCCTTTGTCTTGTGGATCACGTTTTCACACCTACGGCCATCTTTGATCTTAAAATAATTTAATTACTCTCCCTTTCATTTGTTACATTTATTCTTTCTCTAATTAAACTTATTACATTTGTTTTATTTATTTATTTCCCTTAACCATCACTCTATGAATTTCTCAGTAATTATTTCCATGATTTTTACCGTAAGAGTTTCATCTCTTTTTCCTTCTTAGAAAAATGTTTTAGTACAACAAAATTCGACATTTATTTTATTTGATAACTCTCATTCATTCTGTCACTCCCATTTACTAGCTGATAACGATCTTTAAATGTTATACTAAATTCTTCTACAACCACTAATTCTTATCTAACTCGGCTGTCATCTTATCTAAAATCTTTTTTTTTTCTTTTACTAACCTTTCTTTAATATTTGACCTAACTGAATATATATATTATATTAAATATATGTGATCACCTCGTGCTATCACATTACACCCTCCCCCATTAGGAATTAACAGAATGTTAATTCTGATAATTAGCATACTGCTCGTTCGTTTATTATCCCGCTAATCAGTATTGAATGTTGTGCTCAGTTTATTGTGACGACAAATGTTTGGAGCATTATGAAGAGGTCTCTAGGCTTCTTATACTATCATCTATCTTCATTTACAATCTAACCCTACCATTACCTCTATCCATACTAGTTCTTTCCGAATTTATCTTCCGGGAAGCACTACTGAATTAGCCTTTATTTATTTTGGGGTTTTATCTAATCTCCATACTTATAGGATATTAATCTAATCTCATATACCTCGACCCGCTCATAAAGATATCCCTCGGTACGTACTCGCCTTTTTTTTCGTAACTGGCAGCAACTATATTCCTTTGTCACCCATCCACTCATGACTCCCGTTTCCTCTGATCTCATTTCCTAAACCTTTCATATTTTATATTATTTTTTTTTTTTTCATATCCAAGTGTGTGTTGTTGGTCATCATCTGCGTCCATCCTGAATGTACTATACTATTCATTAAATTTTGTCTGGCGGCTCTGGCTTTCTCGGGACATACCCACTGGTGCTTGCCGGCCCTTCCTTTTCTCTATACCCATTGTAGTGTTGAAAGGTCTGCGGTCGCTTGACCTCCATTTCCTTCCATCTTGTTTGCGGCCCATACGTATTCCTTTCTCTTTCTGTTATTCTTCTGGGACCATTCCTGTCCCACTGATTTTGATAAACTTGATCCCGAACTCTATTCATGGGAGGATCCTTTGGAGGGGTTTTGAGCTCTCCATTATCTACTCTGTCCTCCTGTCCGGATCTATCAAATATTCTAAGTAATTCGGACATTTGCTCAGCTGTCTGCCTTTCTGTGCCCACTAACATCTGTTCGACGTATGTGGGTAGGTTTCGCCTCACAATCTGTACTATCTGTTTTTCTGTCAGGGGGTCTGCGGTTAGCATTCGCAATGAAGCGACTTGTTGGCGGAAAAATGATGCAAAAGACTTCCCGGGTTTCCATTTTTCTTCCACTATGCTATAGAATATATCTTCTTGTATTTTCTCACCCCAATAATCCTTCAAAATTACGTTTTTATATTGCTGTAGGGTTTGAGGTTTTACAAATAACGAGTCCCACCATGTGCGGGCCTCCTCTCGCAAATGGCTACACGCAATTGCAATGCACGCCTCATCAATCATGCAGTCTGTTGAGCTCGCAATATTTTTCTAATCCGTTTAGATGTTCTAATGGATTCTCCTCCTCACGTCCAGTAAACATGCAGATTTTGACAAACTGATTAACTGCGGCTGCGCTGCTCCTTTCCGGATCGTAATTATACGTCCCCACCCTAACATCATCAATGGGCCTACTCCGCATACGTCCGACCTTAATTTCCAATATCTCTACTTTATCCCGCAACTTATCTACATCACCTTTAAGTTGTTCTACTATACTACTATTCTCACCTATATACGTCCCTAGACTATCCCGGTTATTCACTCTTTCTTGTTGGACATCGCTCTGCACATCGTTTATTTTTATATTACACTCATTAACGTCATATTGGCATATCTTAATGTATTCCCCTTGTTCATCAACTTTCTTATTTAGATCTATCATTTGCTGTGACCACTCTTTCTTTACTTCCAATGGTCCAACACCTTGTTCCTGACTTGCAATTTCATTTTTATTATAATTATCGAATTGTCTATTAGATTCTACAGTTTTCTGCTCGTAGTTTTCGTCCCATTTATTCATAAATGCTCTTTGCTCCTCTCTGCACTGTTCCATGAATGTCCTCTGTTCTTCCTTACATTGCTTGATGAACTCCTGTTGCTCTTCTCTCTGCTGTTTCATAAACTCTTTCTGTTCGTTTCTCATTTGATTTATTAAGTCATATAATTCTCTGTTACTAATATCCCCAGTGGTTAGTTGTGGGTCTGACATCCCAAGTGAATTCCCACTATTGTCCAACCTTTCTACTTCCTCTGGCTCCTGAACATCCATGACTTTCTTTGACCTAGTAAGCATTTACGTATTGAATCCGATTGTGAACACTAACTGAATGGTTTTTTAAAACGAACTCCTTTTTCTCTCTTGTTTATATTCTAAAATTTATGGCAATTATTTACTATTCGAATGCCAATGTCCGGACTACTCCACACCCAATTATGTGTTATGTACCCGCTCAGTCTCTACCTCTACTCGTATCTCTACTTATACCAACACCACTCCTACTTTATTACTAATTTTCGACTAACACTCGCATATGCACAACTCAATTGCGAACTCTATCTCAACGTATATCTTATACTCTCCATACGGTTATATAACGACCGCAAAAGTACCAATGTGCGTGTGAGAAATTTCAAATTATTAGCTAAGTAAGTTTTGAAAGTTTAATGATTACTCCTATTAAGTATTTCCATCACAGCTAGTCAATCACATGATATCATAATTATTCCGTATGACTCCACGTTTCTTTAGATTGCGTTAAAAAAAATCTCGGAGTAAACAATGCCGCGGTCTCCTTTACCTCTGTCTTTCGCCCCTCTTTTTTTTTTTTTTTTTTGCACTAAACGGAAATAAATTAACAACCTTTCTCTATTTCACTGACGAACTTAGATCGTCTACCTTGTAGTTTTTTTTTTTACAAAAAAAAAATCTAACAATAGGCTTTAAATACGTTTTCACTGTTACAAAACAAGTTAGAACCAGCTAGTTCTTGTCAACAATCGTGTATCTCGCAATTCAAAATTCAAAATGTCTTATCAATATCTAATCGCTACGAAATTAGTGGCAAACTTATCCATGTGAAATTTATTTCATATTATAACTGAATTTATTACTCTTTCTAAGAATAACCCTCCCCTTTTTCTTTTCTTTTTTCCTTTTTTAAAAAAATTCCCAAACTGATTTTCACTCGCAACCTCTATTCTCTAATACCAAATACCCCCGTATCATTTCTACCCGAATATAACTATTTCATTTTCCCATTCGCTCTATTTCAAAATCGTTCGAACTCTGTTATACACATTTTTCTCTTTTTTTTTTTTTTTTTTACTTGCCACGTCAACTCATTGTCGTCTCTAATATAATAATCATTAAAAATACATTTTCGAGATTTGCCTTTCACTTTATGTGAATTCTGGCTTCGGTTACGTTCAAAAATCTTCGGACTGGCCCCCAAATTTATGTAACCGGCATGCCTCCGTTCTGTCTATATGGCCGTTCTAGGTTGGTGTGCTATCAAGCATAATCTGACGGATGCAACCAGCTACACAAAATATGTATATAGAACGGATTAGTAAGAATATATTATATTCAATTACTACCTTACCGGTTGAGTTTGACCTAATAAAATATCAAATCAAACTATATTTCCCAACCGATTGTTCTTCTTGATATAAAAAAATATAAAATGGTTGACATAGCAAGTAATTACAGTAATGCAAATCTTAAAACGAGGTTTATTTGTTGTCTAACATAAAACATAATTTCTATAATTTTGAGACATATCAATAATAATAAATACGTGTATAGAGTGTTAGTATGAAATGGGTGTAAATAAGTTTCTTATAAATGTTCGTTCAATTAAAGTTTATATGTATCAGAGTTATCTAAAGGGATATTCGTTCAATTAAAGTTTATATGTATCAGAGTTATCTAAAGGGATATTCGTTCAATTAAAGTTTATATGTATCAGAGTTATATAAAGGGATAATTCGCATTCTTGATTCTCTTGGACTTATGATTAAACTAGGAGTTAATAAATTAGCATGCTAATATACGATTACCTAGGTAAACGGTCCTGGCAATTTATTCAGTCACTTCTTCGAACCGCGTTGTGGGCGTCCCACTTCTTTTGTAGAGCGGTTCAACTCCGGATAGTTTCCTCGTAACGGTTTCCAAATGGCACGGGGACATAAGCAGGTGAGCAGGTGATTATCTTCATTTCGTTGGTGTTACAGGCTTGGGTATGGAGCAGCGTTTCGAACCGGCGCTCGAAAGTATTTCTTCTACTCGATCATCATTTCTTGGACTATAGCCTGGGTGGCAGTTAAAGGTTCGCTAGGAAAAAAAATGGTTTCCCTTTTTGAGAAACTGGGATCACTTCTTTATTCCTACACCGCTCTACTCTTTCTTAGTAAAAAAAAAACTCCCCTCCTTCCTTTGTCTTGTGGATCACGTTTTCACACCTACGGCCATCTTTGATCTTAAAATAATTTAATTACTCTCCCTTTCATTTGTTACATTTATTCTTTCTCTAATTAAACTTATTACATTTGTTTTATTTATTTATTTCCCTTAACCATCACTCTATGAATTTCTCAGTAATTATTTCCATGATTTTTACCGTAAGAGTTTCATCTCTTTTTCCTTCTTAGAAAAATGTTTTAGTACAACAAAATTCGACATTTATTTCATTTGATAACTCTCATTCATTCTGTCACTCCCATTTACTAGCTGATAACGATCTTTAAATGTTATACTAAATTCTTCTACAACCACTGATTCTTATCTAACTCGGCTGTCATCTTATCTAAAATCTTTTTTTTTTCTTTTACTAACCTTTCTTTAATATTTGACCTAACTGAATATATATATTATATTAAATATATGTGATCACCTCGTGCTATCACAATATATATATATATATATTGCTATATTATCAATTATTACATATATACAAATTAATAAGATTCAATGTTTCAGGTTGTTAAAAATGAAATATTTTCACTTCCCCATGATATATAAATTGGAGTTATTAAAAAGTCAGAATCGTAGTAACTTCCTAAGTTAGGCATAGACAATTATTGTTTACTTATTTGAAGAACAGATTCTAACCATAGGAGAATCACCTACGGTTTTAAACGAATATTGACGGAGTGTGTTGCCAATTTTATAATGAACTTGTGAAGAGTAGAGTGTTCCATAATTTTACATATACATATAATTTAATATAATTATTTAACAATTACATTTTTGCACATTAACCTTTGTTCATATTAAGTCTAAGTTTTGTAATTATCAGATCCTTCTTAATCTTTATTTTTCTCTTATTATTAATACAATTTGTCATTATTACCTTTTTATCTTCATATGCATGATTTTTTTTTTTTTTGTATTAGTTTTTGGTAAGTATTTAGAGCAAAGTTTAATTAATCTTGAAAACGAAACCATTTATTTCTACAACTGATATGAGAGAAGAAAGAAAAATCTGTCTTTATTCAAAAACAAAAAATCATTTTATTTCACTATTATATGGATTATCAACTTTTCATAAAACGAATATTTTTGAGATGGATTATAAGTGATAGGTCTCTAATCTTATATTTATATGAGTAGTTACCACAAATATTATCTTAAGGTTAGAGATGAAAAATATTTTATTAAGCATATAAAAATATTAAATGAACAAAAATGATATTTTAATAAGTTTCGATGCTAATTTATTCTGAATATAGAAATTTTGAAAGATATTTATTTGCATGATTTTGTTGTGAATTTAATTAAGCATTGTTTATAAAACCCATACATATATATATATATATATATATATATATATGTTTTGCAGGTTCATCTGTGTTAAAAAATTTAAATCTGTGTTAAAAAATTTAAATACTGATATACCGATTTTCAACTTGTGTGATCAAGTCGAAACGCCAGTACACCTGAGTCTCATTTTATGTGGTAGATAGGTTCCACAGAAAACCCACATTAAAAAAATCACACAAAAATAGACTTAACTTACCTTGAAAAATGGGGGATAGGGTCTGTAATTTTCAGAATTCGCATAAAAGCAAAGCAACAAAAAAAAATTACTTTAAAGTTTGCATTAAAAAAATAAGGAAATAAAGTATGACTAATAAAAAATATCAAATATTTGAAAAATATTAGTACAAGTAAAACTTTTTTTACTTTTTTTTTATTAACTACAGTATTTAATTTGACATTTTTTCATACTTATTTTCATCATTATCTCTATTTTCGAATGTGCAGTTCATTTGTAAACTGGTAAAAAATCAGATTCATCGATGTAATGTGATGTAGCTTCTTCTTGAACAAAGACAATAATCTCTCAGCAATTATGCCCAGAGAAACTTGTTAGCCACTTTATTTTATATTCCCCACTTTAATTTTTACTATATTCTTCTCCATCCCATTTATACAACTAGTGCCAATTTGGTTTTCTGTTGACAACTGTTTTTACTACTGAAATACATTTTAAATGTTCACATTTTGTTTCTATATTAAAAAAAATGAGGATCGCAATCAAAACAAAAGATTATACATTATCATTAAAAATATTATTTTCAGTTTATAAAATCAATAAAATCTTCTTTATTGATTTTAAAAATCTACATTACTTATTTCTGTTATACCTAACAAAATACATTTTGAAAGTTTAAAATTTATTGTGATATTTTTATATGTAAATATAAATCTATTGTTAAACTTATTAGTAAATATAAATCTATTATTATTATTTACTCATTAGTATAAGTAGGTTATTTATTCTAAATATAGCTTCAGACCATATTCACATTAGCTGCTAATACAACGTTTTATTTTTGAAAAAAAAAAGTATTTCAAGTCAAAATAAGTTATTAATAATTTAAATTTCTTGATATCTAATAAATATAGTGAAATATAAAAAATATTAAGAAGAAACATGAATGCATAAAACTTCAAAATTGCATTAAATTAATCTGAATAAAACGAGACCCAGGTGTATATCAATATTTAAATTTGTTAACATGGATGAACCCACAAAATATGTTTTATATATATTATACCAATCATAATTTGATATAATTTCATTAATTGAAGATAAAATATAAAAAATATATATTTTATTTTCTCAATAGTTTTAATAGGTAATGCATTAATGTTTAAGTATTGAAATAGTTGCTATGAAGATGAATGATTAAAGAAAGGTATGTGTTGTTATTGTACATAAACTAACAAAATAATCCTATTTGTTTAAGATACACATGTAAATAATAAAATTTATAATCTAATAATTTTTTTATTTTTTTTATTTTGTGTCTTTTCATTTAATACATTCATAAATAATCAGTTGTAAACATTACAAAAAATATTTAATGTCCTAAATGAGTATGTGGTATTTATGTTATGTGTGTAATATTTAAATTGGAATATTATCTATATAAGTCTGATACAAAAATGAACCATGAAAATCAATCATAATTTGCAACAGATAATCTTATTTATACAACTTTATATTTGGATATATCTTACACTATACATTATTACTTAAGACTGGTCAAAGAATAACATGTATTAATAATATTATTAAAAATGCTAAAAATAAAGCTTTAAGTAATAATGTGTACTATACTCTTCCTGTGCTGTATGTCCTTGTATTTTCGCAAATATAAAGTTGCACAAAGAAGGTAATCTGTTGTGAATTATGATTGATTTTGGTGGTTTATTTATGTATCAGACTTCTAAATACACTGGCAAGCTGTTACAAGAGGTTTTAGGATTAAGAAAAATATTATTGCTTCATCTTGGACTTTGTAGATACAATATATTTCCAATGCAATACTGTAAAAAAGTAGTTAAAATCATTTTGGTTTGTATTACATTAAAAAAAATATTGTTTGTGTTTATAAAGTGTAAATATTATTGTATTTAATTATTATGAAATATTATTATTATTATTATTGTTGTAAAATAAATTTTATATTGGATAGCAGGATGAAAGAGTATATTCATGGGTTTGATGATGAATATGACATCAATTATGTAAAGTTATAAATAAAACTGAACAATTCAAACTCACTCTCTAATATCTTGACATTTATTCAAGCAAATCGAAATTCTTTTATATATTGTATTTTTTTATTTTATATGTTTCTGCTTGATAATTACAAACTAATGGAGTAGAAATGGTTATATTTGTCCAGTAGACTGGGATTCTTTCCTGAATACTAATTAAAAGAAGGAGAAAATAAATTTATATCATTCAAATTTATCTCATTTTTTTTTTTTTTGCTGAAAGATGATTGTTAAATGCATAGAAAATGTTTTATTTATAAAACATTAAAATTGATAGTATGCTGCTATATATGTGAGAATTATTTCTACCTACATACATCATTTTATAATATCTATGGAGTACTTTAACATTGGATTAAAGCCAATTTATTTCTATATTGTATACATCATAAATGAAGACCAGTATCTGCTTATTTATAATGTTATTACAATACTAAATGTTTGTTAAATAGAGGATAAAAGAATATAATACTTGGAGAGTATTGAAATCTGACAAATATACTTTATTTTTTGATAATTGTTTATAATACACTTCATCTCGTTTGGATTAATATAGATCATTAAATAATTTAAAGCTCATGGAATAGACAGAGGAACTATTGTGTTTCTTTGGAATAATTGCATAGAAAGACTGTTAATATCATATATTAGTGTTTTATTTATCTATTTATTTACTTGTATTATATTTTATTAATATTATTGATTACTATATTATGTTAGTTAATTGTTTGTTTGTATATATATATATATATATATATATATATATATATATATATATAATAGAAGAAAGTTAAATTTAGCTAAATTTAAGTTTATATTTTAAATTTTAATAGTTAAAGTTCTAATTTGAAATATCATGTTTATTCACTGACGTAAATTATTTTAATTTAAATATTGTGAGTATTGAAAGATCTGGACTGATTGTATTATAACAATCATTTATTGATATTATATTTCGAAACAAAAGTGAGTGAATAAAAGTTATTATTATTATAACTTAACGATTTATTAATAAATTATTATATATGTGAATAGTATATAATTATCAAAGTTTTTTTATATTTTAAATTGCGTAGTGCAGCAACACATTTGACTTATATAAATTTTAAATATCATATGATAAACAATAAAATAGATGTGTTTTTGCAGTATAAGTATCTATTTTTATAAATATTAATATAGATGAAGGATATATTTCATGATATTTAATTGAAGTGTATGTCCCAAACATTTATTATACATTTGTCATTATATTTATTGTTAATAAATATTAATTCAATTCAACAAATAAACTTGCTTCACTTATCATTTCAATTATTAATGCAAACCTATTAGCTAATAAAATTGTAATGCATAGTGACTATGTCTTGAGTTACATTTTATATTTATAATAAATACATAAAGTAGTCTTGAATCATACAATTGTATTGATAAGTGTATATATTATTATGTATTAAGTCTTTCTTATAAATTCAATATATTATTATTATTATTATTATTATTATTATTATTATTATTATTATTATTATTATTATTATTATTATTATTATTATTATTATTATTATTATTATTATTATTATTATTATTATTATTACTTCTTTTCATATGTCATAGCACTGGCTGGGATGTGAAAACCACAACCGTCTGCAACCAACTACTTGCTTGCATGGTGGCTGGGATACCTCTCTGCTAACACTGCAAGACTATTATTATTATTATTATCATCATCATCATCATCATCATCATCATCATCATCATCATCATCATCATCATCATCATCATCATCATCATCATTATTATTATTATTATTATTATTATTATTATTATTATTATTATTATTATTATTATTATTATTATTATTATTATCATCATCATCATCATTATTATTATTATTATTATTATTATTATTATTATTATTATTATTATTATTATTATTATTATTATTATAGCTAAGTATATAGTTTACATGGTAATAGATTCATTTATTTAGTATAGATAGATGTTTAGTAAATAATTAGAAAATCACCATAATTACTTTAATAGTTATATATAATAGTTTTTTGGGGGGGATAAAAACCCATATTTGAACTAGTTTGATGTCAACAAAAGTGATTATAATTGGTTGTTATTGTATTATTTTAAATTATTATTTATTGAATGTGTGTTACAAAAACTTATTATTTATTTAGAAAAATAATAATTTTATGATGTTATAAAGTTGGCAATTGAATGCATTGAAATTGATATTTTAATGATATTAATTGGAACAAGTTAGTTTGTTTTAATTTGAAGCTTATCAATGTAGTTTGCATTTAATTTAGATATTAAGCTTTTAATATTTGTAAGTATTTAATATAGAGTACTAGTAATTCTAGGCATATAGGATAGTTACAATTTAAAGTTTAATGTCTAGGTTTTATTGGTTTGAGCTATTATGAATTGCTAATTGCATTTGTAAGGAGTATTAAATAGGAATCTTTCATTTATTTTACATTATGATTTGATTAACATGATTTGTGAAATTATTTGAAGTATTGGTTTTCATTTTATATCATTATAAGTTGGTGTAAGTTGTGAGGTATATTAGATAAGTCAATGTATACATTTTATTTTTGTTATAGTTTTAGCATTGTAAACATTATATCCCATTATAATTTGGTGCTTTACTTTGTGGGACAATCTGAAGTATTGGCTGATCACATTTTTAGTCCATTACAACTTGGCAATCAATGTTTAGGTTAGGTCTATTCTATTACAATTTGGCTCGTAAATCTATGGGGCTTTGAAAAAGACAATTTTATATGTTTCATTAATTATGAGTCAACAAGCATAAATTTGTAGAATAACAAAATCTCTTATCAGCATTCTCATTTGTATTACTATTTCATTGATTCTGTAAATTTATAAGGTGTTTAGAGAAAATTATATGTGTTGTGACAGTCATGGGCTAATGTACACAAGTTTGTAAGTCATAATGAAGCTTTTTGTGTCATTATAAGTTGAAATCTCTAATTGAAAGCTTGAATGTGAGCTAGTCAGAAAATCTTGCACACATTATCACCACTATCATTTCATTTCATTTCATTACAAGTGGTGTTTTAATCTATAGTGCATGATTAAACTAGGACCATATACTTATTGACAATTTTAATTCCACTACAATTTACCACCTAAATCTGCGGAACTATTAAATAAAAACCTACCACATTATATATATATATATATATATATATATATATATATATATATATATATATATATATATATATATATATATATATATATATATATATATATATATATATATATATAAACATTGGAATTAATTGGGACACCAATTTTTTCAGCTTTCTCTATATTTTTTATGAAATACTTAGAAAAGAAATGTTATTTTCAATTACTAAAACTTAGTCTTTCTGAATAACTTATATTGATGAGATTGTTATTTTATTTCATAATACATATGATTGCCCATAATAACTTTTTTTAATTTTTTGAATACTTTCCATTTTAACATAAAATTTACACTGACAATTGAAATATTTTATTTTTTTAAGTCATTTAATTAAAAGAAATATAGATGTTGTTTTTTTTTTTATTGCACGCATAATATTAAAAAAAAAACACACAAGCAGGGAGATATTTGCAATTAAGTTTTTATCTCCAACCAAACCAAATATTTTCAGTCAAGGAAAAGAACAAAAAAAGGTTTTCAGATAACAGAATTATTCATCAAGACATCTCTATTACTAAAAACGATTTTGATCTCATACTATGAATAAAACATACCTTCTAAAAAATTTATCAATTAAGGAATAAGGATGGTTTTGTACATAAAACAGCTTGCTGACAATATTATACTTTTTAAAAAGAAAAGAAAAAGGATCTAGTTTATAGTACTTTAAAAAAAAAGAGAAATATTTCCAAATGATAATGATAAAATTCATTTAGAAATCTGTGAATTTATAAATTGTTAAGGGAGGACTATCAATCTTCATATTTTGGACAGACCAATTATAAAAGTTACATAAGAAACGAAGAACATATTTTTGCTATTAGAAAAAAAATCTAGTTCTTCAGCCATTTACTCATATATTAAATTAACAAGTTATAATCTCAATTTCAATAAAACATGAATTCTATTAAATTTAGACCAATGTGAACAGAGATTATTAAAAAAGACGATAGACAATTTTAAAAGGTTAAAAATTTATGAATGAAAATTTTGAATTAAAAAAGACCAATCCTATTAAAAAGAAAATATTGGGGGAAAAAAATCGTAGTTTAAAAGTAAAATTGGTATTTAAGAATACAGGAAAAAATAGGAATGTAGACGTTAAAAAACGAAACACCTTCTCAATTTACAAAGAAAACCTCTAAAACGAAAATCTGCAATCACGCAGAAATAGTTGCCGTTTTTAATATAATTGATTCTGTAAAACAGTTCTGACTGCGAAAATTTATTGTAATAAAAAAAAATTCAAGTAAGTTTTCTAAGATACAATATTAACAAACAGTTATCTTTTTTTCCTATGAAAATATTCAAATTAATATAAATATATAATATTTTTAAGTGATAAAAATTCAAAGTTCCATCTTTATAAATTTTAGTCAAGTATATTGCGTTACCAAATTTAACTAAACAGCAGGAAAAAAAAATCAATTCCCATCAGGAACCCCAAATAAATCTTTTGTCAATGGACTTATAATATTATTTAAATAAGACTTAAACCATATTCACAGGATAGAGATGCGTTTTAGTATCCTTTACAGATATTTTTTTCATACTATATATAAAAATGCTTCATCTAGCCTTTTCATACCTACTATGATCCAAACGTTTATTTATCTGAGAATAGTCTACATATATATATATATATTGTGCCCTTTTCTATAGGTCAATGATGGTTATAAATGGTCAATTACTAAAAAATTTTAAAATTAATATTATATAGTATTTATGATTATGAACTATGATTAAGTAGTAAAAGATTAATGTAATATAATTAATAATAAGTATTGTGATGGTGAGGATTGCATCTAGTTCTATATTTTTCTAAATTATTTTTCAAAATTTTATATAATCATTTTAAATAATATAAGTAGCAAATTTATTAAGACAGATAAAAATAGACTAAACACCGGAAATGTCTACGTGACTGTCTGGAATATTTTATGTATAAGCACCGGTTTAAATTAATACAAATAATTAAAATATTTAAATAGTATAGTATGGAACTGGATGGAATTGTCACACATTATAATAAAAAATAAGTATTATACATCTTTATTAATTATTGTTTCAAAATTATTTAGAAGTAGTTAAATTTTAATAGATAATAATTAATTTAAAAATAATAATAGGTTAATATTTAAGTCTATTACGTCACGATTTTAAAACTTTAGAAATTGTTTATAAACCAAAGTAGGGAGTGACCAATAAAAAGATAGATCTTGGCAGACAACAAAAATCGCGCCAATTAATTGTATAAACGAGGAGAACAAAAATGTGTTGACTCCAGAGCAGAGGTAAAATTTTAAGCTCTTTAAAATTTCTTTCTTTCTTCAATTTATTAGTCAATTTTATTATAATTTTTAATAATATCTTTGAAAGAAACTAACTGACAATTTAAAATCTTCCGAAGAGAATCTAAGAATAAAATTTTAAAAATGTTCTCATAATAATGTTTCACTAACTCCACAGTAACCTGCCAGTGGATTCTATTAAAATATAATCTGAATTTTCAATAAAAATGGATAGATTCTGAAAACCAAGTTATAAATTTTATAATATTCCAAAAATGTTAATGTCATTCGTTGATATAGTTTGTATAGCGTATTACTATGAAAACTGCTTTCGTCCATATAAAATTAATGAAAGGACATTGTGCGCAAAGTAATGAATATAATGGAAAATAAAAATAAATATTATTCATATAAGAATAAATGGACAAAAATAATTTTTATGAATTGCTTTCTTTGAGATGACTTGAGCAAATACTCTAGAAATAGTTAAAGATCGAAAATGTTGTATATAAAATAATAATGAATAAAAATGAAATTTACCAGGGAAAACACTTGCCTAAAGAAGAAAAAAAAATTTTACAGAGAAATAAATATAAAATATTGGATCCATGGAAAAATGCAATTGGTACCGTAATGATTAAATAATTGTAGTTCAGCTAGAAATAAAGATGCATCAACGCGCCGAGGTAATATTCGCCCGAACATTAAAAACTTCGTGGGAGAACTAAATAAATGTTTTTAAATAATTTTGAATTAAACATTGAAACTAAAGATCATCTAAACAGTTTACTAAATGAACTAATTTATTTAAAACTTTAATAATCAGAAAGGAGAACATTCAGACAAAGAAGAAATAATAAATATTATGGGACTAACCAAGATTTACCGCCAGAAAAATATGTGATTATGGTTTAAATTATTTTCTTTATTAATCTAAGTTAAACATTAAGTTTTAGATAGCGATAGGGAAACAAATACATTAATTCGCAATATAACGTTATGTAAAATAATATGTTGTGATTTTGAATGTTCAAATAAAATTGTATGTGTGTGTGGAAATTTTGTATGTTTGCGATGCTCGAGGAGAAAGAAACCTACTACGAACTCTAATAGGAAGGTAAATATTATTTTGGTACATTTTATGGTTATTAATGATATAATGTATGTTTTATTTATTTAGATCAGCTGTGAATCGAATGAATGTAATGCAAAAGTTTTATTGTTGTAATTATTGTAAAACGCATTTTGAAAAACAACACTCTAAAACACTTTGAGATGTAATTAGATTTTTAAAAATATGCATACGATAATCATTTTATGTGTTATTAATATAGTTCAATATAACCGATGGTTATGTCATATTTTCTGTTAATTTTTCCGATTAGGATATTTAAGTGTTATTTTAATAAAACGTAGATGTCGAACCTACAGTGTAATAAAGCAAGACAAATTGTTCTTATGGAATAGGGAAATGTTCTATATTAGTGAATTTTGTTTATTGTTTTAAAAGGTAGTTAGTTTTATCGATGTTGGATACAGTAAAAATCTTGAGAAATAGTTTGGGTAGTGACTTGGTAGTACATGGAGATTCGGAAACCAAGAGGATGTATTAAAAAACTAGGATGCTACAGGGAATGAATTAATAAGTAGTTTTAGATGGTAATCAGCGTAGTTAACAAAGCCCTATGACTGTTACACATGTTGTCATGGACAGTGTTATTTTTTATATTTCTTATGAATCGTATTAGATGTTTAGTAAAGCTGAATAAATAGCTGCCACATCATGCTTATCGCCAGGGTTATCAGACAATGAATGTCGGCCCTATTCACACTGTTCCATACATTTTGAAGTATATATTTTGATACGTTATCTATCTATCTTCCCGATATTCTATACATCTTTCGCTATCTTTATCTGTATTTCTTGCAACTACATCGTTATTTGATAAGTCTATTGAAAAGAAACAATAGATATTTTTAGAATGTATGTCATGCTGTTATTTGAAATAAGAATAGTTAAGTATTAATAAAGAGTAGATTATGATTATTGAAAGAAAGATGCAGATATCCTAAGAAAGGAAGGAGTCAGAGAATTATGTTAATTTTTCAAGAAATGAACTATAATTTTTATAAAAATATATCCAAATAGAAATATATAAAATATTAAAGATGATTTAACGTTTTCTTATTGTTGATTATATTTAAAAATATAAGTATTGCATATTTAAAGAATGTAATAACATTCGATAATTATAATATATGTGAAACTGAAACAGGAGATAATTAAACTCGTGTTATGACATTATACATGAGTATGGCTTATGGAATAAATGTATTAGAGTTTATGAGCATTACAGAACAAACGTTATAGGTAGTAATAATATTTGAACAACATGCAGAGTGACTTATATAAAGTTACAAGAAAATGTAATTTTTTTTTAAGAGGAAAAACCATATTGATTGTAAATTTATAATGTTATCAATGATATTTATCCACATATATAATTTATAATATGGTAACTTTAATATCAAAAGGTAAAGAATAGTATTACCCATAAAATAGTTAAAATAAGTAATATAATAAACCTAATGAGAAATAAATAAATAACTTATAAAAGGTATAATAATTTAAATTAACTATAAAAGAAATCTAAAAATGTATAATTCAACTATTGTAGTGGAAAGAAAAAAATGAGGATATCCCTTGTAAATAAATGTAAATAGATTTATTTGTTTTATCTTAATTTTGATTGTTGTTAATAAAATTCTAAAATTTGTTTATTAAAACTTGTGTCTGAGTTTTGTTTTCTCTACATCATTGCATGAATTCATAGGATATGTTTACCGTCATTAAACTAAGTATATAATTGTTTGCACAAAATATAAATAGAGAAGTATATTTAATCTTAAATATTTATTGATTTTTTTTTTGTTGTAATTGAATAATTATAAAATTGCATTGTGTTATTGGTCATAAATCCATTGTCATAATAATTTGCTAAATTGTATGCTATTAGTTGCCACTTGCTTCATTTATCAGATTATCTAAACACTGCCACTTACTCATTTATTTTATTACTTAAAGATAAAAAAGGAGGATATTAGATTATTAACTAATTTATTACGGTTATAAATTTGCGATAAAAGAAAAGCTGTACTAATTAGATTAAACAATGAAGATTGTGATTATTATTATTATTATTGTTTTATTGTTAATCTAATTTCAGAGTAGTAAATTATGACACAAAATCCCTTATCATATTTTGCTACCTTATTTTAATTTAACCTTGAATAAAATTAAGAACCTGAGATTATTTTATCTGAGCTAGATAATTATTATTATTGTTATTATAGATAAAAGATTAATACTTTAATTGTTAAATGAGTCTTAGTGATTAGAAGTTGCAGAAGTCATAAGAATACTATGTAGTTATTATATGTAATAGTAGTAAAAGGGGGGATAGTGTTCTTATGCCATTGAGGTGTATCCTAGGGGATATTATCTCAATGTAATCTACTTTGTCACCCTTATTTCCACTTCTAGTCTCATGAATTATAGAATAGTTATTTGAGTTAGTTTAAAACAGAACCTAAGTTAATTTTAAGAAACTTGAGCTAGTAAAGCATTTTATTGAATATCTCATTAATTAATAGAGCTAGAACCCGGTTAGGCGATTTTCACTATGTTATATTTATTTTGGGGGGAAGTGGAGTACACATATACACGTAATTATACGTAGGGTGAGAGGGTGGATTGTGGCGTAACGTGGTGGGCTCGATGGGTACATGAGTACACATAGTGAGAGGTCAGATTGTGGCGGCCCAACTTTAGGGGCCCTCAACGTGATTGGCCTGAGGTGTAGTGGAGCTACACACGATGACAAGGGTAGAATATATATATATTAAAACAGTCAGCTTTTCAACCCAACTGTTTCACCTACTATATATGTTATATAGTAGTATTCATACCTATATACATACCACCAAAACCTCGTATATTTATTAATAATAATCTTAATAAATCCCATCTAAATTTAAATCTAAGTGATACAATCATATGTGTGTGCATATATGTTTAAATATATACAGAAATATTCATTTATATAACTCATGAAGCAAATTGTGCACATATATAGATTGTTAATAAATTGCTAAGTGAAAAACTAAATGTATGTGTAACTTTAGACTACATATATACAAGAATATAAATGTTAATAGATCATAAAACATTACGTTTTTTTTTATAATTTTATATATTTGTTAAATTATATATTTTCAAAATGTAATAATTTTGCATATAACGGTAAATTAGAACGGTCAGGTTAAATATATAATAAAATGTTTTCCAAATCTTAGGTTTGTTTTTCTGGACACACTGACGCCAGCATAATTAATCTTTACTGGTATAAGATTAATTAAAAATAAATTACGGCCTGTCAATGGTTTTTTTTTTTTTTTACCTATTTAATATTTGACACAGCAGTCTCTCGCGATAGCTGGTGATTATCGTACGGGCCAAGAAAACACTTCTAAGAAAATAAAATAATGAAGGAGAAGGGGGGGGGATACTGGTATAAAAGCAATAACAGCCATCTTTCAAGACAGTTTTCTTATGCAGGCATTCAAACTCACAAAATTCCAGAGCTTTTTAAAATTTAAATTTGTAATAAGGTGAATAATCAGCATGTCGGGGTAAGTGGGCTCGAAATCTAGCCTTCTGCCTGACGAACTGCCAGCTAAGCTGGGAGAGCATTAGTTGACCACCGCTAGAACCTAAAGATGTCACGCTATCCAAAGAACTTGCCAGTGCAGAGAAAGATCGAGATAAACAATGGTAACTACTCCTTTCAACATAAAACTTCAACTAATTTCAAATTTAAATGCTAGCTTAACCTTAAATTAATGGCCATTCTAATATTGTAAAGTAAACTTGTGTATATTTTATTTTATAATCTTAATCTAAAAACTTGCCTAAATTATAACAGTAATAACTGTATTTAAATCCTAAAGTCTTGCCTGATACGAGTTTAACTGATTTAAAATATGTGAAATGATTTAAAATATGTTAACTAATTTAAAATATAAAAACTGATTCATAGTAAGTTAATTGAGTTACCTGATATAAATTTACTGATCTAAAATAAATTAACTGATACAAAATGATTTATCTGATATAAAATATTTAACTGATTTCTAAATGATTTATGATATATTATTTTAATATTTAAAGTATTCGCATTCACACACATCTTTATTAAAATAATTGTATGATTTTATGTTTTGGTTTACTCGTGAAATAATGTTTGATTTAGTTACGTATTAATTTGACTCCAAGTAATTAAATGCTATCTGTTTTTATTTTTTGCTATGACGTAGAAATTAAATGTTTTATAAATTTAGGAACATATAAAATGCAATAATCAGTTTGAAAGTAAAAATAAATTTCTATGCTAATTAATTATTGTCTTAAGTTAATGATAATGTTTGCCGTCATTAATCTTAGAGATAGCATTATAAAACTAAATCAATCAATTTTTGGCGAACCTCGACTTTCTTTTAAAGTGAACAATTATCAAATATCACTTATTTAAAACTTTACTATGATTTAAAATGCATTTCTCAAGTTAATCTATGCCAAATCTTATTATTATTTCATTACATTATCTTGTTTATGCTATATAACTTCAAAACCGAGCTTTATTCTTAAATTAAACTATTAGTGAGAATTAAATAAAGATTTTCTCGCACATATATGTAAGTCCGCATATATATACATATATATATAACACGTATAATTATATATGAAATAAAAAGCTCTGTTTTGGAAAGGATAAAATGTCTAGAATTAAAAATCATTACAAATGTATCATCACCGTAAAATAGATTTGATTTTTAAGTTAATATTTTGAACAAATATTTAGTTAAAGTGATAAAAATACAGCATAAATCTATAAGTTTATATTTTAATTCCCCATATGCTGTAATCTTCCTTAAGCTAATTAAATCAAAGCCTTTATAGATAGCTTTGTAGATTGGATTCATAGATTCCCTATGTAGTATTATTAAGAGTACTATAATATGAACTGATGTGGGGTAGTTTCATGAAAGAAACTTTTACTTTATCGTCATAAATTTTAAATATGATTATGTAGTCAGTGGTGCATATGTGTCCTTATGAAATGCTATGGCGTATTTTCTTGTTGCTGTACTTCTTTAATGGTTGCATGTCATCATGCTGTACCATCACCTTTAGTTCGGATAATTATCCTCTTCAGATGCTGACTGGTACAGGCCAACCCATTCTGCTTATTTTACATGGAGCATGAGATTCATCCAGAGCATAAGACTCCCATATTCTTATATAAATTGCTGGATCTGCTGGACTAAAATGGCCTCTTATACGACAGCAATGAGAATCAGTCACAGGGAACCATTACTCAGTAATAATCCAGTGAATAAGGCACATATGAGATGCAAATAAGACTCAGAATTATATATTTTTCTTCACGCACTAGTATCTGAAGTCTAACTTCCGTTAATCAGTTCAACCTGCCATTTTAATAATTAATTCAGCATTGATCTGACTAGAATCCAATCTAAATTGCATATTACTGTGTAGAGAATATATTAAAGTATTCGTGCTAGTTAAATTATGTTCTTTACAAAATTTATTATCACTGCCACTAATATAGCAAAACTAAGTCCTATTATAGCATAAACCTGGCATAGATAACCATGAGCAAAGTCAAATCGTTATAAATTCATATTAAGCTCATGCAAAATTAACTGTATTATAATTTTATCACCTGCGAGTGATGGAGATATATATGTATAGCCAAATAAATAATTAATTGTAACCTATATAATATCACCTGCATGTGATATGAGGCTATATACATATATATGTAGAACGGAAATGCAAAACCTCCAAACTTTATTCATTATACTAGAGAGTTGAAATCACTTATAAGTAAACTAACTTATATATGTAAACCAAACTGTGTAAATCTGTATGTCCAAAATTATTACTGATAATGCATCACTTACATGTGATCCCCATTTAACTGTAATGTCCCTGAATCACCTGCGTGTGAAATCAAAAGTTACTTTCTATAATAATGTTTTTAAATTGTTGTTTACAGTGAATTTATTAAATTGATTTTAAATTTACTCTAGTTTCTTGTCTTAGTCTTGCTCACCGACTCACTATTATTTAACATTTAGTAATTAGCATTATGATTTATTAAATTTTTTATATATAATTAATAATGATAAGTGTGCCACATGATACCTATATAGATGTGCTATACAAAATATTCACTGTTACCCGTCTTGTGTGCTACTGTTGAGCTACTGCCGGCACGTGAAGAAAAGAAATGCTGCTGTGACCTCAATTGTGTCATTTGTAAGGTCGTAAGTCTATGAGCAATGGTAGAGGAACTAGGGTTAGGCCAGAGTCATGGCTTCCACCACCATAAACCTCGTCAGCCTTAAGATGATCTATCAGAGTTCTAGATTTTGTTGCACAAATGCACATATTTGACCGTTACAATATATATATATAATTATGCTGATCATATATAAATAAAATAAATAAAATTAAAAGACTAGCAATACATAGATATGTTTATTTTTTTAACACATCATTATAATTTGATTTTATTATGTTTTAGCAATCATACAAAGAAAAAACTAAAAATGGTCCTACGAAGTTTTCTTAAAACTTAAAAATAATTGAGAATAACAAATTCCTAATGTCCATTCAATATGTTTTATTTTTGCACTTGTTATTATATGTTATTTATATGTTAAACGAAAATAGATGCGATACTCTCCAATACATATCGGTCAACATGGAGTTTATTATCTGTTTATATCTAATTTTATGATAAAAAATAAGATTTTCCTTCTTAGTTGACTGACAGATCTTGACTTAAACATTAGTTATTTATTCTTAAAGGCAAGAAAAATTTGTTTGTATTAATTTTTTATATATTTATAACTAGAAAAAGCAAAACAAAATTTTGACCCTAATGCTCAGGTGCTACAAAGTTATTAGCCAAGCAAATGGTAATCAAAGATAGAAGATAAGGATCACCTAATTAAAAATGCATGCTGCAATTTGATGATAGTATTTATTTAGCTATCTACAACTGCAGACTATTTTGATGTAAAGAAAATTATATGAATGATTAAAAAAACTGTCTAATATTAAATGGAAGGTTGCTGGACTTTGTAAAATTAGCAAAAGTAGTGAAAACAGTTGACTTATAAATAAACAAACATTGGAAGCATACGAGAAGTGAAGTTCATTATAAATAAAAAGTGAAAAAACAACAAAAAAGAAATTGAAAAAATTTCTAATCTGTAAGACAGAATAATAACATTAATATTTCAATTTAATGCATTTATTTTTATGCTTTAACAAATTCTCATTGTAATGACGATGATGTACAAAATGCTTTTCATGAAAATTGTCATGAAAAACTAAAATGTCAAATTTGTAAAATGATTTAAAGTCCAAAGTGTTGTCATACATTTGGCATATGATGACACTAATGAAAGAAGACACAGACTTGAGTAATTTCGAAATAGAAAAAAAAAATGAAATTCTTTTTTAACAAAAATGTTAAAAGAACTGGACATGGAAATATGTAAATGAAGATACAACAAAATTGGATTATACTTTTGATTAACAGAAAATATATATTTTAAAATTAAAATATTATGAATAGATTTAGTACAGGAAATAGTCGATATAAAATGTACTGTACATGATAATGCAAAATAGGAAAATTAAACTATTAAAAAAAAGTCAATATTAATAATTGTCTTTCCTAACCTTTAAAAACATTCTAATGACTTTACATTAGAACTTATTAAAGCTTTTAAAATGTTACAGCCATTAAAAATAGTTTAAGCTAAATTGAGATCAATAAAACGATAACTGATATTTTATTTAAAATTGCAACAAAGACAGATACTAGAAAATACAAAAATTCACCAGTAAATTTTAAACGCGCACAAGATAATTATAAAGAAAAGAAGGAATATAAAATGTATTAAAAAGACGATTCAGAAAATATCTGGAGTTTTCTAAAATTATAAGCAAAAAATAATAATAATCATGTAAGGAATTGTGAATTGACAAAGAAAGTTATAAACCTGAATATATGTTACAAAAGAATAAAATATCTTATTAATAAAATAAAAATGGATTATTAATAAGAAATACGAGAAAGTCTTTTAGTAAAAATTAAATAAAAATAAAAAAATAAGAAAACAATGCAGTCACTACTATTATTATAATTTCTGAACAACCAAGCATTTTAAATACAGAGAAGATAAGTGAAATTAAATATATATATATAAAACTCTAGGAAATGACCGATTTATTATTAGTCTGTGAAAATTCATGTAAATAAATAAAAAAAAATTGACAGAAGATTATATATCAAATGTCTAAATAGTACAAATATATCAAATGATTGGAAAAATACAGTTGTAACATTAATATTTTTGAAAGATGATAATATATTTGAAATTACAGGCCTGTCAATCTTATATTATTTCTATACATTTTTTTTACCAAGATGGATTATATCCTATCTACAGCAAACTTTTGATTCAAATTAATAAATAAAGTCAAAAATACGTGTAGCATAATATAACAGTTTTTTGTGAATAGATTTTGAAAACATTTAATCCTATAACTATTTCTGCAGTGATTAATATATTGAACTATCAAAATGTAAACTAGCCTATTATCATATTCTGAAGAATATTTAGCAAAATGCAAGAGCAGTAGTTAGATTACATGGTTTTAATAAAAACTGATAAAGATATATGTTAGGGGATTTCATAACTTCAAAACTTTTTGCAAAAGTTTTACAAAGAATATTATTAGAATTAAATGGACAAGTTAAGAGAATAAAACTGGTGAGGAAATAATTTCTGTTACATGCTATAATTGTTTTTGAAAACAATGTTTCAAAGCTTCAAAATATGTTGCAAAATTTATCAGATGAAAGTAAAAAATTAGATCTAAAGACAAATACTAAAAGAATTAAATTAATATTTAATGGCTTTTCTCAGAAGAAAATAAATAAATATTGATAATCATAAATTAAAAGAAGTTAATAACTGCAAATGACGTCATTACACTGTTAATATTAATGGGGGTGTAATGGTTATATTTGATCATAGAATCAAACTTGATTTAATTTTAGTAGAAATTATTTAATATTACAAAGAAATGTAAATAGATGTGTTTTACCAAATTTTTATTTTGTCAGAGACTTGACACACACACATATATATATATTATAACAGGTCTGTTACATGGTACCCAATAATATAGTGTGTATGGACAAATATATATAAAGTTAAAAGGAAAAAAAATAAACACGTAAATTTGTAGATATTTCTCTGCACTATCCTGGAATAAAAAATGATTAAATAACTTTGAATTTAAAATAAAATTCTATTATGAAATAAAGATTTTAAAAGGTCCAATAAAAATAATATTTTTATTCTGATTTTAAAATTTAAAAAAGTGTGCTTTATGTTTAAAATAGAAATGGTAATTGTAAATATTTCTATTGTCTATCCTTTTTGAAAAATCTTTTAATTAAAACTTGTATAAAATATCTTTTTTAATTAATGCTTGTATGTATTTCACTATCTAAGTAAAACATGTAGATCACACCTTTAGTAAAATTGCAAAGTTGCTTTCAAAAGTAGCTTTTATTTAAACAGAATTTGAAAAGATTAGTGATCTTTTTGAAAAGATAAGAAAACAAAATTTTAATTAAATGTGTTGCTATTACCCAAATCAATTCTATAAAAGAGCTGATAAAAAATATCAGTTCAATTTGAGTTGCAGTTTTTCTAAGAGCTGGCCAGAAGAGTCTAGTTTTAATATTTTGAGCAGGTGATCAAATTGGTCAGATGCAAAGTTTGAACAATATTTTTTTGAAGACAGTTCTTGTCTTAATTTTTTTGTGAAGCAGTTAGCTCATAGCTACCTTTAAAATTGGCTAAAATATTTGCAGAAGAGTTAGCTGCAGTTTGTTGGTAACTGTAGCAAGAGTGGCCACAGTAAGGCTATCTGCAGTGATGGTGGGCAAAATTATATAGATGACTGCAATGAAGATATAAGAATGCAAGAAACCTGCCCTAATTTATGGTTGAAGTTTTGAATCATGAATCTGACCCACTTCTACATTCACTAGTCTGCTTAAATATGGAGAAGACACTTTGCTGGTCTGAAGTCTGTAAATATGAGACAGAAAGAACCTAAATCAAGAACAACTTACTTAGTTTAACAGGCAGCCCTGGTATCAACTATAGTGTTAGTCTAAAATAGATCTTTAAAAAATATATACATGGACCACACAGGATAGTGAATGTAAAACTATGGCTGTTTAGTCACCATAACACCTATAGACACTATTTGACCATCGTCTATTGAATTGAATTTGAATATGAATCAATTAGATTTATGAAATTATTAAACAAAATTTCTAGATCTTTCATAGATCTTATATAATGATTTGATTTAAAAAGTTTCCCCAGTGGCCATTATTTCTTCAGTAAGACAGATAAATAAAATTTTTCCAGAAAGAGTATATTTATGAGCATCAGGTAGTAACTGACCTCAAGCGCTAATTTCACTAATGCAGCAAGAATTATACTTTTCCTAAAACTCTAACTGATCTTACTTACACTATCTCTAATTAGGTGTCTGATCATAGCTAGCTCGTTCTCAAGACTGAAAGAAAACCTATCAGATGAACAGAGGTATAACAGAGAAATCTGCGTGATTGAATGATCCCTTTTTTCCTTTCTATATCTCTCAAATTTGATCGTGTATAATTTAAAATTTAGCTGCTTTGAATTCCCTACCATGAAACATTTATTACATTAATAATCAATCAAATTTTTTCATCAAACTTAAGGTTTGAGTTTAAAATATATTTAATCTCTGTCTATTTGTATAAGACATATTTACAGAGTTTTGCAAGGCATTTTGACAGGAAAAGAAGTAGGCAAATATAAATGATAAATCTATTTCTTAATTATCTATAAATAATTTCAGTTTCAAAGTATATGATTTTATTCTTACTAGTTTATTAAATCAAGTATTCATAAGACAAAAAATATATAATTCACACATCAACATCTAATATAAAAGAAAAAAAAAACAAATTTTACTAAACATAATGAGTAGGATAAAAAATACAGTTATACACTACAGACTAAATTAATATTTTAACAGTGAATAAGCATTTTGAGGGTAATAGGCAATTCTAAGTTCATTTAATTAAGGCAAAGAAAGTTATATTTATCTTCGGGAGTACGAGATTTTAATAAGGATAAGTTTGCTTACATAAGTTTATGTCATTCTCAGTTAACAATCCAAAGTAAATCTATATTTTTTTAAAGAAAGAAAATATCTGCTATTGGCATAAGTCTGGCATAAGCATACATTTTGTGGTATTAATTGGAATTAATAAATCTTTTAATGGAAGCTTGCTTGGCATATTAGATTCAACACTTTTACTTTCCTCTTTAGGTTATTTTATGCAGTGTATCTATAATTTCCTTAGAATTATCATACATCCAGGCAGTAAGCAGGATCACCTATGTACTTGTAGCATGGGCTGATTGCCTTACATGTATCTGGTTTTACCCCACCATTAAAAGCATTGACATTTTATAAGTTGATCTTCTAAAATACATTTTTTACACGAATGAGTCAATTCAAAGAATTTCAATATTTCATTTAAAACAATTAGAGCATAGCCATACAAATTAATATATCAAAAAAATATTAATAGAACTTTTCTTTCTCAAAATGTCTTCTGTTTTGCATGGCTCTGACTTTCTAATTAAACAATTTCTCTATTATCTATTAATTTCCCAAAGACAGTTTATCATCATTTCTATTTGTCTTTCCCTGGAATGCTTTTAACATTTTTTTATATTTTTGGTATCTTTGTCCACAGTACATTCAGTTATGGTTTCTTGAATTTAAAGTGGTTAAGTAATATAACAAAGAAGTGCCTAGTGGTATATACTGCAAAGTCTTTTCATTACCCTCATTAAAGTAAGACACGATAACACAAAAAGTGTACATTTGACACAATTAATAATAATAAAAAATATATATTTGCATATAACTGTATTTCTCAATTTTTTTAATAACATATTTTTAAATATATTCAGAAACAAACAATTATATATATATTTTTTTCTTTTTTTTTAAAAAAAAAAAAGATTTCAAAATCTATCTCCCTTACATATATATACATCTTTCTTCATATATAGCCACACATTGATGCCAATTTATTGGACTCACACTTATATAGGGCAATAGGTAGATACTATTTACTGCCCTTGTAACAGGGTTTAAATCCAGATATTGTTACACTAGATTATAACTTCCTGATTATGAGTTTCCTGAACTGGTCCATATCAAGAAAAAAACATCATCTGATGAAGAAGTAGTTGTATGTATGTTGCTGTATTTATATCCAGAGAAACACAGATCAAGATATATACATTAAGTTGTATTTTATTTTAAATATTCCTTTAAAAAACATTTGAACTTTAAAACTTAAAGTAAAACTAATAAGTAATTTGAATTGAGTGAACTGTCTAAAAGAGAGACAATTTGGTGTATATATTTTGTAAAGAAATAATTTGCATATTCCTTAAAAATGACATTCTAGGGTGACATATATGGTATAGAATGATTTTTTCTAAGCTCATTTGTTGAAAAAAAAAGACATTTTGGAGTTTATATTTTAAAATAATTCTAAAAAAACAATACAATAATTAGTTAAAGACTGATTTTATTTTTTATTTTTTGAAAAAAAGTACAAATAAAAAAAATGTAAAACTTTTAGATTAATTTAAAATGCATTGATGATCAATCAACAATCACCTGTCAAAAAGTTGATTGTACTTATTTAAAAAGAAAAAAGGAAACTATAAACAGCAAAGTAAAACTTACCATAAAAATATGTGAATGTTATAACATAATTTCAACAAAGAATTAAATTGTGAAAATGTACATTTTAATAACTATTATTTTGACTTGTTAAAAGATATGGCATAAACAACAGATGCACATACATTTTCATGTCCATACACATATGTGTTAATAGATATTGATATCTTTAAAATGTAGTAACTTAAATGTTTAATCCTTTATTATTTTATGACAATTGAAATATAGTCATCAAATATACTGCACTCTATATGTATATATTAAATGCATGTCATATAAACACATTAATGTAATTTTATTATTGTGATAAATACAAATGTTATGCCAAATTTTAGTTATTTTTAAACTCTATTAAAGGTCAATTGAAATGTTTTTATTGTATATTATAAAACACATGTCTGTAGATGGATATATGCATGCATTTATAGAAACCTATTAAGAAATAATGTAATCAATGTAATAACTTGATATTTGTATATTAATCTGTAAATCACAATGTAACAACTTTTATTATTGTGTATATTAATCAAAATCAGAAGGCTTAATTTCATATAGACCTTAATTTTAATTTTTTATTATTGTTAATAAACTTATATTCAGTTGTTAGAGATTATTCCAGTGGTTCCAAATATTTTTAAAATATCTGTTTCCATCATCTCTTGGTAACATACAGTAATAGAGCTTATGTTCTCTGAGTTAGATTTGAGCATGGGCTGAATATATAAATGGGAATGTTTTAGTGCTTTAGGAGCATTCCGGTATGATATTGTCCTGATTTTGGCATGAGGATTATATTCTTCAAAACATCTGCACATTTTTTTTAGTTTAGTTTTATTAAAAATGAAGTTTATAATTGGCCAGTACATTAATAATATTAAGTATCTAGAGCATTGATGATGATGAGCATGTTTTAATATCCAAACATTGATCTATTTTGATTATGTATTTTAACAAATTAGCACTTAGTTCTTGCTTCAAAATTAATATTTCAATAATCTGCTGCAAGCTGGCAAAGGCTCAATAGTTAGCCTAGTCTAGAGAAGACCCATTTCCAATCCAGTCACCAGATTGACTGCTGATTTATATTTGTCATTGTTGAAATACAGCCACAAGATGGACTGCTGATTTATTTTTACTTTGATTGTGGATCATTAATGATGATGAATGGAATTTTTTTATTTGTATTACTTATTATAATGTTGGTGGTGTATAGTTCATCATAGTTGCTCTATGAAGTTAGCTGACTGATCTTTCAGAAATTTTATGATCTCATGCTCTCTTTAATATGATGTTAAATATTACATTAACATTTTTATAACATCTTACTCTCATATTACTTTATACTTTTAATAAATTTTAAATTGAATTGACTGGGGTGGATAATGATGTGCCACCACCCCAGGTACAACTCCTTTCCTGCCTTAATATCCATAATCCATTACAAATACATGTGGGACTGTTGATAATCATATCCTGGTGATCACCACTTCAAATTTATCAATTTGATCTCAAACCACAAATAATAAAAAAAAGTATGCATTTTATGCAGAATTAATTTTAAAAATTACTGTGAAATAGGTGACAATAGTATTGATGATGATTATATAAAATAGTAAGTTTCATGTATGTTTAAAATAGTTCATGTTTAGAATTAAATAGAAAATCTATGAATTTGGAGATTGGATTCCATGATTGATTGTTGAAATTTATTTAGCTGTATTGTTAGTTTTGATGATGGATGGAGGGTTTTGTCATTTGATTAAGTATTCAATGTTTACATACAACCATGTTAGGTATCCTAGCTCAGCTATGTACTCCAAACCATTTTCCGTACTAATACTGTTTGTCATAGAGCAGTTAATGTAGTCTTGCCATGATACCAGCTTCTAAGTCTCCAAAAAGAAGAAGCAAGGCATAGCTTGTATTTTCCAATCCATAAATATCCAAGAAGCAGGATATGGTTTTGTATTTTCAATCCCCTCCATGAGAGAGTGCTTTGCAAATATTTTTGCAGAACAATTATAAGGGTTATAGTAGCTTATATTGTCTAAATTGAGGTAATCCTCATGGTTTTCATGGTGCATTGTATACTTATAGTCCATTGACTGAATACTTTATCTATCTCAAAATTGCAGATGAGTATTCAATCTGTTAACTGTCAGATGTCTGTCAGATCTCTAAAAAATTGAGGAAGTACATAGTTTTTGATAATAACTTTGTTTTGATTATACATGTAGATTATGTAAAATATTGTTAGAAAGGTGGTTCATGTATACTTTCTCCTTTCTCAGAATGCACAAATATATATATATATATATATATATATTTGTCCATTCTGACTTTATATATATATATATATATATATATATATAAAGTTGAAAGGAAAAGTAGAAATAAACACAGACATAAATTTGTAGATATTTCTCTACACTATCCTGGAATAATAAAGACTTAAATAGCTCTGTTATTAAAATAAAATTCTATTATGAAATAAAGATTTTACAAGAACTAATAAAAATAATATTTTTATTCTGATTTTGAAAATTAAAACAAGTGTGTTTTATGTTAAAAATAGAACTGATAATTGTTAATATTCCCATTATCTATTTTTGAAAAAAAATCTTTAATTAAAATGTGTATAAAATATCCTTTTTATGTAGTTCATTATCTAAGTAAAAGATGTAGATCACACCTTTGGTAAAATTGCAAAGCTGCATTCAAAAGTAGCTTTTAATTAAAAGGGATCTTTTGAAAAGATAAAAAAACTTCTGAATTAAATATGTTCATATCACTCCAAACCAATCTTATTAAAGTGCTGATAAAAATATCAATTCAGTTTGAGTTGCAGTTTTTGGAAGAGCTGGCCAGAAGAGTCTAGTTTTAATATTTTGAGAAAGTGGTCAAATTGGCCAGCTGCACAGTTTAAACAGTAATTATTTTGAAGACATTCTTGTCTTGATATTTTTGAAGCAGTTGGCTCATAGCTAGTTTCAAATTTGGCTAAAATATTTTGTGAAGAGTTAGCTGCAGTTTGTTGGTAACTGTAGCAGAGAGTGGCTACAGTAATGCTAGCTGCAGAGATAGCTGTCAAAATTATAGAGAGGATTGCAAGGAAGATATAAGAATGCAAGAAAACAGCTGCTGTAATATACTGCTGTAGTTTCGAATCATGAAGCTGACTCACTTCTATATTCACCAGTCTGCTTAAATATAAAAAAACAGTTTGCTGGCCTGAAGTCTGCAAGTCCAAGACAGAATGGAACCTAAATCTAGACCAACTTACTTGGATTATAACTTCCTAATTATGACTTTTCTGAACTAGTCTCCACCAAAAGAAACCATCAGTTAATGAAGAATTAGTTATATGTATGCAGCTGTGTTTATATTCAGAGAAGCACAGATAAATGTATATACAGTGAGTTGTATTTTTTTTTAAATATTCCATAAAAATACATTTTAACTTAGTAACTTAAAGTAAAACAAATAAGTAATTTGCTTGAGTCAAATGTCTAAAAGAGAGACAATTTACTATACATATTTTGTAAAAAAACTAATTTTGATATTCCTTAAAAATTACATTCTGGGGATAAGATATATGGTATAGAATGATTTTGTTTAAGCTCATTTGTCAAGAGAACATGAAAGACATTTTGGGGATTATATTTTTAAATAATTCTAAAAATACATTATAATAATCAGTTAAAAACAGATTTCATTTTATTATTGTGATAAATACAAATGTTATCTAAAATTTTAGTCATTTTTAATCTTTGTTAAATGTCAGTTGAAATGTTTTCATTGTATTTTATAAAATGCATGTCTGAGGATGGATATATGTATGTATTTATACAAACCTATTAAGAAGTAATGTAATCAATGCAATAACTTGAAATTTGTATATTAATTGTGAATCACAATGTGATAACTTTTATTATTGTGCATATTAATCAAAATCAGAAGGCTTAATTTCATATAGATCTTAATTTAATTTTTTTTGTTATTTTTTGCTTATAAACTTATATTTTGTTGTTAAAAATATTTCAATAATTCTAAATATTTTTAGAATATCTGTTTCCATCATCTTTTAGCCACATACAGTAATAGAACTTATACTCTCTTAACTAGATTCGAGTATGGGCTAAAAATTTAAATGGGACATTTCAATGCTTTAGGAGGATTCTAATTTGACATTGTCCTGGTTTTGGTATGAGGATTATATTATTCAACACTCCTGCATTTCTTTTGTTTTAGATTAGTCTTATTAAAAATTAAGTTTATAGTAGGCCCATACATTAATGGTACTAAGTGGCAAGAGCATTGTTGATGATTATCATGTTTTAATATCCAGGCATTGATTTATTTTTATTATGTATTCTAATGGATTAGCACTTAGTTGGTGGTTCAAAATTAATATTTCAATCATCTTCCACAATCTGGAATGACTCAATAGTTAGCCTAGTATACAGATGACCCTTTTCAAATCCAGTCACCAGATTGACTGTTAATTTATATTTTTTATTGTTAAACTCCAGATACAAGATGGACTGTTGATTTGGTTTTATTTTGATTGGAGATCATTCATGATGATGAATGGTATTTCTTTCTTTGTATTACTTATTATAATGATGGTTGATATATAGTTAATCATAGTTGCTATAAGGAATTAGCTGGCTGATCTCTTAGAGAATTTATGGTCTCATGTTCTCTTTACTATGATGTTAAACATTACTTTAACATTTTTATAACATCTTACTATTATATTACTTTATAATTTTAATAAATTTTAAATTGAATTGAGTGGTATGGATAATGGTGTGCCATCACCCCAGATACAACCTTCTTTTCTTCCTTAATACTCCCATCCCATTACAATATATATATATATATATATATGTAATGTATATAGATATATATATATATATATATATATATATATATATATATATATTCTAACATTCACATAGGTAAATGAGGAATTCATAATATTATTTCTTATACTTCCATGTAGTAAAAATGTAATAGCTAAATAACTGGAATTTCGGTACAATAACAAGTACATTAATTTCTTCTTCCTCAAATCATAAGAATGTGCTTGGTGAGATTTAAAATTTGTAATTTTTTCTTTTATTATTTTCTCTTCATATCCAATTTCTATTGACAGTAATTGAATGATCTGACCAGAGACTGCTTAGGAAAGCTATAGAGATTTTTACAGGGCTCAAGAGCATAAATGAGATGTGAATTGAAGAAAATTAACAACATTTGGACTGAGGATACTTTTGTAGAAGCTGTACAACAGAACTTCAACACCCATGTTTGCTTTAATTATTCATTTACAGGGATATTGAAAAATCTTGCAAACGATATGGCTGACTACAACCTACCACATTTAATATTATTTTTTTAACATGATTCTACAAAACAAAAAATATATAAAAAATTACTAATGATTGTGTAATTAAAAAATAATAATATAAATAACAAATGAAAAGATAGTCAAAGAAAGTACAGAAAATGTATGTTACAAATATGGATTCTTTGTGTCAGCCAGGCATAAATTCTTTATAGCATGTATCACGGTCACAATTAAGTAATATTTTAGCAATTGGCACAACATAAATTGTATTAAATTGAAATCAGTGTGTTGACTCACAGTTTTTTTATGCTTTTTGTTTTAGTTATTGACAGATTCCAAACATTAATCACTTCCACAAAAAAAAAAAAAAAAAAAACAAGTGAAGAAAAAGCTCAAAAATACTATTACACTAAATGTAACAAAATGCTACCAAATAATAACAACAATATTTGCAATGTGTTTATGTTCATACACTATCATATACTTAAAAAATATTAATTGTATATTGTGAAATAAAAATTTTAAGCCATTTAGTAATATTATTTAATGTAACCTTAACTTATAATTCTTTTTCTTAATGTTGTTTAATTTTAATAAATTACATAGATTCGGTGCAATATTTTTGAAAAAATAAATATAACAAATACTTGAGGCCCCTGAAAATGTATAACTAAGAGAAGCAGGGGTGGCAAACATCTATTATACAATTTCTACAAAAGTACTTCAAAAAGCTATTAGTGGATAAAATATTTTTTCAAACTTCTCTATGGTGAAGGAATAATAAAAGAAAAAGATAACACTTTTAAATCTCACCACACTCATTGTTAGGATTTGAGAAAAAAAAAGCTTTGGAGAAAGTACTTATTATTGTACTGAAACATCAGCTATATTTAGCTATTATATTTTCACTATACAGAAGCTCCTGGAAATAATGCTATATTGTAACACTAGTGAGACGTAAATTATATAACTCACATATATCTGTGTTATGTATTTCAAATATTTAAAAATATATGATCAGATTTATTAAAAAAGAAAGATGAAATTAATGAAAGTAGTAAAAAAAAACCTAATTATTGAGGAAGTAGTTTTAAAATGTAATTTTGCAACAGCAAAAAATTGTATCATTTTTTTTAAAATAGGAAAGTTTTGGTATTGAGAGCAGGTAGAAGAAAAACTAAAATAAAAAGATTTAAAACCCACCCTCTTCTTTGTATAAATTAAAAAAAATAAATGTTTAAAAATAAGTAAATATAAAAAATCAGAATAAAAAATAGTTTGTAAAAGAAAACTTTCAAAAATGTAATTAGTTTAAAAGATTACTGACTGATAAAAAAAGGTAACATGTAAACTATCTCATAAAAGTGATAGTAGATCAATCTAAAAATAGATTAGATAACGTGCAATGTAAAAGGGTAATTAAAGATCAGACTTAAGTTATGATTAAAATTTAAAATAATGATAACAAATTAAAACAATGAAAGTGGAAGTGTATAAAAAGTCACAGCCACTATTATTGTTCAGTTCCAGCCTTCATTTTGTGATTGAATTATTCCTGTCTTCAATTTGTTAGATCATTTTGGTCTTCATGCTATTATTGATACATTATGTTATTCACTGCTCCAGAGATTCAGAAATCTAAGAACAGAATAAAACAAGTCATTACTGCAACAGAAAAGATTGTTGCAGAAGCTGCCAAAGTAGCAACATGTGTTGCTATAATGTTTTAGAAGAGGTTGACTGGGCTCCATGCCCAAAGTCCTCTGCAAATAAATTGTCCTGTCTCAACCATCATTGGAAACTGATGCCAAAATGGTGAAATAGTTGCTGACACTAAATATCTCTCTCATTGCCAAGACAGAGAAATGAAAAACAAGGCCTGAAACCATCGAAGGAGACCAAAAACCAACCAGTTGGAAATTAGCAATCATAAAAACCTAGGTAATATATTTTAATCACTGTCTATAGAATCTTTATATTTTGTAAATGAATGTACTTTAAAAATGTCTATGATAAAATTGAGCCTGATTAATCATTTATATTTTTATATATGTAAATTTCCATATTATGTTATGTTATATTATAATGTGTGTGCTTGGATGAATATTAAAGTTTGATTAATTTTTATTTGATATGCTCTCCCTCTCTCTAGTCACTGTGTCACCATTATTTAAGAGCATAGTCATTTTTATGTGTTAAATAAATATGCTGGATTCCTGATACAGAGTATGCACTAGCTTGGGATATTTCAAACACTAGATTTGTGGCTTGGCATTCAAGAATTCTGACCATATATAATTTATATAGCTTTATGGTGCCTGTGTTGTATACTCAAAACAAATAAAATGCTCTGGGTATTGATCTAGCAGTCAAGGAGTGCTATGGTCTGGAAATATAATTGTATGTTGTGCTTGTATAGCCTCAATCTGGTCATAGATACCATGGATTGTTGATCTATAAATGGTATTCTCCTCCTCTGCTTGAAGGGCCAGTCCATTTCCACAGTTATAAAATTGCCAGAAGTTAATTGCAAATTTAAAAAAAAATTGCAATAAATGTGCAACAGATGCGGTTCAATATAATTCATTTATTACATTAATGTTAAGTCCAAATACTAACACAAAATATTTAATTTAACATTTATAATAATTATAAATAAATGTAATGTTTGTAATGACATTATATATGCTTATGCCATGAAACACTTATATTGATTACTATATTAGTTTAAACTTAAATTTATGATCATATATAATCTATAGTACTGATATGTACTACTTGTACAACCCGCATTTCTTTGATATTATTTATGTTTTGATATAGAATTATTTATACACAACTAGTTAATAACTAAATTTACTAAGCAATATACCTTTATGAATAAATTTCATACAATACAGGAAAATAATTAGCAGATTAAATTCAAATCTTAGAAATATATGAAGCTTAAAAACATCAGACTGAGTAAAATAATGTTTCTAAATTTAGTAAACTTTTTTTTTCATATGTCAAATGTGTTGACCAGGAAATGATCCTAGGCCAGCTGCTTGGAAGGCAGCTATGCTAACCACTAGACCACCGATGCTTGACTAGTTAACTTTTTAGCAGTATATTTGATTCTATGAAAGCTAAATTATTAAAAACATTATATGTAGAATCATGGAAAACAATCACTAATAAATGCTAAAAAAAGCCAAATAATGTTTACAGTGCAACATTGGGTTTATGGTAAATACCATTTTTCCTTATATGTGAGGTCATCTGCAGTTAAGAAATAACTATAATAATTAAATATCATGTGATTTTATTGTCTAAATAAAACCTTACTTTTAAATATCTTGATATTAAATACAATTCTTTATTAACTATGAATTGTTGAGTGATAAATGTTCTTTATTTTTTATGATTAGATCAATGCAATAGGTAACAATAAATCAACATTTGGATCACCCAGTACAGGGATGGAGATCTTTTCAGTAGTTCAGGTAAAGTAACATCAAATAAAAAGTACATATTTATCAGGTTTTTTACTTGACTGATGGTCACAACTTGCACAGATTTTTTATTGTTTTAACTTTTAACTAAAAATATTTAGTTTCCTACTTGCAAACAAATATTAAAGGATCAACCGGTTGACAATAATTTAGTTACCTATTCAGAGATTGTTGGAACTGGAAACAAAATGATTTGGTGTTTAAATTAATTTTGTATTTAGAAACCTTCTTTAGTTCCAGTTAAAGTAATTCTTCAATCGATTTCATCTTTAAAAAATCGATTTAAACTTTTTAAATTCATTTGTAAATGATACTTTAAGTAAAGAGAAAAAAATCTTTCATTAATAGTTTTATGTGTAAAGTATTTACCTACACAACGATGTTTCTATTTTAAATCCATGTCCTTATATTGTTTTCTGAAAACCAAATAAGCATAGATTAATCCCAGTCATTTATTGGTACATTATAATGACGACTAGTTATTTTATTTATTGCCTAAGTTAGTTAACATTTTTATATACTAAATTAACAATAAACTCAAATGTGTTGAAATCAGCCCAGTTTTGTTATAAATTATTTAGTTATTAAATTAAATAAAAAATATATAATTAAAACATAAAATATAATCTAATTATCATATGCTTTTACAGTCATTTTTTATTTTTATTTCGTGAAATGCAAAATATACATTTATAACTTTAGTTAATTGATTAAACATTTCTTTATATCTATATATAATATTAATAAAGACATTGAAAACAATTATTAAATTTGAAAAAAAAAACGTTTAGAATCTGAATTCAAATTTTAATATTATTAATAAATATCATGTAAAATAAACAGATTAGTATTCAGACTAATTACATTTCAAAATCTAACCCTATCAGATATAGTATCACTATGTATATATTTTTTGTATATATTATTTTCCTTATACATATTTTTATGCTCTATCTTTATAAGTGCAAAATAATGATTATATGTAAACATATTCCGATTTTTTATCAAGCGTTGGCGGTCGAGTGGCCTTACAAGCAGTTGTCCCGGATTAGCGGCTCGCTTCCCGGCCAATGCTATGACGCATGAAAAAAAAAGATGTTAACGAGCAAATGAAACAGGCATTAAAACAATTAATATATTGTAACTAAAACAAGTCATGATAACAGCTCATAATATATCCATTACAAAGATGCATGAAAAAACTCTTATTGATGGAGTAATACATTTATAGATTGTCGTATGTGTATGTATGCATATATTAGATATAATATACATAATACTTAAGTATACTGGTTTAAAAAAATTCAAGAAAATTAATTTTTATATTTAATATAATACTATTTCATAATGGAAAGTTAATTTGTAATAGATTAAAATTAATAAAATGATAAATTATGTTGTAAAAGAAAAAAAAAGTAGTTTTGAAGCATAGAAGAATTTGAATTGCTGTACATTATATAAAAAAATTAAAGTATATTGTGCCTGTTTTTGATCTGCCCCCTTGGATAGATTTTTAAATGGACAATTTACTCTTTTTTATAGTAAATGAAATGGGAAATCTGAATATGCTATTCAAAACTGTGGATCTTAAAATAAAAAAATGTTATCAATTTTTAAAAGTCGGTAATATTTTTTTCTTTCTTCCTAGCAATGTAAATAAATAAAAAAAAAAGCAACAACTTTTTTCTTTTGTTTATTTATTTATAAAATAACGATTTAATTTTAAAATGTCTGTAAAATTATTTTGTTTCCTCAATATGTGAAGAAAATAAAAAAAAAATCATATTGTTGTAAAATAACAGATGCCAAATCTTCTAACTAGCTTTTTATAACTTATTGTTTTGAAAAACCTGCGTCCAGCAATAAGTGTGAACAACAGCAAGTGGGATATAAATAGTTCAAAAACAAGCAACTAAAGCAGTCTACTTTAATCTATTCCAGATCATAATTTAAAAGCAGTTTTGCAGTAATCTCGTGCAGAAAGAAAAATTACTGGTTAAAACAGTATTCCATCTTAGTTTGTATTGCCAGTTGCTTGATGATGTTAACAGTTTTTTCAATACTAATATACAGCACACCAACCATGGCATTTACCAGCAGAAGACCATCTAGTATGTGTGACTAGGAACCAACAACCAAAACAATCAAAACACTCTGAAAATACAATTGGATCCATGGACTAACACTGGAGTTTTTTAAAACTAACCATTGCCTGCTTTAACTATGCTATGAGAAAAAAAGTGAACAGTGCTGTAAAATCTACCAGAACTATTGACTAACTTCACCAGCACCACTGATTATCTCATCTATCATTACCAGTGCACCAGAAAGATAACTACCACCTTTAGCAAAAACTAATGAAGGATCATTCATAAATATAAGAAAAGAATAATATCTGCAGAAAATCATGGTTTTAACTTTTTTTTTAACTTTTCACTCAGTAAGATCTTATCAGTACAATTATTCTAAGTTCTTAAAATAATAATAGTTCTTATTCTTATTATCTTTATATTTTATATATCTATTAATAATTGCAAGTATATAATCAACAATTTCATATATTTATTATTAATAAATTCTTATTTTTTATTAATCCATTTAGTTTGTATTTGTTTATCAAACTCAATCCAATTTATACTATTAACCTATCCATAATCCTGAGAAATCATACAATTCATGAGGGATATGCAGGAAATGCAGTAATACTTTATTAATTATGATGATCAGGTGTTAAAAAGTTTTTCAGAAGTAAACTTTCTTTTTAGGAGGTTTGGTATCCTAAAATTTCATTTGGTACCATAAAATTTCATTTTTAAAAAATTATTTCTTGAAACTAGAAAAAATAAATTAAAAATATTTTTGGGAAGACTTATACTTAGTTTAATTTTCATGCTAGCTTATAAATCATCATCATCATCATTACAGAAGTTTGGTTATTATTCTTATATATATTTTAATTTAATATTTTTATTGAAAGTGAATTAACCATTTTTAATCTAAATATTATTTTTGCTGAAATAGAGTCAAAAATTATCATTACATAATGTATTGAATATTTGAAAAGCTAAAAATTATCATTACAATATGCAATGAGGGCAACTTATAATGATACATATGTAGTATAAAAGAACAATGTTTATTTTGGTTCATAGAAATTTAATCTGTAGGAGTCCAACTTTGCATGGCAGAGCATTAAAATATTTCTTTTATTGGCATAAAAAATTATAACTGATTACATATCAATAAAACAAGCCAATAAAATTAGAAGATATTTATTTATATTATAATAAATAATATTTCTGTAGTCTAATTTTAACTAAATCACTCTCACATTAGGTAAGGACTGGTTTCTATTCAGTTTTTATATCTTGGTGGAATGAAATCATATATGACTAAAAACATGTGGAAAAGATATAAGATCTCTAAGATGCACATTTTATGCTAAACTAGTACTCATCAATTCGCCCAGACCACAGTCTTTTACAAATATATTTGACATTGTTCAGTACACATGAATAGCCTATCACTAGAGTTTAATTGATATATGTTAAACTTGCTGCTCTCCCAACTTTGACAAAATTACTTGATGACAGTATATTAGTATTTTTTATTAGTCATTCATTAAATTAGAGATTTTCCAATAATGAATAATATTTCTGTAGTATAATTTTCATTACACCACCTTGTGTGAGAGTGACATAGTGAAAATTACTCTACAGAAATATTAGTCACTATTCGATAATCTCTAGTCTAATGAATAACTAATAAAATTATTAATGTTTATTTATTGGATAATATCTAGTCTAATAAATGACTAATAAAATTATTAATTTATTTACATGTATTTAACAACAACTAGAAAATAGTTCCACTTTTCTTTAACTTATGAGTATATAAACACAATGTATATATAAACAAGCACAAATAGATGCAATAAATGACTGATTATAATTTTTTGTATATTTTCTCCACTTCGCATTAAAAGTGTATATATATATATATAATTTATAGATGGTAATTTTATTAATGTTGATTTTATATTCATCAGATTATATATTTTTTAAAATATATTTTGTTTATTTTTTCATGAAAATTATTTTAATCTATACCAAATCAGATATGAATATTTTATTTGAAATTCAAGTATTATTAATATATATGTAATTATATAATTAAATATATATAAATACAATAATCAGATATATTTTAAAATTTGTATCCACTTAGGATGGTTAGCCTTTCAAAGTGTTATTTGACAAAAACTATGAGGATAGTTGAAAGTGCTCCGAAGTGGATAAAATTTTTTAAATATATCAGATTACTGTATTTATAAATATTCAATTATATAATTAGGTATACTGCTTTGAAGAAATACAGGTAGTAAATTATATATATATAATGAATATGTTTCAGGCCATCAAGTTAATAGCTAAAAAAATAGTTTAATGAAATAAAATATTCGTTTTAATTAAAGTATTTTAAAAAAATATTTTTATAAATTAATCCAAAGCTGGGGTGTATTAGTGAGCTATAAATGTAATTCAGTAATATTAAATTAAATTCAGTATTAAGATAATCAATGGTATTAATAAATTGAATTTATTTAATAATGTAACTAATTTTTTAAATTACTATCATATTGATAAGGAATAGTGACTATGTGGTTTAATATCAATCCAAGTAAAAAATAATGGCAACTGTGGTTATTAAAAAAAAACCAAACAACCAAAATATATAGCTACTGAACTGAACTCTGATTTATATAACTATACAACCAGATTTGCTTGGATTTAAAACGTTATGTTTTAATTTGGTCTGATATCTTTATAAGTAACCAAAAATATAAAATATGGAGCGCAAAAAAGGGGTGCATTACATCCACAGATCCAGGTGTGAAGCTCCCTGATCCAATATCACACACTCATGAAATTCATAAACTAGACATTGGTCTAGTAATATTGTATGAGAAAGTGATGGATGGGATTATTACATACAATCTTTCAGCAGCTATTGATAACTAAACCTTACATTAGGTGTCACTATTGTTTAAAAACATTTTTGCAACTACTTTAACAATTTGTATAATCATTAAAAATGGTTTTTACGATATGTGTTAATATAATAAAGAAGGATATAATCAAAATAATCGTCAATATTTTACTATATTATAATTGGACTTTATCAGCAAATTTTAACCCCTCATATAAGTCTATTGTCAATCAATTTCAGGGGAAAAAATAAAAAAATAATAAAAGAACATTCAGTGATTGTACCAAATAGTTTCCCCAAAAAGACTTTTTGAAGAAATAGGAAATAAATTAATAATTTAGATTAATTAATATAGCAGTCATAAGAAATTAATTTAATTAATAAAAGATTGTATAAATCCAAAATATAATGTTTATGGTAAACATATACTAAAAGAAAAATATAATTAAAAAAACAACAACAAAACATCGATATTTTAAAGCCTTCTAAATAAGAATATAATAAAAAAAAAAATGACATAAAATATAAATAAAAAAAAAAGCTGTGATTTGGTTTAGATAAAATTGTGAAAAGTATTTTATTGTACTAATAATTACATATCCTTTCATCATTTAATATTAATTGTTAAATAAAGATAATGCAACATATAATTATTACTAAAATATTATCTTTATTCTAAAAACTGAATAATTAATTTTAAATTATTTTTCAATATTATTTTAATTGTTATAAATATAAAGACATAAAACAAAATTATAAGTGATTAATAAATTATATGACCAATTAATATTGAAGTCAAAATAAATATAAATAGTATAATCAAATAAAAAGATAATGTACATAATATGAAGGATTTTTATTAGTCATTTATTAAACTAGAGATTATACACTAACGATTAATATTTATCTACTGTAATTTTTATTACAAGATTTTTATGCAAGAAAGGAACTGTTTTTTATCTGCTTTTAATACGTTATGGAGAGGTATAATTGTAAAAATATGACCAGAGCCATGTAAAAAAAATGTATGATCCCCAAGATGAACATTTAGATCAGCATGAAATTTCCATCATGAGTATAATATACCTATTCCCCATGTCTTTGGTCATATGCTTATAGTTATACTTCTCCACAGGTGGTTAAAAGTGGATAGAAATCAGTTCCTATCCTGCATAAGAGTAATGTAGTTAAAATTACACTCCAGTAATATTATTTATTAGTTTATAATTGCTAGTCTAATTAATGACCAATAAAAATTATTTATATATTTCCATCAAGTGGTTTGTGTCAAATTTGTAAGGGCAGAGAGTTTGACACTTATCACAAAAACTGTAGTAATTTGGCTATATATATATATATATATTGTAAATATCGATAAGTCTATCTATATTTTAAAAATTATCATTTGTTATATATAAAAAAAAAAGCCTCTTTGAGTTGATGTTTATACATGAAGTATTATTGTTTATGGTTATTAAGTATAGTTATTGTTTGAAGTTATTATCTTATTTATATGTTGATGGTACATCGTTATGAATATTTAATTATTATAAATAAATAAAGACATATAAATTGTTGATTATAAAAAAATTATTTTATTTGCAGTGATTATTAAAAAAATGCAATATTATTATTTATGTATATTTTTAAAGCTGTCAAGTAAATTTTCAATTTAATATTTTTTATATATATATGTTTGATATTTTTTTTTTTTTAATGTTAATTGTTTAAAAGAAAACATGTGTAACGAGGGTTTTCAAAACAGCATTTGCTAGCACGTGGAGCAACAACAAAAGGAAGCCATTATTATTATTAGGATGGTGATTAGAAAAACAAAAGGATAAAATTCTGTTGTACTTTGTTTCTTTGAAATTACCATTCTTCAGAATATTGGAATAAGATAGATTTCTATGGTAAATACATAAATCATGACAGGCTAATAGAAATATATCGCAGCCAAGAGGCTGCACCATTTTCTTTCATTTATTCCAAAGCAGTTTAAAAAGAAAAAACTAAGAAAAGTTCAATACATATATTTCATCGCGTCTGAAGCCGAAATTTGACATAGCTATCTGGAATCTATAATGGTCAATCTAATAATAATCTGGAGATAACTAGAATTAATATATTGGATTTAACATTTCAATTTATTTATTTATTTTTCAAGGAAAGAAATTTTAGAAGGATAAAAATATACATATATCCAAGAATTGACAATTTTCTCTAACGTGATAGTTTCCTCACCTTAACTAGAATGCATTCTAATATTAAACGGATAAAGAAATAAAACAAAGGAATAAGTTGACTTTTGAAGGAAAACTGGACATGTGAACTTTGAAAGGTAGTTAATAATTTTATATGTATAAATGATATATAAATATATTTTTGAGATTGATATTTTTGTTTACTTTTATTTTTCATTATAAAAATATAACGTTTTATAAATAGTCAATTCAAGCGTCTTGTTTTCTAACAGCAATAAACGTTTAACAGGTGTTAAAATTAACACTTAAGTAATTTAAAATCTTAAAGTATGGCTTATAAGTTTGGGTTGCATATGAGTTGTTATGTATATTTTAATAAGTAAATTTATATTCGCAAATTTTTATTATAAAAAAAAAAATGTTTTATTATTAATTTATTTCCATTTTTTTTTTTAACTTTATATAATGATTCTTATGCATACCAAAACAATAATTTATATGTATTTGCTGTATATAATATTTTTTTTTATTATTTTAAATATCTGAAAAATATAAATATGGATTTGTATTTATATTGATATCTACTTGTTAAGCACAGATATGTCTTTATATATTTAATATATATACTTATTGCAAGTATATATGTATATTTATTATTTGGGTTTGTATTTAAAACATTGATATTACCTAAAATTAAACCATAATATAAAATAAAGGATGTACTATTTGTTTTATAAGTAATGCCTTTGTAATTTATTTGAAAGAGTATTAATATTTTATTCTTATTTTTCTTTTAATGCCAGAGTCATTATGAAATTAATTGAATTCACAATTTAATAGAGGATAACTTCATATTTCACTTATTGTTTAGTCTTTAGGCCACTTACACATATTGTTATTCATTGATATGTTTAGATATACATAAATTTACATAATAGATGTGTATATTGGATTTAATAGAATTCCCTTTGTTTCTGATATATATTTGATTAGTTAGTCATATCAACCTTGAAAATAAATTATAATGATAGATCTCATTGCTCTGTATGATTTTAGATTTATTTCATGTATAGCTAGTTGGAAGGGCATATAAACAATTTATTTAAATATAACTGGGATAATTTTGTTTTTCTTCATTTAAATCATACAATCTATTATATTAGGCTTTCTCAACAATTGGATTCATTTAGATTATATATATTCCATTACGTTTATCATCCAATGTTTGAAGCATTATTTTCTTCTCATATATTGATGTTCCATTACATTTGAGGTATAATATGTTTATATGATATATTGTCCATTACATTTGGCACCACAAACTGTTGGTCCCAGTTAACTGATGATTGGTATAATGGAGTAAAAGTATGTTCCATTACATTTGAACGCCACAACGTGGTCAGCATAATATGTTCGTTTAATTATTCATTACATTTGGTGTATCAAAGTTAGGGGCTTGGTTAACTAATGATTATTGTTGCAAAAGTTCATATGTTTATTTTCATTTGAGATCATATAAAGATACATTCCATTATATTTGGCTTTCCCAATGTTTGGGGCCTTCTTTCTTCAATTTAAATGGAATGCAGCAAGTACGTTCCATTACATTTGGCGCAACAACTAGGGCTCGAAATAAGCTAATTAGGGCTTGAAATACCCCACATACCTGAGAGATGTGTAGTATATATATTGATATGAGATGTATAGTTTAAAGAAAGAGAAGCATTTTTGTGTGTTTAATTTTTTTTTTTATATAAATGGAAATATTTTGGCCTTATGTTTAGATGGTGATGGTTACTGTTATTGTATTTTTTTTAATGATGAAAGATAAATATAGTCATGAAGCAGTTTAATTTCAATTTAAAAATTATATTGATGGTGTTAAATTATAGCATAATAATTTTGTCCATATTTGGAAAGTTTATGTTGTAGAAAATCTATAATTTTGAAGGTTGGATTGGATATTTGATTGTTGGAGTTTGGTTGGTTCTGTTGCAAGTATTGATGTTGGATGGGGAATTTTTGTCATTGTCTTGAGGATGTGATGCATTCATGTCACTTGTGATTGATTGATCTCATTTACTGCTCCAACCCAAATTTTGATGTTAGTTATTATTTATCATGAAGCAGTTAACAGTAGTCCTGCCATGATTTTACCTTTAAGACTCCAGAGAGAGTAAGGTATAATTATTTTGATATATGTATAATATTTGCCTCTAAGTCTCCCAAAGATGAGCAAGGAAATATTTTATAAATAATAGCCCCTAAGACTTGGATGTAAGCAGGGCAGTGTAATAGTGTTTTCAGAAAATTATTATGGGTTGTAGTAGCTTGGATAGAATGAAATGTGATAGTCATCTAAGTGTTCATGAAACATTGTATGCTTTAGGAGTAATGATTGAATTCTTTTATCTATATCAAAATTGTGAAGTGCTAATCAATCTTTTGGCTGTCAGTATCTGTCGGATCTTTGGAGGAATAGATAAGTATATAACTTAAATATATAACACCAAACTTAAGGGCTTGATTAATTGATTATTGTTTGTAACAAATAATCTATTACATTGATTATCAATTAGGGTTTGAAAACAAACATATCAATGTTTTATTTTCCATTATAAGTGACTTTTAAACATGAAGTTCAATTAGTGAATGTTTGTTGATGATAAACTGCATTAGTACAATTTTAGTAAAATAGTGTTTTGGGCACAAAAGTAAATAATTAGTGAAGTTAATTTTTTTTTATGTATATAAAATGTTATTAAGTTTTAAGGTCCAGAAAATTTATAGGTATCAATTTAGTAAGTTTATGCTTAACTACCATTATCTTGAGTGCGAAAGTTATCTCACAATATTATTGAATTGGTTGTTTTCAAGGCATGTGAACATTTTATTGTATTTTAAATATTTCAAGGTTATATTGAATTTGATATGAAATTTCCACATTTCAATATTGTATAAGTGTAGAATATTTATTATCATTAAATATAAATAAATGTTATTTAGTGATATCAGTTGTTACTCTCTACATATATATATATATATTTTAGAGAAATTTGTTGATGTTATGGTGATAGATGAGATTTTTTTTTTAAGCCAAGAAGTTCATGAGTTCAAACAACTGAAATTTAGATTGTCGGATAGCTACTATGAATAATAAAATTAAAAGGCTTGTACTTTTCTTAGTTGAGTAATTGCTTGTTGGGATAATGATTGGAGATGGTGAGCCCTTGATCTGTGGTAATTACTATATAGAAATATATATATATATCTTAGATTTTTTTTTATGAGTATATAATATTGTAGTTCTAATAATAATGGACAACAGTAGTGAAATGCCAGTTAGTGGTGATTTTGATTTAAGAGATTTTATGGAAAAATTTTCCCAGAGACTAGAATCTAGATTAAAAACAAATTCTGATGAACTTAGAGCTGAGATAAAAACAAATTCTGATGAATTTTTACAGAAAGTAGATGTTATATTAAAAACCAACTCTGAGAAACTAGAGTCAAGATTAAAAACTAATTCTGATGAACTTTCCCAAAAACTAGAGTCTAGTTTAAAAACCAACTCTGATGAACTAAAAGAGGTACTTAGAGCGGAGATGAAAACCAATTCTGATGAACTTGCTAGAGAATTAAAAGTTGCATCAAATGCTTTGGTAGATGATAGTGTTATGGGTATAGATACAAAAGTTCATAAAGAACCCATTGAAGTGATTAGTAAAAATATAAATGAAAATGAAGAGTATGTTAAAATAGTTGATAAATCCTTAGAAATAAAATTAAATTCACAAAAGCAATCAGAAGAAGTAGAATTAAGTTGTGAAAGATTAAAGGACACTGTTGAGAATTTAGAAATTGGACAGTTAGGTTTTCAATGGTTAGACATTAGTGCTCTAGAGTTAGGAGAAATAAAAATGCATTATAATAAAATGAATGAAAGTGTTCAAACTTTAGAAGTTGAATTAAGTTCACCAGAAAAGATTAAAATTAACTCTCAAAAATTACTAGAAAGAACAGAATGTGTTTATCAAAGTCAATATAAAGAACAGTATCATGGTAATTTTGTGTGGTACAAAGAAAGCATATTTTTATATATATTAGAACATAAATATTTGAGTGGTAATTTGTACCATTGTCGCAATAGAAATGACTTATTTTACAAGTATGCCAGCAGGACAAATTTAGTAAGATATATCTTATTGAAATTTGAAAGAAATAAAAAGGTAAAGAAATCTATAGAGAATTTTCTTTATGAAAATTGTAATAGAAGGATGAAAGTAGGCAAAGCAAAAGTTAAACTTAAAGTTATAGATGGAAAGGTAAATAATATTGATTTTCTTAGAGAGAATATTGATAAGGAAAGAGATGTAGGGAAAGCAAAGGTAAAATTTAAAAGATTGAGTAAAAAGATATTTAATCTGAATCTTGGTAGAAAGAGGATTGATGAGGAAAAAGAAATTGGCAAAGCCAAAATTAAATTTAAAATAATTAGTGATGATGTGATTAGTAAAAATTTTCTTCGAGAAAATATAGCTAAGGAAAGAGATTTAAATAAACCTAAAGTTAAACTGAAAAGAATTAATATAAAACAGAATGATTTTCAAAATGATTTTAAGAATTTTTAATGTTGAAGTTGTATCACATCAATCTGATTTGCAATTTTTAAAGGATTATTTAGAAAATTTGAATGAATACCATTCAAAATTGCCCAGAGAATTGTTTTTAATTGCACGTAGAACAAGTGAAGTAAAATAAAGACTTACTCAAGTCGATGATGTTTATCAAGATAGTCAAAGGAAAAGTAATAGATTATCTGATAAAATAGCAACTGTTATTGATAAAGTTAAAAATGGTGTTAATGCTTATGATCAAGTTACTATTTATGTAAAGGATATAGATGCAGAATCTAAGGAGTTCATAGCAAAATCTTTAGGTACTTATCTCAAAATTATTCAAAAGCAATTGAATTATACCAAAATGCTATATGAAAATCTTGTAAATCAAAGCAAACTTCTTCACAAAGTTCAACATACTGGAAATTCTTTACAAGAAGAATTAAAAAGGCACTTTTGATTATTATTATTATTTTTTTTTTTTTTAAAGAAAACTTGGACAAATATCTAGATGATCTGAAAGATAGATATAAATAAATGAATATGGTTATTAATATGAAAAATAATATTCTTTAAACCATGTTAGTCCTTAGAAAGATTACAAATTTGAGAAGTTTTTCGATATCTCATAATTCATTAGTTATCTGCAAAGACATTTTTTTTTTCGGTGGATTAGAGGGTATTGTAAATATCGATAAGTCTATCTATATTTTAAAAATTATCATTTGTTATATATATAAAAAAAAAAACCTCTTTGAGTTGATGTTTATACATGAAGTATTATTGTTTATGGTTATTAAGTATAGTTATTGTTTGAAGTTATTATCTTATTTATATGTTGATGGTACATCGTTATGAATATTTAATTATTATAAATAAATAAAGACATATAAATTGTTGATTATAAAAAAATTATTTTATTTGCAGTGATTATTAAAAAAATGCAATATTATTATTTATGTATATTTTTAAAGCTGTCAAGTAAATTTTCAATTTAATATTTTTTATATATATATGTTTGATATTTTTTTTTTTTTAATGTTAATTGTTTAAAAGAAAACATGTGTAACGAGGGTTTTCAAAACAGCATTTGCTAGCACGTGGAGCAACAACAAAAAGAAGCCATTATTATTATTAGGATGGTGATTAGAAAAACAAAAGGATAAAATTCTGTTGTACTTTGTTTCTTTGAAATTACCATTTTTCAGAATATTGGAATAAGATAGATTTCTATGGTAAATACATAAATCATGACAGGCTAATAGAAATATATCGCAGCCAAGAGGCTGCACCATTTTCTTTCATTTATTCCAAAGCAGTTTAAAAAGAAAAAACTAAGAAAAGTTCAATACATATATTTCATCGCGTCTGAAGCCGAAATTTGACATAGCTATCTGGAATCTATAATGGTCAATCTAATAATAATCTGGAGATAACTAGAATTAATATATTGGATTTAACATTTCAATTTATTTATTTATTTTTCAAGGAAAGAAATTTTAGAAGGATAAAAATATACATATATCCAAGAATTGACAATTTTCTCTAACGTGATAGTTTCCTCACCTTAACTAGAATGCATTCTAATATTAAACGGATAAAGAAATAAAACAAAGGAATAAGTTGACTTTTGAAGGAAAACTGGACATGTGAACTTTGAAAGGTAGTTAATAATTTTATATGTATAAATGATATATAAATATATTTTTGAGATTGATATTTTTGTTTACTTTTATTTTTCATTATAAAAATATAACGTTTTATAAATAGTCAATTCAAGCGTCTTGTTTTCTAACAGCAATAAACGTTTAACAGGTGTTAAAATTAACACTTAAGTAATTTAAAATCTTAAAGTATGGCTTATAAGTTTGGGTTGCATATGAGTTGTTATGTATATTTTAATAAGTAAATTTATATTCGCAAATTTTTATTATAAAAAAAAAAATGTTTTATTATTAATTTATTTCCATTTTTTTTTTTAACTTTATATAATGATTCTTATGCATACCAAAACAATAATTTATATGTATTTGCTGTATATAATATTTTTTTTTATTATTTTAAATATCTGAAAAATATAAATATGGATTTGTATTTATATTGATATCTACTTGTTAAGCACAGATATGTCTTTATATATTTAATATATATACTTATTGCAAGTATATATGTATATTTATTATTTGGGTTTGTATTTAAAACATTGATATTACCTAAAATTAAACCATAATATAAAATAAAGGATGTACTATTTGTTTTATAAGTAATGCCTTTGTAATTTATTTGAAAGAGTATTAATATTTTATTCTTATTTTTCTTTTAATGCCAGAGTCATTATGAAATTAATTGAATTCACAATTTAATAGAGGATAACTTTATATTTCACTTATTGTTTAGTCTTTAGGCCACTTACACATATTGTTATTCATTGATATGTTTAGATATACATAAATTTACATAATAGATGTGTATATTGGATTTAATAGAATTCCCTTTGTTTCTGATATATATTTGATTAGTTAGTCATATCAACCTTGAAAATAAATTATAATGATAGATCTCATTGCTCTGTATGATTTTAGATTTATTTCATGTATAGCTAGTTGGAAGGGCATATAAACAATTTATTTAAATATAACTGGGATAATTTTGTTTTTCTTCATTTAAATCATACAATCTATTATATTAGGCTTTCTCAACAATTGGATTCATTTAGATTATATATATTCCATTACGTTTATCATCCAATGTTTGAAGCATTATTTTCTTCTCATATATTGATGTTCCATTACATTTGAGGTATAATATGTTTATATGATATATTGTCCATTACATTTGGCACCACAAACTGTTGGTCCCAGTTAACTGATGATTGGTATAATGGAGTAAAAGTATGTTCCATTACATTTGAACGCCACAACGTGGTCAGCATAATATGTTCGTTTAATTATTCATTACATTTGGTGTATCAAAGTTAGGGGCTTGGTTAACTAATGATTATTGTTGCAAAAGTTCATATGTTTATTTTCATTTGAGATCATATAAAGATACATTCCATTATATTTGGCTTTCCCAATGTTTGGGGCCTTCTTTCTTCAATTTAAATGGAATGCAGCAAGTACGTTCCATTACAATATATATATATATATATACTGAAAAATGATAAAGATATATGTAGAAATTGTGATTTGATCCAGCTGGTTCTGCATAAAATGTGCATCATGAAGATCATATGTCATTTCCACATGTCTTCTGTCATATATTTATAATTACACTCATACAGGTGTTACAAGTGCATAGAAATCAGTACATACCTTGCATGAAGGTGATACAATAAAAAATAAACTACAGAAATATTTAGTTACATAATGGTATTAAGTTTTTTAAACAAAAATCAATTATTTGCTCTCTTTGCATGAAGGTGATACAATAAAAAATAAACTACAGAAATATTTAGTTACATAATGGTATTAAGTTTTTTAAACAAAAATCAATTATTTGCTCGTCTTCTTTACAATAAACATATTGATATTTTCAGAATCTTTAATAACAATGTAAATGAAGGCTCCAGAAAAAAGATTTCTGTTGATAAAAAAAGACTCTTTAATTCCTCCTGGAGTCTATAAAGAATTGAATAAAGCAATTTTTTAAGGCTCACTCAATAATTGTACATTACAACCATTATTAACTATATGATTATTCATATAGAAATGAACATGAATGGTTGGCTCACAAATATGCTCTACCCAGTATAATAAATTTATCCACTTTTTATTTTTGAATGTAAAATCAAAAACATTGAGGTTTTTTTCTTCGTAACTGCCTGATAGTTTTTAACTAAAATATCAGTTGAGTTTCATTAAAAGCAGGATGGATATGTGAATGAATAATTTTTTTAAGGATATTTACAATCATCAAAGACAAAACTAAATAATGACTGTTTTCCCAGAAAATTTGGTTTGGTGCAGTTGGTTGAAAAGTCAACTTGGGATCAGGAGATTCCAGAATTAATTTTGGCAATTACAGGTCTGGCAGTCAATCTTTTTATAAATTTATGATAAATAAATTCATATTCAGTTTCTTTTTGTAAAGTTTTCAGACAAAATAGCAGCCATGGATAAGATCAAAGAGTGTTAAAAACAATGATTACATATTCAGGCTGCAATAAATGATGTTTTTTTATGAAGGTGCTTTGGAATCACAGATAACTTTTATATAAAAGGAAATTTTATGAATTGAAAAAAAAATGTCTAGTGGTAAATGAGATATTTTTGGACTTTCAGAAGTTAAAATAATAGATTAAGAGACAATTGCTTTAAAAACTAGACACATACTTTATTATAAAGGCTCATATATTGAAAGCAGAAATAGAATTGGGTATATAAAATGTCAAAGATAAATAACAAAATTAGTTATTAAAATTAATGGAATACATTAAAGATCAGCCTTTTCAAGCTATTGTGCATGCACTTTTTACAAGTGTTAATAATAAATGAATACTTTTATTCCCAACACGAAATATAGTATTTATGAAAGAACAAAATGAATCCATTTGTTTTTTCTAACCCAAATGCTTATATATTGGCAAATCTTAAGTACTGGAAATGAAAGCGTGAGGATAAATCACTCACTTTAAATTACAGTTTACGATATCTGAATGAATGACTTCGACCAAATTATCTGGAATTTACTAAATGTCACTCTCAAATAAAACTTAAACATATGTAAATAAGCATTTATTTTATATAGCACTATGTTTATAATTGTAATACAATAAAGATCAGCCTTTTCAAGCTATTGTGCATGCGCTGTTTACAAGTGTTAATAATAAATGAATACTTTCATTCCCAACATGAGATATAGTATTTATGAAAGAACAAAATGAATCCACTTGTTCTTTCCAACTGAAATGCTTATATATAGGCAAATCTTAAGTACTGGAAATGAAAGTGTGAGGATAAACTATTCACTTTAAATTACAATTTACGATATCTGAATGAATGACGTCAACAAAATTATCTGGAATTTACTAAACGTCACTCTCATTTATTAACACTCATAAAAAGTGCATGCACAATAGCTTGAAAAGGCTGATCTTTAATGTATTACAATTATAAACATAGCACTATATAAAATAAATGCTTATTTACATATGTTTAAGTTTCATTTGAGAGTGACATTTAGTAAATTCCAGATAATTTCATCGACATCATTCATTCAGATATCGTAAACAGTAATTTAAAGTGAGTGGTTTATTTTCATGCTTTTATTTCCAGTACTTACAATTTGCCGATATATAAGCATTTGGGTTGGAAAGAACAAGTGGATTCATTTTGTTCTTTCATAAATACTATATCTTGTGTTGGGAATGAAAGTATTCATTTATTATTAGCACTTGTAAAAAGCACATGCACAATAGCTTGAAAAGGCTGATCTTTAATGTATTGCAATTATAAACATAGCACTATACAAAATAAATGTTTAAAATTAATGGAAGAAATTGAATGTAAATAATTCAGGTTTATGCCCGAAAAGAATGTCATTGTAAAGAAATAAATGATTTTTTATGTATTCATATAAAAGTGCTTTTAATCAGATCAAATAACACTTCAGAATTGACTTAGGAGACTTTAATGTTAAAGTGGCAACTGATTACATGACGTTGTGGGTAGATTTGGTTATGGTGACAGAAATGGGGGAGGGATCACAGGTTTGAAGAAAAAGATAATATATATTTCTTTAAAAAAAAACGCTAAATGAAAATAAACATGAAAATATTCATATAATAATGCAACAGAATTAAATTTTCTTTTAAATAATAGAAAATATATACGTTAAAAGTGTATTGCTCTTAGTAGATTTAACATAGAAAGTAATCATCGATTAACAAGATGTAATATACAAGTTATTGCAAAACTAGAAAGACAAAACAGATAAAAAAAAACATGTATTAAATTTGATATTCCTAATATTCAGAAGCATTCTTATGAATATAAATGAAAATTTGAAAATTATTTAAAAATATTGGGAGACTTTGATGATGAATCAAAGATAAAAAGAAAAAAAAGCCCCCAACTGTACTGAGACAAGAGGATGTAGAAAGAAAAAAAGAAACATTTATTTTTAAATGATTCATTAAGAAGAATTAAGGAAAAAAGTAATTAGATGAAGGAAATATAGCAAAAGTGTAAAACAACAGTTTTGGATTTGAAGAAAAGTTATTTCTTCATTAAAAAGAAAAAAAAGAGATATTATTTAAAAAAGGAGATAGCAATATATGTTTGGGAAAGTTCAACAGAGAATCATATAAGCAAGAAAATAAAGTATTCTTAGAATATCTTGCCTTTTAAATGAAGAAGTGTGATACAGAATTAAATTTATGCTCCAGGAATTGATGTAATTATTATTAATATTTTAAAAGAAACAGAAAAATGACTGGTAAAATTATATAATTAATGTTTGGAAGAATGCAGTAATCATATTGTTATTTAAGCAACATTACAAAGAAAATATTAAAAATTTTAGACCTATCAATATTTTGTTATTACTTTTATATTTAAGAAGACATTTATAATTTATCTTATCTTCAGGAAAAGTTGGGTTCAAACTTGCCACAAAATCAAGATGTGAATTTAGAAATGGTTTTTTTTATTACATTCAAATATTGAGAGAAATTACGTAAAAAAAATCAATAACCATGAATTGCCATTATGCTTCGAATTTGTAGATTAAAAATACATTTGATTATATATGCATTTCTACAATGATTAATGCACTGGATAATCATTATGCAGACCCAGTATACTCTCATATTCTGAAAGAAATTGTTGATATTAAAACATTAGTTGTAGGGTGATTCCATATCACCAAAACATTATGCAGTAATTTTACAAGAAATATTTTAATAGTAATACTAGCAATTAAGCCAATGCACATGCACTTTACAGAGATTATATAAATGAATACTCAATTTTTCCAGACACGAGATATAGTATTTTAGAAAGAATGGAATGAATCCACCCATTTTTTGACCCAAACGTTTATCTATGGGCAAATCTTAAGTGTGTGGAAAATAAGAGTGTGAGATGTTACACGATCACTTTAAATTACATATGAAAAGTTTGAATGAATGACACTTTGCGAAATCTTTACAATTTACAAACCGTCATTCTTTAGATGAAATTAAATATATATAATGATATATTATTTTATATAGTGCTATGTTTATTTGTAAATTAAAATGAAAAACTAGAGGAGAAAAATAAAGGGAGATTAATATTTAAGTAATTTAAATTAAATTTTTACACACATTGCAAATATTTTTTCAGATATTCAGCAAATGTTACAAGAATATTAGATAAAAGTAAGAAAATAGAATTAAAGATAAATGCTAAAAAAGCTAAATGTAATGTTCCATGGATGTTTTCAGAACAAGAAATAAAGATTGAATACCATGAATTAACATAAGTTAATAATTATAAGCACCTTGATTAAATTAATAATTAGAATGAAAAATAATATTCAAAATTAATAATAGAATTAAACTTAGATGGAATGATTTTGTTTGGAATAACTTAATATTAAAAAAAAATATGGCTATGTGTTAGAAAAAAAATATTTTCACTAAATGTGTTTTACCAATTTTTAATTACAGATCTGAGACATAGAAACTTTACAAAAGATAAACAATGCAAAGACTAAAGTATGAAGAGGTTATGTTAGAATAATGATGAAGGAAAGCAAAATATGAAATAAAAGAACAAGAAGTATCACTGACAACCCTAAAAAATATATGGCTAAAATTGAACAATTCTGGATGTATTGAGAAAGAGATATTAGACGTATAATTTTTATCATATGTCATAGTTAACCCACAACCTTCTGCAACCAACAACTTGCTTGCAAGGCGGTTGTGATGACCTCTCGGCCAGCAACACTTGACAATATTAGATGTATAATTAAAAAATATTAAGAAATAACATGTGACATAAAAACTTTTCTAGTCTGTTGTGGAAAAGATAAAATAATGATTGGATAAACTAGATTAATCTCAGAGAGACCTTTACCTTGCAGTCAATCAATAATGGTTGAAAATGAAACCTAAACAATTTAATTACAACTCATTATGAGTAACCAAATTATACTGGATTTAAATATGTGATTTTTCTTAAATGTTAGGATTATTTACATTGATAATGAAAAAAAGCACATTAAATCAATTTGCAATACAGAATCTCAACTAAAGTATCAACATTTATGTTGAGCAATTTGATCTTCAACTGAGCATCTTTCTGACTTCTGCTTGATATGTCCACATTTTATGACAAGTTTTATGATTTATTTATGGAATACCTATTTCTGTTGAACTGAAACCAAATTTTATATATGCATGGAAAGATAAATACAAATATTAATAGCAAGAAATTATTAGAAAGTTAGAATATTATATAATACTAAGTAAAGGTTTATCCCCATATTTTTTTTGTAAATAACATAATGATAAATAGATGATTACACATCATTAATTAATAAGGTAATATAATTGTAAAGTAAATAAATACTGAATTTTTATAAGTTTAAAAAATAAAGAAATCAATAAATAAACTTTATATATTTCTTTTGATAATGAAAAAAATATAATGGTTTTAGTAACCTTGAAGATGAATTAATGACTTCACTTGGAATATTAAAATATCTGATTAATTTACATTTTCATCAATATTTATCTGAAGAGCATATAATCAAAATAAGATCTTACATAATTAACATATAATATATATTTTTCTATTGCATTCTTGTTAATGCCCTCAGTTTGCTTTCATGTTAGTTTTGATACTCACTTGTAACAATGTTATTTGTGTCACCTATTGATGGTTTTAATTGACTGAACCATTTTATGTTGTTTTTATAAAATCACATGTCAAAATAGATAATATCATCAGTTGATTAATATTTTACATGATCCTGAATAAGAAATGAAGATTAAAGTTTTAAAAAAAAAATATTCAAAAATTGTTATTAAATATTACACATTTGTTTGGAGAGAAAGGGACAAAGTTAAAAATTGACAAATTATCAAAATTATGAAATTTTGATGTTTGGTGTATGTTTTTAAAATCATTTCATAACAGTAAATTGATTTTTATTGAATTTTTTGGTAAAAATGAATGATAGTCTTCAAGTATTAATATGTTTCACTATATGAAAACTAGACTTCATCTTGATAAATTCACCATTGAAGGGAGAACATTATTTAAATGCATAACCTGTTAATACTTCAGCAGTATTATGGAAATTAATGAAAAGCCATTGCATAACAGTAGGAACTTAGGAATATTTCTTCAACTGTTATTTAAAAATATAATAAAATTATTTCAATTTAACACTAAGTGCACATAATTTGTTATTCCAATCAAAGAGACATTTACTTTAAGAAGGGATATAGCCACAAACACTGATTCATAAGTGGTTTCATGAGTATTTGTTGGTCTACTAAATTTTTATTTTCACTAGTCAATATAAACCAAATTTTATCATTCTTGAAATTCATAGATTTTCATTTCTGAAAGCCATCTTGTTTGTAAAAGAAAATTTAGGAAATGCTAATTGGAATCAGTATTGTAAATATCCTATATGGAATATTTAAATACAATTCTATCTATTTTTAATAGATTTAACAAACTTATAGCAATAACCTCCAAAGAGTTCAATACACATGACTATAAAAAGCAATTTATTCTAAGGAACAAACTCTTGAAATTTTCTTACAAACATATGTATTTTTTTTTATGATGTTATGAAAAATATGATAAAAAACGTTGATGGAAATACACACATATATAAAAACCAGGCAGAGTGCAGAGTCATTTTTAAAGAGTTACTTGTGACTGTACAGTTTTAAAGAACCACCAGGATGACTTAAGATTGTCAATCTTATATTTAAAAAAAATCCATCATTTTTGAGTCATAAAAAACACAATTACAGCTTCTCTTTGCAACATTTTTCTACCAACCTAATAAAATCTTTGGATATTGATGAGTCTGAACTTATTCTTGATTTTCTTAAAACAGAAAACAACATGAGGAACAGATAAATGCTTAAAAATTTTTTTACAAAAAGAATATAAAGCCATTATTTTACAGTAAAACTTTACTAAAAATATGGAAAAAAAAATTATCGGACTATTAAAATCTAAAAAAAAATTCTAACAACGATGCAAAAAAATATGTAATATACTGTATTTTTTACAAACTGTTTGAAAAAACTATCATTAACAACAAATGTTCTAGTGCTTTGCAATCATTTATTCTTAAGAATATGACGGATTTAAACCAGAAAGTAAATTACAATTTTTATTTTTACCAAACTACATTGAAAAAAGTTCTCAAAATAAAAATTGGTGTGACAGTTTTAATGTAATATTAATTTACTGATTTTATTTAAAAAAATGGATGTTTGAACAAACATTAATGTGTTTGATAAGAAGTTTTCTAATAGCAAAATTCAAATCATACAAAGGGATAAATTTTTTTCATGCAAAAACATATTTTTTTTGTGTTCAAACATAAACAAATTTTAAATTATGACATACCTTTTATGCTTCAACTTATACTCAGTATAGATATTAATATTTGTAAGATATATATGGACATTATTATATTATTATTATATTAGTCAGATATATTTATCACATAAAATGACATAATTATATAATTCCTTTTAAAAGTGTTATATATTTAGCTTATCTTTGTTTTTTTTTATTAAAACAAAGTTAATTATTTAAAACATGCATCCTAGACACATTTATTTTGTGAATATTTTACCCTACTTAACTAATGACATAGCTAAGTCATTTTTTATTATTATTAATGCTAAAGTACATTACAACAATTCTACTAACTTATTTCTCATAAGGGATATGTATTTTGTAAGGGTTTGAAGTATTCTATATTTAAAAAAAAGCTATGTTGTCAAAGTTAACATGTCACAGGATTAATTTAAAATCAAATATTTATTTCTTTACAGGAGGGAGAACTTAACATATCTTTGATTATCAGAATTTTATAAGTACTTAGCTAAAAGAACCTCTATAAAAGATATAAATGATTACTGAAAGTATTTTAATGCTATAATGTACATTTATTTTGCCACAACTATACTATGACTTAGAGCTTAACTATAAGTAAAGCTTTAAAATGTTTGTAGATTGCTAACAGTTTCCCAAGTAAGGAAGATTAACAACTCAAAGACACTATGTTACATTAAAAAATAATACTTCTAACATATAATTTTCACTACACAACTCTCATGCAAGGCAGAGACTAGTTTCTATGTCCTTTTAACACCATGTGGAAGAGTTAATCATAAACAGATAGCTAAAGACATGTGGAAAATATGTGTGATCCCAAAATGTATATATTGTGCTGCATCAGCATTCATCAACTGGCCCAGATTACACTCCTTTGCAAATATTCCTATCATGGTTCAGCATATATAGATAGAAAACCATTACAGTCAAAATTGGATAGAAACCCAGGCTTTACCTTGCATGAGAGTTGTATAGAGAAAATTACACTACAGAAATATTATTCATAGTCTAATAAATGAATAATAAAAATGTTAATATATTACCATTGCTTTTAGATAAAAACTAAAGTTTCAAAACAAATATTAATTAATAAGATATACTTTAATTTACTGATCATAAAAATATTGAACTCTGTTCTATATAATGCAGTTATAGAGTGCAATAATAAATTTCTTCTTCAATTCTCAATTAAATAAAAAAATATCTCATCTAGTAAATTAAAAAAAAGTAGCATATTCTAACTTTCATATTTTGAACATTACACAATGACTTAATTTACTAATATGCCATTATTGCTTTATTTCTTTGTAATCATAAATCTGAATGTGACAAAAAATGGCTTATTTTATATATATTTTTACTAGAACTATCACATGTTATTTGACATCATCAATAATATATTTCACTTAATAATATATAATATACTCTTATAATTTCCTCAACAATAATGAAAACAGCTATTTTTATGAAATTTACAAATTAGTCACAACATGCATTAATAATATATTAAAATTCTTAATTTTCATATAATCTTATAAGAAGGTATTAAGTAACAGACATGTGAAAGATAATTTAACTAAATTACTGGTCTGTTTCTATTCATTGCATCAAATATGAAATTAAGATATTAATGATGCAATACTTTTTGAAAAGGAAGGTTTTTGATAAATGTGTTTTACCAGTTTTCACTTATGGATATGAGACTTGGACACTTAATATAAGAGCAATACAGAGACTTCAGACCACTCAAAGAAGTATGAAGAGGTGCCATCTGGGAGTAACAAGAAGAGATATAAAACACAGTATACAGGTAAGAGAACAAACAGGTGTTACTGACCTCATTGAAAAAATTAAAAAACTGAAGTGAAGTTGCACTAGACATTTTGCTAAAAGAAATGATAATAAATGGACAATTGAATCTTAAACTGGATTTCTAGAGATTGTAAAAGATAAAGAAAGAGACCACATATGAGATGGATGGACGAAATAAGAAAGCATGCAGGAGTAATGTGGAGAAATGAAGCTAAAGATTGGAAAAGATGGAATGAACTTAGAGGGACCTTCATCCTGCAGTGGAGTGATTATGGTTGATGATGATGATGATTATAATTTTTATTAATAAACAATATGCATGTTCTCAATTTATTGGCAAATTTTTTAGATAATTTTTAAAAAAATTAGAACTTTTTCTTTGTTATTCATATGATTTACATTTAAAGTAATTTTCTTTCACACTTTTAGTTTACAGTAATGTAAATGCTTCAAATGTTTTAGTATCAAAAGTTGTATTCTTGACTTTGTTCTTCTTTTCTTTTATATATATATGAAAAACAAAAAACAAGTTAAAAACTTGCTAACGCTTGTATTTATGTCAACAGATGGCGTTCTACCAAAAACACCATCAAGCGTATGTTTACATAAACGTCAGAGCAAGCATTCACTATCTCTAACTTTAATTCCACCTTCAGATCATGATTTCAAGCTATTTGCTATCATCAGTAAAGGCAGGAATAAGGAAACTAGATCTGAACACAAACTCTGAGTGTTTATGAAACAGTTTCTATTCAGCTTGCAAGCATGAATCTTTTAGACACGTAATGTCTTCAAACTCAGCATAGCAAGCCAGATAGCTACATGGGTCTGATATCAGTTCAGCATCACCACATAGTAGAAGCCTCTGCAATATATATCATTGCTAGAAAGACCTCAAAGGTACATTTATGAAAAACAAAAAACAAGTTAAAAACTTGCTAACGCTTGTATTTATGTCAACAGATGGCGTTCTACCAAAAACACCATCAAGCGTATGTTTACATAAATGTCAGAGCAAGCATTCACTATCTCTAACTTTAATTCCACCTTCAGATCATGATTTCAAGCTATTTGCTATCATCAGTAAAGGCAGGAATAAGGAAACTAGATCTAAACACAAACTCTGAGTGTTTATGAAACAGTTTCTATTCAGCTTGCAAGCATGAATCTTTTAGACACGTAATGTCTTCAAACTCAGCATAGCAAGCCAGATAGCTACATGGGTCTGATATCAGTTCAGAATCACCACATAGTAGAAGCCTCTGCAATATATATCATTGCTAGAAAGACCTCAAAGGTACATTTATGAAAAACAAAAAACAAGTTAAAAACTTGCTAACGCTTGTATTTATGTCAACAGATAGTGTTCTACCAAAAACACCATCAAGCATATGTTTACATAAACGTCAGAGCAAGCATTCACTATCTCTAACTTTAATTCCACTTTCAGATCATGATTTCAAGCTATTTGCTATCATCAGTGAAAAACAGGAATAAGAAACTAGATCTAAACACAAACTCTGAGAGTTTATGAAACAGTTTTTATTCAGCTTGCAAGCATGAATCTTTATGTGTTAGACACATAATGTCTTCAAACTCAGCATAGCAAGCCAGATAGCTATATGGGTCTGATATCAGTTCAGCATCACCACATAGTAGAAGCCTCTGCAATATATATCATTGCTAGAAAGACCTCAAAGGTACATTTATGAAAAACAAAAAACAAGTTAAAAACTTGCTAAAGCATGATCTGAAAGTGGAATTAAAGTTAGAGATAGTGAATGCTTGCTCTGACATTTATGTAAACATATGCTTGATGGTGTTTTTGGTAGAACTCCATCTGTGGACATAAATACAAGCGTTAGCAAATTTTTAACTTGTTTTTTGTTTTTCATAAATGTACCTTTGAGGTCTTTCTAGCAATGATATATATTGGAGAGGCTTCTACTATGTGGTGATGCTGAACTGATATCAGACCCATATAGCTATCTGGCTTGCTATGCTGAGTTTGAAGACATTACATATCTAAAAGATTCACACTTGCAAGCTGAATAGAAACTGTTTCATAAATGCTCAGAGTTTGTGTTTAGATCTAGTTTCTTATTCCTGTCTTTCACTGATGATAGCAAATAGCTTGAAATCATGATCTGAAAGTGAAATTAAAGTTAGAGATAGTGAATGCTTGCTCTGATGTTTATAGGACACCATCTGTTGACATAAATACAAGTGATAGCAAGTTTTTAACTTGTTTTTTGTTTTTCATAAATGTACCTTTGAGGTATTTCTAGAAATGATATATATTTCAGAGGCTTCTACTATGTGGTGATGCTGAACTAATATCAGACCCATATAGCTATCTGGCTTGCTATGCTGAGTTTGAAGACATTACATGTTTAAAAGATTCATGCTTGCAAGCTGAATAGAAACTGTTTCATAAACGCTCAGAGTTTGTGTTTAGATATAGTTTCTTATTCCTGTCTTTGGTAGAACACCATCTGTTGACATAAATACAAGTGTTAGCAAGTTTTTAACTTGTTTTTGTTTTTCATAAATGTACCTTTGAGGTATTTCTAGAAATGATATATATTTCAGAGGCTTCTACTATGTGGTGATGCTGAACTAATATCAGACCCATATAGCTATCTGGCTTGCTATGCTGAGTTTGAAGACATTACATGTTTAAAAGATTCATGCTTGCAAGCTGAATAGAAACTGTTTCATAAACGCTCAGAGTTTGTGTTTAGATATAGTTTCTTATTCCTGTCTTTCACTGATGATAGCAAATAGCTTGAAATCATGATCTGAAAGTGGAATTAAAGTTAGAGATAGTGAATGCTTGCTCTGACATTTATGTAAACATACACTTGATGGTGTTTTTGGTAGAACACCATCTGTTGACATATATATATATAAAATAATGTCTGTTAATTAAAAAAACTATTGTAATAACAATAAAATTAATAAATATAATAAACTATTATATACAGTCTTTCAATCTGCAGAAGTACTTTTGGTGAATGGTAGTTGAGACAGATTAAGGAATTAACTGAAAGTACTTCTGTGAATTGAAAGATAGTATATATAGAAGTTTATTACCATTATATTTATTATTTTTATTGTTATATATATTTATGAATTTATAAATAATGTTCAATCTAAATTAATTAAAAATATATTTAAAGATTAATACAATATTTCATTTTCTGTTCTTTAAAAGGTAAATAGACTAATTAATAATTCTAAGGTTGTTATAGCTAAAATGCAAAGAAGTAATATAATTTATCAGATTATACATGATTGTAAAAAATCATATATCGGGGAATCAAGATGTTTTCTGGAAAAAATAATAAAAGAACATCAATTATTATATAATCAGATAACAAAACTGTAAATAATCAAATAAATATGCCTTAATATTCTTTTGCAATGAAAAATCTTGTAATTATAATTTTTTTTTTTAATGTAGATGATACAAAAATATTAATGGAAGAAAAAAATCATAAAAAGAGGGGTATTAAAAAAGCAATAATGATACATAAATTTAAAGATAATATAATAAATACACAAACAGCAAACACTGACACACAAAACTCATGGAAAATCACATGATATTAAACTTCTTATTACTTTACAGTTGATAAGGATTACAACAACTGAACACACTACGGATTAATTAAAATATATATTTATTATTTTTACTGTTAAAATTATTTGGAACACAGACACAGACACACACACACATATATATATATGTAATATACAAATCAATATATATATCAAAATACAGTACAATTTATATAAATTATATTCTTTTAGAAGTACTTTCACTATACACTTTGTAGTCTTTATCAACTATATAACGTTGAATAATCAAAACGAGACAACCCTTAACAATACCTATAGTTCAATTCAGATTTCCCACAATTCTGTTATCTTAACATTTGATGACTGGGGATTCATTAACATTTGACGATTTCTTGAAATCAACATAGCCTCTTTTATTTTACGTTTATTATATATATAACACTATTATTCTTTTCAGTGTATAGATTATTAATTCTAGCATCAATGTTGATGCTTCTGGAGTAAATAAAATTTATTTTTTTTAATAAATAATAATATATTATCAGTAGAGTTGAGCATTATAATCATTATAAAGCTAATATGTTATTCATTATTGATGAAGCAATTTATATAGAAAGATATGTTGTATTTTTATATATTTCAATGTCTATGTTCTGCTCATTTATTTATGTATTATCTACCATGCTGTTAAACCATGCGTTTCTAATACTTTTTTTATTATTGTCCTCACAATTAATAATAGGGAATCAAAATAACATCCACTTTGCTTTTAATTGACTAAATATATACAAATCAATTTTATAAGCATGTGTAAAACTCTATTTTCTCTTGAATGGAATATATTAATTGAGAACATTTTGAAATAAAAAAAAAATGTTTGCTGTTATTAATTAATTTGTTAATTATTTTGGGTCAAAATACAAATTAAAATCTTACACATTTTCTTCATTTTTATTTCTGCTTCCAAGATGTATAATTGTATTATTTTGATTGAAGTATCCAATTTAGATAGAGACTACCGTTACAAATTGCATTATAATATCTTTACCATTTATTATTTTAATATATGTTAAATAAAACACACAATTTCATATGAATATAAATATTTTTTTTAATTATATCAAAATAAATAAATAAATAGAAAATTTTGCATTCATTTAATGTACGATTGTAATTAAATCCGCGTTTATATTAAATGTTTCACTTAAGTTAAAACTAAAAGCTTTAAATAATCAAACAGATTGTAAAAAAAAAAACATGTCAATACAAATTAAAACGATTAAGTTTTAATAAAATGATATACTTGAGCACAGTTTGAACATTGTTAAGTAATTACAAAAAATCAATAGTTCCATGGTTGTCATAACAATATAAAAAGTTTATTTACATATACATTTAATTCATTCACTGTATACATATTATAAAAAGGTATTTATTTGTAACATTTTATAGAAATAAATTTAATTCTCTGAAATTCTATATACTTTTTGTTTATATATTATATATATATACACACACACATACATTAAAACATATTAAAAAATTTCACTTTACAGCCCATTCTTAAAACTTAAGAATAAAGACCTACGAAAAGGAAAAAAAACAACAACAATGAGTTGTGGTTCTTTTATGCCAGAGCAACTCTCTTCAGTTGGTCCAAGGCATAATATTTTACACGTCATCTTATCATCACTGAATTATAACACTTAGATTTAGAAGTATCAAATTTTCTGAGCTAACAATTTTAATACTAAACACTTAACATAAATATATATTAATGATGAATAATAATGTATTAAATTAAAGTTTATCTCTTGTTTTTTTAAATAAATTTCAAACCTCAAGTTATATATAAGTCATTAATATATGAGTGTTAAAACAATGAATGTAGAATATATGGCATTTGTAAATCACAATGCAATGATATATATATATATAGTATTTGTCTTTTGTAGTTAAAGTTCACACAATTTTAAAACTGATTACCCTTTTATTTATTATATTTAGACGGCACCCCCACCTCCAAATAAATTTCATTTAAATTAATTACTTTTTACAAATAAAAAAAATATTCACTTTACGTAGTTTTTTTTATCATTATGTTTATTCCACGGAAAAAAAACTAAAATACTCAAAAACCATTTTATTCAAGCTAATGTCCAGAATACTTTAAATTAATTCATTAATTAAAAAAAAAACATCTGTGAAAACAATCTCTGAAAACTCCACACGCTTTATGATAACGCGTATGTGTATATAATTTTTAAATCTAAAATATTTTTAGCACTCAAAATAAATCTATGATTAATAAAAATATCAAACAATCAATCAATGTCTTAAGCAGTTGAGCGCAGTAATGAAATAGTGCACTTCCAGCTAAAAGTTTTTGAATTGATTCTTAGCTCACTTTTTAAAAAAATCTCTATTTTTTCTTTGAATAAAAAATGTTAAGCCCAAGTCTTTTAATTGGATAGATAACCTTTTAAGAATCTATGTACTCCATTTAAAAAATAATTATTATAAACTCGAATTAAAATATCACATGATTCCCTGTTGGAATTAACATTTCTGTCGATATATAAACCTCAAAAAAAAAAATTAGGGTAAAAATTATTTTATTTATTTACATATTTTTTCAGAATATTATTTCTAGTAGTTTTCACTAAAGTTTGTAAGATTTTATTAGAAATTGTATTTTCTTGTAGCTTCTTTACTTCGTCAATTCTGATGATGAATACATCATTTAAATAATCATTTAGTTAATAAACCATTAACTTTGTGGATAACAGCAAACAGACATTTGAATTAATAATCTTGTTTTGTTTATCTTTACTTTAGTATGAATTTGCTTGTAAAATCTGAAAAAATAAACTTCATTATACTGATTGCTATTATTAAGATTATGTATGGTATATCGTTTTTAATAGATTTTGATTATTTTCAAAATGTCTTAGGATAGAATTAAATATATTTCAAGAAACAAGAAGGTGTACAAAGACTAGATTATTTGTTAATAACAGTAGCAGACTCTCCATACAGTGGTGCCACCAAGTGCAAGATTTAGTAGTTAATGAGTGCATAATGATTTGTGCATGAAATGGTGATTATGTGATGTTTTGATACATTATTTGCTGTTATCTATTAAGTAAAAGGGACTAAGAACTTCAGACCCACACTACTAATATTCTGTATATTTTCATTTAGGCTCATTAACAAAATGTATAATATAAATACAAAAGTGCAAATGTGATTTCATACCGTTAAACTAATCATTTATTAAATTTTGAACACTTTTTTATAAATAAAAAAGTGTGAATAAAGATATAAAAGTAATTAGTACTTAACTTTGTCAATTTATTTATTTATTTTATAAAAAAAGATCAGGATTTTATGTTACTAAATATTTATCAGGTAGTAATTAATTACTATGTGTACAATAGGTAACTTTAGATAAATGATTCTAGAATAGCATGAAGATGTCTGATTTTAGAAACATATGCAAAATCACATGAGATAGTCATGTGATATTGTATCATTTTATATTGAATCTCTGAGGTTATTGTCACTAGGGAATAATATATATATACAAAAAGACTTATAAATCCAATAAATAATATTATATTTCAACCAGAGGACTGGTTTTCATCAGAAAGTAAAAAAAAATACACAGTAAAATGACCTTCTGATGAAAACCAGTCCTCTGGTTGAAATATAATATTATTTATTGGATTTATAAGTCTTTTTTGTTTTTATATGTATTTCCTTTGGTTAGTTTGTTATATATTAATATTTTGATATATATATATATCTCATTAAAAGCCAGTCAACACTTAGAAAATCCCAATGTCAATAATAATCAACAATTTCAAACTGTTGTCAAGGCAAATTTCTTTTAACAATAAGTACCAAAATATTTATATAGACACTAAAGATTGCAACTCGCCAAGATTAAAATTATTGATATAAAGAAGTTTAAATAAATGTCAGACTAATAAATAGTCAATTATAACATTATAAACTACAATTATAATTTCCAAATTGTTTAATGCTAAATGGGTTTGTAAGTAATCATTAAAAACCAGTCAACACTTAGACAATCCCAATATTAATAACAATCAACAATTTCAAACTGTTGTCAAGGCAAATTTCTTTTAACAATAAAGATGGAATCCCATCTTTATTAATGTACCAACATAAATTGCAACTTGACTATCAAGATTAAAATTATTGATACAAATATTTTCTTTGTATCAATAATTTCAATTTCTATGATCAAGTTGCAATGTTTAGTGTCTATATAAATATATTGGTACATTATTAAAGGTAGTATTTCACTTTTATTTCTAATAGGAGGTTGTGTTGATAACAGTTTGAAATTATCGATTATTGATTGATATTGAGATTGTTTAAGTGCTGACTGGCTTTGAAGATTATTTACAAATCCATTTAGAATATTATTCAGTGTTTAAAGATATATTTAATTTCTGTATTAAAACCAGTAATTTATTTTATAACTCTATCACAGAGTAATATATATTAGAATTAGAAGTAATTTATGGACATAAAATAGGAAAGTCAAATAAACACTAACTAATATTTATTTTCAACTACCATTAATTTTACATATTTACAATAAGTATATCTTAAACGGTGGTTATTATTGTGAAGCATATGCTACACAGAGAGTCAATTCAATATTTAAGGATGGCAATTTGAAACTGAGTTATTAACAGTGAATTTTTTTGAATTTTTTTTAGTTATAAAGAATGAATTTAGACACCTGCTAATTGTTCTTATATCATTTTATTCATAAATTAAGCTAAATTTTTTTTTAAAAAAAATTCCTTTTTTCATTCCCTTCTCATGTCTTTTTTGTTTAGATAGTGTTTAGTCCATGCCTCTCCATTGCTATTTGAAGCAAGTTAAGTGGTTTGAAACTCCATTGCACTTCAACTGTCCTTTTTTATTTTTCTCTTTCATGGATTCTATGTACTTTAGAAGCATGTTTAAAACAAATTAATGACCTTTTATGTTTTTCCTACATGAATAAGAGTTCACTTCTTATAGAAGGTCAGAGCATCAACATTTTGGAGATGTTTAGGTGGGGTATGACTAAAAAAAAAGGTTGGGAACTATTGATCTCAAGAAAAGTAATAGAGTGAATTCATTTTTAAGCAAATATCTAGACTGCAAGCTAAAAGTATTATACGAAACATTAAAATGATTTAATCTATCAGTTTTTATGTAAGTGTTTTTTTATTAATATAGGATTTTTAACAAATTGTATTGTTTTAAGTCACAATTCACTATATAGATTTTAAATATTTTTAAAGCTTATGTATTTTTAATTTCTTACTAAAATTTCTCTCACTCTTTCATCTTTCTAAGTTCTAACTTTTAGAATTCTTTGTGTGTTTAATTAAAACTATTTTAGAATTTTAGTTCGTTATACTTTAACCTTCTTAGCTTTACAAATGTATTTTTTTTAATCTAACTTTCTTAGGATTTTATTTTTTAAAATTTTGTCTTTTTAAGGATTAATATTTTGTGCTGGAATTTTTTTTTACTGTGTAAGCTTGTTTCAATTTGTAACATTTGTAATCTTTTTTTGATGAATCACAATATATAAATTATATTTGAAAGTTTTATTAGATGATGATATAATAAATAGATTATGCTTGGTAAAATATTATTTGGAATGAATTCATATACATATAATTACAATACATTTATTAAGATTGACAATATTTTTTTAATATATAATAAAATTGAGAATTAAGATTAATATAATCAAAGTAAATATGTTCTTTATTACTAAACTGTTTAGATGGGAAAAATAATGATTCAGATGAATAGATAACATAACATCATACTAAGTCAGATGTAATTACCACATGAGGAATAAATCAGTATAAGTTATACACGTGTAATGGTAATTATATCAATACCAGCTCTACATTAAGCAACTTTCAGATTTCCTTTCACAAATGACAATTAAATAATTATTATAAACAACTGAGACATTGTTACTGCATGTTTATTCTCAGTAGTATGCCGATGTAATAGAAAAATGGATTCCTAAAAACTAGCGTTAATTTAATAAAAAAAGCGAAAACAATTGTAATAAAGTTACATGTGTCGTTATAAAGAAATATAACTATTTGCTTTTTAAACATCAGTTTAATTGTAAGATATTAGCATAAAGTTCTAAATATAAATTAAATTCGTTTTGTTACTAAGCTTTTATTTGCTCAACTTTTTAAAAAAAAAAAAAAAAAAGATCATTTATTTGTCCACCGATTGATAACATTCCTTCTATCAAGTAGTTTTGTATAAAATATTTTATAAATATATCATTTTTAAATAACAAATTAGTATTAATTATCGGGGATTTTATTTATATTATAGTTAATAATGACATATTTATTTAAGTTGCTGTTTTATTATAAGTGAATCCTTCACATTAACTGCAATCATTTTGTAATTATCCAACACTACAAAATGCCTGTTCACCCTTTCACAATGCATGCATTTTGGAAACAATTCAATTTTTATATGAATTAAACATTTTAGGACCATGGAATGACTTAAATTTATTAATATTTGAAATAATTATCTGTCTGTCTGTCTGTCTGTCTGTCTGTCTATCTATCTATCTATCTATCTATCTATCTATCTATCTATCTATCTGTCTGTCTGTCTGTCTGTCTGTCTGTCTGTCTGTCTGAGATATATAATAAAATATTTTCATGGATTAGTTATCATGTAAACTTAGGAAAGAGATTATTTTTAAATAATAATGAACACATTTATCTAGCTACTGCAGGTTGATATTCCACTCATTCCTTTGTTTATTTTTATTTTTTGTTTGTATTTGTATTTCGAATTTGTCTACAAACACCATTTTTTCATTAATATGCATAACAAAGTGACATTTCTTCTTAATAAAAGCTGAGTCAACTTTCAACATTCCTAATTTTCTTAATCTTAATAGATTGATTAACAACACAAATAAGTAATTATAAAAGAAGAATGCACTACAGTCAGTATACTCTAAGACCAGTATCTCATCTAGATTAGCACAGCACAAAGACTTAAGTAGGCACACTAAAAACAACCTATAGCATAAATTTGTTTTTTGTGACCAAATAAAACAATGGGTCATAAATTGGATTCATAGTCAGTCAATTTCATCTGTAGGGAGCATGGTGAAAGAAACAAAAAGCTAAAGGAGGCATAATTTATTGCCAATCATAGAAATGCATAAACAAAAAAGAAAACTGCATAGACTTATTAAGCAAATGGATATTTAAGTGAGATAATTTAAATAAAACAGCATGCATAATTATGTTACAGTATAAATAAGGCAGCAACAATAATTAACCAGAGATATATAAATATAATGAACTTCACTGACAGTGCAGTTAACTCAGAGTTATAAAAATTAATAAACTACTTTGTTATAGCAATTACATATGTGTAGAGGGATTTGAACTTAAGATTTTCAGTTCATATTTATTCTCCCATTCTAAGATAAATAACTAATACACATGTCTACATACATGCAAAAAAGTTATATATAAATATCATCACAAAGACAATGAAATGACTAAAATGTAAACTTTAATGTTATTGGTACAAATAATAAATATGGCTAAAATTTATTGAAAATAATGATGCTGATGCCTTAAATTTAAATTGTTATTTATTAATGGACTTATAGTTAACACATGAATTGAGTATCTCAAACACATTATTTAGATAAATTAATTCCTATAAAATGAATGGAAGTACCCACATTCAAATAAGTGGCATTTAGTATATTATATCATTAGGAATCAGAACACAAGAAATGTTCACATTACTTAAGAACTATCAAGTTCACATTATTAGGCAGATGATATAGATTACTATGCTCCAAGATTAAAATGATAAGTTCCTGAATGTGTGTGATGATGGTATTTTAGTTGTATTTGATATATTGGACTTTATTTAAATATTCTAAATACATTCAATTGTTGAATATATTTAGAATATTTAAATAAAGTTTAATTTTTGTAAAGGCAATCAATAATTATATTAAATGATGGAAGTAATGCAATATATAAATACAAGAAGAAATTTGTGGTTCATTTATTAGAAGAGTTTATTATAAGTATTAAATTGCAACTTTGTATCTTTAGGACTGTCAGATTATTGTATAAAATTTTCTGAAGCAGAATGTGAATACAAAATAAATCTATTTTTGGATTCACTAAAAAATAATCACAACTGTTTTTCTGACAATGATCTTATTGTTTGTGATTAGATTTTAAAAACACATAGTTTTTCTGCATAGCAGAATAATAGAAGAATGTTGTCCATTATAAATATAAAAATATAAAAGCAGAAGTTTAAATAGGCTTAAAATTGTTTGGTAAAATAAAACAGCAAAGAAAATACAAATATTCACTGATTAGTTATAATAAATATAAAAATCAGAAGGCAGAAGTTTAATGATAGACAAGTTGGCATAAAAGTGATTGGTGAATTAAAACTATAAGAAGATAAACATCCACATATTGTCATCATAGAAATCTTCCTTTCTATGCATTAAGGCAACATATGTTTCTAAGAAACACTCTCACAATCTTATTAAAACCAGAAATGGCAACCTCTTATATGATGGCAATAATAATTTGAGGAGAATTTTGATCATATTTTGAATAATGATATAACAATTAAAATGATGACTCTCAATTATATATCCAATTTATTCCTTAGATCTGAAAAAAATATCGAACTTACTGAAATCAACACAGTACTTTGTAATCTAAAACATTCAAATATCAGGAGAAATTTTAAAATACGGCAGCAATATGTCAGCTTCAAAAATATTCAAATTCTGTACATATATATAAACTATTGAATATATTTATTTATTTAGCTCAAGCAGATGATATAATAATGTGAAAGGCTGAAATCTTTAACAGATGTGCCTTAAAAGTGCTAATAAGACCACCAATCAGATATAATAATGACTACACAGAGAACTCTCAATTCAATACATAAGGCAGAGCTTTTATGAGAAAAAGATGGTTCCACCTTCTCTACTTAAATTTATATATTAAATAAGCCAGACTCAAGCATTTTGAACTAAGTGTGTGAAGCTTTAATATAAGCCATTTGAGGTGCATTTGTCAAAGGTTTCAGCCTTTCATATTACTATAAACTATTGAAGTAAAAGGAATAACAATATTATAGCAATTATCATGGAATATCACTATTATCCACAATAGCAAAAATATTTTTTACAATGTTGTTGAATAGACTGCCTCCTGTTGTAGATGAATGGTTACAAAAGATTCTATGATTTTTGTGATGTATTAAACATGGTTTTTGTTGCCTGACAAATGCAAAAAAAAAAGTCAGGATTAAAAAAAAATTAATATGTTGTATTTATTGATTTCATCAACTAATTGTTCAATGGAATATTTGAAATTAGTTTTGTCTATCAAAATTTATTTATATTATATAACTTCTACACGATAGAATGAGTAAAAATATTATTATTACAGGTAGAAAATCTGAGGCACTTGAAATAAAAATGAAATAAAAACAATATACTTGCTCCAATATTATTTTCAATTTTTTTGGCAGGGGTCTTTGGAATTATTTATAGGCTTATCAACTGACATGGATCAAAATAAGATGCAGATTTATGAGTGGAATTTTTACTTTTAATCAATTTAATAAGAAAGCAACAACTTCTTTGTGAATTCTGGATTTACATTATTCTGATGATTGTGCTATTTTTTCAAGTTGAGAAGACAATTTACAGAAATTTTAATGTTTTGAATGCATCATACTAATTAATGTTCTAAATATTCAAATTATTTAGTAGCCAGTGATAGAAAAAAGTTCTCAGCAACTTTTAGTTTGGATATACCAATTTGAGAATATGCATCAGTTTCTAATACCTTCATAGTTTGATAAATAGAAATGTAGATTTGGATATTGTGGTAGAAAATAGACCACAATGTGTTGTTGTCTATTTTAACTGTTGAATGATAGAATATTTCATCAACAGGAAATAAGTAATGCATCAATCTAAGTTATCTGTATTCAAAACTGTTATTTTACATAAATGATTCTATAAAAGTCAGACTTAGACATGAAGCTTAATTTAAAGATACTCCATAAAATTTTAAAAGTACAATGACAAGAAACCAGTCAATATGTTTTTAACTTTTTGAAGTTATTGTACTGAACATGTAAAATAAATGAACAAAAAAAGACTTCCTAAAAGAATGTTTTCATGGGAAAGATATACCTTTTTTAAATTATAAGGATTGTCTCAAGAATATTCTTAAAAAATGCAATGTTAATTGTTTCTATTTAAAAAATATGTCAGAGGATAAAATACATTGGATACCTACAGTTAGACATAATATTGAAGTATTTCAAAAGAAACAGTGTTCTGAAAAAAATTAAAAGGCAATTTTATAAACGTCAAGTAAATAGAAAAATTGACCTTTTTTTCCATTAATTTATTTTATAGTAATTGCAAAATTCATTATTAGAAGGTTTTTTCCCCTCTTCCCTTTCTTTTTCTTTTTTTTGAACTAGAATGGTCATATTCATTTATGTGTTGTTGTTGTTGTTTTTGTTATTGTTGTTGTTGTTGTTATTATTATTATTATTATTATTATTATTATTATTATTATTATTATTATTATTATTATTATTGTTCTTGTTGTTGTTATTGTTGTTATTACTATTATTATTAGGAACACCACTGTAACAGTCAGAAAACGTGTGACTCGTAAACATAGTGCAGAATTCGACCACCATACAGAACAGCAGCACCATCGAGTAGCGAAGCCACCCATGGTACTGAGTTCGAACATAGTTTATCGGTTCCACAATACAATCCACGAAACAATGCATCTGATGCGACATTAGTAAATATTTCCTTAGGCACGGTGGTCAGGGAGATGCAAGAGATTCATGATTTTATTCTCGAGTTAGCCAATAATCAAACTAATATTAATTAAATATTCATATTTACATAAACGAGGAAATATTATATAGAATGGGTATCGAATAAATGAAACGTAACTGCAGACGTATAGTTTAAAATTATTTATTAATACATTTTAATAAAACAATCATTTACTAATAAGATTTTAGGGATTCAAAGCTTCAGTAGCGGAATTTGTGACATGATTATATTTTAAAGAATACATTTATTTATTTAGACATTATTTTATATTGAGGATTTCAGTAACGGTATTTCCGATACTGTAATGTTTACAAAAGGAATACATTTATTTGAAAGCATAATCTAGCTACCTAAAATTCTCGAGTAAGTATTTCTAATGCATGCCTTGAGGAATTTATACCTTTTCAATGCAAGAGTCTAAAGTAAGATTTAAGAGTGGCGGCGGACATATATTTATTTAATTAAACTATTTATTTTATGACTAAGGGCAACATTTATTTGAGAGTGAATTACGAAGATAATGCAGAGGCAGAGTGATATATAGAATAATAGAATTGAGCAAAGGAACATGTGGTACGCTTTAGAAAGGCGATATGGAATGGCAGTATATCGAAACTGCAATGCCGCGAATGGGTTTATAAGAATGTCAGGCTGGTCTCTGCCCCGACCCAATGAAGTAAGGTGTCACATAAGCATAACCAGGGACAAGTGGTCCGTGTCGCATTTTTGCCGGCTGGCTGCATGACGATGTCAAGTCCTATGGGAGCACCCATTATGCCCGCTTGTGTAGGACGACTGGGGTTAATTTCAACCCTGAAGAATCCGGAAATTTCATGGCGGAATGGGTCATCGCATCTCTAAAACGTAACACATGTATACTTATAAACGATTATGATAAGATTTAAGTAGATTTCTGGCTCAGCCCCACATGATCAACATTTACTAAAGAACGTTGGCGACTCTCAAAGAAATGTAATTTTCTGGAATTATTCATAATGATTTAATAAATACAAAACATATATAAATTGGGAATTATTATAACTAATACGTCAGCCATTTGCGAAGCAGTAGACCCCTGCATTACAATAAATGAAGCATTGAATGCGTGTCGATTTATATGAAAGTTAAGTTATTAACGAAAGCAAATATTAATGAAAATTTGACACGCATTCATTGTTTTAAGCGATCATAGATTTAAACTTTGAAAATTGAAATAATTATGAGCATGCAATAATTAAATAATAACTATAGATAGAAATGTAGATTATAGAAACACGCACCCAAGACAGAATGAGGTAAGCTAGATTAGTAGAGAAATTTACACATTACATTAATTATTCAGTTTTAGTTATACAAATGATAGTTTTTACATTTTATAAATTTAGATAAGTAATATGAAGAATAGCTATAGCATATTATTAGAGTACTCTAGAGTTTGAACACAGACAGGTACCTGTTTTATAAGAAGTTTTCTGATTCCATTAGTTTAGCAGCAAAAAGTTCATGAGTGGCAATTCTTTCTTGTATTTAGATATTCATTTAATTTCATGGCAGCAGCAGCTTTCTCATTCGTTTCAGGCAGCAGATCTTCATGGTGAATTTATGACGGGCAATGGAGGGTTCGGCATCCGATGGGCCACCTCCCGATGGAGAATAATCTAGGTGCTTTACTCGGTCATACCTTGGCAGGAACAAATTATTTTATTATTTTTGAAGACTCTCAGTGATTGAGAGCAAAGCTAAAGTTTAAGTGAATGTCTCCAGCAAGTCTAAGATGGCCTCTTTTTTTATTTTGATCTTTCACATTTTTATTAAGATATTTTTAGGTTCTATTTAATCTGCCCTGAGGATAATCAATGCATTTTGTTGGTTTTTAATTAAAGAAAGCTGCTGTTCTATTGTTTACATTTTACATTTACTAATTATATTTTGGGGAATTTTTCTTTAATTAATCTATTATCTATCACTGACCGATGCTTTTAAATTTCAAAAACAAAAAGGGAACATAAGATTATTTTAACTTTTAATTAAATATTACATCAGATATTTTTAGAATTATTATTAAATGAAATTTAAACAAAGCAATAAATACGAACTTTATAATCCAAAATAAATGATTAAAATTATACAAAATTATATAACTAAAAGAAATCTAAATTATATTATTTTATCCCTATTTATTGCGTTTAATTTGAGATCGAAATGTGTGCGTGTTTAAGCTGAATTCTATATATATTTATACATTTTTAATATTGTTACACACACAATTCGATATCAAAAAGTTTAAATTTGGGCGGGATAGACCAGTCAGTGAGAGACGACAGAAAAAAGTGAAACTTAAGATTCGAATACGAATCTTACTGTTTCACCACCAATACCACCACCACCCATCATCATCATCATCATCATCATTATTATTATTATTGTTCTTTTTGTTATTGTTGTTATTACTATTATTATTAGGAACACCACTACTACTACCATCATCATCATCATCATCATCATCATTATTATTATTATTATTTTATGTGCAATCTGTAATTGACCTATGGCTGTAGATATGTACATTAAATTTAAAAAAAAAAACTATTATTATTACTATATTATCATTAACATCATTACCATCATTATTATTGATATTCACAGGCATTTATATAAAAGTATGTTTATATTTAATTCTAAAAAAACAGTCACAAAAAATGAATTTTATCTTACCTATATGAAACAATATAATAAATTAAGAGTATCATTATTTTTAGATATTTTCTGTTGCTGACAGTTATTTTATTTTTTTTTGCAGTAAACTATTTTTTTTAAAAAAAGTCTCAATATCTTGGACAATTATAATTTTTTATTGTATTCCATTCTAATCATAATCTCAAAATAAAAACAATTGATATTGCATCTCTCAATCATGAATGTTCTTATAACAGTTAATTGAATACTATCATGTTAATCAATAAAAAAAAAACATTCTAAGTTATTTTATCACTTTCTTAAATATTTTTATTTTCATATCTTGATAAGGAAGATAACATCTATATCCTACTTCTAAACAAATATTTGGCAGATTAATAACCTTGCTTACCTCTAATTTAGTTAAATTATTTATCACTATAATTATTCAAGCGTTAGTCAATCTCCGATAATACGCTATTTCTTTAATATTATACATTTCCGGGCACTCTCCACAGGTAAGAGTTTAAAAAACTTAAGTGAATCACTTAAGTTTAGAGTGTACATTCTATATATACCAACTCTTATAGACCATGCCTAAATAAGAGCTTGAGTCTATTGTGTTAATCAATATAATTCTATATACACCAACACTTACAGATCATGCTTAAATTAGGGCTTCATTCTATTGTTTGCCTGATGATATAATAAAATATTTAATTATACAAATACATTTAACACAATAGACTCAAGCCTTGATTTAAACATGATTTATAAAAGATGGTGTATAAAGAATGTATGCTCTAACCTTAAGTGATTCACTTAAGTTTTTTTAACTCTTACTGGCGAGAGAGTGGGAGAGTGCACAAAGATTTATAATATTTACAAAATAGTGTATTATTGGTGATTGACTTCCATATGAATAATTTCAGTTTTCAGCACTTTATAATAATAGGTTTATCACTATAATAAAATATCCCCCTTTTTAATTTGTTGAATAGACTCAGAAGATTAATCTATGCTTTACATTTACACAGAAACATACATTTCTATCTAAAGAGTTATATAGTCTCAACACAAAAGTTGTATTAAAATTAAAAGAAAAATCTGTTTTTTTTTTTTAAAATAAACACCATTTTAGTCAAGCAGCTCTATCTCTTATAAAAGATCAGTATAACAGGATTCTGCAATCATTAGGTTGTTAATTACAAGAAGTGAGAGATTCATCCACTCTTTTTTATCTTCCAAATAAATATAGTGTGATACTCATTTACTAATCAATTTTATTGGTGTCCATGTTATCTATGGTTTAATTATCTAAAGCAAATACTCAGCCTTTTGCAAAGAATTTTACTTAACTTGGATCTAAACACTAACTTATAAATATGGCAGATGGATTTTTTTTGCAATGAAGTCTTATTTTCAGTTTTGCTATCATGTTAATTGTATATAGCCATACTTCAGAAGGCACTGTTATATTAACACTAAATGTTTTTAATGTAAATATATTTTTCTCCATTTCTAGAAATAATTTTTTGAAAAATAAACTTATTTTTTTTACAGGAATTTCAAAAATAATAAGTAATAATAATAAAAAATACAAGTTTAAAAATTTATCTACTTTGATGAAAGTATGGTTTAAAAGCAAGAAAAAAATGCCCACAGACAAAATATATAATAATTCTATCCTATACTTGTCTTACATTAGGCATATTACTATAGTTGATTAGAGTTGTTAATGATATTGTTTACAATATGTGAGTGAATTTAAAAATAAAATAATTCATTTTTCCTATTAGGTCAGAGAAATACAATCTTGACCTATACATTCAGTATAAGAGATTTCACGGTAACAATTAGTTCCACCACCCACAATATTCTAAACATGGATTTGAATTTGAACATATATTAGTCAAGTAGATAACAAACAGATAACCAACTTAATTTGTCATTCAAATGTTAATCACTAATCAATAAAGGGATATTTATCTATTTTCTTCCAGTAATATTTTACTACTGATAGGTGGCAATTGAATAAGTTAACTGGTAAGTGACAATTTATATTTAAATAATAATTTTATTTAGGCTAAACAAAGTTACATTATCTCAAAACATAAGTAGATAACCATGCATTACAATTGTGTATTAGATGAATCTGGTATTAGTTCATATGGTTTGAAGCTGATTAATGTAGAGATAGTCCTTGTGATATAAAGTTCATAGGTGTATGGAATAGCTTCCATGTCTCCTCATCAATGAATTTTGATGATAGTAGTTTATTTCTTTGCTCTATCTTTTGCATTGATTGTATAAAGTACAATAATTCATCAGGGGGAGGCTGCAAATACATTTTCTTGCACCTCGCATACCAGATTGAATATAGGATGAAAATTGACCTAATAAGTGGAAATTGGTTTTTTAATGCAATCTTGTAATTATATAATGAGGTAGTAGTCTACCTTTATGTTTCAATAAATAATAGATCTTATTGTTTCAAGTCCATTGCAAAGAATTGATGATAGTATGTCTCATCTTCTCTTCTGAAGTTTGGGTATACTGTGTTGACTTTGATGATATACCATTTAATGTACTGGAACCACAATGTAGGCATGGCATCCAGGTTTATTTAATGATAAAGTCCAAATATTTGGGTTCTAGAGCCCAATATTTGAACAACATTGTTATTGAATAATTGGTTATGCCTAATTTTGTATTTTGTAAATTTTGATCCGGATTCATTAATTTCTGAGCACTCCAAATATTTATTTTGTTGGCAATAACATCTGGCATAATGTTGACATACTGATGGATGTTATGTGCTATTTTATATAGCCAGCTACTTTTCTTTGGGGGTGGTGTGTCAGTTGGCTGTGTTAATTCAATTATGTGATTATACCCATATTTAATTCCTAGATTGTAAAGGAGAGTATGAGTTTTTTTGTAGAAGTAAGGCTGGAATAGTATACAGAGACATGCCATTAAATATGCAATGCTGTTGCATTCTGCTTATGCTTATGGCTACTGTTTTATTTCTCCAGAATAACCTGGTGCAGAACCTATTTATTTTTTTAATAAATAAATTTGGGGTAGACATTATAGGGTAGTAGGAAATTCTGGACATAATCTTCATGTTCAGCAGGGATACCTTTCCCTGTAGGGATAGGTAGACTCCTGCCAGAGTTTTAGTTATTTTCTCTATAGAGTGTATGATGGTGTTCTGGAGTTGCTTTGACATTGCTGTCTGTGACTTATATATGGGAAAGCCCAGAAATTTCTGGAGGTCAGCATGATAGCTTGATGATATTCTTTTCCCAGAAATAAACAATTTGAATTTAAACTAACTTTAATGCTCAAATATTTACACGAATTCTGAATTTGATAACCAATTAACTTTTTTATTTAGTTGTTCCTTTTTCATTATTTTTTCTGGGCGTGAAAAGAAATTGCAAGTTTAACTCTCCTTTAAACTGCTTATTTTCCACAGTGAAATCTTTTCATTTAATAACTGATTGATTTAAAAATCTCGATATTCTATGAGCATAACGACATTATTTCATATGATCGCTTGCATGTATATATATAAATCAGTGACCGAAATAAAAACCGCAGAAATATAAATTGAAAAATGGTTTAAAAATAACTATATAAACAGATAAATGAAGAGAAGCTTCAAAATAGAGAAAAAAAATTATTAAATGAGGTTTTCTTATAGATATAAAATTTGTTTTATTAACTAAAATATTTTATCTACATTGTTTTTTTTTATTATTATTTTTCAACCACATAGTTATCTATTTGTTAGCAAACGCAAATCAACTAAGAAGACTCATTTAAAAACATCCATTCTGTAGATAGGTTTTGAAAGAATCCTTGTATCACGTGATTTTATTTAGAGTACAGTATAATAAATCAGCTTTCTGTAGATGTTAACAATAATAAATAATGGAGATCTATTTTAGTTAGCAAATCTAAGGAGAAAAAACTTCAAACGCCGTCAAAATAGAGTTGTAGAATATTGTAAACAGGGTGTGGAAATTGAGGGGAGGGGGTGCATATTAAATCACGTGAGACGTACTTTTTAAAATAAAGAAATTAAATAAGATTCAAAAGCAATTAATTTATAAACATAATTAATATTCATTTTTAATCTCAATTTTGATCAAATATAAAATAGACTGTTTACATTTTTATACAATATATAAAAATCGTAGCAATTAATTATATATATCAAATAATTAATACTTCAATAAGGATGTTACTTCTCTGACTGAATTAAGGCTGTATTCTCATTATATATATACATTTTAATAATAAAAATAATAATCTGGTGAAAAAATATTGGATGGTGCAGTCGAGAAGTATAGTCTATAAAGTCCTTATTTTTAAAATTCAGATTTTTAAAGTTAAGTATTAAAATGCTGAAACTCAAGTAATAAAAGTTTGAATCACCAACTGGAAAAAAGTTTTAACATGATTTTATCTAATTTGATTTTAAATATTACATAATCACAACACAAATAAATAATAAATTATATTTAAATATGAAAGACTTCATAGATTACATCTGTATTGGTTGTATCTCTACTCAAATTAGTTATAGTAATTTAAAAACAATCTGTTTGACAGTTCAGATGCTTACAAAATAAATAAATTTCACAATAGAAAAGCCAAGACGTGCAAGTTTATAAGAAATAAATGTATGATTGATTTTAAAATATTAAATACTACAGGTATGTTTTCTTAATGTAAATAAGAGATGATAAAAACATTACATGTATGTTTCAGGATATTTATTTAACAATAATTTTTATCCAGATATCATACTATACAGTCACTTCTTACAATAATAGCAGATCAGAAACCAAATCATTGCCATTAAAGATACATTACCATTAAGTAATTAAGACTTTTTTAAAATTTCTTAAATACATATAAATTTAAATATTAATACTAATATGAGTTAAATATGTAATTATGTTAAAACAATAATGGAGTGAACACATTGTTTAATGTTTAAGTAAATGCTTGTGGTCATGATATTTTAATAGTAGTTATATGTTGGCTATTTCCATCATCTAATAAAGAAAAAATAATTTTGGCACTATATTGTATCTGTACATGCCAGGTATAGCAAACAAACAATGAAAATCAGCAGTCAATATAACATTAGAACAGCTTTTCAAAACCATAGTAAACTATGAAGAATCTTAACTTCTACTAATCCTAAACATGAAATACAAAAAAAAAAAAAACTGAATCTAAAAAATAATACATGAATGTGGGAAAAAAGTATATTAGTGAGACCAGTTACATAATGAAAAGCAATTAAAATAGCATTAACTGATGATTAGAAAAAAAGAAACACATGTACCTAATGTAACAGATGGTAAATGTACTAATAAATAAATGCTTGATTAAGAAAAGAAAAAAAAATTCTGGTGAGAGAATGAGAATTACAAATAAAAAAATTCAAAGAAGTGATTCATGTGATAATGGAAAATAATCTAATCAACGTAATCTTAATCTGATAATTCATAATGTTTGGAAGAGAACTTTAAAGAAAATGATATGAAATATCTAGTGACTGCTGCCTTTTGCAGAATGGCCTAGTTGGATAGATTATCTACTTAAATTCAATATTCACAAAGCTAAAATATCCCAATTTGATCCCCATGCTAGACTGTTAGTTGTGAGGCAAATGATACATAAGAAAGCAAAGAGAATACTATAACACAAAACAATGTGATACATATTAATCTTTATACTATTATTAACAACTGATGTATATGAAAAGATTTAAAAAAATTCAAATTTTAAAGATGTCTAACAATTAATATTATATGATTGAAATAGTCCTACAAATAATTTCTACATTAATTTTTTATAGTAAACCAGGTGGGTTTAAACCTTATTTATTATAATTTTATATTTTTATATTATAATATTACATGAATGGACCAGCCCTTCAAGCAGAGGGGGGAATACCATTGATAGCAGAGCTATCAATGATAGCCATGATCAGACCAAGCTATGCCATACATAACATGATCATATTTCCAGACCGTGGCCCACCACAACTGCTAGATTCAAATCCATACTATCCAAAGCACTTTTTTGTTTTGAGGTAAAGCTCAGATGCCAGTTAATTACACAGGGTAATTAACATGCTCTGGATAGTAGGTCCATAATCCAGCACTCGAAATATCCCATGACTAACTCAATCAAAAGTAATACACTAACAAATTGTTGCTTCAATTAGTGATAAAAGAATTGCTCAACAAGCATTATGTTTAAAGATAATTTATTTTAACTAAACATCTTCTAATTTTAATTACTTTTATAAAATATTAATTAATCTAACATAAACAATGCTATTTTTATATAATGATCATGCACACACTCTGAATTCATACACTAGAATATAATATAACAAAAACATTAATAATACATGTCATTTAAAAACATGCATATCAATAGTTCTTTATGCATGCAATAGAGTTCATTCATTAACTGACTCTGGTAGGCTTCAAATTATTGCAATGGCTACTTTAATTAGAAATGGATATAAGAACATGTTATTTATTACCTAGGATTTTGGAATGTGGATATACTGCTTCATGTGAAAATCTTTCTAACTGGTTGGATTCAAGGTTTCTATGCTTACTATTCTGTGGCACTATTTTTTCAGACTGTTAGTCATTGGGTAGCTTCATATTACTAGGTGTGCATTACTTCCATCTCAGGTAGGCTATTGGTATTTAGGACAGGCTTGGAGCTCACTGTATACTTCTAAAAGCTGCCCAACACTGCATGGCCTTTATTAATAAATGCATGAGAAGACTGACTGAGAACTGATTGAGTAAATGGTAGATTTAATGCAACTGATTGCAAACTCAACTGAAAGCTAGATTTCAACTCAACTGCTTGACCGATGAAAAACTGAACTATTTATGTGATGACCTGTTGTCACTTTGTTAATTGGTTTTTATGTCCTCCAGCTATATCTGTTGTTAAAATTCCTCCAACTGTTTTTGATTGCATTCCTTTGATAAACTATTAATCTTGTTGTCAGTTGGTAGCCATTGCTAATTTCTTGCTTTATGAATTTTTAATTAGAAGCCATTGCTGATTTTTTTTTAATTTTTAACCTGCACACATTTATTTTATCAAACACACACACTTAATATTTTACTATTCCTTATATTTACACATATGTATATTTTATTCTAATAAATAATTTAAACAAAAAGAGATTTCTTTTTTCTTTTAGTTTTAAGATTTCCTTTTTTTTTCATTAACTTAAAAAAGGAAATATTTTTATTTATTTGAAAATCAACTATATTTATCTTCTCTAAGTTATATTTTTTCTATCCTCTTCTAATTAGTAAATGATGTTTGTATGAATAACATTTTAAACTCTTTTAGATTTTCTCTTTTTTTTAATGAGATGCTTTAATTCACTATTTTGTGGACAGCTTAATGATTTTATTATTTATTAATCGAGGTTAAAACTTTACATTTTTTGAGAAATTTAATTTAAAAATTTTTAATTTTTAATAATTGTAAACACAATTTTAATGAATATTCTCAGTAGCATTACAATAGTAGCAAATACAAATTTGAAAATGAATATATTAAATACATTATTAACTTTAATTATTTCTTTTTTATTATTAAAAGGGAGATATTTATAACTATTGTTTTTCTCATAAGTGCTAGACTGTATACCATTTAAATAATATAAAAAAATATTATGTATTTGAAGCCTACTGCAAAAAAAAACTATTTATATAATGAGTAATCAGTACAAAAAATATTTTTTCACATTAAATTAACTTTTTAAATGTCCTTTTTTGAGATATTCTTAGTTTAAAAAAGTTTTTTTAATGTTTTTCTTTTACATATATTTTCATAAAGAAAATTTATTTTCTATTTTATACCAATATTTTTTACAAAGTTCATTAAAAGTATAAATTGAAAATAAAAATAAAAATAGTGTAAAAATATCACTTTACAAATAAAAATAATAATAATAAAATAACAAATAAGTAATGAAAATAAAAGTTTTATTTCAGTTTTTTATGCTAAAAATATACAATTAATAAAAAGTATTCTCTAAAAAATTTGTACATTTAAAACAAATTTCATTAGAGAATGAGTTAAATAAAATCTTTTTAGCATTAAAATTTGACTTTTAATTGCACCCATCTCCTAAAAAAAATTGTTTTTGACAATAAGAAATATTTTGTTTGATGTTAACAATTTTTTGGTTGATCAATTTTCTCTAAAATTAATATATTCAAATAAATTTTGAATGAAAGTATACTTATAAGAAAACAAATATTTAATATTTTTTAAAATTAAAAATATATTAAATAAATAGCAAAGTATAATTAATGTTTCTGTTTTTACATTGTTGACAAACACCTATGTTGAACAAAGGCTTAAAATATATGATCTCCTCTAAATAGAATTAGTACTCTCTTTTTGGATCATTAATATATGTTGATAACTTTAATTAGAATTAAAATACTCAGCATTAGCAATGATTAAACTGATTCAAAACTTGTTTTAATTAAAATTGGTACTATCAACTGGCTGAAATAAATTTTTGCTGCTGGAATAAATTCTGATGTTTTAAAATATATTTATATTGAAAATGAATTAAGAAGTTAAGATTTATGCAACAGATGAAAATGTATATAAGAAAGTACTGAAGTATCAGACACCTTTGGCTAACATTTTTGTTTACTTAACGTTTTAATATATAGTTATCAAAATATTGTACATATATACATTTTAAAAGTATTAATTTAATTGTGTATAAAGGAACAATTTTAGCCAAAAGATATCAATACAGAATTTAAAAAGTGATTATTGTTGGTGTAAAAATTGAAGCAAATTTATGATTAAAAATGAAAAAAATCTAAGTGTTCAACATAAACTGCAGTAACTATCATATCTTACATATCATTTAAAAAAATATTCTTCTAGGTTCATATGCTCCAATAAATTTAGTCATAAGCCATAATAAGCAGAATTTGAAAGCTTATTAAAGACCATGTTAAAATAAAATTGAAATCAACTTACATTAAAAATTGGTAAAAATTTAAGAGCTAAAACATATTATATTTAAATCTTTTGTAGTAAAAATTAGGTACTTGTACTGTAATAATTTTTATCATCACTAATAAAGATAGAGAGGCAAACATAGGAGGAAAATCCTTTAAATAAAATCATAATTAAATTGACAAATAATATTAGCTGAAATATATAGCCAATGTTACAAAAAATACAATTGGAAGATACGTCTATTATATGTGTAAGATATTTTAGAGTATTTCAGTTTTTAGCAAAGAGTCAGACATATTTGTCACATTTTGTGATCATACAATTATGATTTTTTTTCTAGGATTTATTCATCATTACTAGTTTTTTAAACATTTTTTGGTAGACATATACATATTATTTTAATGATAATCCAAAAAAGAATAAAAAAATGAATCAATATTAAAGTAAAAAATATCATTTCTGAAAGCTAAAATGATAAAATGATTGGAAATTTAGATTCAGATTATGATAGTAAAATCAATTATTTTTATGATTTTAAAAATGTGGATGAATTAAAAAATGAATAGATAGTAAAAGAAATTTCCTGAATGAGAAGTTTATATTGTAATATCATGGGAAAAAAAAGAAATGTTTTTATCAATGGGAATTAATCAAAAACAAATGGCAGGGGAAACAGTCAATAATATTATCATTTACGAAAAGATCAAAAAATATTCAGAAACTTTTTTCTAAACCTTTTAATCTGAGTACTGTTTCTATGAAAACATTTATTGTGAGAAAAGTATGTCTCTGATTGCAGAGAATTAAAATATATGGAAAAACTACTAGCAAGGATAGAACCACTGGCAAACATTAAATTTACAAAAATATGTATGATCTGATATTACTTATTTGTGATTTTTTTTATTAGAATATGGAAGTTTATTTACGTTTTTATTTTGTATTCTTAAATGATTTTGGTTATCATTAAAATTTAATTGTACAATAGCTAGATCAATACATTATATATATTATAACGATCCAAACGAAGTGGGAGATCGCATCGCACCGCACCGCACTACCAAAGGGCGCCATCTAGGCATTTGAGCCTAGAAAAATTTATAAAGTAGGCAGATACGCGCTGTTAGGATTCCACTTTATTTACATATTTAGATCGTTAGCCCATTGTCACTAGCTCAGCGGAGACGCCGAGATAAAAATCTATAAATTTTATATCTTAAATATAAAAGAATAAAATAATAAAAGCCACAGCCAGAAATTAACACAGAAAAATATTTATTTACGCACATATAAATCATTCTAAACTCGAGGAATAAGTTTAACATTTAGATTTTTATCTTAATTTTTAATTTTACATTTAAAATAGCTTGCTATAATGTTTAATATTTTATTTAGAGGGTCGAGTATGAATGGACTACATAGGTCTGCATTTGAAAGGAAAATATTCTTCCCTGATTTAACCTTAGGCAACAAATTTCGCAATCAACTGGCGCCAATCCATCTGATACACTCATGTATACAATGTAGCATGATACGACAACACAAAATACTATATTGTCAGGAATGTACATCTGAACAATAAGTAGAAATAGAGAAGACATTGACTCTCCACCAACAGGAATGTAACATCTGTGGGCAAGTAGATCAATAAACTAAAAACTCCATAGGAATGGACTGCGGTCTTCTGCCGACTTACAAACCCATCCATAGGCAAACAGAGGGTGTGTGGCGTATATCTATAATCCCGCCCGTAGCGGATCTCATACTACATTTACTAATTACACAAATATATCCAATCCATTGAACCAATTCAACTACGAAATGAATAACCTAAGATTACCCTCCCTTAATACAACTTTACAAAACTATATAGCCATTCGCACCCGACTTAATTTTAACATTTATATACGTTCGCACAGATTTATTTAAAAATGTTGGGTATAGATCGATTACACAGATTCCACGGTCAAAAACATTTCAAAATAAACATAAACGATCAAAATACAAAATTATTGATACCGACAATCGCAGAGGGAAACTTATAAGTAACCCAATAGTATTCACCATAAGATACTTGCGTTGTCACCAATAACTTAAAAGACATCCGAATAAATACATTTTAGATACTCACCGTAAGGTATCATTATTTATCGAATGTCTATATATTCTGATCAAATATGAAAACCAAAATCTAATTAACCGCAAACGAATCCATGCAAGCGTCTATAGACAACTTAAATGTAATGCATTTAATAATTTCTACAATAAAATATTACTACACATAAAAAATATTAAAAGGGAAATGATTCTTTTAACAATCGGGAAAGATATAACATTAACCATTATTAATTTGATTTAAAACTTACAAAAAGTCAGATAAGAGTCCATTTTAAATAAGTCGGCTTGTTTATTAATTTGTTCAACTTGACGAAAGTTCTTGATTGATTTTAAGAATTGTTCCTTTCCTATAGCTTACGGTAGCAGAACTCCCGGTTCCCGTTGGCAATTCCCACGCAGACTTTCCTGGAAGACCGGTCTGATGTTTTGGAGGTGGCAGTTGCTGGTTCTGTCCTGGTATCACAGTCTTTGCATTTTTAAATAAGTGAGTGAGGACGACAAGTGCGTCTTGTCACCAGACCCACCAAAATCAAGTTGGAAAAAGCTCCTTGAACTCAATATTTCTTTCTTTTTATATCATCCACAAGGATTCACTGAACAAAACGTCACTAATCTGTTTTTTCGTTATGGTCCGGGCCAAGGCTTAGTGCTTCCATTTGTCAAGCTAAAATCTCTTTCTTCTCTTATCTAACTTTCCATCTGACTTTTTAATTAAACAGCTTTAGATAATTAATAAACAACCATTTCCCTTTATAGATTACAGGAATTAATTAATACCTGTTTTTATTTTAACTTACGTTATTTTTTTATTAAAATATTTTTATATTTCAATCTTGTATTTTTTTATTAAAAAAAATACGTTCAAATACTTTTTTTTTTTTTGTTTATGAAAAAAATATTTTTAAAGTTTAACATCTGTGCGAATGTATACGTTTAACAATATTTTAATTTTAGCGTTTAGTTTTTTCCTTTTATTTGCGAACTTTTAAGTTTTTATTTTAAATTAATGTAACGACATATTTATATATCGTTACATATCAGTAAACTTCCTCAAAAAAACAAAAAACATTTAAAAAAAAAAAAAAAAAAGACTTTACTTAGTGTTAGTAATTACGTTATACAAATTTGTTATATATGAAATTTCAAAAGGACAAAACTTTTTTTTTTTTTTTTTTTTAAAGACAAAACAGTAATTACAAATATAATGATAAAAAAAAAGTTGACTGATGATTCCTTACTACCAGCTAAATTTCTGCCCCCTCCCTTCCAAGTTTCATTTCTTCTCCCTTTAACTATTACTTAGGCAAGTTGAACGATTAGATTTTAATTTAACAAGACTTTTTTAAAAAAAAAAAATTATGATTTATAATTATTATTACATTTTATTTATTACTTTTTATTCCTCGTATTTCTCTTTACATATGCGCAATTTTTCTTCCTGGCAGCACTTTTTACACAAAATTCATAACTTTATATAATACAAACAATATATTCTGATTTCAGAAAAAATATTACGGGCTTCATTTATTTTTAACATTCTCAGGGCACTCGTGTTTATTCAAGATAGGAAATTTCAGCATCAATTCCCCTTCTCAGGGTCAATCTCTGAGGTAAGGCCACACTTGGGACGCCAATTATAACGATCCAAATGAAGTGGGAGATCGCATCGCACCGCACCGCACTACCAAAGGGCGCTATCTAGGCATTTGAGCCTAGAAAAATTTATAAAGTAGGCAGATACGCGCTGTTAGGATTCCACTTTATTTACATATTTAGATCGTTAGCCCATTGTCACTAGCTCAGCGGAGACGCCGAGATAAAAATCTATAAATTTTATATCTTAAATATAAAAGAATAAAATAATAAAAGCCACAGCCAGAAATTAACACAGAAAAATATTTATTTACGCACATATAAATCATTCTAAACTCGAGGAATAAGTTTAACATTTAGATTTTTATCTTAATTTTTAATTTTACATTTAAAATAGCTTGCTATAATGTTTAATATTTTATTTAGAGGGTCGAGTATGAATGGACTACATAGGTCTGCATTTGAAAGGAAAATATTCTTCCCTGATTTAACCTTAGGCAACAAATTTCGCAATCAACTGGCGCCAATCCATCTGATACACTCATGTATTCAATGTAGCATGATACGACAACACAAAATACTATATTGTCAGGAATGTACATCTGAACAATAAGTAGAAATAGAGAAGACATTGACTCTCCACCAACAGGAATGTGACATCTGTGGGCAAGTAGATCAATAAACTAAAAACTCCATAGGAATGGACTGCGGTCTTCTGCCGACTTACAAACCCATCCATAGGCAAACAGAGGGTGTGTGGCGTATATCTATAATCCTGCCCGTAGCGGATCTCATACTACATTTACTAATTACACAAATATATCCAATCCATTGAACCAATTCAACTACGAAATGAATAACCTAAGATTACCCTCCCTTAATACAACTTTACCAAACTATATAGCCATTCGCGCCCGACTTAATTTTAACATTTATATACGTTCACACAGATTTATTTAAAAATGTTGGGTATAGATCGATTACACAGATTCCACGGTCAAAAACATTTCAAAATAAACATAAACGATCAAAATACAAAATTATTGATACCGACAATGCAGAGGGAAACTTATAAGTAACCCAATAGTATTCACCATAAGATACTTGCGTTGTCACCAATAACTTAAAAGACATCCGAATAAATACATTTTAGATACTCACCGTAAGGTATCATTATTTATCGAATGTCTATATATTCTGATCAAATATGAAAACCAAAATCTAATTAACTGCAAACGAATCCATGCAAGCATCTATAGACAACTTAAATGTAATGCATTTAATAATTTCTACAATAAAATATTACTACACATAAAAAATATTAAAAGGGAAATGATTCTTTTAACAATCGGGAAAGATATAACATTAACCATTATTAATTTGATTTAAAACTTACAAAAAGTCAGATAAGAGTCCATTTTAAATAAGTCAGCTTGTTTATTAATTTGTTCAACTTGACGAAAGTTCTCGATTGATTTTAAGAATTGTTCCTTTCCTATAGCTTACGGTAGCAGAACTCCCGGTTCCCGTTGGCAATTCCCACGCAGACTTTCCTGGAAGACCGGTCTGATGTTTTGGAGGTGGCAGTTGCTGGTTCTGTCCTGGTATCACAGTCTTTGCATTTTTAAATAAGTGAGTGAGGACGACAAGTGCGTCTTGTCGCCAGACCCACCAAAATCAAGTTGGAAAAAGCTCCTTGAACTCAATATTTCTTTCTTTTTATATCATCCACAAGGATTCACTGAACAAACGTCACTAATCTGTTTTTTCGTTATGGTCCGGGCCAAGGCTTAGTGCTTCCATTTGTCAGCTAAAATCTCTTTCTTCTCTTATCTAACTTTCCATCTGACTTTTTAATTAAACAGCTTTTAGATAATTAATAAACAACCATTTCCCTTTATAGATTACAGGAATTAATTAATACCTGTTTTTATTTTAACTTACGTTATTTTTTTATTAAAATATTTTTATATTTCAATCTTGTATTTTTTTATTAAAAAAAAATACGTTCAAATACTTTTTTTTTTGTTTATGAAAAAAATATTTTTAAAGTTTAACATCTGTGCGAACGTATACGTTTAACAATATTTTAATTTTAGCGTTTAGTTTTTTCCTTTTATTTGCGAACTTTTAAGTTTTTATTTTAAATTAATGTAACGACATATTTATATATCGTTACAATATATACATTAATAATTTTAAAATTTTCCTGATTGAAAAGTTGTTTTAGAAGTGACATTGGCTTATAACATGGGAATGCGCGAACATGAGTCCAAAATGGAGTTCAATGTAAACTAAAATAAAAAAATGCTATAATGAATCAGTTTCGGATAATAATTGATTATAATTGATGGTCTTGCAATTTCACCATGTGACAGTCTCAAGTAAATGTTTTGGTATTTTTATGATCAGTAAGTCCTCATTTATTACGAATTTTGTATATACACTCGTTTTCTGTAATTAATGCTATATTTAAATTAAAAGTGGTCATCACCAATGAAAGTGAATCCATTCCAAGTGTGAAATATGATATCAAATTCAGGATTAGTAAAACATGCAGATTTTCTTTCAGGTTGTAAACATAAGTAAGATGTTTTTTAAGAACATTAAGTGGATTTTTAGATTAGCTAGTGAATAAAATAAATGCAGGACATTATTAAAATTATCATCTCCTAAAAATCAGTTAGCTTTATAAATAACACCTTACATTCATTATTTGTCTAATGAAGAGAGATATTGAGTGGTTTTAACTCATGGGCCCTTTACTGGTGGCATCACTATATAAATTTAAAAAAAATATTTTAATAGATCTTGGTGAACCAATAAAAACAAAATGGCACATTTGTGATATCGATCATTAATTAAAATATTGTTATGATTAACATGATGCTTAGAATCCCAATCAATATTGGATATCCAATAATTCCCAATTTACTGCTACCTAAAATAAATATCAAATCACAAACTTTAAGAAATTTTTAGTTCATCCTCTGTGAATAAAGGTATTAGAGTCCATATTTATTCACATAGGTTGTAGCTGAAATTTCTTAATGTTTGAGGTGATTTGATACAGGAAATCCAATGTATTACTTTATGTGATTAAAAGGAAATTAATAGAAAATTTGATAACCTGATGTGATTCAAAAATATTAATAAAAGCTCAGTGTTTTTTATAGTAATTTATTAATCATTACTAAATATATTCTTATTCAAGATATTTTATTGGGGTTGTTATGACCAGTAGTTTACACTTTTTTGGGGACAGACTGGCATTTAGTAGTAATTATATATTGATCTATTTCCATCATCTAACATTAAATATTGAATGTTTTAAAAAAAATTCAGGCTTTATTTAAACTTTCCAAATGAGGATATAACACAATGTTTTGAGTAATATTATTTTCCTCTCTTCATGTGTCACTAGCCTTACCAGTAACTGTTCTAGTACAAAAACAGAATCTAAAGCTTTAGATTCATGAATACTGAATTTTAAGGTAATTTTCTAATCAATTGAACTATTCTTCCAAAAATAAACAATTTAGAGAAATTTCATATTCTTAGCTATATGGATTTTTCTTATTTCATCACTTGGTTCTAAGAATAAGGTTAATTAATAGAAAATAATTTTCTTGATATTTAAGAGTATTCACAACTATATATTGAATTTAATGATGACATTAATTTTAAAGTTTACTATTAAATTTCTTAAATACTTTGTATTGGCTCTTGATGTCATATACAAGAGCTTCAATTTTGATGAATTGTGGACTGTCAATTATCCAATAAATTATAAATAATAATATTTTTTTCTGTGTTACACGAGAGAGTAATGTTTTTCAGATTATGACAGACATATGGTTTTTTAATAAATTGAATTTTTGTTTTTGTAATCATCTTATTTAAAAGTGACATGTTCTAGAATAAGATCTAAAACAAGCTGACAATTTTTATGACAATAAAATCTGATTAATGGACTACTTTTTCTTTATAATATTCAGCAATGAGATAAATTTAAACGATCAAAAATGAGATAAATTATATATTAACAGCTGTACAATCTTTTGGATATTTACTCTGACTGATTATATATAAAGTGCTTCTTGAAGAAATATAACAAACTATTCCTTAAGCAACTGTTTATCAGTACATCAAAAAAAAATTAAAAATGAGAGGGTATAAATGATTTTTATTTGGTTTGATTAAGTCTTCAGTATGTCAATAGTGATACCAAACCATAAATTGAAAACAGTGACTCCATTTTAATAATTAATAAATTAAAAAACTAAATATAAAAATAATTTACACACAGGTATTCAGTGATGGTATGTTTGAAGTGATATTTAACTGAAGAAAGTCATAATAGTATGGCTAACAATCCAAGATGCACTGAATTATAATTTTCATGTACTTATCTTCAGAAAGACATTGCTTTATTGATTTCACAAACTTGCATTTACAGTACATCAATACAATCTGTTTTAGTTTTATAATCACTATTGTTATTGTATCTCTTATTACAACATTATATGATTCAGGTACACTACTCCCAGATCCAAGGTTCCTGACTGATGAAAGCCAATATGTTATAAACTAGTTTTGGAATATTGGATAGATAACCACTGGATAGGAGTTCTAAGGAACAACATTCTAGAAGAATTTATTGATGGCTATAGTTTGGACTAGTTGGAATTATTGTGTGAAGAAATTTACTACTGTTGAATTATTATTATTATTATTATTATTATTATTATTATTATTATTATTATTATTATTATTATTATTATTATTATTATTATTATTATTAATAATAATAATAATAATAATAATAATAATAATAATAATAATAATAATAATAATAATAATAATAATAATAATAATAATAATAATAATAATAATAATAATAATAATAATAATAATAATAATAATAATAATAATAATAATAATAATAATAATAATAAAAAAAAGATCTTGGAATTATGTTTTCTTGTAATGGATCTTTTACTCCTCATCTTGAAATGATTGTTGGTAAGGCTTTTAAGGTTATGAGGTGCCATTCTTAGACATGGTTATCAGTTCAGTAATGATACCAAACAGAAATTGTTTTTTTCATTGGTTCTTTCTATTATGGAATATGGTTCAATAATTTGGAACCCTAGTTCTTTGCAAGAATGTAACTTGTTGCAGTCTATTTCAAAGAAATTTTTCAAATATGTTTTTGGGAGGGTAAAATGATTAATCTTTCATCTCGATGAAAGTATAGGGATTTGAAATATTTTTATAAAATTATTAATAAACAAGTTATTTTATCAGATATAGTTTCAACTATCTCAATTAGGTCTTTGAGTTATGATACTAGGTCTACTTGTGTATATCGGATTAAAACATGTCATTCTAATATTCTTAAATTTTCTCCTTTATTTAGGTTACCCTCTTTATATAATCAGATTGGGAGTAACCTTAATCAGTGTGACATTGATTATAAGAAATTTTGTAATCTTATTAAACTGAAATGTTATGTTTGATTTTGTCTTTTAAATTTTACTTTATTATGTATACATTTATATTTTCATTTTATGCTACATGTTTTATTTTCACTTTTATTGTATGTGCAAACTATAATTGGCTTTATGCTGTTGTTTAGCACTTAAATAAATGAATTGAATTGAATTATTATTATTATTATTATTATTATTATTATTATTATTATTATTATTATTATTATTATTATTATTATTATTATTATTATTATTATTATTATTATTATTATTATTATTATTATTATTATTATTATTATTATTATTATTATTATTGCTGCTGACTTTGTAGAGTTAACATGTGTTATTTGTCTCTCTGATTTTTGAATTCTATAATTCTTATTTGGCTAAGTTTTTTTTCCTATTTGTGATGGTATTATTAAGTAGAGTTTGGAGATTTTATTGATATTGTTTTGTATGTATTTTATTTTCTAATGGTTTTATATTTCAATTTTTTTTATTGATTTCTTTTAACTTATTTTTAAGTAGCCATTTTTTTTTTGATTTTTTAATCTTGTTTTAGAATTTTTTTTTTATCTTAGTTTTTTATCTTTGTTGTAATTTTTTTTTTTAATTAATTGATTTATTTTATTCTTTTTGATTTTTTTTTTATCTTTACTTTAGATTCTTAATTATCTTACTTTTTAATCTCTGTTGGAATTTTAATTAGTTTTAATTTTATTTTTTGTTTGTTTGGTTTTAAAACTTAAGGTTTTTAATATTATGGATAAATGTAATTCTTGTCATTTAGCTCTTCCTTTTGGTGGAAATTTTATAACTTGTCTGGGTTGTAATGGGAATGTTCATTTTAAATGTAGTACAGTAAGTGAAAAGACATTTAAAAATATGTCATCTACAAATAAAGCATTATGGAGGTGTAAAAATTGTAGAGCAGGAACTAATTTAAATTTGACTTTAAATGATGGATCTAGTTCTGATTCCTTATCTAATTCTTTAGATAATAATTCTAGTCTTGAATTACTTCAGCAGATGAATAGAAAACTTGATATGCTGCCTGTTTTACAGAATAATATTGATTCCTTATCTCAATCTTTTGCTAAACTTACTTTAGAACTTGAATTAGTTCAAAATAATATAAAAATATTGATTAGAGAATTTAATGAAATGAAAGAAAAAGTAAAAGCACAAGATTCTTTGTTATGCAATTTGCAAAAAGAAGTTTTTTATTTAAAGCAGCAAAGATTAGAAAACAATATTGAAATTGTTGGTGTTGATTATGCTAATGATGAAAATTTATTTAATATTGTTGAAAATATAGCTAAAAAATTAGAATTGTCAGACTTTAATAAAAATTATATTAATTCTATTTATAGATTAAAATATGGAGGTCCGTTTTAGGCCTGTAATAAAAGTTAATTTTGTTAGTAAAATGGTAAGAGATTTATTCTTGTCAGGAGGTAAAAGAATTAAATTATATCTATCTGATGTTTTGCCCATTGCTACAGCTGATAAGCGTATATATTTGAATGAAGATTTGTTGCCTGAAAATAGGAAATTATTTTGGAAAGTTCGTTCAATGGCTAAAGAAAATAAGTATAGATTTGTTTGGATTAAAGATGGGAAAATTTGGTTGAGGAAAGATACTGGGGATAGGGCTATTAGGATTGTTTCTGAATCGGATTTGTCTAATTTATGACATGGATTATCTTTTAAAAATACTGTTACAGAAAAAGATAATTTGGCTATTGAAAATTTTAAGATTTTTCATATAAATATTCGTAGTGTGAGGAAACACTTTGATGAGTTGTTAATTCTTTTACATTCACTTGATTATTCATTTGATATTATAATTTTGTCTGAGATCTGGATTAAGGAATGTGAAAAAGGACTGTATGAGTTAGAGGGATATACATCAATTATTAATTGTAGAATTAATAATAGGTCAGGTGGAGTTTTAGTTTATTATAAATCAGTGCTTTGTGTGACTTCTATTGATGCAGTGTTTGATTCTTCTGAATGTCTTGTTTTAAATTTCATTTTAGGTTCAGACAAATTAACACTTATTGCTCTGTATAGGTCTTGCAGTCATACAGTTGAAAGCTTTAGTGACGAACTTGGTGATTTGCTTACTAAATTAAATGATAAATTCATTATTCTTGTTGGTGACTTGAACATTGATATTTCTGGTGAAATTTCTGTTGCTGCTCAACATTATTTAAATATGCTGTCACTTTTTGGATTTATTCAATGTTTATTTCATCCTACACGTGTTACATCTTCATCATCTTCACTTATTGATCACGTCTTTGCTAGATGTCCTGAAAATATTCTTTTGAAAACATCTTTTTTGGATTGGTGTCTTACAGATCACAGAGGAATTGTTGTTACTTTTAAAAAGAATTTTTCTCATAGTAAAAAGTGTTTTAAACTTTTATCTCATGATCGTTTGAAATCCTTAATTACTAAATATGATTGGAATTTAATCTTTGAGTTGAATGATGTAAATTGTGCATTTTCATTCTTTGTTGACAAGATGAAGGAGTTTATAGATTATTGTTCTTTTATAAAATATATAAAGAAGAAAGATCTGAAGAGACATGATTGGATTACAAATGAGTTAATATCAAAAGTTAACAGTAAGAATAAATTGTACAAGCTTTTCAAAAGGTTTCCTGCTAATGAAGATTTAAAAATTCAGCTAAAGGTTCTTGATAAAGAAATAAAGAAAGATATAGTCAAAGCTAAATTGATTTTCTATTCTACTCAAATTGATTCTTTAAAATCAACTAAATTAAGCAACTTTTGGACTGTTGTTAAAAAATTTATTTTTAAAGAAGGATTTTCACAGATTTCTAGACTAAAGATTAATGAAATATCTATTGATGTTTTAAATAATTCAAAACTAATAGCTGATCATTTCAATCAATATTTTGTACACAGTGTGGAATTGTTAATGAATAGTTTTGACAATAATTGCAGTTCTCATGTTTTTCAATATAAGAAATCTATCCTGAATTCTTTTGTTTTTAAAGAGATTGAAGATTGTGAAATTTTAGATTCTCTTTATAAAATGAGACATAAAAAATGTATTGGTTTGGATTGTATTTCTGTAAAAATATTAATTGAAAATGTTTCCATTCTTTTACCAATTTTATCTTTTTTATTTAATTCTTCTATTGATTCAGGTATATTTCCAGATTGTTTAAAATCTGCTGTTGTTACACCTATTTTTAAGAGTGGAGATAGGGAATGTTTGGAAAACTACAGGCCAATTTCTATTTTATCAACATTGTCTCAAATTTTGGAAATGTGTGTAAAAAACAGAATTGTTTTGTTTTTTCAAAAATATAATTTATTTTCAAACAATCAATTTGGGTTTTTGCCAGGAAGATCTACAGAACTGGCTTTATCTGAACATGTTTCAGTCATCACTGAATCTTTAGAAAAAGGTTACAAAACTATAGGCATTTATTTAGATTTGCGGAAAGCATTTGACTGTGTTCCACATGATATATTAATAATTAAGTTACACCATTGTGGCATAAGGAGTGCTATGCTTGAATGGTTTAAATCTTATTTAAGTAATAGAAGCCAATTTGTGAAAATTAATAATTTTTTGAGTGATTCTGAAATAATTAGATATGGAGTTCCTCAAGGTTCAGTCCTGGGACCATTGTTATTTACTGTTTATATTAATGATCTGCTTGATCTTTCTCTTCATTCTAACATTTTTTGTTTTGCAGATGATACTGCTTTGGTTACTTCAGCAGTTTCATATAGTTTACTTGAGAAACTTGTGAATGAAGATTTATTTAAAATTACACAATGGATGAACAGTAATAGATTACTGCTAAATATTAATAAATGTAATTACATAATGTATTCTCTTAAAAATATTCCAGCAAAAGACTTGTTAATTCAATTGCCTTATGTTAAATCAAACGTCTTGTCAGAAAATTACCAGGACATCAACAATTTCTTACCTTGGCTTGGTTTTGGATGAGTATTTACATTGGGATAAACATATTCTTTGGCTTCAAGTAAAATTAAGAAAACTTAATTTTCTTTTTTATAGATTAAGAGATTGTTTGAATAAATCTGTCCTATTAAGTATATATAAACAAATTTTCTTAAGCAGACTTTCTTATGGTATAACATTATGGGGTGGCACTGCAGCATATTTTTTGAAGTCATTGCAAACACTACAAAATTTTACGTTAAGAATTATTTTGTTTAAACCTTTGGATTTGCCAAGACTTGAATTATTTAAGTGTGCTGGAGTTTTAACTATTCATCAATTATTTTTAGTGAATATTTTGTGTTATTATATTAAATACAAAAAAATGAATAAATATAATTCTTCATCAATAATGGTGACTAGATCAAGTGATTTTGATTTATTATTTGAACCAGTGTACTTTAAAACTCATTGCAGATATCAGAAATGTTATCTTGGTCCAAGATTTTATAATATTTTTTATAAGAAACATTGGATTTAATGTTAATGACTTATCAAGGAAAACTTTGAGAAAATTAATTATGAACTGGATTGTAATTGATGATAATCAAAAACTTTTTATTTCTATTTAATTATTTTATTGTATATTAATGTTTTTTTATTTTATTGCACATGTATTTTTGTTAAGCTCCATGCGTGATTTATTTATCACAAGGAGATTATATGTTTAATAAATTAAATTAAATTAAATTAAATTATTATTATTATTATTATTATTATTATTATTATTATTATTATTATTATTATTATTATTATTATTATTATTATTATTATTATTACTACTACTACTACTACTACTATTGACACATTACTATTTTTAGTATTATAATTGTTGTTGTCTTTGGATCACATGACAGCAACAAGTTTTCATCTTACATCTGCATTTTAGCTACTTGTTTAATTTTATTTTATGTTTAGTTAATTTCTGTTTTTCATAGCATTTGTTCATCCATCCAACATCTTCAATGTCTGATTTCAAATGAATAAAATATACTGTGAAATATGTAAAAAAATAATAATGAATTATTGCAATTATTGAGTGCAAGGAATTTGCACAAACAACAAGAAAAAGGACTGGGATAGCATAGTAAAGCATATGAGATGAATATGACATAATAAATCATATTTTAACCATTTTTTAATATTGTGATCAGTTTATTATCCTGGATTTACTAACATCCAACTCATAATTTTTTGTTGTCATTTACTGAATAGTTCTAGATAGTTTGGGATAGCTCTCTGAAGAAATTATAAATTTCCTTAAACATTTATCAGCTACCTGAAACGATCATCAAGTCCTAATCTAAATTTGAATTTCAGAACATAGATATATTATACTAACTTGGTGATCATTATATGACCCCTTTCTATTTATACATATATATATTTTAAATTGAATTCAAACTGTCCATTATATTTCAGTTCATAGTCATTAAACTGAAATGTAAGACCCAGATTGTATTTAGTTTAGAAATTTTTTTTAAAAAATCGCGAAGAGAAGTATATATATATATATATATTGAAGCAGTCGGATCTGAGTTCAATCCTAGCTTCATGTTATTTACCCTAATACTAACCTTAAATTTCCGATGCAATGGGGCTTTATACGTTCAATCCACGCTAATTTCCATAATGAATAACTTGTTTCAAATACGTAGTAAAATTAATTAGTTTAGTTTAAATTTGATCAATTCTCTAAATAAATTCATGATAAAATATTCATGAATTTATATATATTAAATTGCGTGGATTGTGCGTATATATATTTGTAAATATTAAATATATATAATTGTTCGAAAGTTTCATTGCATCGGGAATACTTGTTTTTTTCACCTTTAAATAATTTGTAAAGTTTTGCGATTAAAAGCTACATTCCTTCCATAGTCTTTCAAATTCTCAAAAACAACAGTAAAGTTTTATTAATTAAAAAAAGATAAGAATTCAATTTCTAATTAAAATCATTTCAGATTTTAAGAATTCATTTTCTAATTAGAAAATGAATTCAAGTTAATTGGTTTGAAAGCCTTATCGAAGGAATGTATCTGAAAACAACTAATTATAAAAAAACACATTGATAATAAAATGAGCGCTAGCCTTAAGGCATCAGGACAGTATATATATAGCCCTGAAAAGTCAGAAGAAAAAAAAGACTAGCTTTGTTGTAGAGTAGTGCAGTGAACTCTGTGCGTATAAAAATTGTATTTCATCATGATAGAGGGCTAGAACATCAGGAATCTGGCTATGGTTCCTAAAGTCCCGAGAAATCTTCAATGGAGCTGCTGAACCTTTTTCCGGACCGATCATTCTGCTAAAATTATGAAAGCTACTAAAATACTGTTCCAGTAGTCAACCAATGATGCCTACGTTTTGAACAACTTGGAGGTGTAACAAGGACCAGCGGAAGGGGTAATATATTTCTATAATGAACGTTAAACTTTCTGGCCAGTTCGAACTTTATTTTACACTCCTCCTATTTAAGAGCTCTTTATTATTTAATGTAAAAATCTTTATAAAATGCTACTATAAATTTATATTGTAATTCTTTCAATCTCTAGTCTTTAAACTTTTTCTTTTCTTACCTGGCGGTTCGTTTAACATATTATATATATATATGTATTTATCGTGTGATTTATTAATGCTATTTAAAAATTATATGCCAATAATCTTTCAACTCGATGAGCTCCTCTGTTCTATTTGCCTCATGCAAATATTATAATATTAATTTCAAATAGTAATTCTCGCCCATTAGAACTAAATTTGAAAGTTCTATTAATCATCGAGTCGAAAGAAAATATTACATGTTTATTATTTTTATAATTGGCTAATAATAAACTATTAGCTCCATTTTTCACCTATGTCCCCAGCTCCTAAGTTACAAGTGTTTATATACTCACAAAATGTTAAAATATTGATTTCTTGTTCCACTAATATATATTTATTCGAATATAACCTTAAATGTTTTTATTGCAAAAAGGGTCGATAAAGGGTTAAATGTATTTTAATTCCACTTTTGTTATTTTATATTAATATTCAGGAAGGGCACGATATTAGGGCATAATTAATATAGTTTATAAATGTTTTAAAATAGTTCGATAAAAGCTCGTTTGACTTTAATTAATTGGTCAAGTCATCACGTAGAGCATTCTACATGGGTTTTATTTTTCAACGATGACTATCAAGTCATCATCATCAAATGTTGCTGACGTAGGGCCATCTTCCGCTCCGTTAGGCTGGTCGGTGATCATATTCTCTTATTTAAATTTCTCGAGGAAGAAAGTACTTCCTTTCCGATTCATTAGTCAAAGGGCGTAAGACTTGCCAAATGCAAGCCGCTATAGGACTTCGATCATCGACTAGCGATCATCTTTCAATTTTACTCTCTGCCTTGTAATTCGTCAGTACCATTGCATCTTTGTTCCGGTAAAACCCGCTCCGTGCTCGTAATTCGTGATGAAGTGATTTAAATTAAAGTCGAACCAATTCTCAAATATATTTAGTTTAAATCAGTTTTCAAATCAAGATTAAAGTTATGCCTTAAAATACGTTTTGCTCTTCATGAATAGATTTCCAAATGTGAAAATAAATCTCACATTCCACCGTAATAAAATTAGAACAATCATTTCCGTTCTTAATGAATACCTTTATCTGCCTTTATATTTCTCGTTGGGGGCATAGACATAGAATCCCATGTTGTGTAATACTTGTTGGCATATGATAAGGACCGCCACTCTTATTATATTTATCAATTCTTTTAAAGACTAGAGGTAATTAATGCACTCTATATTTTGATTGAAACCAAAACAAATTATTCTTATTAAATATTTTCTAACATACTTGGTTTCTCAGTTCATCATTCTTTTATAATTATTTAAATGTTAATACTCGCTGTCTGTGTTGGCAACCCGAACATATATATGAGTTGACTTATAAAGATTGTTAGTTATTTTATTATACTTTATTAGAGTTAGATCAGGAGTCTCATTAATCATCATCATCCGTTGAGCTAGTTCCTTGGCGCATAGTCATGTACCGTCGATATATGTCATCCATTGATTTGATCTGAGCTCGTGAGTTGGGTTTGAATTCAGTTTGAACCACCTGAGTTTGAATCCGACTTTGAGTTTGGGTTTGTTGATGTGTTGGCTTCTTTTTGACAGGTACAATATATATATATACTACAAGCTTATAAAGTAATAAGACTAGTTTTAAATTATCAAATTTTAAGTAAATATCAAATGCATTTCTAATTTTATGAACAGCACGTAATCTTAGATATAATTATCTAGCATTTTTACATATAGTAATTATTATGCTACTAATCAAGCTAACACAATATTAACCTATACATTGGATAAAACAAGTAAGAGCTAAAATGTCAGAATTTTTTCAAGTGAAACATTGAAAAGAATATATTAGTTACGTGGTTAGTCACTTGAAGATTGGTGAGATTTTAAACATTTAAAATTTTTTTTAACATGTACCTCGCCAAAAAAAATGTTGAACATGCTTTAAAAGTATCTGCCATCTAAACTAATTTTAAATTATACTCCATAAATATCCAGGTTAGGAGTGGATCTGCCTGGAAAGTATGCTATCTCCTTCATCATCATCATCATTGACCATTATCAATCCACTGCAGGATGAAGGTATCACCAAGTTCTATCCATCTCTGATTTTTAGCTTCTCTTCTCCACATCACCACTGCACACTTTCTTATTACATCCATCCAACTTACATGTGGTCTCTTTCTGGGTCTATTACAATGTCTTGGAATCCATGTTAAGATTTCAATTGTCCATCTATTATCATCTCTTCTAGGAATATGTTCAGCTCAACTTTTTTATTTTTTTAATGAGGTCAGTAACACTTATTTCTTCTCTTACCCATATATTGTTTTCGATCTCTTTTTGTTACTCCCAACATGCATATCTCCATATCTCTTTGAGTAGTCTGAAGTTTCTGTATTGTTCTTCTATTAAGTGGCCAAGTCTCAGATCTATAAGTAAGAACTGGTAAAAGACATTTATTGAAAAACTTTTCTTTTTAAACACACATGCATATTTCCTTTTAGTATCAAGTTATTTCTTCCAAAAGAACTGCAGCCAAGTTTCATTTTACGATTAATTTGATCCATTATGATTTCATCTGTATCAATAATCTGATTAAGGTATTTGTAACTGTTAACTTCTTCTAACTCATCATAATCGATCTTTATTTTCATATTTTGAGAAAATCCATTCAACATTACTTTAGTCTTTTTAACATTTATCTTTAGTCTTACTTTTCTACTTTCATCTGATAACTCCTGCAACATTTTGTGCAGCTCTAAAGCATTATTTGCAAAAAACAACTACACCATCTGCAAAATTTAAAAGACATAAATAATCTCCATTTACTTTTACTTCTTTAGCTTCCCATTTTAATCCACAAAATACTTCTTGCAGCACTGCTGTAAAAATTTTGGAGATATGAAGTCACCCTGTCTTACACCCTTCTCAATGTTGACTTTCCCAGTATCAATATGTAATACAATTGTGGCTGTTGCATTTTTATAAATATTCTTTAAAATATAACAATATATTGGATCTATAACTCGATGATCCAATGCTTTAATTACTGAATAAATGTTTATACAATCAAATGCCTTTTCACAATCTATAAATTGAAAGCATAATGGCAACTCATATTCATTTGTCCTTAGCATAACTTTTCTCAATAAATGAATATGATCTACTGTATTAAAACCACTTTTAAATCCAGTGTTCCCTGTAGGCGAGTTGTAATTATCTTGGTAAAAATTTTGTATAAAACTGATAAAACACTGATAGTTCTGTGATTTCTAATATCTTCTTTATCACCTTTTTAAAATATTAATATTAACACTGCATTCTTCCAATCATCTGGTACATCTTTATCATTTACACATTTGATATATAACTTTGGTAAGTTCTTTTTCTATTTCTTCACTTGCTTCTTTTAATATATCAATTATAATTCTCTCCTTACATGGAGCCTTTCTTTTCTTCATACATTTAATTGCATGTCTCACTTCTTCATTTAAAATTCTGGGCAATTTGGAAGATCTACTAGATATAGGAGATGCTTGTTCTTTATTAATGTATAATTCTTGACAAAAGTCTTCTACCAATTTCATGATATCATCTCTCTTTTTAGTAATAATTCCATCTTTTTTTTTTTTATTGCAAATATAGATTTTTTACCAATACCAAAATTTTGTTTTACACTCTTGAGACTTTTAAATTCTTCTACAGTTTTTCTTGCTAGTTCATAATTATAGTTTCTTACATAGTTGTCAACTCTTTTCAGCACCATTTTACAAAATTCAAGATATTTAATCCTTTTTAATGCATCACTTTTGTATATCTTCATATTCCTTCTTTTCTTTATAAATTCTCTAGTCTCATTAGAAATTTTATTGGTTAATTGCTGCTTTTTTTCTACCAGCTATCTTTGTTGCAGTTTTTAAAAGTGTATCAGTTTTTTTCATATTAATTTCATTCAAATTTGAATCATGTTCAAAATCTATTAATACATGAAACCAATTTGTAAGTTCTAATTTAAATTCATTAGAATGTTTCTGAAGATTATCAACTGTAAATATTGTTTTTCTTAATAATTTTTATCTCTACCTTTGTATTAACACGTATCTTACATCTTACTAATTGATGATCACTTCCTGTGTTAAATTTATTAAGAACATTTCAGTCTTGAAATATATATTTTCTGTTAGTCAAAATATAATCCAATTTTGTTGTACCTTCATTGGCATACTTCCATGTCCATTTCCTTTTAATATTTTTCTCAAAAAAAGAATTCATACTATAAAGGTTTTTTTTCTGCAAACACCAAAAGTCTATGTCTCTTCTCATTTCTATTGCCATACCAAAAATTATCTACAGCACTTTTATCTTTCATTTGTTTACCACTTCTAGCATTAAAGTCTCCAACAATTTTAAAATGTTGTTTAATCTGAGCAAATACTTTTGTACATCTATACAAAAATCTTCTACTACTTCATCACTATGAGAACTTGTTGGGGCATAAATCTGAAATATCTGCATTTGGTATCAGCTATTCTGTTGTATAACTAATATTGCTACTCTGTCCGATGTGCCAAAAATGTACACAATGTTATTCTTCCACTTTTTATTTATAATGAATCCAACTACAATTGTATTTCCAATATTTGTGCCTTTATAATAGAGTACGTCTCCACTTTTTAAATCAATTGTCTCTTCACCTTTTTTTCTAAGTTCACAAAGTCTAATATTGTCCCATTTAATACAAGATAGTTTTTCCTCTAATTCTTGCAATCTTCCGTCACTTAAAAGTGATCTGCAGTTGTAAGTACCTAAATAAAAAGTGGTCATCAAATAGCAACCTTTTGGTCCGCAATCTTTTTACATATATATATAAGAGTGCGTGCTGTAAAAAAAAAAATAAACCTAGTGAAAGTACAAAATTTTTTTATGCTTAAATTAAAATAAAATTATAAGATTATGGACATTAATACTGTTAATAAAGAAGTGGAAATTTCAAAAAACATGATTCACTATAATTGTAGTAAAGCTCGGTAAAGGTAATTTGTATTTTTTTTAAATTTAGCTTTTCAAACGACACACGGAATTTTTTTGATGAGTTTAACTGGTGTTTATTGTATTGCGTACTGCACATATAAATATGAACATTTATTCACCTATACAACTAAACATCATCATCTCTCTCCCTTTCTCACACACATATATATATATAGACATTGGTTTGTGTTTCACTGAAATGAGTAATCATTCAATAGTGACTAACAGACACTGATATATTCTTTTTCCAATCACCTGACTGTTTTGATTCAACTTTCGGAGAAATATATATATACTCTTTTTAAAACTTAGAGTGACTTATATTCCAATGAAATCAAATAATTATTTTTAATAAAAAAAAATTGTTATTAATGGTAAGAGCTAAAGAGTGTACGAAGTCTGAAACAAATACAGTAAACTACCAAGAAATACAGTCTACTTTTTCAGTTGTAGAACCTTAATACTTCGACATCTAAAGCTGCCTCCGGTCAGAATTTAACATAAAATATTAATATATATTTAAATAGATGAATTGAAATACATTTCGGTATAACTGCGGGAAAGTTATTTTTTTTAAAATAAAACATAAACATTATATGGCGTGAGAATCCTGCTTCTTAGTAGAGAAGCCGAAAGAAATTTGTAACATTACCGGAGGTGAATAATAAAAAGCGCCGCATATTGATTAAGGATTTTAGATCTTAATTTTTTATTTTTTTTAGAAAAACTAATATATCATTTTTATTAATAATTGTTGTATACTGGAATGTATTTAATAAATATTAATTTCACTCATAAATGTTATTAATTACAAAAAAGTAATATTAAAAAAATAAAATTCAAAATATCGGCGAAACAAAATGAGACTCACCTCAAATGCTACAATTCTTTTTTCTTCCTTCCTTTAAAACGTTCAAAGGATGAAGCAATTCTGCTTTCTCGTTTAATGAAAAACGTATTGTTTTTGCCTATTTAAAAATATATCCAAGATTCAAGCGCGTTTAAATTTAGAACTGGCTAAAGGATGACCGTTTATTGCCAGTCTATCTCATGCCATGACAACAAACGCTTATCATGGATGCCGGTGTTTGGTAAGAAAGTAATTCTCAGATTTCTCACAAGAGGGCTGTAGCAGTTTAAATTGATTAAAAAACATAATATATGGGGCATTGAAAGTGGTTATTCATACTTATAATTGCAATTTACAATAATTCCTATATTTATTTTATTTGATAAATAAATATATTAATTTCCATTATATTAAACAATTCCTCATTACTTCATATAAAATATATTTCTGTAATTTTCTAAGCAAGCCCACACACATGAAGAATTCAAGTTTATGATAAAACTCTAAAACCATTATATAAAATCACTTGATCGTAGTTTTTCATTGACTATTATTATCAACTTTGCCTTTCCATAGAGAACCTAAAGGGTTGTGTTGGTTTGGAAAGTTTATCATTTCGGTATTTATGTATATAGTAAGTGAATTTATTTATTTAATATATAAAAATATATACATATTATTATTTTCCATTTTCATTTTCAATGGTATATTAATCAATCACTTTTTTTTTGACTGAAAATCCTTTCAAATTGTCTTTAAATAATGACAATGCACGTTGTCAGAACATGTCATCTACCTAGAAATGAATGATGACAATAATTATTAAACTAACCAATCTTTTATATATATACTAAGAGTTGGAGTGTGGAGCGGATTGAAACATGTCCATTAAGTATGAAGATTGGCTACCTTAATATATACTTGAGTACTTATGGCATATATGTGTGGAAATGGTAATCTGGACCAACTGATGATTGCTGGTTTAGCATGAAATACGTATATTGGTGATTATTTATCTTTTCGACATATATGTGTTCAAGGGTATCAGTGTTATGAGATAGAGTGGAGAGTGGTGGGTCATGTGAAAGTCTGTGCTCATATACCCTATATGTTACATATATAGACACAGGTATATAATAAGCCTGTGTTTCAGTTATACTCACTAATATAAAAAATAAATCTCAATATTTCACTTAAGATTATTCTGTAATTAATAGATTTAAAGGCTAAGAAAGATTAGTTTGAAGTGATAAACGATGTCTAATACAATACCTTAGCAACTTGTCATCATACTATAGATTATTTCAGATTTAATAACATGTAGCGTTAGAATATAGAAATTTTATAATAATGTTTCTACAATCTAGGATGTCATATTACAAATTACAGATATATTTTGAGTTAATGAAATACATTTGTAGACATGCCATTTTATTCTGGGTCATTGTAATGAGTACATTACACTATTTTCTAATAACTTCAGTAAATTAAAATTACTGGATAATATGCTCGATCATTTTTATAATGTTATCATTTTTTAATAATATAAATTAATATCATGCAAAAAAGAAGAAGAGATAATTCAACCTTTTTAATAAATAGGCTATTGAAGGACAAATATGTTTTCAAAATGAAAAGAAGCACCAAATAATGTAAGTTGTGAATCAGAAAAATTGTGTATATATATATGACAAAACGGTTATGGTAATAGAAATGAGAGAGGACATCGACTTGTGGAATTTACAGAAAAATAAAAACTTTATATTATGAATTCTGTTTTTGAGAAAAATGTTAAAAGGAAATGAACATGGAATCATCCAAATAAAGATACAGTAGAATTGGATTATATTTTGACTAACAGAAAATACATTTTTTCAAGATTGTAATGTTCTTAATAAATTTAACAAAGGAAGTGATAATCGATTAGTAAGATGTAAGATACGTGTTAATGCGAAAGTAGAGAGACAAAAATTATTAAGAAAACAATATTAACAGTTGATATTCCTAATCTTCAAAAACATTCTAATGAATTTAAATTAGAACTTACAAATCGGTTTCAAGTATTAGTAGATTTTGAACATGATTCAGATTTGAATGAAATTAATATGAAAATAACTGATATACTTTTAAAAACTGCAAGAAAGATAACTGGTAGAAAAAAAAACAGCAATTAAGCAATAAAGTTTCTATTGAGACTAGAGAATTTATGAAAAAAAGAAGGAATATGAAGATATACAAAAATGATGCATTAAAAAGGATTGAATATCTTGAATTTTGTAAAGCATTGAAGAAAAGAGTTGAAAATGATATAAGAAAGTATAATGGTGAACTAGCAAGAAAATCTGTGGAAGAGAATAAAAGTCTCAAGAGTGTAAAACAGCATTTTGGTATTGGCAGGCAATTTATATCTGCAATCAGAAAAAAAGATGGAATTATTACTAAAAAGAAAGATGACATCATGGAATGGGTAAAAGATTTTTATCAAGAATTATATATATATTACATCTTCCAAATTATCCAGAATTTTAAATGAAGAAGTGAGAAATGCAATTAAATGTATGAAGAAAGAAAAGGCTCCAGGTAATGATGGAATTATAATTCATATATTAAAAGAAGCATGTGAAGAAATATAATTTTTTTTAGCAAAATTATGTACCAAATGACTAAATGATAAAGATGTACTAGATGATTGGAAGAATGCAGTATTAATATTAATATTTAAAACGGTGATAAAAAGATATTTAAAATTACAGACCTATACCAAGATAATTACAACTCATCTACAGAGAACATTGGATTTTCATCAACCAAGAGAACAGGCTGGATTTAAAAGTGGTTTTAGTACAGTAGATCATATCCATATATTGAGAGAAGTTATAAAAAGGGCAAATGAACATGAGTTGTCATTATGCTTTTAATTTGTAGATTATGTAAAGGCATTTAATTGTATAAACATTTATTCAGTAATTACAGCATTGGATCATCAAGGTATAGATCTAGAGTATTGTCATATTGTAAAGAATATTTTTAAAAATGCAACAGCAACAATTAGATTACATAATGATACTGAAAAAGTCAACATTGAGAAGGGTCTAAGACAGAGTGACTCCATATCTCCAAAACTTTTTACAGCAGTGCTGCAAAATGTATTTTGTGGATTAAAATGGGAAGGTAATGAATGAAAGTAAATGGAGATTATTTAAGTCCTTTAGATTTTGCAGATGGTATAGTTGTTTTTGCAAATAATGCCTTAAAGTTGCAGTAAATGTTGCAAGAGTTATCAGATAGAAGAAAAAAAATAGGACTAAAGATAAATGTTAAAAAGTCTAAAGTAATGTTTAATGGATTTTCTCAAATTATAAAAATAAAGATTGATTATGATGAGTTAGAAGAAGTTAACAGTTACAAATACCTTAGTCAGATTATTAATACATATGGAAACATAATGGATGAAATTAATTATATAATTATACTTGGTTGGAGTGCTTTTGGTAAAAATAACTTGATAATAAATGGAATTATGCCTATGTATTTGAAAAAGAAGATTTTTGTATGGATCTGAGATTTTGACACATAATAGAAGAGCAATACAGAGACTTGCTAAAAGTAGTATGGAGAGATGTTGGGAGTAACAAAAAGAAATTGAAAACAAAATATATGGGTAAGAGAACATACAGGTGTTACTGATCTCATTGAAAAAATTAAAAGACTGAAGTGGTGTTAGGCTGGACATATTGCTAGAAGAGATGATAATAGATGGACAATTGAAATCTTAAACTGGATTACAAGAGATTGTAAAAGACCCAGAAAAAGACCACATGTGAGATGGATGGATTAAATAAGAAAGTGTGTAGGGGTGATGTGGAGAAGAGAAGCTAAAGATCAGAGAAGATGGACTGAACTTGGTGAGACCTTCATCCTGCAGTGGATTGATAATGGTTGATGATGATGATGAATACAAAAATCATAAAACAATACAATACTAGATAAAAATCCAAACTTTACCAAAATTCTTACTTGACCATGAATTCATCTACTAATCAAATAAACTTTCTCAAGTAGAAATCAAACTAAAGAAGCAACATATATATATATATAAATGATCAAATTTTAAATTAAAACTTGTTCATAATGTTGTCTTTGCAACGTAATATATTAAAAATAATTCAATAAAAATTATTTAATAAGATAACTTTTATAATAATATTATGTTTAATAAACCTCATCAACCAGGATTTTGCCCCTATATTGGAGCCTTCTTAAGATGTAATCACACTTAAAGTTATATTATAATTCTTTCCATTTTACAGCAACTCCATCTACAGGCTTCATTTTACATTACAATGTTAAAGACAAAATAATATATTTCCTATTCATTACATACATAAATAATTAAACATAATATTTACTTATAAATTATAATCATGTATTTACATTATATAATCACATATTTATATTTTAATATTATTTATAAATTTCTCAATTTTCTTTTTCTTACATATTATAACTATATTTAATAATTTAAACTCATTATAATTAGAATGATAATTATCTATATAAATATATACATATAATTTACCTAAAATTATACTTAACTTAAATTTTCCAGCTATCTAATAACACCCATTTTCCAGCCAATTTTACAGGACCTTTAACTATATTCATACATTTTTCAAATTTTTCTTGTATATACAAAGATTCATAACTGTAAAATTGGTTGGGAAATGGGTGTTATTAGATATCTGGAAAATATAATTTAAGTTAAGTTAAATTACAGGTAAATTATATGTATATATTTATATAGATAATTATCATTCTAATTAAGTATATAAAAAATAAATAATGGATTTTAAAAAAATAAATCACTATGACATTATCAGAAATAAAATTAAAAAAAGTCAGGGATATGTTTATCTGAGTTGGTTAAAAGAACTCTTTTATACCAAGTTGACAAATATGGTCATGGAGTATTTTTACAATGCAAATTAATTTAACATATTACATAAAAATATAACTGTAAAAATATAAATATACAAATGATCTCGTCTTCTATTTAATTAGAGAAACCTATAGGCAACTCAATTTGTTATAAAATAGTAATATATCAAGTGATGTTTATTTGTTTATTTGATGGAGAATACTATAAAAAAAAGTAAAAAAAAAAATTATAAAATGGAAGTGGATAAAGTCTTTAATACACATATATTTGCACTTTTAAAATTTAATTAGAGCTACATAATAAATTAATCATAGACTTTACTGTTCTCATTTCTCAATAATATTCTTCCAATAAACAATCTCTTTGTAAAATTAGATATTAGATTTTAAATAATAGTCTTTTTTTTAATTAGTCACATACTACAGGTAGTAAGTTGACTTTTATATAATATTTAATATATTGTAAAAGATATATATTTATTTTATATTTATTTGAGTAGTAGTGTATCTTAATTCATATATAATATATAGGAACAACCCCTCTTTTAATCTATTCAATTTTAGACTATTATAGCAAGCTTAACTAATCACCAGATACTAAATAATCATCTTATACTAGCTAATCATGCCTATTATACCCATATCCAGGTCCATTCTATCCATATTAGGTGCTTTATTAGTGAGAAGTTTGGATTCAATGTAAAAACTAATCCAAAGATACATATAGAATAATTCTGGATATGAATGGGTTAATACAAAATATGGGTATAATATGCATTCTTATCTTGTGTCTGTTAATTATTCATCTTGTTTCTGTTGGTTATGCTATTAACTGTAGCTGCATCTTGTCTTACATTATTAGATTAAAAGAATGTAATGTAGTTGATAATTAAAATATATTTAAATAATATTTATATAAAAAACCTATACATTTGATATTAACAACAGATAAAAATAACTATTAAAACACATTTTTATAAATGGTATTTTAGTTCATCTTTAACTGCTGTTGATAACTCATTATTTTATGTAAATATTTTTTTAATATATTTTAATTCTCAACTGCATTAATATTTTATATTTTACTAGCACAAATCTGGCCTATTGCTTTGCATATGTTAGTAGACTAATAATAAAAATAAAAGAAAATATATTCTGAGCAGTAGAAAAATATTAATGATTTAATATTTAAATGTGATTTTTGATTTTTGATGTATTGAATACAAGATACAAACTTCTAATTCTCTATACTTCTTTAGGTGTCCTATTGTTGTTATTAGAAAGTTTGATGCATATTTAATTTTTGAATTCTAACTATACCTTCATGTTAGTAAAATGTTTGATAATTAAAATATATTTATGTATTCCAATTTTTTATGTATTGAATACCAAATAAAATGTTTACCCACTAATCCTCTCCATTTCTCTAGCTGTCCCTTGAATTAGTATAAAATTTGAAAATTAAAATATATTTACGTAATATTTACATGAATTAATTTTCAACAGTAATATCACAAAAGCATAACTTTTATTAAATACATAAACAATAATTTTAAAATAAATTATTTTGTATTTATCATGGGCTAATTTTTTAAATGACTATATAATTTTAACATTATTGCAATATATGCAAATGAGATATTAAATATGTGACCCAGCAAAGTTTAAATAATTTAAAATATAGATATTCAATAAAATTTTATACCAAAACCTAATATCTTTTAATTTCTCTAGTATGTATTTTAGAATGCACCTACAACATTTACTTTATCATGTGAGAATTTAGTTAGAGGGAAATAGTAAAAGGTCACAAAATTCAGTATTTTTGTTGCTACACTCATAAAATTTTAAAAATTTACTTGATCGGATGTTAAATATACCTAGCATTCTAAAAGTTTATTACTTTCATAATAAAAGTTTATCAAATTCAGTAATATTTCTTTTGTTGTACTAATGCTATTTTAAATGTTGTACTAATGCTAAATTAAATATATATTTAAACTAAAATCCTAAAATTTATCAAATCCATTATGACAACTGATATAAATTGTCATTATTTAAATGAGAAATTAAATACATAGTTACAAACAATTTAATTAATTGAAAATATATTTTCAAAATCAAATTTTACCTTGTTTATCAAAAATTATACTTTTTATTAAAAAAAATTTCCCAACTCTGTAATCTTTTAATGTGTGACACTCTTTTTTTGCTTTTTATGATGTCATTTAAAAAAACATTATGATATACATTTTCCAAGCAATTTAAATTGCAAATTGCATTTTTAAAAACAAAGCAAAAAATTATATGCTAGTAAAATTCTATACAAAAATATAAAAAAAAATTATAAGAGACAGAGTTCTGACACATCCTTTAACTAATTCAATGCGAATGATACATTTAATATTAAATAATATTCGACTTTATAATTATGATCTATGATAGATTAATTCAGAAAATGTCTGTTATTGAAAATCTAGTATATTATTTTACAAAGAGATTGTTTAACATGAAAAAAAAAAATTGATAAATGTGAACAATAATGTCTTTGAACAATTTATTACTTAGTGTAATTAAATTTAAAATTTCTAAAAAACAAATTAGATAACTCACTGAGATAATTCGCTACTATTTAAAAATATGTTTAATGAATTTGTCTTACTTATAACATTTTCCAGCATAAATAAATAAATAAACACTATTTGAAATACTTATATTGTATAGCAAATTAAACTACTATAGGCAATCCTGCTTAATGTAAAATCTTATTGCAAATGTTGTAATAGGTAAAATAATGAAGACATTATTCATATCATTTAATAATAGATTGTTGATTCTAAGACTTTTAAGTCTTCAAAGATTAAAATATCTTGTGTCCGTCTTCCAATATATTCAAAACCCACTTCAAACCCAAACAAAAAGTTTAAGCGTAAAAGATAAATTATTTAAATCTGTGTAAGTATTTTTTAAACAAGTTGCGCATAACAATGAATGCACGTTTAATATCGCTTATATCTATTGTAATCAAACAATTCATATTATATAGAAAGTCAAAATAGATTTGATTTATAATTGGGAAAAAAATCGAGGTCTGGTAAAATTGACTTTTAGTGTCTGAAAAATGCGCCCTCTATTTCTAAAAAACTTAACTACTTTTTCCCCCTAATAACTGTATCCAAATTTATATAAGTGTATGTAACTATATGTAAGTGTAAATGTTAATAAAAAAAACTTACATTTACATGCATATTTTTCACTTATAGCGGTCTTTGCTGTATATGTAACTGTAAATAAATGACATATATTAACTGTAAATGTTTTTACATAAAGAAGAATTAATAACCAAAAAACGAACTTACATTTTTAGGAGTAGTTTGAAGCTACACAAACGAGGAAATGCACAAAAAGGTTGTCACGTTTGTGCAGATTTCTGAAAGAAAATTCCTGCAGGTAGGATGAGAACAAAGGTCTGCTCATTCCAAATTGGTATTTTAGCTTACGCTTTGCTCTCATCCACAGATTTTCCACATTATTCGTGTGTATAAGCTCATCATCAGGGTCAACAAAGTTGTGTTGATGGACAATGACAGAGTGGAGATAGACACCATTCGAAAGACCGCTAATATTATTGTATGCACGCCAGCCATCACTGATAATAGGGTTCCAGGCAAAATGTGTTGTTGGATGAGTGCTTCTAAAGTGTCAGCCAATCGGTCTATGACTTCAGATAGGAAACATTTTTTGAGCCTCTTTCTATCCCACTGAACACCCAATGGCCTTCTCTGAATGCCCCTCTGTTGTATTTTCGGTGGAAGAAATAGGACTCGTCGATTTCAACTATCAGTGGTTCGCCGTTGGCATCAAATCTGCCGAGAAGTGCTGGATTTCTGTCCAAATATGTAGCACATTCTTCCCGGCAAAAATTACACCAGTCTATGATCACTCGTTCACTCACCTCCGTCTCGTGAATGATCATGTGAATAGGTGAATTAAAAGACCAGTAAAATGCTATATGAACAATGGTGTTCAAAGACAGATGGCTGCGGAAAAAAAATGAGCCACTTCTTACTGCTGTACGTTGCTCACACATTCTGCATTGCCATCTAACACCATCTATGCTGGCTGAATATTTTACCAGCAAATATTGAATGTTGCAATGCAGACATAGCATGCTGTTCTTTAACAGATGCCTCCTGGCCAGCCACTTCATGGTCAATTCCACAGTTTGCAATTGTTCTATCAGACGACAAGTGTTCCATGTTTCTGACAGAACATCCAAAACATCCATAATCTCATTTGGAGGCACTACTGTTGTGATAGGCACTCTAGCTGCCATTTTTTATAAATAAAAAATTGCACGTAGTAAAGCAAAATTAGTTCAGAATTTTACACGTGTCAAAAATGACACATGAACAAAGTACAGTAGTTCATAATTTTTACAGCAGGGACTTTTTGGGTGAGATTAAATAGAGCCTAAAAAAGTAAGTTTTCTTACATCCATTTTATCTATTAATCTTCATGTAAAAAATACATTTATAGTTAGATATACTTTGCAATTACATAGTGAGAATGATGTACTTCGACACACGGATCCTAAATCTAAGTTTTTTTTTCCTTTTTTTTTATTATTAACATTTACACTTACATATAGTTACATACACTTATATAAATTTGGATAGTTATTAGGGAGGAAAAAGTAGTTAAGTTTTTTAAAAATAGAGGGCGCATTTTTCAGACGCTATAAGTCAGTTTTACCCGAGGTCTTTTATATATCTAGAATTTTATAATATTTAAAAAGAATATGATCAATAGTATTATAACAATATAATTCATAGATTAACTATTTCAAAATCTCTTTTAGTTCATGTGTTAACTAGATATAAATTATGTAAATAAGTGGATTTAGTTTATATTATATATACTATTGTAGCTGCTGTGAGAAGAATTTGGCTATATCTAAACCATTCATAAAATTATTTATATATAAAAACAAAACATTTTTAATAACGAATTTTTTTTCTTCTGGACTTTAAAAAGAAAAGAATAATCATTTTCCACTTGACATTATTACCAGCTTTAAACGGGAATGAGAATGGGGCGGGGGGGATTCTCTTACTGATTATTTAAAACTCAGTTCAGTTTTACAACTAATTAAAAATAGTTTGAGAGTCAAAATCTTCTCTAGAGAGATAAAACTTATTCTTCAAGACTTCAATCAAGTAGTTTTTGTAATGTCTTGAAAAAGTAATTCACGAATGACAATATATACATGTAAATTGTGCCAGAAATATTTTTTTTAATTTTTATTAAGAAAACCTACAAATAAATAATGGAATGATTTATTGCCAAGGAATTAATAAAAAGTTCTAGAAGAAGTAATAGAAGAGAGCCGCGATCGATGAACCATGAGCTCTATAATCCATACCCTATTACTGCATTACACTACGCAAGATGGAAAAGCATCACATGATCACCATTTCTTCAAGATAGAAAAACCTATTTAAAAAGGATGTATTGATTGCAATAATCAAACGCTATTACAAGACATATGTTGAACATGTGCCTGAGTCAGTCCTTCAAGTAGGAAGTTATTTTAATGCTATTTTGGACATTTGTATTTTACAGTTTTTTTTTTTTTTATCACTATCAGTAATATTTTCATTTGCTAATCAATTCACATCACAATGAAGGTTTCATCATATTTAATTCAATTTCTGTAATGATAACTTTTTTTTCATATCATTCCAGAGACATCTTTTATATCATTGATTCATTCCAAATATTGACTGTTTCTAAATTTTTAGAATACAATTTAAGTTTCTAATGAATATTTATTGTGACATTTTCCATCAATGTATCCATATTATCTTTATTTCAATCAATCTTTTATATTTTTAAAAAGAAATCAACATGAATCCACTCTTAGGTGTGCAAGTTATGTTGGACTCAAAGGCAATTCATCATTGGAGATGCCATGTTTAATGATAATTAATAAAATTTATTTGTAAATGAAAATGTTTAGATTTCTGAATCATATCATCGTTAGAAACATGTTTTTTAATTGTAATTATTTTTATTTAAATATAAGGGATTACTTTTTTTTTTCATGTGTCAAAGCATCCACCGGGAAAGAGGTTACTTTTTTATTTAGTCTTGTGACAAATGCTCAAATTGATCAAAAATTTAATTAATTTTAATTATTAACATTGGGAAACCTTTTCATTTGGCAGGACAATGTCAACTTTCCCTTTTTAAATGAGGGATATAATTTTGGGGGAATTAAAAATAAAATAATATCATTATTATTATCATATTTATTTATAATTTTTTACAATTCATCTTGAATTTTACTTAGTGACATATATTATTAACTTTTTTATATGTTGTAGATTGATTAATCCTACACTAATGAGGATGCAATCTTCCATAAACTTCTCTTCAGAAAATGGTTTTGAATTTTCTGCCTTTTTTTTTTTTTTGCAATAACTTGCTCTCACAGAATTTTCTGACTTATTTGTACTTTTTATCAAACATAATAACTACTTAATCAAGCTCATTTTCAAGTTTTTTTATTTTAATATTTCTTTTTCCCTAATAATGTTCTTGTAGTCAGAATGTTTGATAATTAGTGTTTTTTTAATAATGTGTTTTTTTTTATTAAAGTAAGAAATATAACAATTAAATAAATGGTATAAATATTTCAAACATTTGAAGTAATTATTTGTGTATCATATATACATACAGAAAATTTATTTAATTTAATTTATTATAGAAATATATTTAAGTTCTACTTTTTAAAATTAATTTATTTGTAATTTAATGGGATCTTATTTAACTGTTTGTGAACTTTTTTTTATAAAAAATATTATTTACTAAGTTTAGATTTAAGTTTGTAAAAGTAATTCTGATAATAAAGAGAGCAAAATAATTTATTAAAGAGAAAACATTTTATTTTGTTTAATTAAGGTGAAATCATAAACTGAAAACATTATTAAAAAAAACACTCAATAATAGTATATTTGAGAGGTTTTACTTTAAAGGAAGAAGAGCAGAAACAAAAAAATAAGTGGAAAAAGTAGTTTGGGATTTATGAAAATTAGTTTATTGGAATATAAATTCCAGTTACTCAACTCTTATTCCTGGAAAACCAAAAAGATACAGACCCTATAAACTTTGTAGGACCTATCAGTTATTCATTTTTTTAGAAATGACTGTTTGTTTACATCAATTTAAACTCTAATATATCTGGGCTTTAAAGAAACTAAATTCTTATTTTGCTGTATAGTTCGTATTCTTTAGTTTTTAGTGATATGGCAGGTTACTAATATTCATCTAGCAAAAATAAAAAATTCATGAAAATATTTATTAAATCAACTGTTTGATGAACTTTTATTTTCAGAAAATAAAAGAAAAAGATTTCTTTAATACAAATAATATGATCTCAGGTTGTTATTGAAATATCAGATTCCTGTTAAAATTAAATCTAAATACTGGTGTTTTAATCTATATACATCTCAGGGTTTACGCATATACCTGATACAGAAAAATAATTATTGATAATCAAAGGTTAACATTATGCTAATGTTAAAAATCTCACCCCAATAGTAATTGATAATTTTTAAAGTAAAATCCTGTGACAGACACTGTGGTAAAAAGAACATGCAAATAGATGTTTAAAAAGAAAAAACAAAAAATGCTTACATATTTTCAACAACTTCTTTATTCATCTTAATTAATAATTTTTAAATACTTAGAATTATATCAGTTAAATAATGTTTGAGTAAAACCAGCAAGTTTTTTCTGTCAACACAGGTTTGTCTGTCTATAAGCAAAAGCTCATTGAATAATACAAAAAGTTGTATTGTTATTAAGGAAATTCCAGAGTGTTCTGAATATAACATCCATTGGAGACTGCTAAGTTGTAAAATTATATATATATTTAATTTATCCTTTCTATAGACTTTTAGTTAATTTTGAACTTTCATAAAACCATTTTATTAACACTTCATTATTTGACATTTTAAATTAGTTACATAAACTAATTACCAACATTACATGATATTGACTTTTGTATTCAACAAAATGCCTTACTTTAGGAGAAAATTAATTTATGCATATGATTTAACAACTAAAATACAGTTATTATTAAGTCAGGATCTATTTTTAAGATTTATTATATCTTTTATTAAACAAATAAATACAATAATGAATCATTTAAAGCTATCATGAATTTAGAAGATAAAATAAAATGTAGTCATTTGAAATTGCTTTATATATGAGAAAGTAAGATGTTATTCAAATTGGTTTTCTTAATATTTTGGAAAATGCATTATATATCTGCATTATTTCCAATACAAGTAAGATAATATCCTAGCATCATTAATGATTCATTTTTCATAATTCATTTATTTATTTTTTATAAGTATATTTTATTGTGCTATAAAAAAAAGTAATTTGAACTTGTTTCATGTTTCAATATTGTCAAGAATAATGTCTCCAATTTATTATGAACCTATTTGTTACTGATACCTGCTTATGGTTCCTCTCTATTTAAAAATTAAAAGTGTGAACAATTTTCTTTTCAAAAAACTCCTGATTTCAAATGTTTGTTGTCCATACATTCTTGCAGTTGTCTTAAAAAAATTATTAAGCCTGATTGTAACTCAAAATATCTGACACCAATAGGCATAAATATATTCACACTTTGTTATCTCTCTCTCTCTCTCTATATATATATATATATATGTGTGTGTGTGTGTGTTGATATGAAGATTTTCATGGGTTGCATATATAAAAGACATATTTTGCGGGTTCATCCATGTTAAAAAATTTAAATATTGATATACCGACATTTTGAATTGATCACACAAGTTGTCATAAAAGGTAGAAAGACAGTTGTAGAGGTGCTACAATCACTGATTTGAAAAAAACATTAAAGTTCCACCAATAGCAAAAATGTTAAATTAAGAATGTTTTTTAAAAATATATTTCCAAATAGGACAAAATTTGCATGTATCATCTCACTTATTGATACAATCCGGCCTTTTAAGTATTTCAATGGCTTCTCTAATTTTGCACTGGTAGAGATTATCACATCTGGATATGATCCTGGTACTAGAAAAATCAAATTTATGACCCAAATCTATAATATGGAGTGAGAGTGCTGATGATGATGAGTGTTGTTTGATTGCATTAGCATGCTTATCTGTCCTAACATTGATGTGACGATTACTCATACCTATGTAAGAAGCTTTACAATTTTCACATGAGATTTCATAAACACTATAAGATTCAAGAGAAATTGAATCCTTAGGCTTGGTTATAATATTGCAGATCTTTTGATGAGTAGAAAATGCTATATCTTTATTATAGCGTTTTAATGTACGTCCAATACTGTCTGTAGTTCCTTTTACATATAGAACACAAATCGTAACAGCTGATTTATCATCCTTTTGTTTCCTATTTTGTCCATTTTGGACTTGAAATAAGGCTTTTTTTTTATAAATTTATAATTATAACTATTTGCTAATAAAACACTATTGATATTATTTATTTCTTCTTTCAGATATGACTTATCTGAAAGGTTAATTGCTCTATTTAAAAGAGTTTATATATATATAAAAGAAATCTTTATATATAAATGAAGTATGTAAGAAAAAAAGTAAAAAGAATAAACCAATAGACTCAATCAGAGTCTTAATTTCCATTGTCATAAAACATGTGAAAGGCTTGTAACGTTCAATAAAAATAAATTAAACTAAATATAAGTTGTGAGATTTTAGCAAATGATGGACAATTTACAATGATGAGTGTATATTTTTATTGTTTTTTTTTTTTAAAAAAAAAAAGATTTAAATTTATTAAGGAAATGTTTTATTTTATTTTTTTTTTAATAAAATACCATTTATTACTACGTAAAAGTATAATCGGGTAATATGCGTTTAATACTTTAATAAGAGCTTTGAGTTAAGATTTTTTTTACTCTCGTATAAATAAATAATTAACACAGTTATTAAAACTTTAATTTGTTTCTACGACAACGTATCTATAGATTTGCTTAATTTTTGCTCTAAGCTGTTAACTCAGAAATTGCATTATGTCATAGATATTCTTAAAAGTTCCATTTTAATATACACTCTTAAAAAACCGAAGAAAAACATTTAGAAAAAAAAAAGTTTCTTAAAATGCGTTTCCGGTTCATATGACTACATGATCTTTTTTAAAATTTTTTATCAATATCAAATTATTGCAACTTAACTTACAGAGGTCAAATGTCTTGCATTCACATATTTGACAATTTTTTCTATATACGTACATATGTACCTATTGCCAAAACAATATGATACGTTCTATTCGGTTATTTTTAGAAAGAATGGTGAAAATGTGTGGAGCAACAAAGTTGGTAGTTCTAGCTTATTAATGTGAATACCAAATCAATGCTTCCAAAAAATTGAAATATGTTTATAAAATAGAATGTGATCTCTACTACTTATTTTATGTTTGATAAACTTTTCTGACTTTGAAGTCATACTTTTAAAATTTATTTTTGAAAAAATAAACCTCTAAAACATGCCATTCTATGAACTGTAGAAGATCGCGCATTTAGTCATAAATATTTTTTGTATGATGACAAACACTTTTTTGAATTACTAAATTATTTTCGAAATCAATAACAATTTTATGAAAACTTATCATTTTGGATATAACAAGTAGATGATACATATCAAGCATTGGTGGTCGAGTGGTCAGCGCAGCAGCCTTACAAGCAGTTGTCCAGGGTTAGTGGGTTCACTTTCCAGCCAATGCTATGACACATGGAAAAAAAGTAGATGATACAAGAATGAATTTGTACCTAGAAATGTTTTTCAGGATAATATTTTTGTTTAATTATCAGATTTGATTTATTAAATATAAAATTTTCTTTTTTTTTATTACTTTTGATATTATCCAACTTTAAAGAAATACTATTATTATTATTACCAAACATTTAATAAACTGAAAAATATAATGTCATTTGTAACTTATATATAAACTTTAAACTCAGTCGTAATGTGTGTATATATATATATATATATATATATATACACATATACGATATATATATATATATATATATATATAAAATCAAAACTACCCCAAATCTAAAATTAAACCAGACCAGCATAAAAATAATATTAAAACAGAACCTAAGGTTTCACTGCTACAACCAGACTTCTCAAGTGTAAAGAACTACAAAAAACCACACATTATATATACTATTAAAAACTACCCACAAATCCATTCACTTCCCATTCACCCTTAATATTAAAAGAACAAAGTTAATTGCTTCAGAATAATAAATTTTCAATAATAAAGACTCTTTAATTCTTCTTTTGATTTCATTTCTCTCAAAGAAGACAACCTTAGCTTCATCAAAATCAATAGTGTGGCCTGTATCTTTTTCATGGAAAAGGTTCATAAAAGTAGAGTTAAAAATAGATATCTTAGTTCTGCTTTGTATGTCCATGAAAAAGATACAGGCCACACTATTGATTTTGATGAAGCTAAGGTTGTCTTCTTTGAGAGAAATGAAATCAAAAGAAGAATTAAAGAGTCTTTATTATTGAAAATTTATTATTCTGAAGCAATTAACTTATTTAAGAGTTCTTTTAATATTAAGGGTGGATGGGAAGTGAATGGATTTGTGGGTAGTTTTTAATAGTATATATAATGTGTGGTTTTTTGTAGTTCTTTACACTTGAGAAGTCTGCTTGTAGCAGTGAAACCTTAGGTTGTGTTTTAATATTATTTTTATGCTGGTCTGGTTTAATTTTAGATTTGGGGTAGTTTTGATTTTATATTGACTAGTTTAGCTTTATGCTTGTAATGTTTATATATATATATATTGTACCAATCGGAATGGAAGTGAAGATCGAATCTAACCGCAAAAACAATATCTGCACTACAGGGGCGCCATCTAGGCATTTGAGCCTAGAAAAATTTATAAAGTAGGCAGATACACGCTATTAAGATTCCACTTTCTTTAAATATTCCGACCGTTAGCCCAAGTCACTAGCTCAGCGGAGACGCAGAGATAAAAATCTATAAATTTTATATCTTAAATATAAAAGAATAAAAGCCACTGCCAAAAATTAACACATAAAAGTATTTATTTACGCACATATAAAATAATATTTAAATTTTGAGGAATAAATTTAATGTTTATAATTTTATATTGATCTTTAATTCTAAATTTAAGTAGATTGCAAATAATGAGTTTACTATTTATTTAGAGGGTCGAGTATGAATGGACTACATAGGTCTGCATTTGAAAGGAAAATATTCTTCCCTGATTTAACCTTAGGCAACAAATTTCGCAATCAACTGGCACCAATCCATCTGATACATTCATGTATTCAATGTAGCATGATACGACAACACAAAATACTATATTGTCAGGAATGTACATCTGAACAATAAGTAGAAATAGAGAAGATATTGACTCTCCACCAACAGGAATGTGACATCTGTTGGCAAGTAGATCAATAAACAAAAAACTCCATAGGAATGGACTGCGGTCTTCTGCCGACTTACAAACCCATCCATAGGCAAACAGAGGGTGTGTGGCGTATATCTATAATCCTGCCCATAGCGGACCTCATACTACATCTACTAATTACACAAATATATCCAATCCATTGAACCAATTCAACTACGAAATGAATAACCTAAGATTACCCTCCCTTAATACAACTTTACAAAACTATATAGCCATTCACGCCCGACTTAATTTTAACATTTAAATACGTTCGCACAGATTTGTTTAAAAATGTTGGGTATAGATCGATTACATAGATTCCACGGTCAAAAATCTTTCAAAATAAACATAAACGATCAAAATACAAAATTACTGATACCGACAATCGCAGAGGGAAACTTATAAGTAACCCAATAGTATTCACCATAAGATACTTGTGTTGTCACCAATAACTTAAAAGACATCTGAATAAATACATTTTAGATACTCACTGTAAGGTATCATTATTTATCGAATGTCTATATATTTTGATCAAATATGAAAACCAAAATCTAATTAACCGCAAACGAATCCATGCAAGCGTCTATAAACAACTTAAATTTCATACATTTAACTAATCTTTACAATAAGAAAAAAAATGGAAATGATGTTTATCAATCGGGAAACATATAAAATTAAACATTATTAATTTGATTTAGAAACTTAAAAGTCAGATAGAAGTTCATAAGCTTGAACGAAAGTTCTTAGTTATTTTTTTAAATTTAGAGTTCATGTCAATATAGCTTACAGTATAAGAGTCCAGGTTCCTGTTGGCAATTCCCACGGCGTCTCCATTGGAAGAAAATGTTCTGGAGGTAGCATTAGCTGGTTCCATTCTAGTATCACAGTCTTTTCATTTTATTTTTTTTTTAAACAAAAAAAAATGAGAGAGAACGGCAAGTGCGTCTTACCGTTGTCATCAAATCAAGTTGGAAAAACTGACTGGAACTCAATATTTTTTCTTTTTATAGTCCTCCTATGGATTCCATGAACAAAAACGTCACTGTTCTGTTTTTTCGTTATGGTCCGGGCCTTTATTTGCTTCCATTAGTCAAGCTAAAATCTCTTTCTTCTCTTATCTAACTTTTCATCTGACTTTTTAATTAAACAGCTTTTAGATAATTAATAAACAATCATTTCCATTTACAGATTACAGGAATTAATTAATACCTGTTTTTATTTTAACTTACGTTATTTTTTTATTAAAATATTTTTATATTTCAATCTTGTATTTTTTTATTAAAAAAAATACGTTCAAATACTTTTTTTTTTTGTTTATGAAAAAAATATTTTTAAAGTTTAGCATCTGTGCAAATATATATATATGTTTAACAAACATTTTAATTTTAGCGTTTAGTTTTTTCCTTTTATTTGCGAACTTTTAAGTTTTTATTTTAAATTAATGTAACGACATATTTATATATCGTTACAATATATATATATAATTTAGAATGTATTTGAACTCAGAGTTTTAAGCTTTCTATAGTTATCCACTCCATCTTAAACATGTAAAAAATATAAATGCTCTCTAGTATCATTGCTCAGTTTATATTACGATAACAAGTTTTCATATTTTAATGGACAGGCTTCACTCTTTTCCAATCTCCAAATTTTCAGCCATTCATAACTTTGGAAATATGTTGTTGGAACACTCAAAGCCCTTGTTGATGGCAATATTACTGTCGTAACCATGTTGACTTTTATTCACTCTGATGCCTCATGTATAGGACCTTAATATATTCATTTAATTATACAAAAGAGAGATGGGAAGAATACAGGCTGAATATGTAATATTTGATTACATGCAAATGGAGTGGGTAACTGTAGGGAGCTTGAATGTCAGAGTCCAAATCCCTGTAGGGAGCTTGAATGTCAGAGTCCAAATCCCTTCTAAATTACATTATGTTCAGCAGAGACAATATATTTCTCATTGAATACACACACACACACATATATATATATATATATATATATATATATATATATATATATTGTAACAATATATAAATATGCTGTTACATTAATTTAAAATAAAAACTTTAAGTTCGCAAATAAAAATAAATTTATTAAAGACTAAAAGTTGTAATTATAAATTTTATTAAATGCACATTATTATATTAAGTAATATTTACTAAGGCTGTAACCTTTAGGAATAAGCATCAGAAAAATTCGAAGGTAAGAACCTCTACAGGTCTTAGCCACAAGCTTACGCTAGGAAGAAAAGAGGGAAACCTTCTTTACTTCAACCTATTTTTATATATGAATAGGTGAAGCTGAAGTGGTTAGATCTAAGTGTGTGAAGCTATTCAATACTTCACTAATTAAGTCCACAATTCTTATTATAAATTAATACTCATGAAATCTTATGATTTACAATGAGTCAATGGAAAGATCTTACAGTAAAAAATCTATTACTATAATTTAAAGTTGTAATTATAAATTTTATTAAACACACATTATTATATTAAGTAATATTTACTAAGGCTGTAATCTTTAGAAATAAGCATCAGAAAAACTAAAAGCTAAAAAAAATTAAAGAGTTGTTCAATATATATATATTCGCACAGATGCAAAACTTTAAAAATAACTTTTTTTTAACTAAAAAAAAAAGATATTTGAATGTACTTTTTTAGAAAAAAGTATAAGAAAAAAATAAAATATTTTTGTAAATAGAAATGATTGTTTTATAAATTAATTGAAAAGCAAACTAGCCCCTGGGGCTCTTATATAATTAAAAAGTCAGAGGATAAGATATAGATAAGAGAATAAAAAGAATTAGCTTGACCAATGGAAGCACCAAGCCTCAACTCGGACCCTAATGAAAATGATGGATTAGTGATGTTTTGTTCATTGAATCCAGAGGATGATTATAAAAGGAAAAATATTGAAATTAAGGAGAGTGCCAGACAGTTCCAGCTTGATTGTTTTTGAGAGGTATGATAGGATGCACATATCACCCTCTCTCTCTATTTTAAAAAAATGAAATGACTGTGATACCAGAATGGAATCAGCTAAGGCCACCTCCAGAACATCAGACCGGTCTTCCAGTGGGGACATCATGGGAATTGGCACCAAGATCCATGACTCTTCTACTGTAAGCTATTGAACTGAATAATTTTAAAATTTAAAAGTAATTAAGAACTTTTGTCAAGATTTGACAAGTTTAATAAACAAGCTAAGTCTAATTTTTGTAAAATGAACTATAATCTGACTTTTCCAAATCAATTATTGTTTAATTTTTTTTTACATTTAAGTTTGCTAAAAATCATTTCCATTTTTTTTTTATTAATATTTATTGTAGAAATTATTAAATGCATTAAATTTAAGTTGGGCATAGATGCTTGCATAGATTCGTTCACATTTAATTGCGTTTTTGTTTTCATATGTGATTAAAATATATAGACATTTGGTAAATAATGATATCTTATATCAAATATCTAAAATGTATTTATTTGGATGTCTTTTTAGTTATTGGTGTCAATGCAGCATCTTATGATGAATGCCATTGGGTTTCTAGTGAATTTCCTCTGCAATTACCTCAATGACTTTATATTTTGATCATTTATGTTTATGTTGAAATGTTTTGAGCATGTAATTTATGTAGTCTATCTATACTCAACATTAAACAACAAACTTTTATAAAATCCATCTGTGCAAATTTATATAAATGTTAAATTTAAGTCAGGCATGGATGGCTATATAGATTTGTTAAGTTATATTAATTAATTAGGGGAGGGAAATTTTAGGTTATTTGTTTTGTAGTTAAATTAAGTCAATGGATTGGATATATTGGTGTAATTAGTAGATGTAGTATAAGATCTGCTATGGGAAGGATTGATTTATATGCCACATATCCCCTTGTTGCTTATGGAAAGGATAGTAAGATGAAATGCAGTCCCTGACTATGGAGTTTTTTATTTTTATTGTTCTTTTTGCCAACAGATGTAGCATTCCTGTTTGGTTGAGAGTCAATATCTTCTCTAACCATACTGTTCAGATGTACCTTCCTGCCAGTGTAGTATTTAGTGTTGTCGTATTTTCATGCTACATTGAATACATCAATGTATCAGATGGATTGATGCCAGTTTGACTGCAAACTTTTGGCCTAAGGTTAAATAAGGGATAGAATATTTTCTTTTCAAATACAATCTATGTTGTTTATCATACTTGACAATCTTAAAATAAAAATAAAATTCATCTATGTGGATGATTTAAAATTTTAAAATAATAATTTAAATTAAAAGTTAATATTAAAAAAATAATAAATGTTATTCCTCAAATTTAAAATGATTATATATGTGCATTAATAAATGTTATTCGTGTGTTAATTACTGGCAGTAGCTTTTATTTTTTTATATATTTAAGATATAGATTAAACAAAGTTATATATATTATTATCTCTGTAACTCCACTGAGCTAGTGACTAGGGTTAATGGTCTAAATATAAAATAAAGTGGAATCTTAACAGCACATATCTGCCTACTTTATAAATGTTCTAGGTTCAAATGCCTAGATGGCGCCCTTGTAGTGCAGATATGGTAAGACTTATTGAACACCTTCTCCACCAGACAGTTATAATATATATATATCATTTTCAACCATATTCAATCCACTGCAGCTTGAAGATCATTCCAAGTTCAATCCAATTATGTTTGAGTTATTATTATTAATAGTAATAAATAATGGAAATATTCCAGTATATGTGCCATTCATGATAAAGTTACTCTTAAATACATATTTTAATGTCAGCAACAGATAGTTACAATACTATAAAAATAATCTAAAGAAACTCATAATCTTACATATTTTAGAATATTTTTGATTGGATAGACATTTAATCTTGTTTTATATGTTGCTTGTAATGATTCTACATCATTTTTAAAATAACACTATTAATTTACCCAGAAGATGCAAAGGTTAACCATATATAGGTGAACCTGGAAAATATCTAATACAGTATATGCACTTGTGCATATGTGAGAAGCAAATTATAGTCTTCAATCAAATATAAAATAAAGCTTTTATGCTACATATGTTAATGCTATAATCCAGTGTCAGGAAGTATGTTAAAAATATAAACATCCCACGAAATAAAAATCAGAACTTTTTGTAAAATTCTGCTTATGCAATACCTTTTTACTTCAAAGTAAAATAGGTATACCAATTTTACATGATCATACATTTCCGCTTGTGCTAAAACTTATCATGCATTATGCAACATTTATTGTGCCATCTAGATGCTATTATTGTTTCATTTCGAATATTTAAACACAATCAATAAACTGTAATCATGGGCTAAGCTATTTATACATTAAATAATAAAATGCATGATGCAATCAATTACTTTAAGAAGCTTTGCTGTTATTACAACGTGTTAACACTTAACATGAGTTTGCAATTCTAGATTTGATAAAAATAGTTTGCAGCCAAAACATAATTAATATGAAATGTAAATTTGCTATTTTTACATATTATCATAATTAATGATATTAAAGTTTAACTTCACATTAAACAGTAATATTAAATTTATTTCAAATAATATAAATTTCTTTTACAGCTTTGAAGCAATAATTATTATTAGAGTGCTTATACCTTTTGTATTATAAGAAAGAATATAACTAAATAAATAACTAAAAAAAAACTCAATGAGAATTTAAAAATGAAATGAAGAAAAAATATTTTGTGTTTAACCTAATATATTCTGGGCTCAAATTTCTATTTAATGATTTAATGCTTTCATAATATGAATAAAAATGTAGGTCTGTGAAATTTTCTGACTCAGGTTAAATATTTTGCATATTAAAATTATTGTATGTGTACAAATCTAGTCTTATCATTATTGCATTATTAGTTCAAAATGGATAATTATTTGATGTCTTGATAATATAAAAGTTAATATCACACAAAATACTATATACATAAAGAGAGAGAGAGAGAGAGATAGATTTTGTTGTTTATTCACTTGCAAATAGGATTAACAATAACACTAGACATCTCACGAGATATATTATTATTTCACATTCTCTTTGTCTCATAGGTGATAATGGTTTTAATCTGATTATCATTTCATATCTCTCTTTTTTGAAAAGTCATCTTACAGGTAATGGAAATTGTGTAATATATACTTGATTTTCTTGATTGCATAACTGTATAATAATTTTAAATGATGTTAATTTTATTTACTTCATTTATAAGTTTTTTTTTACAATCGTTCAAGTAGCAATGCTTTAGGAAAAATATCAAATATTGCCAAGTAAAAAAAAATTGTAGATGACTTTAAGTCAAATTAACATTATTTTTAATATTATATATATATATATATATATATATATATATATATATATATATATATATATATAAATTTGACAGAACTGTGATACACGTACCATCTTTTGTAACAAATCTTGAATTGTATCTGTCTATGTAAATTTCCAGACCTTCACAGTACCTGCATTTTGACAGAAGTCCGATTTATCAGATAAATTAAAAATTTGAAACATCTCAGCATCCACACAGAAATCTTAGACTTTATGATTGATATTAGTAATAAAAAAGAGCAAATTTTATCTTTTCTAGCAAGCCTTTTCTTAATTTAAAATATTTATTTAATTTAAATTTTAAATTATGGGTAATAATAAATAAAGTTTAAAACAAAGACTTTGATAACTATTAATGATAATTTAACTTAATGTAATAAACCCTCACTTCTGCTAAAAATCTCATGTAGAACATGTCATATGAGATTTTTTTCCATATCTATTACTGTGTATGTTTAGGTTATTTTAGTTTTTAGATGGTAATTCTACAGGCTTTAAAATTGTTAGGAAGCTGTAGTAATATATGTGTAGGTTTATGCTGCTGATAACCATGTACAAAGTATATTCATATTTTCAATTTTACTAAAATTGTTTCTAGGTGCAGCCACTATGGGGAGATGGAACTGTTCAAATTAAGATATGCCATTTACGATTTCTTAATATTTGCATGCCCTTTAAGTTTTAATGCAGTGGTAATGTGGTGGATTGTGAACCCCTTGATTCATGGAACATTTCTGATCTATTATTTCTAGTGCTTAAACTTTTCCCAAATAATAAAACATTTGATTATATAAAGGTTGCCTATGAAATTACAATGTAGATGTCATTGTCATGACACCTCATGTATATTTTTTATGATTAACAACTGGTGTATATTTAATAGCACTGTTATATCTGATCTATTATGGATGCTACTCTTGGATTAAAGCAAAATGATTTTTATTATGTAACTATTTAATTAGTGTGTCTTTCACATTATTCAGCTAAACAACTAAGATATTTTGTATTCTCTGGAAGTAATATTAATAATTTTTCATTAGTTTGAAAACATCTTATTATCTCAATAATAAAGCTGCCTTTGGTCTGTCTTTATAATAGCCAGTTCAAGGGAATATTTTTTATAGATAAGTTTAGTGATGCAATTATTAGATGCTGTTTGCTATTCACAGTTTATAGGCTACCTTGTAATATAAATAATTATATACATCATATAAAAATAACTTGAAGTTTTTAATATTTTTTTTCATTTAACATTTGCACCCACAATCTCAAGTCAAAATGCTTCAAATTGATCTATATAAATAAGAATTCAGGTTAAAAACAGCTACTCTTATTTTCATAAAGTCCCTATTTTGGGTTGAGGTTTGAGAAATCCCTATATAAAAAAAAATACATTGTTTGGCTATTATATGAATGTTTAATGTGCATGTAGAAAAGATTAAAGCTTTTCTCTTTCTATTATATACTGTCTGTGAGCACATAAATAATTAGAATGCTACATTAGTTTTTATATTTCCATTAAAATGATCATTGTAAATCACAATATTTAATGTAAGTTAATTTGTGAAAGGAAATAATGGATTTAAATGTAAAGAAAGTAATATCTTCACACTCTTAAATCAAGATATTTTAGATTGGCCTATATAAATAAAAAAATAAATTAAATATAAGATAGCTGGTCTTATCTTAATAAAGTCCTTATCTTGGGTTGAGGTTTGAGATGTCCCTCTATAGTCAAAAAATACATTATTTGGCTATTATAAAAACATTTACAGCACATGTCAAAAAAAATTGAAGCCTTTCTCTTTCTAATTACATACTCCCTGTGTGCTCCATACATAATTAGAATGTTACATTAGTTTCTACATTTCCATTAAAAAAGATCGTAATTTAACTCATTGTAAAACACAAGATTTCATGTAAGTTAATTTGTGAAAGAGAATAGTGGATTTAAATGTGAAGAAAGTAATATTTTCATGCTCTCAAATCAAGATGCTTCAGATTCACCTACATAAGTAAGAATTTAAGTTAAAGATAAGACAACCACAGTTATATTTATAAAGTCCCTATCTTATGTTGAAGTTGGAGAGGACCCTCTATAGTCAAAAACTAAATAATTGACTATTATATAAATGCTTTAGGTGCATGTGGACAAAGATTAAAACCTTTCTCTTTTTAAAATTTTGAAGTTTTTATTAAAAAAAACACTTATTTTAATACGGATTAAAAGTTCTATGATTTGATATATAAAAAAGTACTAAGATCACTATTAGTATAATCTCAACTATTGCAATGTCTATTTTAACTAACAATAAATGTTTATGCTATATTATGTTTCAATGCATATATAAATTGTGGTTAAATATTACCTATATTAACTCATATTTAAAACCATTGTAATATTAATAAAAAATTATTGGTGTTTAATGATTTTTTTAAATCTAAATTTTATACCGGACATGGATTAAAGATTTAAATTTTAAATATTCTTAATGCATATATTTTTAATAAACAAAATGTTTTTTTAGGAATATTGATAATTAAGTATAAATAAATACAAATTTAGGTCATTCCTTATTTTAAAAGCATATTAACCTTCATATTTTTATTGACTAATACATATTATATATATATATAAATTGGACAATTATTTTCATCTTCGAGATCATAAATATCAATTTGAAAATTTCAAAAATACCACATAATAATCTTAAATAAATTAGACATATATAATAAATACTTTATTTAAAAAATAGTTGTGGAACTTTAACAACAATCGATCGTATTTCCTCCACTTGCATGATTATTAAAAAGTAAGTTTTGTTAATTAAAGTAATAACTTTCATAAAATCATTAATTTTATTTTTATTATATGTCTATAGAAAATCAATGGAATAATATTTTATGATTCTCCTCTCATTACTTTAAAGAATAATAATAATAATAATAATAATAATAATAATAATAATAATAATAATAATAATAATAATAATAATTATTATTATTATTATTATTATTATTATTATTATTATTATTATTATTATTATTATTATTTTCATTCCAGTATAAGCAGTAAATAAATACAACATAGATTTAAATAACTATATTTGAAATATTTTTAAAAACTCTTTATATATGAATATGGTTACGTTATTTTGAATTAAACTAATTTGTTTCATAAATCATAGTTTTTTTTTCAATTGCAACAAGTTTGTGTTCTCAGGAATTTAGAGAAAAAATAGAGAACTTTTGCTTCCTAGCTTTGTATTTTTCATTATCACTATGAAATTTTTATATTAATTTTATTAGTACTTTTATTGGATCATTCAAGTATGTTACTAAAGAAGGGATGGAAAACCTCCAGCTTTAAATTCAGTCCCCCAGACATTTTCAGAAATGTAAGTAAAATAAAACGATATATAACTTTTATTTTAACACACATGTAATGCACTGCAAATTTAAATACCAATATTAAATTAAGAGTTAAGTAAATAAAATATTTATTTTCTCAACTACTTTTTTTCCTCAAAACTTTATAATAATTTTACTTTATCATAGGTGCAATATTCTACCAGATTATGTATATTGGGTGATCTGATTATAGATTTAATCTACTTTGAAACATTTGTTGGTACACTTGGGTCTCGTTTTATGCAGATTTATTTAACATGATTTTGAAGTTATGTGATTCATGTTTCTTTGGAAGTCAAACTCCGATAATGCACTATTACTTTAAATAATAAATTTCATGCACTTATGTCATATTGAAAGTAATAGCACATTATTGGAATTTGACTTTCATCTTAGTAATTTCAATATTTTCAGTGCTTTATAATAGTAAGATTTTATGCAATAATGAAATTAAAATCATGATTTCCACATTTTATGTATACACACATTAAATTTTACAAGATTATAATGTAAATTTGTTCAAACATTGTGTGTGTTAATTTTGCATTTTAAATCACTTCTGTTTTTGCTTTTTAAAAAAGAACATAATCAATTATTAATCATTTAGTGTTTATTTTTTAAAAGGTGAGTAATAGCAGTGGGCACAATTAAATTTGACAATTAAAAATTAAAATCTGATTTTTAATTGTAATTAACAATTTAAAAATTACTTAAGGCAACCTGAAATTTTTTTATTATGTGATCTCAGATCTATTTTGCAATATTTTTCTTGACCAGATTTTTATGTGTGTTGCTTTTAATTGATATTATAGTCATGTGACCCGAGTTGTAAATATTTTGCATTTTTACTTTTTTTTCAAATTAGTCACATGACCTGAGTTCTAATTTTTTTTTTTTTTGTATTTTCGCATACATTTTTATCATTTAGATATGTCAGATGGCATTTTTGGTCATTTTTAAAATTCAAAATGGTAGAGATCACATGCTAAATTAGCACCAAAAGTTCTTTATAAAATTCATATACTTTAATTAAGATATAATTATCTGGAAATTTTATATACTAAAGAAATTTTAAGACATAAAACTTTTTTAAAATGAAACAAAAGCCTTTATTATAATTTGAAAATGCTGATTACATATATATATTATAGTGTGTCATTAATTATCTCTTATATTTATTGTAATGTTATTATAAGACTGGTAGTAATTTTCCTCAACTTGTGTAAAAATCTGCAAAATGAGATATGTGCAGGTGGTTTTGATTTCTGCTTTTGTTTTTGGTATACAGTTCAACATTAAATATTTTGTATATATACAAACATATCAATGTTTTTACATGTGTATACACCCGGCTCTCATTTTATATGGATTTTTTTAATGCAATTGACATTATGCTATTCGTATTTCTTCTTAATATCTTTGTATGTGGTTTTCTTTTATGTGATAAAAATTACTGTATTAGATCGGAAGTCAAACTCTGATAATGTGCTATTACTTTAAATATTATAAATTTTGTGCACTTAAATGTCATATTTAAAGTAATAGCGCATTATTGGAGTTTGACTTCCATCTAATAATTTCAATATTTTAAACACTTTATAATAGTACTGTAATAGATTTTATGCAATAAAGAAGTTCACAATTCACTTAAAATAAGATTTCCCTATTTTATGTACATACATTAAATTTACAAGATTATAATGTACATTTGTTCAAACATTATACGTGCCTATACTATTTTTGTTGTTTTCGCATTTTAAATCACATTCTATTTTTGCTTTTAAAAAAAATATAATCAATTAATCATTTAATGTTCTCAAGTTTATTTTTAATAGGTGAGTAACAGCAGTGGGCACAATTAAATTTGATAATTAAAAATTAAAATTTGATATTTAATTGTAATTAACAATTTAAAAATTATGTAATGTGACCTGAAATAAATGTGATGTGAAACAATGAAATTTGATTTTTAAACAGAAGTGAAAATTAAAAAATTAAAGACAAAAATAAGAATTTAATTTTTAATTGTTAGTTTTAATTAAATTTTTACCAACAGTGGTGAGTAGTTGTTTTTTTTTATTATTATAAGTCTAAGGTATTATTATTTTAAACTTTTAGTTTACTCTAATGTAAAGAATGGAAAAGAAAAAAAAATCCCAGAAAAGGAATTTCTTCTGAAACAAAAATTTCAATTTTAGACCCCTTTGTGACAGAGAAAGGGCCAACAGTGATTGGAAAACATTTTAGTTTGGGTGAGTCTACTATAAGAGCAATTTAAAAAAATGAAGATGCAATAAGAAAATCTGTCATTTTTAGCACAAAATTAAATACCAAATTATCACAATATTCAAGAGCTGATTTATTAGAAAAAATGAAATGAGCACTCATTATCTGGATTGAAGAATTATCTCAAAGAAGATTTCCTTTAAGCAGTTATTTGATTTGATGAAAAGCTCCTCAGTTTTATGAACAAATAAACATATCCGAACTGTCTACTTCTGCTTCTTGGACTAATAAGGAATTTTTGGCAAGGAAAGGATGGTTAACCAGGTTTTAAAAAAAAATGCATTATATAATGTGAAGATTATGGGCAAGGTTTCATTGGTAGGTGAAAAAGCTGCCAAACATTTTCCTGAAAAATTAGCAAAAGTTATTGAAGATGGTAGATACTATCCATACCAAGTATTTAATGCTGATGAAACAGGACTATTCTGGAAAAAATGCCTAGCCAAACTTATATCACAAAGTCAGAGAAAAAATCCAGTGGGTTTAAAGCAAGCAAAGATTGAATAACATTGTTGCTTTGTAGCAATGCATTGGGAGAGTGGATGCTGAAACCTCTTGTGGTAAAATGAAATTTAAAGACCATGTGCTTTAAAAGGTAAAAATAAAAAACAACTCAGGTACACTGGATGACTAATGCAAAATAGTAGGTGACAACTTCAATATTTACTGACTGGGTTAATAATTGCTTTTTACCAGAAGGGGGTATGTATATGAAGCAAAAAGATTTGGATTTCAAAATTTTATTACTTATTGACAATGTACCAGGTCATTCACATTTAGAACCAAATGTAAACATTATGTTTTTTCACCTAATATAACAAGCATTATTCAGGCATTAGATCAAGGCACAATTGCAACTTTTAAAGAGTATTACATTAAACCCACTTACCAATTTATAATAGATAAACTAGAAAATTAATCAATAGTCATAACTGATGCTTGGAAAAAGTTTACAATCTTTGACTGCATAAATCATGTTGCATTTGCTGTTACTCAAATAAAACCACACACTTTAAATGACTGTTGAAAAAAGATTTAGCCTACATGTCTTGAAAACAGTGCATCTATTCAAACATTGGCAATATCAGATGAAAGAATTACTTTGGCACAGAATATTTAGTGGAGAAAATTTTGATTCCTTTAGCCAGCATGATATTGATGAATTGCTTGAGGATAATATCTTAAATGACAATGATATTATTGCAATAAGTTTAGATACAGAAAAAATGTAGAAAAAGATAATGAAACAGAAGAGGAACCTGTTCCTTTCACTGCAGAAATGATTCAAAAAGATCTTCAACTTTCTAATCAGTTGGCAAATTATTTTCTTTTTAATGACACTAATCACCAATGAGCTCTTCAATTCCAATGAGAGCAAAATGGTTGTATGTCTGGATATCATAAGCTTCATAAACAATTAATAAAATCATAATCTCAAAGTTTAATTACTAATTACATTATCATCAGAAAACAATGGACACAACATGAGACTGAAATTGGCACTAGTTGTATTTCTTCTTCTGATGGATCTGATACAAACGAACCTGCATATCATCAAATAGTGAAAATAATTAAATTACTGTATATGTATGAAAAAATGTAAAATACTGTAAATTACGCATAAAAATATATTGTTTTGAATAAAATTAAATACTATAATAAAAAAAGTAAAAAAAGTTTGTCTTGTATCAATTTTTTCAAATTTGAAATTTTTTATAGTCATATTTTATTTTCTTATTTTTTTTATGTGAATTTTAAAGTAATTTTATGTCGTTGCTTTGCTTTTATGCGATTTTTGAAATTACAGTGCATAGCCCTTATTTTTCAATGTAAGTTAAGTCTATATTTGTGCAATTATTTTTGTGCCCATTTTCTTAGGAACTTATATACCACATAAAACAAGACCCAGGTGTATAAATATATATGCTTATTGAAGCAACATTTGATTGATTTTTTAGATACATTAAGGTTTAGTTATTTTTTATAATAAATAATGACTGAAATATTTGGAATTTTCTATATTATTCAAAATTTCAAATTGTTTATTTTTTGAGCATTATTTCTACTATAATTAAAACTTATGATAATAAATTCATTAAAATAGATATTTTGAAATATGAAAATTTTTTTTCTAAGATAATTTATGGTGACATTTTTCATTTCAATTATAACACATAAGTAATATTATATTTATATAATATACATATTTTGCGGGTTCATCCATGTTAAAAACTTTTAATATTAATATACTGACATTTTGACTTGGTGACACAAGCCATCCACAGAGTTATAAAAGGGAGAAAGATGGTTGTAGAGGCGCTACAATCACTGATTTGAATAAAATGTTAAAATTCCACCAATAGCAAAAAATGTTAAATTTAGGAATGTTTTTTAAAAAAATCTTTCCAAATAGGAGGAAGTTTGCATGTATCATCTCGCTTATTGATACAATCTGGCCTTTTAAGTATCTCAATGGCTTCTCTAATTTTGCATTGGTAGAGATTATCACATCTGGATATGATCCTGGTACTAGAAAAATCAATTTTATGACCTGAATCTATAGTATGGAGTGAGAGTGCTGATGATGATGAGTGTTGTTTAACTGCATTAGCATGCTCATCTCTCCTAACACTGATGCGATGATTACTCATACCTATGTAAGAAGCTTTACAATTTTTACATGAGATTTGATAGACACCATGAGATTCAAGAGGGATTGAATCCTTAGGCTTGGTTATTATATTGCTGATCTTTTGATGAGCAGAAAATGCTGTATCTATATTATAGCATTTTAATATACGTCCGATACTGTCTGTAGTTCCTTTTACATATGGAACACAAATCCTAATAGCTGATTTATCATCTTTTTGTTTCCTATTTTGTCTATTTTGGGCTTGAAATAAGGCTTTTTTTTTATAAATTTGTAATTATAACTATTTGCTAATAAAACACTATTAATATGATTTATTTCTTCTTTCAGATGTGTCTCATCTGAAAGGTTAATTGCTCTATTTAAAAGAGTTTTGGCTACAGAAACTATCTGAGTTGGGTGATGATGAGAATGGAAATGCAAATATCTGTCTGTGTGTGTATCCTTTCTGTAAATAGAAAAAGATAAACTATTTGGTGTTCTGGTGACTAGAACATCAAGAAAAGGGAGTTTTCCATCAGACTCTGTCTCCATTGTAAATTTAATATGAGGATGCATATTATTTAAATGTAAGAAAAAATCATCTAATTTATTTTTTCCATGTTGCCATATGACAAAAGTGTCATCTATGTATCTGAGCCAAATGAGAGGTTTTAAAGATGATGATTCTAAAGCACGAGTTTCTATATATTCCATGAATAAATCAGCTATTACTCCTGAGATAGGTGAGCCCATAGGAGTACCAAAAACTTGTCTGTAATGCTGTCCATTGTATACAAAATATGTATTTAAGAGACAATGTTTAATCAAAGCAATAATATGGTCTGGTAAATTGCAACGTTGTGAGATTATATTTAAAGCTTCATCAATTGGAATGTTTGTAAACAAAGACACGACATCAAAACTGACCAGAATGTCATTAGCATTAATTTTTAAACTTTTTAAAACAGAAATAAAATGAAGAGAGTTTTTAATATATGATTTAATAGATGGGATTGTAGGTTTAATGAAATCCGATAAGTATCTGGCTAAAATATGAGTTGGAGAACCTATTGCACTTACTATTGGATGAAGGGGGGTATCTGGTTTGTGAATTTTTGGAAGTCCATAAAATTTTGGACAGACACAAGATTTTTCACGAGGGATTATTTTATTTTTTATCTCTGTTTCAATAGGTGATTTATTAATAATAGCTTTTGTTGTTTTTTCCAAATACGTAGTATGATCTCTTTTTGATAGTTTATAAGTTTTATCATTAAGCAGATCTAAAATTTTATTATGGTAAATGTCATGATCCATTACAACTGTGGCATTACCTTTATCAGCTGGAAGTACAACAATTGATTTGTCCGATTTTATATTATTTAATGCTTGTCTTTCTTTCTTTGAAATATTATTTTTAGGAAGCTTAGCTTTTTTAAAAATATTACAAATCTCAGCTCTAGCCAAATCAGCCGATGTAGAATCAATTTTATCGAGAGCTGATTCAACATTACAAACAATTTTCTCAAAAGGTATCCGGGAAGGTGTTAAAGCAAAATTGAAACCTTTTTCTAAAACCGAAATTTCATCTGTAGAGAGGGCTTTCCTAGATAAATTATAAACGGTTTTTTGATTTGGATACATAATGTTTGGGGATTGTGTTCTAATTAGCATTTGCAATTTTTTCTTTTGCTTTGCTGTTACAAATTCTGAATCTTTAAACGATCTAAAACTTGCAATATGATCAAAACTAGTCCACAGTAAAGGATGTATTTTATTACTAAGGAATAAACGTAAATGTAGCAATACTTTATCAATTTTGTCTAAATTTTTCCGAGTTTCTTTAATAAAAGAGTTTAAAATAATATTGCTAGTTTTCCTTAGAATTTTACTAACATTATAATTGTTCTTGTGAAACACAATTTTACAGCAAGTGGGTATAACATTGTGATTTTTGCATGCTAATAAAAAAGATAAATTACAAAGTAACTTACATTTCTTAATCCACGTTCTTTCAAATATACGAAGCTGTTTAAAAATTTCCTCCCCGTAGAGGTTAATAATGTTAAAACGAAGATTTGCACGGGTTAAATATATAAAATACATATTTTGCGGGTTCATCCGTGTTAAAAACTTTTAATATTAATATACTGACATTTCGACTTGGTCACACAAGCCATCCACAGAGTTATAAAAGGTAGAAAGACGGTTGTAGAGGCGCTACAATCACTGATTTGAATAAAATGTTAAAATTCCACCAATAGCAAAAAATGTTAAATTTAGGAATGTTTTTTAAAAAAATCTTTCCAAATAGGAGGAAGTTTGCATGTATCATCTCGCTTATTGATACAATCTGGCCTTTTAAGTATCTCAATGGCTTCTCTAATTTTGCATTGGTAGAGATTATCACATCTGGATATGATCCTGGTACTAGAAAAATCAATTTTATGACCTGAATCTATAGTATGGAGTGAGAGTGCTGATGATGATGAGTGTTGTTTAACTGCATTAGCATGCTCATCTCTCCTAACACTGATGCGACGATTACTCATACCTATGTAAGAAGCTTTACAATTTTTACATGAGATTTGATAGACACCATGAGATTCAAGAGGGATTGAATCCTTAGGCTTGGTTATTATATTGCTGATCTTTTGATGAGCAGAAAATGCTGTATCTATATTATAGCATTTTAATATACGTCCGATACTGTCTGTAGTTCCTTTTACATATGGAACACAAATCCTAATAGCTGATTTATCATCTTTTTGTTTCCTATTTTGTCTATTTTGGGCTTGAAATAAGGCTTTTTTTTATAAATTTGTAATTATAACTATTTGCTAATAAAACACTATTAATATGATTTATTTCTTCTTTCAGATGTGTCTCATCTGAAAGGTTAATTGCTCTATTTAAAAGAGTTTTGGCTACAGAAACTATCTGAGTTGGGTGATGATGAGAATGGAAATGCAAATATCTGTCTGTGTGTGTATCCTTTCTGTAAATAGAAAAAGATAAACTATTTGGTGTTCTGGTGACTAGAACATCAAGAAAAGGGAGTTTTCCATCAGACTCTGTCTCCATTGTAAATTTAATATGAGGATGCATATTATTTAAATGTAAGAAAAAATCATCTAATTTATTTTTTCCATGTTGCCATATGACAAAAGTGTCATCTATGTATCTGAGCCAAATGAGAGGTTTTAAAGATGATGATTCTAAAGCATGAGTTTCTATATATTCCATGAATAAATCAGCTATTACTCCTGAGATAGGTGAGCTCATAGGAGTACCAAAAACTTGTCTATAATGCTGTCCATTGTATACAAAATATGTATTTAAGAGACAATGTTTAATTAAAGCAATAATATTGTCTGGTAATTTGCAACGTTATGAGATTATATTTAAAGCTTCATCAATTGGAATGTTTGTAAACAAAGACACGACATCAAAACTGACCAGAATGTCATTAGCATTAATTTTTAAACTTTTTAAATAGAAATAAAATGAAGAGAGTTTTTAATATATGATTTAATAGATGGGATTGTAGGTTTAATGAAATCTGATAGGTATCTAGCTAAAATATGAGTTGGAGAACCTATTGCACTTACTATTGGACGAAGGGGAGTATCTGATTTGTGAATTTTTGGAAGTCCATAAAATTTTGGACAGATACAAGATTTTTAAACAGCTTCGTATATTTGAAAGAACGTTGATTAAAAAATGTAAGTTACTTTGTAATTTATCTTTTTTATTAGTGTGCAAAAATCACAATGTTATATACCCACTTGCTGTAAAATTGTGTTTCACAAGAACAATTATAATGTTAGTAAAATTCTAAGGAAAACTAGCAATATTATTTTAAACTCTTTTATTAAAGGAACTCGGAAAAATTTAGACAAAATTGATAAAGTATTGCTACATTTACATTTATTCCTTAGTAATAAAATACATCCTTTACTGTGGACTAGTTTTGATCATATTGCAAGTTTCAGATCGTTTAAAGATTCAGAATTTGTAACAGCAAAGCAAAAGAAACAATTGCAAATGCTAATTAGAACACAATCCCCAAACATTATGTATCCAAATCAAAAAACCGTTTACAATTTATCTAGGAAAGCCCTCTCTACAGATGAAATTTCGGTTTTAGAAAAAGGTTTCAATTTTGCTTTAACACCTTCCTGGATACCTTTTGAGAAAAGTGTTTGTAATGTTGAATCAGCTCTCGATAAAATTGATTCTACATCGGCTGATTTGGCTAGAGCTGAGATTTGTAATATTTTTAAAAAAGCTAAGCTTCCTAAAAATAGTATTTCAAAGAAAGAAAGACAAGCATTAAATAATATAAAATCGGACAAATCAATTGTTGTACTTACAGCCAATAAAGGTAATGCCACAGTTGTAATGGATCGTGACATTTACCATAATAAAATTTTAGATCTGCTTAATGATAAAACTTATAAACTATCAAAAAGAGATCATACTACGTATTTGGAAAAAACAACAAAAGCTATTATTAATAAATCACCTATTGAAACAGAGATAAAAATAAAATAATCCCTCATGAAAAATCTTGTGTCTGTCCAAAATTTTATGGTCTTCCAAAAATTCACCAACCAGATACTCCCCTTCATCCAATAGTAAGTGCAATAGGTTCTCCAACTCATATTTTAGCCAGATACTTATCGGATTTCATTAAACCTACAATCCCATCTATTAAATCATATATTAAAACTCTCTTCATTTTATTTCTGTTTTAAAAAGTTTAAAAATTAATGCTAATAACATTCTGGTCAGTTTTGATGTCGTGTCTTTGTTTACAAACATTCCAATTGATGAAGCTTTAAATATAATCTCAAAACGTTGCAATTTACCAGACCATATTATTGCTTTAATTAAACATTGTCTCTTAAATACATATTTTGTATACAATGGATAGCATTACAGACAAGTTTTTGGTACTCCTATGGGCTCTCCTATCTCAGGCATAATAGCTGATTTATTCATGGAATGTATAGAAACTCGTGCTTTAGAATCATCATCTTTAAAACCTCTCATTTGGCTCAGATACATAGATGACACTGCTATGTTTACTTCAGTTTTAACAAATGTAAATGAATATGCACGTATATAAATATTTATGATTGTATTTTCATATTATAGTTAACAAGGTGATTATACATGTACATCGTCATTATCAAACATTATCAATCCACTGCAGGATGAAGGTCTCTCCAAGTTTAATCCATCTTCTCCGATCTTCAGCTTCTCTTGTCCACATCACCCCTGCACACTTTCTTATTTCATCCATCCATCTCACATGTGATCTCTTTCTGGGTCTTTTACAATCTCTTGGAATCCAGTTTAAAATTTCAATTGTCCATCTATTATCATCTCTTCTAGCAATATGTCCAGCCCAACTCCACTTCAATCTTTTAATTTTTTCAATGAGGTCAGTAACACCCGTTTGTTCTCTTACCCATACATTGCATTTTCGATCTCTTCTTGTTACTCCCAACATACATCTCTCCATACTTCTTTGAGTGGTCTGAAGTCTCTGTATTGCTCTTCTATTAAGTGTCCAAGTCTCAGATCCATAAGTAAGAACTGGTAAAACTCATTTGTTAAAAACCTTCCTTTTCAAACACATAGGCATGTTTCCTTTTAGTATCAAGTTATTTCTACCAAAAGCACTCCAACCAAGTTTAATTCTATGATTAATTTCTTCCATTATGTTTCCATCTGTATTAATAATCTGACCAAGGTATTTGTAACTGTTAACTTCTTCTAATTCATCATAATCAATCTTTATTTTCATATTTTAAGCAAATCGATTAAACATTACTTTAGTCTTTTTAACATTTATTTTTAGTCCTACTTTCCTACTTTCATCTGATAATTCCTGAAACATATCCTGCAGCTCTGAAGTATTATTTGCAAAAACAACTAAATCATCTGCAAAATCTAAATGACTTAAATAATCTCCATTTACTTTCACTCCTTTAGTTTCCCATTTTAATCCACAAAATACTTCTTGCAGCACTGCTGTAAAAAGTTTTGGAGATATGGAGTCACCTTGTCTTACACCTTTCTCAATGTTGACTTTCCCAGTATCATTATGTAATCTAATTGTTGCTGTTGCATTTTTATAAATATTCTTCAAAATATGACAATATCCTGGATCTATACCTTGATGACCCAATGCTTTAATCACTGAAGAAATGTTTATAGAATCAAATGCCTTTTCATAATCTACAAATCCAAAACATAATGACAACTCATATTCATTTGACCTTTCTATAACTTCTCTCAACACCTGGATATGATCTTCTGTACTAAAACTACTTTTAAATCCAGCTTGTTCACTTGGTTGGTGGAAATCCAATGTTCTCTGTAGACGAGTTGTAATTATCTTGGTAAAAATTTTATATAAAACTGATAAAAGGCTGATAGGTCTGTAATTTCTAATATCTTCTTTATCACCTTTTCTAAATATTAATATTATTACTGCATTCTTCCAATCATCTGGTACATCTTTATCATTTAGACATTTGGTATATAACTTTGCTAAAAAAATTTCTATTTCTTCACCTGCTTCTTTTAATATATCAATTATAATTCCATCATTACCTGGAGCCTTTCCCTTTTTCATACATTTAATTGCGTGTCTCACTTCTTCATTTAAAATTCTGGGCAATTCAAAAGATGTAATAGATATAGGAGGTACTTGTTCTTTATTACTATATAATTCTTTATAAAAATCTTCTACCAATTTCATGATGTCATCTCTCTTTTTAGTAACAATTCCATCTTTTTTTCTTATTGCAGATATAAATTTCCTACCAATACCAAAATGTTGTTTTACATTCTTAAGACTTTTATTTTCTTCTACAGCTTTCCTTGCTAGTTCACAATTATACTTTCTTATATCATTTTCAACTCTTTTCCACACCATTTTACAAAATTCGAGATATTCAATTCTTTTTAATGCATTAATTTTGTATTTCTTCATATTCCTTCTTTTCTTCATAAATTCTCTAGTCTCAGTAGAAATTTTATTGGTCAATTGCTGCTTTTTTCTACCAGCTATCTTTGTTGCAGTTTTTAAAAGTGTATCATATTAATTTCATTCAAATCTGAATTATGCTCAAAATCTACTAATACTTGAAACCGATTTCTAAGTTCTAATTTAAATTCATTAGAATGTTTCTGAAGATTAGGAATATCAACTGTAAATATTGTTTTTCTTAATAATTTTTGTTTCTCTAGTTTCACATTAACACATATCTTACACCTTACTAATCGATGATCACTTCCTGTGTTAAATTTATTAAGAACATTACAATCTTGAAATATGTATTTCCTATTAGTCAAAATATAATCCAATTCTTCTGTACCTTCATTTGGATGCTTCCATGTCCATTTCCTTTTAACATTTTTTTCAAAAAAAGAATTCATAATATAAAGTTTTTCTTTTTCTGCAAACTCCACAAGTCTATGTCCTCTCTCATTTCTATTACCATAACCAAAATTACCTACATCACTTTCATCTTTCATTTGTTTACCAATTCTAGCATTAAAGTCTCCCATAACGATTTTAAAATGTTGTTTACTCTGATCAAAAGCCTTTTGTACATCCATATAAAAATCTTCTACTACTTCATCACTATGAGAACTTGTTGGGGCATAAACCTGAATTATCTGCATTTGATATCTGCTATTAAGTTGTATAACTAATCTTGCCACTCTGTCTGATACACCATCAATCTCCACAATATTGTTCTTCCCCTTTTTATTTATAATGAATCCTACTCCACTTGTATTTCCAATATTTGGGTCTTTATAGTAGAGTATATGTCCACTATTTAAATCAATTGTCTCTTGACCTTTTCTGCTAACTTCACAAAGTCCAATAATGTCCCATTTAATATAAGAGAGTTCTTCTTCTAATTCTTGCAATCTTCCTTCTCTTGAAAGTGATCTGCAGTTGTAAGTACCTAAATAAAAAGTCATCATCAAATGGCAGCTTGGGTCCACAATCAGGGGATTCTTAGCACCCTCCACCTTCGGCCACCAACCGCTGCCTTGGTTCGTGACTTTACAGCCTCCTGAGAATAAGGGCCATGCTTTATTTTTGTCTGTCATAATTGTATATATGTATTGGAAAAATATTTATTATTTACACAAACATTCATTCTGCCTTATCAGGCACTGAGAAGAAAGACCATGGTGTTTCTTGATCTTAAACTCAGAGGTAAACAGCCAGTAAACTCACCACACTGGCTAATGCATGTTGGTGAGCAGCCCATCCATGTTTGTATACTATATGAATAATCACATAGTAATAACAGCTGCAATGACAAGAACGTATAGAGTGGTCATTAGGAATTTGCCCTGCTCGGTTCCTTTAAGGCCTCCAAGAGGAATCAAAGGGTCTCTTTTCAGTTACTCGGCCATATTACAAGCACACTCACAGTTTTAAATTAAAGAAATACACACAATCTAAGTGAAACATAATACACTATTATAGCATATAACAGGTGAAACAGATCTAACTGTTTCAATATATATATACAAATGAAACACAGGCTTATTATATACCGGTGTTTATATATGTGATATATAGGGTATTGAAACAGACAGATCGAAGAATCGATCTTAGTTTCATGGTTGTCATTTAAGAACGGTAATTCTAAACCACTATTTACCCGCAATGAGACTTTTTCTATTCCCAGCCACATAAATTTTAAGTTATTTATTTTGTGTTTGTTTAAAAAGAATTTAATGTAAAGAGTATGAGTATAAATGTCACAAATCATGATAAATAATATTCGTGTGTGTGTGGTTTGTGGATTTATATTAGCTCAATTTAAAAGTTTCAATTGCGTGTATATTTTCTTTAAATTTTAATTTTGCAAATTATACAAAGTCATTTAAAAATGCTGATCAAAAGTCACATTCCTTTGATCAGTATTTTTAATCAAAATCTTACTTGTACAAATGTATAGAATAATTAATTTGTACTTCGATAAATTAAGATAATGAATTTATATTTTTGTATTCACGAATTCCGATGTAATTGTTTTGTCAATTTAGAATCATGTATTAAATTTAAAAATAAATGAAAACCGAACATAGAACTCTTATCAAGAAAGGCAAAGGCTATTGTATAGTCAAAAATTAGATATTGCTGGAGGCCAGAAAATCAAAGGAGGCGGAGCTATGAACAAAAACTAGGCAGAAAGGTCAACCGTAGCCATCTTAAATATAATATAGACACTCTAACTTTTGACTTGGCTGTGCTTAGATCGTCTCAAGCTACAGCAAAGTAGTTGTTCCAGAGAAATCACTTCAACCGTTATTAAGAAGTTGCCCGGTAAACTGCAATAATGATGGGCTAAGTCCAAGAAGCTGATCCCTGTTCTGCCAATTTAAATCTTTCGTACCGCTGATCTGTAATGTTTTCCGTGCTTCCAGTCTTCCAAATTCCAACATTTAAATTAACCATGCCGTTCTAAGAAATTCAAAATGCGCGCCTACGTTCTTCATACATATCACCACAAGAAGAAAAGCCGGACGAAGAAAGAATGGTAACTTTTGTTACATGAACTTTTTAACTTTCCTCTGAGCTTAATAATTGTATATTTAATCTGTTAATCTAAGTAGTTGCATGTAAATTTCTTGTTTTCCATTTGAAAATGTTACACTAAAACCTGTCAGTAAATTTCTTCTCTAATATTTCTGTGCTCTAGTCTTTAGATGATAATTTATAAATATTTGTGCCTAATAATAATAATTCATTAGTGAATACATTTATATTTTACTATTACTTATTTTTACAAACAAACGATGCCAATAATAATATTTTTCAACTCTAGTTAAAGTCAGTAAAGTTATTTTATAATATTTATTATATTGATTTTAAAAGTAATGTCCTTTTATTGAACTAAAAATTGTCCCGTTTATGTTGAGTTGAGAAATATTCCAGTACTTTTATTGTTCCTTTTTATTTGTCATGATACTGTAATCTATACTTCAAATCTCAAATATTTAAAATAGTCTAAAATTTTATTATATTATTTTTATATATGAACGGAGTAATAATATAAAGTGAATAATTTTGTTGCTATTACTACCGTCCGAACAACCTGGGGGGAGTTATGGGTTTCAGAGTGAAATTAATTAATTGTTACGTTTGCGATCCTTTGATTTCGCCATGTTTTATTTGAATCGTTATATCGGACTGTTGCGTAGAAAATGTTACGGAGATAATCCAGGTTTTATATAATTTCGTTTTAAAATCCACTTCCGATCACTTTTCCACGATGTTACTGTGGCAATGCCTTTACCTTCGCCTAAATTGGCGTCTCGTTTTATTACCATATGGAAAGAAAGAAATTCTTCTCCAGGTAATCTCTTGGATCACCGGGGTTCGAAAATGATCCCGGCTGGTTGTAGTGTCCCGGATCTACTTGGGGGCATTAAGACTTGTCGAAGTACAAGCCGCCCGGTCTTCCGTCAATGCACCGCAAGTTATTATTGTAGTATTCCTTAATCCCTGCAACCATCAGTACATCAGTATTATATATTATAGTTTTATATAAAACCGCCTCCAATTATCCGTATACGCAATGGTTTGAATCTATTTAAATAAAACAACTTAATATAAAATAGTAGTTAAATATTTTAAATGCTCCAGTTACTCTGATTCTCATATCGACCTATACAACCAGTTAAAACACATAAATATTGGCATGAGTTTTGTTAAGCAGTCTAAACCGATTATTAATGACTAGCAGCAATTTATTATAAAATACATATGAAAGTTTTACCGTACCTGTAAATGATATTATTCAATGCTTTCCATAATTTATTAAAAAAAATTATCTAATCTAATTTTGTCTCTCTTGCATTATTACTCTCGAAATCTAGTTAATCACCTGCTGTCTGTATTGACAACTTAAATATATACATCAAATTATTAGCCGTACCAATATCCCGAATATAAGATATCTATGAAATAGCTGATTGTAGATAATTTAGTCTGTGTTTTTTTCGATGAGCTAGTAAAGGGAAAACCCCGTACCATTGTAATGTTGTCATCGGTTAGTCATGCCAGGGTTTTGGGTTTGAATTTAGTTTGCATTTTGGAATTTATTCCTAGACGTGGACTGGGTTTGAATTCGGATTACTGTGTGTGACTAAGCATGGTGGTTTTTACCGGTACAGTATATGAGCACAGACTTTCACATGACACACCACTCTCCACTCTATCTCATGACACTGATATATTTGAACACATATTTGTCGAAAAAATAAATAATCACCAATATACGTATTTCATGCTAAACCAGCAATTATCAGTTGATCTAGATTACCATCTCCCCACGTTTATGCTATAAATGCCCAGATATATATTAACATAGACAATCCTCATACTTTAATGGACAGGCTTCAATCTACTTCACACTCCAACTCTTCCATCCATCCAATTGAAAATCTGATAATGGAATGCTAAAATGCCACCATGAGAATGAGATTCTTGTCACACCCATGTTGACTTAAGGTCAATCTGACCCATCATATGCAGGACATAATCCATTTAAATCATACCCAAGGGATGGGCAGACATCTCACTTATGTAATAACTGAAACACACATGCATCATATACATTAAATAAATTAATAAATAATTCAAAAGAAAAACTTTATTGCCAAATAAAAATTGTATCATTTACAAATGGACATGTAGGTATGGCAGTGGATATATAAGTGAATTGAAGTGCCCATTGGAAAAAAAAACAAAAGAGCACTTGTTATTATTAAAAAAAGTTCAAAATACAAAACAAAATTATAAAAATAATGATAATTTATCAGCTTCTGTCTTTTATGACCATAATAAATCATGTATATATGGTTTTGATTTTAATTATAGTAATGTAAAAGTATTGGAAACTGAAAGAAATAATAATAAAAGAAAAATTAAGGAAGCGATGTTAATATATAAAAGAAGCAAGATTTAATTAATAGGCAAGCAGAAAATGTTAAGATCATGGAATTATCTAAAAGTTGACATCATGTAATTATGGGAAAGCTGACATTTTAAAAGTATTAGTTGACAAAAACTATAAGGTTAGTTGAACATCATTTTAAGTGATGATTATAAATATATTTTTATAAACTTTTAAGTACTGTCTTTTCTAATATTTTTTTATAAATTTACACACACACACATATATATATATATATATATATATATATATGATAAAACTCAAAATAGAGCCACACAGGGCTATGTAACTAAAATTAAGCATGAAATTGACTGTCGGACATACATTGAGATAATACTGGATTAAAGAGAGAATTAGTGAGCACACTTAAAAGCTTATTATAAACCATTATAAGCATTAAGATACAAAAACCTTCATTAAATATTATTTTAAAATTACAAAAGAAGATTTTTTTATTAAGGCAGCTCAATCCAATGGAAGATGTGTTACCTCAGGATTTTGTGGTAGGCACACATGGATAGATCTACTTCTCTCCAGCACTTTCTCATGGTATATGCAAATATACTATGGAGCAGTCAGAAATCATAGTCAGCAGTCATCTGGTTATCTTGCATGGCCAGACTGATGGAAGAAACATACATCAGTAGATAACAGAAGGCCTACGAGAGGTATGGGGAAAGATGCTTGGCTTCCCCTTACTTGCTATACATGTCCATGATCTATTTTATGGGACTTAGATTGAACTTTCTGTAAGAAATGTTATCAAACTCTTTACATTTTTACCAACTACTCTTCTTTTGTTCTCTGTCCCTTTTATATCTTTCATTAATCGTTTCAGGAATATGGGCTCTTCATTTGAACATGGATATCCCAGTAATACATTATTTAACTAGATTAGTTTTTATTAAATTCAAATATAGAAGCTGATAAGGCTTGAGGCACTTTTTAAAATATTTTAGATTTTTAAAGATTTGGAAAGAAATGTTTTAATTAAAATCTAATTTTTTTAATTGGCAAAAGTAATTTGACATTAGTTAAAGAATTACTTCTGCTTAGTAACAAACTCTTAAGAATTTCTCTAACCTTCACAGCCCAATAAATATAATTAATCCTATTTAAAAAAAAACATATAATTTTTTATCAATAATTTTACGAAGATTATTGATTCGTACATATAAATATGGCACATGCGACTGTTAGCTTTTACAATATGCACTTACATAAATTTCTTTAATTATTATAATTAAAGAGTATGTGCGTGTCAGCACATAAGTGCTGTGAATGCCATATTATGAACCCCTGTGGGTGGTTAACCTAGACTGTTAAGCATAAAGCTCGATTTGATTACACATTGACTGCTTCAATATATTTAAAAAAGATGATAAAGAATATATTAGAAGTTACAGACCTAGAAGTCTTTTATCAGTTTTATACAAATTTTTTAACAAGATAATTACAATTCATCTCCAGAAAACCTTGGATTTTTACAAACCAAGAGAACAAGCTGTTCTTAAAAGGGTTTTAGTACAGTAGATCGTATCCAGGTATTGAGAGATATTATAGAAAGGACAAATGAATATGAGTTGTCATTATTCATTGGATTTGTAATTATGAAAGGCATTTGCTTCTATAAATTTTTTTCAGTGATTAACACATTGGATTATCAAAATATAGATCCAGGATATTGTCATATTTTTAAAAATATTTATAAAAATGCAACAGCAACAGTTAAATTACAAAGTGATGATTAGAAAAGTCAACATTAAAAAGTGTATAATACAGGAAGACTTCATATCTGCAAAACGATTTACAGCTGTGCTGCAAGAATTATTTTGTGGATTAAAATCAGAAGCTAAAAAAATGAAAGTAAATGGATATTATTTAAGTCATTTAGATTTTGCAAATGATGCAGTTGTTTTTGCAAATAATGCTTTAGAGCTGCAGGAAATATTGCTGGAGTTATCAAATGAAAGTAGAAAAGTAAAACTAAAGATAAATGTTAAAAGGACTAAAATAATGTTCAATGGATTTTCTCAAAATATAAAAATAAAGAGTGAATATAATGAGATAGAAGTTAAAGGCTACAAATACTTTTGTCACATTATTAATACAGATGGAAATAATAGTGGAGGAAATTAATCATAGAATTAACTTTAGGTGGAATGCTCTCGGTAGAAACAACTTGATACTAAAAGGAAATATGCCTATATGTTTGAAAAGGAAGGTTTTTAATAAATGTATTTTACCAGTTCTTATTTATGGATCTGAGACTTGGACACTTAATGGAAGAGCAATGCAGAGACTTCAGACCACTCAGAGAATTATGGAGAGGTGCATGTTTCCAGTAACAAGAAGAAATTGAAAATAAATATATATATGGGTAAGAGAACATACAGATGTTACTGAACTCATTGAAAAAATTAAAAGTCTGAGTGGAATTGGGCTAGACATATTGCTATAAGAGATAAAAATTAATGAACAATTGAAATCTTAAACTGGATTCCAAGAGATTATAAAAGAGCCAGAAGAAGACCACATATGAGATGCATGGATGAAATAAGAAAGTGTGAAGAGGTGATGTGGAAAAGAGAAGCTAAAGATAAGAGAAGATGTATTGAACTTTTAGAGACCTTCATCCTGAAGTAGGTTGACAATGATTGATCATGATTATGACAGTAATCAAATGCAATAGAAGAAAGGTCCCCTGTCACCAACATATAGTTGTGCGAATTAATCGATTATTGGAGATAATAATGTTATGAATTTAATAAAATAAATTAGCAAGCAAGTATAACTTAACTAATCACAATTTATAAAATATTTTTTCTATTAGTTAATATTGACATTAAATGATAATTTTTTGAAATGAACAAGAAATTGACCCAATAATTATAAATAATAATATTCAAAGAATATTCATCAGTGTTTAAATAAATTATTTATTTTTGTTATACCTTCATTAAGAAATTTATGCCAACTGTTAATAAACTTATTAAACACACACAAACACACACACGCACACACACATATATATATATATATTATAATGGCTGGAAAGAAGCGAAAGATACAGTCTTACTGTATCTGCCATACAAGGCACCACTAGGCCATTTGAACCTAAAAAAATTATAGAGTAGGCAGATACATGCAGTTAAAAATCCAACTTTTATTTATTAAGTCCGTCAGCTCTTGCCACTAGCTCAGTGAGGTGCAGAGATAATAATATATAACTTTATTTAATCTATATCTTAAATATAAAAAAATAAAAGCCACTGCCAGTAATTAAAGCACAAACAACATTTATTAATGCACATATATATTCATATAAATTTTGAGGAATAACATTTATTAACTTAAATTTTAATGATAACTTTTGAATTTAAATTATTATTTTAAATTTTAAACCATCCATACAGATGAATTTAATAATATTTTTTAAGAGTGTCGAGTATGAATAAACTACATAGATTGCATTTGAAAAGAAAATATTCTATCCCTTATTTAACCTTAGGCCAAAAGTTCACAGTCAAACCGACATTAATCCATCTGTTACATTGATGTATTCAATGGAGCATGGAATATGACAGCACAAATACTATACTGTCAGGAATGTGCATCTGAACAGCATGGTTAGAGAATTCATTGACTCTCATCCAGACAGGAATGCAACATCTGTCTGGCAAGAAGAACAATAAAAAAAATCCATAGGAAGGGACAGCATTTTTCATCTTACTATTTCCTTCTGTGGGCAAAAAGGGGTGTGCAGCATATAATGGAGATCCTGCACGTGGCAGACTTCATACTACATTTACTAATTACACTGATATATCCAATCCATTGACCCAATCCAACTATGAAACAAATAACCTAAGATTAACCCTTTCTTAATTAATTAATATAACTTTACAAATCTATATAGCCATTCATGCCTGACTTAATTTTAACATTTATATAATTTCGCACAGATGAATTTTATAAAAGTTTGTTTTATATCGTTGAGTATAGATTGGCTACATAGATTACATGGTTAAAAACATTTCAAAATAAACATAAATGATCAAAATATAAAGTCATTGATGGAATTGCAGAGGGAGATTTACAAGAAACCTAATGGCATTCATCATAAGATGCTGCATTGACACCAATAACTTAAAAGACATATGAATAAATACATTTTAGATACTCACCGTAAGGTATCATTATTTACTGAATGTCTTTATATTCTAATCAAATATGAAAACAAAAACATAATTAAACATTAACGAATCTATGCAAACGTCTATACGCAACTTAAATTTAATGCATTCAAATAATCTATACAACAAATATTAATAAAAAATGGATATGATTTTTAGCAAACTCAAATGTATAAAAATTAAACATTAATAATTGATTTAAAAAGTCAGGTTAAAGTTCATTAAAAAATTATGTTTAGCTTGTCAAATCTTTAAAGTTCTTAATAAAATTTTTCCATTTATATCTTACAGTAGAAGAGCTCCCGGTTCCTTGTGTCAATTCCTGTGAAGTCTTTATCTGAAGACTGGTCTATCTGAGGGTGGCCTTAGCTGGTTCAACCCTGGTATTACAGACATTTCATTTGAAATAAGTGAGAGAGTGACAAGTGCATCATATCACTCTTCTCACAAAATCAAGTGGGAACTTAATTGCCAGGCCCAGATGTCATATAGTCCGCAATATGGGAAAACAGTGTTTCATTTTTTTAGAACAACTGAAGGAATTGAAAGTGTGTATTTCAATCCCTTCTCCACTTTTTTCTCACTTAATACATATCTCTCTTCTCTTAATTCCTATCTTCACTTTTATAATAAACTTTCGGATCCTGTGGACATTACGTCATGATGATGAAGATGATCTTTTCATTCTGGTCCATTTCCTGAAGAATTTCTTTTATTGGCTATTAGTTTCTATTCTTTTTTCTCTCCTAACTGACCTTTTCTATATATTTTGAAATGCCCAAGGGCTAGTTCACTTGGACTAATTAAAATAATCATTTCCATTTTACAATAACATTAATTAATTTATTGTACAAACCTAGATATATTTTTATCTTTAAATTTTTACTGAAAATTTAGTTTTAAAATACTTTTTTTTTTCTTAATAAAGTTTTTGTTTAATAATTTTTCATCAGGATGATTTTAAATATTAGAGTTTAGATGATTTTTAATTTTCAATTTTTAATTCTTAAAAAAATGTTTTTATTTATGAACTTTTATTTTTCATGTTTAATTTTAAAATGATAATGTAACAGCATATGTGCCCGTTACATATCAGTAAACTTGCTTAAAAAAATAAACAAAAAAAAAATATTTTACTTAAGGTTAGTAATTACGGTACACGATTAACAAAGACATTTACAAAAGCATTCGGTTAGTAATTTTACAAAAAGACTATATTGAAAAAAAAAATTGACCATCATTTTCTTATGACACATCTATGTTTATGCCTCCTCCCCCAAGAATTCTATTTTCTCTATATTTTATTTTTAGACACATGGCATGACAAGAAAATTATTTATTTAAGGAGGTTGCACTGAAGTAAATATGTTTCATGAGATAATAGGTTTATACATGTATATTTACAGCACAATTATATATACCACCAACTTATTTATGACTGATTGAAATGCTTACATAGGTTACACTGAAGTAAATTTCCAAAAAGTACTCATTGTAAGGTACCATATTTACAATCATACATTTACGTGGCTGTGCACACCTATACACATTAAAAAAACGAAACATATTAATTGCAACCTTTTGACTTTTTTTTTAAAAAAATTACAGTTTTAAAATTATTAATATCTTTTCTTTCTCATTTTTAATATATGTGCTATTTCTTTCTGGCAGTGCTTTTATAAGATTTAACATATACGGTAGCTAAAAACATTTCATTAAAAAAATTTACACAGGTTAATCGTGGTTTATCAAACACCACCCCACATTGGGCACCAATTATAACGGTTTGGAAAGAAGTGAAAGATACAGTCTTACAGTATCTGCCATGCAGGGTACAAACATATTAATTGGAACCTTTGGACTTTTTTTAAAAAAAAATACAGTTTTAAAATTATTAATATCTTTTCTTTCTCATTTTAAATATATGTGCTATTTCTTTCTCACAGTGCTTTTATAAGATTTAACATATATGGTAGCTAAAAACATTTCATTAAAAAATTTACTCAGGTTAATCGTGGTTTATCAAGCATCGCCCCACATTGGGCACCAATTATAATGGTCTGGAAAGAAATGAAAGCTACAGTCTTACAGTATCTGCCATGCAGGGTGCCACTAGGTCATTTGAACCTAGAAAATATATAGAGTAGGCAGATATGCACAGTTAAATATCCAACTTTTATTTATTAAGACCATCAGCCCTTGCCATTAGCTCAGTGAGAGGGAGAGATAATAATAAATAACTTTATTTAATCTATATCTTAAATATAAAAAAAAAGCCACTGCCAATAATTAAAGCACAAACTACATTTATTATCGCACATATATAATCATTTAAAATTTGAAGAATAACATTTATTATCTTAGATTTTAATATTAACTTTTGAATTTAAATTATTATTTTAAATTTTAAACTATCCGTACAGATGAATTTAATATATTTTTTTTAAGAGTGTCGAATATGAATAAACTACATAGATTGCATTTGAAAAGAAATTATTCTACCCCTTATTTAACCTTAGGCTAAAATTTCACAGTCAAACTGACATCAATCCATTTGGTACATGGATTTATTCAATGGAGCATGAAATACGACAGCACAAATATTATACTGTCAGGAATGTGCATCTGAACAGCATAGTTATAGAAGACATTGACTCTCATCCATTTAGGAATGTTACATCTGTCTGGCAAGAAGAACAAAAAAAACTCCATAGGAAGGGACTGGGTTTTCCATCTTACTACTCTTCCAAGGGGTGTGTGGCATATAATGGAGATCCTGCATGTGGTGGACCTCATACTACATTTACTAATTACATCAATATATCCAATCCATTGACCCAATCCAACTATGAAACAAATAATCTAAGATTAACCCTCCCTTAATTAATTAATATAACTTTACAAATCTATATAGCCATTCATGCCCGACTTAATTTTAACATTTATATAATTTTCCACAAATGAATTTTACAAAAGTTTGTTTCATAATGTTGAGTATAGATCGGCTACATAGATTACACAGTTAAAAACATTTCAAACTAAATATTAACGATCAAAATATAAAATCATTGATGGAATTGCAGAGGGAAATTTATAAAAAACTCAATGGCATTCATCATATGATGCTGCATTGACACCATTAACTTAAAAAACATCTGAACAAATACATTTTAGATACTTACCATAAGGTATCATTATTTACCAAATGCCTATATATTCTAATCAAATATGAAAAGAAAAACATAATTAAACATTAATGAATCTATGTAAGTGTCTATACCCAACTTAAAGTTAATGCATTTAAAAAATTTATACAACAAATATTAATATTAAAAAAATGGAAATGATTTTTAGCAACTCAAATGTATAAAAATTAAACATTAATAATTGATTTGAAAAGTCAGATTTAAGTTCATTTAAAAAAATTATGGTTAGCTTGTCAAATCTTTAAAGTTCTTAATTACTTGTAACAAAATTTTTCCATTTATATCTTACAGTAGAAGAGCTCCTGGTTCCTGGTGTCAATACCCACGAAGTCTTTATCTGAAGACCAGTCTATCTGAAGGTGGCATTAGCTGGTTCAATCCTGGTATTACAGTCATTTCATTTGCAATAAGTGAGAAAGAGTGACAAGTGCATCTTATCGCTCTTCTCACAAAATCAAGCTGGAACTTAATTGCCGGGCTCAGATGTCCTATAGTCCACAATATGGGAAAACGATGTTTCATTTTTTTAAAACAACTGAAGGAATTGAAAGTGTATCTTTCAATCCCTTTTCCTCCAACTCTCTCCAACTTAACACATATATCTCTTCTCTTAATTCCTATCTTCACTTTTATAATAAACTTTCAGATCCAGTGGACATTATGTCATGATGATGATGATCTTTTTGTTCTGGTCCATTTCCTGAGGGATTTTTTTTCTTGGCTATTAGTTTCTATTGTTTTTTCTCTCCTATCTGACCTTTTCTTATTTATTTTGAAATGCCCAAGGGCTAGTTCACTTGGACTAATTAAAATATTCATTTCCATTTTACAATAACATTAATTAATTTATTGTACAAACTTAGATATATTTTTATCTTTAAATCTTTACTGAAAATTTAGTCTTAAAATACTTTTTTCTTTTTAATAAAGTTTTCGTTTAATAATTTTTCATCTGGGTGATTTTAAATATTAGAGTTTAGATGATTTTTTAATTTTCAATTTTTAATTCTTAAAAAAAAAGTTTTTATTTGTGAACTTTTATTTTTTATGTTTAATTTTACAAAAATAATGTAACAGTGTATGTGCCTGTTACAATATATATATAATTGTAACAGTGTATGTGCCTGTTACAATATATATATAATTAAAGTCTGTCATTTGTATTTTTTTATATTCAATTCTCAAATTGTCATATATTCTCACACAATCATAGATATCTTCATACACTTTCACATATTTACACAAACCTACACATTATGTGATATTGATATACCCTGAAGTAAATGGCTATGCATTTTCTTCCTGAATTAGAAATCTAGGAATAACAGAAATTAAAGATGAAAAAAACAAAGTATTTGGATATAGTTCGTCATGTTTGATTATTAAATTCTTCATCTCCCAGAAATAAGATTGTAGTGGGCATGGATATATATATATTTAGAAACCCTAGATAAAATCTGTTATCCACTTTGATGACCTAGCTAGTCAACTATTGTGTAAGGTCAAGACCTGTTCTGTTTATTATATATATTATAATATATATATATTATTATATATATATATATATATATATATATATATATTGTAATACAATAGTTTTAATAGGTGTTTTCATATAAATCTTGAATGTGTGGTGTTATCCATTTAAATCAACTTAATTACAAAGTATTTTACCTAAAACAACTGCCTCAGCAGGTCAAGGGTCAAAACAAACTGACAGACTGATGATATTAATAGTGAGATGGAAGTTATGTCAACCACGAATAAAGTTAGTATGATAAATAAAAGCTGAAATGGCTTTATGAAATGTACCATGAAATTTACAGTCATTTACATATAAATAATAAACAGAGAAACCATGTGATCTAAGAAATTACAATGATATTAAATGTCTTACTATATATTCAATTTAAAAAGTCACAACTCTTTAAATAATTTAAAAATTGAAAATAATAGACTTAATTATAATAAAAATATGAAAATGTTTTTAATGTATTTATGCACAAAAAGTGTCAGATAAATAGAAAAATGCATTATTAAAGTTGAAGTTTTCAAAAAGGAATAAAGAATTTAAGTATTATTTATGATCATAAAGTTAAAATTATTTATTGATGAACTTATAAAATAAATAATTTGATTTCAAAGTTGTTTAATAAATAATAGTTTAATCTACATAGTAATACAATTACAAAAATCTACCAATAAGTATGATTCTTATTTTTCATTAGATTTGTAGATTATAAAAAACTCCTTGTATTAATAATAAGATTTATTATAATAAAGTAAAACTTTTGAAGGTTAAAAGACTATTTGTCAAAGCACAACATCTGTGATTATATCAAATTGCTATACTAATATAAATTGCATTGGCAAGAGGTTTTGTTGGAAGGAAATTTCTATTTTTGCAAAACATTTTTGAAATGCAAATGTGAATTACTTTTTTCTAAATAAAAGTAAGGAAAAAAAAGCATCATACATGATATTATTTGACTCATCCTGATTTTGGAGATAATTTATGTGTTTTTGCAAATAACATTACAAAACTGCAAAAAGTATACTATATCAAACAAAAACTATAAATGAAAAAAAAAGTGTTAAAATGTTTTAATTAATTTTACTACAATAAAAAATGTCTGAATAAAAAAAATCATACATTTAATTTTGGTAAAATTATTTTGTTAGGAAATCAAAATGAAAGATTATATGTGTTTAAAAATTTGTCTTTAGTTATTTGTTTTATCATGCTTTAATTATCAAAGTGTAATTTGTATTATTAATAAAATATCAATATAAAATGTCTCCTGCTTCTAAGTGCAGTTATAGAATGTTAGTCTGTGGAGTTCTAGAGACATTCTTATTTGCTACTTTTGGTGCATAAACTTCTTATGAATTCCCAAACAATAAATCATCCTATTATTTTTTACACATAATATATTTTAAGTTTGTGTAAGCAATACCCTATGTTAGAAGCAATATGTTCAAGAAGCTAGGCATTTATCACTGATTTTATTGAAAGAATAAGCCAAACCTGACTTTGAATAGATAAATGTGTATTGATTAAAAAAGTGAGCTGCTGAAATTATTAACTGAATTTTAATAAATTTTAACAGACTAAGATAGAAATAATTTATAAGAGTCAATGTTTGAGGGAAAAATAATGTAGCAATATGGATAGGAAAGCAGTGCATAATAAGTGTAGGAGTAATCCTGATGATGTTTTGTGCTGATGTAGTTTAAGATTATGAAGAACCATAAAGATTTAAAGAATTAGATATATTTCTTAAACATTAGTCATAGCAAACTCTCAGTATTAATAATATTTTAGTAGTAATAGTAATAATAACAATAACAACCTCTTTTATTTATTGTATACATATTTTCAGAAGTAAACCGATTTATTTTATTTGTTTTGCTGGCAAATTATTTATTTGACTTTGGTTAAATGTATTAATTCTCAAGAGAAAAGAAAAGGCAACCTAATTTTCTGATTGCCTTGTTTACTTGAAGCAACGTCTGCTTGAAAAAATCAATTAAAAGATGTGTCTGAAACAACTTTACCTGCCAAACATGTCATTTTAATCTTTAACTTTGATCTCAACTGTCAAACTTATGTAACACATTTTAACCTTTTTGAGTCAATTTTATAGCACTGAATAAAATTAAAAAGCAATATTTAAAATATCTTAGCTCTAAAATTTATTGATGCTGTTACAATCATATTAATTATATTAATTATCTCAAACAAAATTCCAGCCTTGTTTTGAAGATGATCAAATCCATTGCTTTATCGTGATACCATTTATCAAGTTTATACTTGTAACGAAGAACTCATTTTTAAATAGATCAATTAACATATACTTTTAAAACAACTTTGCATAAAGTAATTAAATATCTTATTTATTACTTAATGCGGTAGTTCCTACCAATTATCACAAATCATAATATATTTGATATAGTAAAACCATTTTATGAATATAATAATATGATAGAATGTAAAATTACGTTACTAATTTCTTATAATGATTTATATATGCGCAGTGGGAAAGGTTTATGACATGTCATTTCTATATAAAATATAGAATAATTATTGAATCTCTTTTGTTATCATTATTTGCAATCGTTATCAATTCTTGGAGGAGTAACATTTTTTCAAGTTTAATGCAATTTTTCTAATGTACCTCAATTTGACTTCAATATTTTCGTCTGATCCATTTTATATACTTAGCTTTTATATTTTTTAAAACCAGAATATTGTCTTATACTTTAAACATTTTATGATTTTCTATAGTTTCTTTTATCATTTTATAGTTCTATATATTTATATTACAATTAATTCTTTTTTTATATTATTTACAAATCTTCAGATATTTAATTCTTCTAAGTATATATTTTCTAATATTTTTATATTATTTTTTTTTTCATACATTGTCTTTTTTCAGTTAACTATTTACAGGTAAATTGTTACAATTATACTAGCCTTTTAAGTAGCTGACCATAGTATAACGTCAGTTAATCTTCTTCTTGACTTTATTTTAAATCTGAACACTACTGAAATATGTTGTTTTAAAATACATGCGATTCCTAGCTAATATTTTTGAAAATAAAAAAAAATTAAATGTTAATATTATTTTTATTAATAGTTTTATTTCTCTAGGCTGTCTTAATATATAATTTACATTTTAATGACTAATGATCATTTTCTCTGTTGAATCTATTAAATTCATTATATTAAAACGGATAATTTCTCTTCGTCAAAACATAATCTAATTCTGTAGTAGCCATTTAATTGTCATCATGTCCATTTTCTTTAAAAAAAAATCTATAATAAAAATATCATCTTCTTACAGAAATTTCAAAGTCTATTCCCTCTCCCATTTCTGTCTACATGCAATTTAAGTATTAAAATATCTCATGATAAATATAAAAATTGAACCGATCAAAAGTATTATGTATATCTAAATAAAATATCTTCACATCTTCGTGAAAATGACAATGTGTTGGGGCATAAATTTGAATAAAGCTGCTTTTGATATTTTCATTAATTTGAATAAATTATCTTAAAATTTTGTCTAATAATAATCACTTCTGACAAAGCTGTTGTTTAATTTTTTTATTTATAGTGACTCGTTCTCTATTTATCTCTCCACAAAGGTGATGTTATTTAAATTTCATATCCAATAATTACAACATATATATTTTATGTTTTTTTTTTTCTAAATTCACATAGACCCAATACTGTTGTATTTTATACTAGAAAATTATTTTAATTTAGGAAACATTTATTCATTTGAAAATGGCGTGTAGTATAAAAAAATAAATAAAATGTCCACTGATTTTAATATATTATATATTTAAAATAATTTTACATTATAATATCATTTAGTCTTTCTCCACATTATTAAAAATGAATGGTTAATGGCTTTGGCTTGAGAAAATAAGATAAACCTATTTTGATTTAAATGTTGTTTTTATTTGATAAAGAATTTATTTTGTTCTTACAAGTTATTATTATCTAAATTTGTGGACATGGACGTTTTGTGGGCTGACAAAAGAGTCAGTGGAGAAAAAGTCTTCATTTATAGAATTGCGAGATTGGGTGCTTCTTTATTCTTTTATAATGACATCTCCATCATTCGGCATAAAAAATATTATAAAGACTTAATGCAGGAGTTTTTAAATTGATTCATATATAATTATTCTAAAAGATCATTGTTTTATCAGCAGCACACTAAGTATATGAATATATAGAAACAAATAACATAATATAATTTTTTATTTAGAGACTGTTTGAATAATATCACTTAGCAAATTTAGTGGAGCAATAGTGAATCGAAAACAAAGCAAATAAAAAAAATCATTTTCAACTTTTTTATTTTGAAAATAATTCTTTTATAAAAAAGTATGGAAATATAGAAACTATTATATACTTATAACATTTTAGGAATATAAACATATTGTAACCTAAAGAACACATTATGGATGAACAAAAATGTAACCTATGAAAGTAGTAGCGGTGGCGATAGCAATATGGTTGGCTAAGGAATAACAATGGAAAAATAACATTAAGCTAATTAAATAATCAGCCAAAAAGATGAATCTAGCTCTTATGCTGCTTTAAAATAAGCAATCAAGATAGTTCTTATACTCTCTAAACAAATATAAATTTTAGACAGCAAAATTACACACAAGTGAGATTACTTCAAAATGTTCCAAATCAAATAACTCTATCTTAACCATATCACCTTTCTTAATCAAAATAAATTTTGATTAAGTAAAACATATCTTGTAAGCATGTTTTCTTAAACAAATTAAACCTCATAATTAAAATAATTCTTTCTTAAAATAATTTATATTTTCCTCAAAATAATTTTGTCTTAAAATAATTCCAATCCTAGGGTTTTTGCTATAATAAATTCTTTAATAATACAATGCATTTTTTTTCTAAGATTCTTGTAGGAACAATGAAAGTAATCCTAGTGATAGTAACAACAATAAGATATGATCTTATCTTTAAGATGATATTTCAGTACATCAAATAATTATTAATTTTAAAATTAAACATGAAAATTTCTTATGGTAAAACAATTATAGCATACTAAGATTCCATTCACGATATCTGGAGGATGAATGGAATTTTGTTGCTACCCATATATCACACAAACAGGTTCTCTTCTAATCTTATACCCAAATCAAAAATAAAGTGCAGTAATCCTTATAATCATAACTCAAGTTAAAATAAAGTGATATTATAATTTCAATTCAAGATAAAATAAAGTAATCTTATTCAGGGATGTTATTGGAATATCAGTTACATAAAATTTAATAATCTTTTATCATATTTTTATTGTAGTCTTATATTTTTACATCATGTGTTTTATTATGAGTTTCTAAGAATGCAGATGATCTTTGAAAGAATACAGATTCATTAATTAATAATTAAAATAATATTTATTAACATTGATAAATTTCAAAAAATAATCTAGTTATTTTAATAAAATTATAGATTGCAATTTTCCACATTGAAAAATAAAATTGTAAGTTAGAATACAAACAATAATGAAAATGAGTAAATCAAAAATTTTAATATGATTTCCTATAGACTTCTTATCATTCTCACATTTAATAATCTCACTTTCAGTTAAATAAGTCCCTATAAGAAATATTTAATAAATGTAAATACAAATAAAGTTTACCATCATTGGAACTTGGCACATTTGGAAGTAGATGTGTAAATTTGATCCACATAAACAAGTATAGATTTAATAATAAAATATTCTACCAGTTTTAAAATACATTGGATATGCAAAGTGAACATATCAACAACATCAACACATCAAAAACACTCTGATATTATCATGATCAAAAACAAAGGCATGGATAGCATCACACATAACTCAAAATACATCAAAATCCAGTGTAAAGACATGTTTGACATCACAGCTGACTTTAACAGAATAACATGAACAAAAATATAGTCAATGTTAGTACCACACATGACTAAAATAAAGTATCACTTAGATAAACAACAAAGAATTTAAAAGCATGGCAAAAATGAGATGACAGAATGATGTTATAATAAGGATCTATACAAGAGGGTGATAAAGAATTAGGATCTTAGAATAAACCATCAAAAATATCATCACATGATTACCATTTCATATGCTTACACATGCTGTTAATAAAAGTATCAAACTCTTCATGCAGTAGTGTTATCACAATAAAAGGTAACTAGCATGATAAAACAATAGAAAATAGCACTACTATATTCTATTATAATACTGACCAAATGATATATAAAACTGAAAGAATATGACAATAATAGCAAAATATAGATAAATATATAAATTTCTGGCAAAACAATTTAATAATAAAAATATGAATTAGCTTAATGAAATCTTCCATATATTTATTCACATTCCAAATGCTTCCATAAAAGACAAATATGATACTCTCCAAAATGTTTCATATAGTTAATATTGTAAACAACTTAACATGAGGTACATATTCAAACTATACTTAAATACATTGGAAAACAATAATGAACACAATGCATGAATAATTAAGTCTTAAAATAAATGTTTCCCAATTTAAAATTAACAGGCTTAAAGACTTGACTTTCCATAGCATTAATTAAGATACAGTTAAATAAAGAGTTCTTAAATATGCTGAAGTCTTTTCAGAATTGCCAGCCACTATCAAATATTAATATTAGTAAATAGACAAATAAAATATTAGGTAAATAGAATTTTAAATGCTGATGTAACTAAAATAGCCATTCTAAGAAATTAATGTAGTATTCATTTAATAATAAGATGATAGCAATATAAATACAGCAATAAAGTGAATTGTATAAGAAATGCATATATTTTTAAATATATCACATTATATAAACACTTAAAAATCATGTTAAATAAATGATAACAATCTTTTCTTTTGGAAAAGTAATTCATAGCTTTATGAGACAAATATTAATGAAACACAAACATATTTTAAATATAATGTTGAAGATCAATAAATAGATATTCATAAACAGCAAACATATTTTATTAGAATAATATAAAACAATAAATAGAATATTGAGAGATGTAAAAATTATTAACAGAAGTACTACAAACTTTTTTTTATAAACAATATATATATATATATATAAAATATTTTTTATATACAATATATATATATATAATAAAATAAAGAACAGATTCCTGAGTTAATGGTATATAATATTTACATTTTCTTGGCAATAAAATATTTTTTAAACACCAAATAAGCATGTTTAACAAATATAAAAGTTTGTATTGGTAAGACATGGGTTAAACAAATATTGAGTACTGTTCAAATTATATTTTATCATTTAAGACAGATCAAATATATATATTAGCATAATAAAGTCTATTGAAGCATAATAATTTTATTTTTAGTCTAGGACAAAACAAATATTCTACATTACCATTCAATACAAACATCATTCATAATAAATGCACAAATAACATATAAATATTTTATCCGTCTTAAATGGTAAAATATAATTTGAACTGTATTCAGTACTTATTTTAACCTATGTCTTTCCAATAAAAATTTTGATATTTGTTAAATATGCTTTATTGCTATTTGAAAAAATATTTTATCACCAAGAAAATATAAATATTATGTACCATTATCTCAGGAATCTTTTTTATTTTATTTTACTACATATATTGCTTATAAAAATGATTGTAATATTCCTGTTGATAATTTATTTACAGCTCATCAATATTTTATTTATTGCTTCATATTATTCTAATAAAATATGTTTGTTGTTTTTGACAATCTATTTATAGATCCTCAACATTCTAAATAAAATATGTGTGCCCTTCATTAATATTTTTTCCATAAAGCTAAAAAAAATATTTGTCACAATAAACTATTGTTATCATTTATTTCAACATGTTTTTAAGTGACTACAATGTTAAGTATTATATAACATGGCCATTTAGAAATATATGCATTACTTATACAATTCACTTCATTATTTTATTTATATTGCTATCATCATATTATTAAATGAATACTACATTAATTTCTTAGAATGGCTATTTTAACTATGTCAGTATTTAAAATTTTATTTACCTCACATTTTATTTGTCTGTTTATTACTATTAATTTTTGATAATGACTGTATATTCTGAAAAGTCTTCAGCAAGTTGAAGGATTCTTTATTTGACTGTATTTTTTTTAATGGTATGAAAAGTCAAGTTCTTAAAATTGTTAATTTTAAAATGTTAACATTCCATTTTAAGTTCTAATTATTCATGTATTGTGCTCATTATTGTTTTTTTGAATACATAAGCATGATTTTAATATGTATATCATATTATGTTCTTACAATATTAGCTATATGACACATTTTAGAGCATATTATATTAGTCCCTTATGAAATTATTTGTAAGGTGAAAAAATGTATGAAATAATTTATGAAGCTGATTTATATTTTTATTATTAAATTGTTTTGCCACAATTTTACATGCATTAGCTATATTTTACTATTATTACCATAATCTATCAGTTTTACACATTAGTTGGTCATTCTTATTATAGCAAATAGTAGTGCGATTTTTATTTTATAGATTGTGTCCAATTATCATAAATGGAAAAATAATGATTTCATTTGATTTTATATAATGTAAGTGCAATAACAATTTTAAATAATAGCATTTGTAAATATGTGGATATATGCTTAACTGGTTTCTTTTAAATAAGTATTCATATATTTGTAATAAACATTTGTTAGGTTCTTTATTATTTATCTAGTCCTACTATAATTTAATAATAAAATTAAATTAAGTTACAAGAGAAGGCTATGTAAAAATAATACAAATATCCAACATTTTAAATAAAATGTGATGTTTAAATTTATTTTAAAAACAGTGTATGATTTTTTCCCAAAGTTAATGAAAAATAATGTATTCAATAAAAGAATTATCATTTTAAAAATAAAGTCTAAATATGATAAAACAAATTAAAGTCAATTAAAGTTCTAGAAAGTGCAATAAGACCTTGGTTATAATTTACAGTTGTTGTATAGCAGAAATACAACATGTTGCTTTAAGAAAATTTACTCATTCATTGCAGAGTTTCCTATGGAGAAGAATAGAGATGTATAAAGTATGATGGAAAGGATAGAACAATGTATTAACTTTTTAGCAAACAATAATAATTATATAACATAATTATTACTTGAAAGCACCAAAGAAGGTGATGTGTGTAAATGTGTCACGGTCAAGACTTTCATATTGTAAGTCATGTGATAAGTAATTAGCTGGTTACTTAACAATTCAGTAATTAATTGTTGGGACCTAGTTTTAAGGAAGGTTAAATATTTAAGTTGGTAAATTAGAAATTTGAAAAATGTAACAAATTAATTCAAGTTGTATAGATAGTATCAATATGATAATTAAATATTACAATATTGGTACAAAATAATTATTATTTAGAAATAAATTATACATTTGAAATTATTGAAAAAAAAATCATTACAATAATGAAAATACATTATTTAAGCATTTTTTACATTTTTTTCAGAATATTAATTTAGTGGTCTTAAAATAATATTCAATATTTTTAATAGAAAAATATCATAAAATAACAACATTAAATTAACTTTGAAAATACTATTTTTTTTTTAACAAAGAAGTACATTTAAATAATCAATTACATGCACATTTACACAGAGGAATAAGATAATTGTTTAAAACAAATAATGATCTTTAATATTAACAATAAAAATTCTATGCTGACAACCATGAATCTAAGACTACTAAATCTACTTGTATTGAAATGTTGACAAAGAAAAATAATTGGATAACATTCAGGGATTAAAATATCTATGGAGCTTTACATATGTATGTGCTAGCATGAAAGAAAATTTGATAGGAACTGTGGTTAAATAAAAAAATAAATCAAAGTTTTATACATGCTAATAGTAACATATGCCCAGATAAAAAGTCACTTAACTAGAGTTAAAGTAAAATGGTCATATTTATAAATTCTTTTTTCTAAATTAATAGTAATGGTTATGATACAATCTAGGTTTGTCATTTGATAACTTAAACAATAACATTCAAGTACAATAAAAGATCAATTACAACATAAATGATATCTGCATAACTTAATTTGAATTATAAATAACTTTATTAAAAATAATATTTGATTTTTATTCTTTTAAAAAATAATATTAACATTTTTTGTATATTTTTATTTATATGCATGTAAAAAAATGTTAACTATTTCTTGCTTATAGGTATTTATAATTTTAATTACAAATTATATATCATATCTAATCTTAGACTAGGAACAGTGAATTATAAATGTATATTATAAGTTGCGAATTGCTGTTATAAAACATTCTTTATTTTATTCACCCCAAATAAATTAATGTTTATCATAATAAATTTATATTGTTGTTGTTAAGCATGGTGTTTTTATTTAGTAATGCATGAATCATTATAAAACTATTTATCTTATTGTAGATCTTACTATCAAGTAAAATATTATTTAATCTATTTTTATTTTCTTTGTCATTCAAAAATATTCATGATGACCCCATTGAGACTTTTTACAAGTTTATGAGTTTATTGTACATGTAGATATAAACTATTATAAAGTCATTTGTAAACAACTCATTTATTTATTAGTTATATTTTATATTGTCTGAATACAACATTTACTCAGTATATTTAAATTATCTAAATAGGTAATACATAAGTGGAGAAAAGTACTTGATTTATGAGTATATTTATTACATGTAGTTGCCCAAATATGTGATGCATTTGCAGGTCAACTAACCCTGTTCAACTATAATATTTTCAGTACATTTGTGGCTACCCTATTTGAGGGCATTTACTGATAGTCAGTTCCATTCTTAATATTAGTTGTCTAGTATGATGATCATTGTATTATTTTATATTATCCATTATAAATTTTGGTTTGTCCAAAACAACATATTTTATTTCTGAGATAGTACCCAAATCTGTAAGCTATTGAGAACAGTATTTTCATCTTTCATTTTATCTTTCATTGTATATTATTAGTTATTAGAATATATATTTTTTACAATATTTACATATTCAACAAAATACACTATTAGCTTATTAAAAATTCAAGATTATTTTTACACAGTAATTATACTGTAATTATTAAAAAACAAAATTACACACTAGTCATATTTTTATTTTATGCATATATGCTTTTTATTTCAAATATGAGTAAACAAACTCTAACATAATTATAAAAAAAGAAAACAATGCTGGTACTATGGTTATGCTTTGTCTAGCTGATTCTTAATATCTTTTCTGACTTCATAGCAGAAACTTTTGATATATTTTAAAAACTATAAATTCATTTTTTAATTTTAGAACATAAGCTTATATATTTACCAGAATTTTACATTTTTTGATTTCTGTTATTAAAAAGAAATGTCAATCAATGATGATTTAATTAATTTTCAGGAATTACTCACTTAATTTCTATTCACTATCAAATGTCACAGACGTTTTTGTTTCCTTGTGTACTCTTGTTATTAATATTATTTTAATATTTTCAAAGATGAGATTCATTTTTAAAATGTTTTTATTTGTAAACGTATTTTTATAATAAATAAAGTACAATTGATTGTTGTATTTTTATACTGAAGTATTTGCCTTTGGCAGGATAACTCAGTTGGTTAGAATGTTACCTTAAAATTCAATACTCATGAATCTAAGGATCAAGGTTCGAATCCCATTCTAGTATTGTCACTGGGCAGGCCAACAACACCTGAAGAAGAGGGATGAACAATACCTCTCAAAATGTTGTGCATATATTAAACCTGTTTGGTGTGCTATTATTAACAGTTGGATGTATTTGGAATATTTAAATAAAGTTAAATTTTTATAAAATTAAATATTTGTAAAGACATTCAATACACATATTAGATGATGGAAATAGTCCATTGTTAAAATAAAACTAGAATACCATCATCACAAAGCTTCAGGAAAATAACAATTAATTGTGTTCTAATGTGGAATAAAGATTTTATAGGTGAAATTAAATGTTGAATATATATACAAATTACAACCAGAAAAAAAATTCGAACTGTCAGCTGGTTGAAAGGTTAATAATCATTATAATAACTATTTTTTAGCAAGGTCATCCTTCAAATTATAATACATTAAAAACATTAAAGGTTAATCTATCTATATAAAGATTAATAAATAAATACAATTTTTTATTCTCAATGTATAAATAAAATGTAGAAAAAGTGATATTTTAATTATATTTTAAAGTTTCAAGTCATCTTATAATGACTTAATTGTAATGGATTTTCAACCATAAAATAAATTAAATTAGATGGAAAAAATGGTTACTATTAGATGATTGGAAACTTTGAAAGTATAATTAAAATATTGTCTGTGGATTTGATTTTTTCACTGAAATAGTAAATAGTGATAGTCTTATATTTATTTATTTATTTATTAACTTTATATATATTTTAATGGGGCTACTACAAGACAATGATGGATATTTATGACCTTTATCTGATCTCTTATAGTACCTTCCACCACAATGAATATATTTGTTTTAATGCTGACTGCAAGCAACAAATATGAGGGTATTTTTACATATATTCCTACTGAATCTTATATCATCTTGGTGGCACCAAATATTAATTAAATCCTGACAAAGAAATGAAATTTATTATAAATTTATCAAATAATAAACAAGTAAATCAGATAAAATATTTATTAAAATATAAACGCTATATATTTATTTATATATTGGACTATTTGGTACTAGTACATATAATATACTTCACTGCTTGATAGCACTGGTTTGTGTCCAATGCACATCAATATACATGTTTACGGGCCGATGATACAGTAAACGACAGTAAATTTTATACATTTAAATATGAAATTTTTTAATTATTTAAACAAATTTCTATACGTTATTTTTATATATACGATACTTTGTTTTTTAACACTTCGAAAATAGTATGGGTTTTTTTTTTTGACTTAAGCCTTAAACATTTGGTTTTTCTATATGGTATTTTTATATTTTTGTTATTATTTTTTTTTTTAAGACTTTTCGAAAATAGTATGGTATTTTTTTTAATATTAAAAACTTAAACATTTCCTTTTTAATAAACAAACACATTGTTTTTGATGATGAAGGGGAGTTGGTTTGCGTTTTAATTATCATCTTTTTAATTTTTTTTTATATTTCTTTTTGTTAACATTTTTGATACCCAAAAGTTCTTCTTTATTTTAAGATAGTGGAAGAGGGTTGGTTTGCTTTCTAATAAACAAACACTTTGTTTTTAGATGGTGGAGGGAGCATGATTTACTTTTTAATTATCGTCTTTTTTAATATATACTTTTTATTTAACATTTATGCTACCGAAAATTTCTTCTTTATTTTTAGATGGTGGAAACGGGGTTGGTTTGCTATTTAATTATCGACTTCTTTGATATTTTTCTTTAACATTTATGCTAGGAGAAGTTATGTTTTTTAAGAAATTCTTAAACATTTAATGTTTAATGATAAATCTACAGTTTGTTTTTTTGATGGAGAGCAGGTTTAGATTTCTTTTCAATTATGTAAATAACAACAACAATTTTCCATAAAATAATTTGGACATTTATTGAATAAAAAATAAACTAAACTTTTTACAAGTTATAAAGACTTTGGCATAGAAACAACAAAAACTGTGGCTGGAAATTGGCTCAGCTTAAATGGATTTTTTACACTTGCTGTCACCATTTTATTATTCTCACACAGAGTCATGCAAAAACATGCATTTTCACATGAACTCTGCCAAACTCTGCTTTTTAACTTAACCTCTCACAGTTGTGTTCATGTACAAATTGTAGGGAAGCATGTGTAATGGTACTACTACTACTTTTATTAAGCTTTTTAAGAGTTTATGGCTATCATCAAATCATCCCATAGTAATTGGCCAATTGTGCTCACTTGAGGAATACTTTTGCTACACATTGGGCATATCATTTCATTATTTAAGCATAAAATACACATGATCAAGTGGCCTGTTACAGCTAGAACAACACTGTTGTGGTGTTAGCCATATGTTAGGCTGCTAAAATGGCATATTGATATACGTTGAGTGAAAACCAGCGCTATCAAATGGTGGAATTATTATATGTACTAGTATTTTCATCATCTAGCATTGAGTATTTGATGTCTTTAGAAAAATTTAACTTCATTTAAATTTATTGTTTCCTTTGGCAGGATTGCTCAATTGGTTAGAGTGTTACCTTAAATTCAATAATCAAGAATCTAAGATTCCAGTTTCATTTCCCATGCTAGAACTATCACTAATGAAGCCAGCAATACCTGATGAAGAAAGAACAAAAATATTTCTCAAAACATTGTCCATATACCAACCTGTGTGCTATTACTAACAGTTGAATGTACTTTGAAAATTTAAATAAAGTTATTTTTTTCCATAGACATTGAATACTCAATACTAGATAATGGAAATAGTCCAATAAAAAATACAACTAAAATACCTTCATCACAAACCTTCAGGAAAACAATGAATGATATATCTCAACAATGTTTGATGACAAACTATAAAATTTTAGAAGATACTTTCCCTTGACAAATTTACTATTGCTAAGATGACTTCACATCTAACATTTAAATAAATTTCAATAGTCTCAGAGGAGCCTAATCTTTAATATGATAGTGATACTTATTAATTCATTAATCTGTATAATATTATTTAAAAGCATTACATGGAGATGAATGTACAAAATTTCACCTAGGTCATTAGTCACTTCATGTACAATTAAATAATAAATAAATTCTTAAAGATGCATTTAAAATAAATGATCTACTATGCTTGAAGTTGTAAAACATACATACAGAATTGTTTGCCATTTTTTACATAGGAATATTTACTATCAACAATAATATTATAATTCATTATGTATCACTCACTTATTTCTTTACTTAAAGACAAAAAAGCATTTGTGTTATAAAACAACTTTTCCATAAATGACAACATTTCAATTATAATCAGTCAGATTTTACTTATTCTGGTGTTTACCCTGATGTGTCATTTGAGCTTATTATTTTTATTATTATTATTATTATTTTATTATTATTATTATTATTATTTATTATTATTATTATTATTATTATTATTATTATTATTATTATTATTATTATTATTATTATTATTATTATTATTATTATTATTATTATTATTATTATTATTATTATTATTATTATTATTATTATTATTATTATTATTATTATTATTATTATTATTATTATTATTATTATTATTATTATTATTATTATTATTATTATTATTATTATTATTATTATTATTATTATTATTATTATTATTATTATTATTATTATTATTATTATTATTATTATTATTATTATTATTATTATTATTATTATTATTATTATTATTATTATTATTATTATTATACAGTTAAATAGCACAAAATTATGTACTACATTGACATTACTTTTAATTAAGCTCTATGTAAACGTATGGACTCTTTAGTTATAATGTTCAATTAAAAAAGTTAAACAATTTCTAGATGGTTATGTGCTTATGCAAGCAAATATGATATTGCTAGCATTCAGGAAAATAGTTGAAGTCTTATCAAATGTGCCATTAAATTTCTATGTTCATTTCTCATTGTTGAATATGATCTTAAAGTGGTAATACAAATCCAGCAGTAATTTAACTAAGACATACCATGTATGGTAAAACTTTTAATCCAACTCATTTTCAATATTTCTTGCATTTAATAATCATTTAAATATATAAGTAATTAATCAATTAAATACCATGATAATATTGATTAATTTTATTCTTTTTATATATCTTTATGATTTTTCAGCAAAAAAACAAATTTTGTTTTACATGCATTTTTGCTAATAAATTTGATATCACAGCTGCCATGAAAAACATTTAAGATCCTATCATTCTTGAAAGACATTTTTATTTAAGTTCCTGTTTTAAATGCAATCAGTTGCAAATTTGGTATTTATAGAATGACTTTGTTGGTATACTGATGGATCTTCATAGGTGGATGAATAATAGTGTTAATTCCAGAAAACAATTGTTATGTAAGAATTGATGAACTGGTTATTTAATCATGATGTCATGGGTTTTATTTTTACTAGCATATTTACTATAATCTAATAACAAAATTATCTTCATAACATTAAATGATAATTTTAATCCACATAAAATTTTTAAGAATGGTCTACAACAGAAATCGGTTTTCTTAGCTACTTTATTTAAAATATTAATCTGTGAACTTTCATGTACAGATTGCAAAAAAAAATATTTGGGCTGATGATATTTGTTTGACTTTTCAAAAAATATTTTTTAAATAAGACTCTCACTAAGGATATGACAAAAATAGAAAGGTTTTTCAAAAATTTGGATCTTATTCCTAATCCAATAAAACCAGAATACTTAATATTTATTTAATGAACAGAAAATAATCTCATAATCTGAATTTAATCTTTTGCAATAGTATTCTGAAATTTGATCCTACACTATGGTATTTAGAAGTAACTTTGTATTATGCCATAACCTATGTTCCTTATTTATCTAAGGTTTTAAAAATAATAAATTTTAGAAATAACTCACTTGGAAAGTTGACTGTAAGGAATTTGGATTATGAAGAAAGTAATTTATTGGCAAGTTCTTAAACATTAGACTATTTTGCTGGTGAAAATATTGCCCCTATATAGAAACAATTTTACTCACTAAACTTTTAGTAGTCATTTAAATATCACCATAAAAATCATTATTTGTACATTTAAGTATAATCCTATATAGTTGCTTTCTGTGATTTCTTATATTTGTCCACCAAATATCAAAAGAGAAGTTGCCTTACAAAAATGCATAAAAAACTGTTGAGAAATGCAGACTTGTCAATTTCACAATCTAAGATTTTATTGAAATCAAGATTCCCTTTGTGGTTATTCAATCAAGATTGTTTTATTAAAAAAATTTGGGATGAAAAATGGATTTCTTATAATGTTCCAAATGAATTTCTTTTTCAAGATGCAACTATAAAGACAGTGGGATTTGATATTCCTGGAAAGAGGATAATTGTAGTTATCTGCTTTATAAATAAAATTTATCTGCAGCTGATGTATGTAAATGTACAAAAATACAAAAAAAGTTTGTGATATTGAATTTATGATTGCAGTAACAGATTTGAAGAAATTGATACTGTCACTAGTGAATTTATCTTCTGATTGTAATATCTGCAGATTTTATTATGATTATTTGCTAGTTTAAACTTTTAATACATCCAGTTACTAAATAAATACTAATTGGTAAAGTTATTGTCTGTTTGGTTTAAACTTGATATGTTGGTGTGTATGTATTTGTAAGCTAGTAGTGCCATCATCAATGTAGAAATATTGTAACTAAAATTTGGATTTCTGTTATATATTTTTAAAAAAAAAATATTTATATTGAATCATAATGATATGGATCCTAGTAATTTAATGAGAGAGAGAGCCTTATAATTTAAATCAAGGGTTTCACAGTCCTACCCACATATCTTATTACTTATAAGTTACATTCATTTTAATGAACTTAGTATACATTTAATAGGTATTATTGTTTATAGGTTTTTAGGAAAGGTTATGTTTAAACAAGTCAATGTTTAATAAAATGTCCATAATTTATATTAATTTTATTCTAAATAAATTTTATTTAGCTTAGGGTGTGATGATTGTTCTAGCTAGAATCAATTAGTAGTAAGATCACAAAGATTTTTTTCTTGATGAATAGTGTTATATTTTAAAAAGCATTTGCATCTTGTGAAAAAAAATATTACTGATGCGCCATCATTTACAACAGATATTAATTTCAGAGTGATGAGAATTCCACATTCATCCTCTACAAGGTAAAATTTTAACATATAGACCATAAATAAGAGTTTTTGAAAATTTGAAAACTTTAAAAAGCTGCATTACTGAAATTCAGTCAACAACAAATGCAAATCAAACTATTGCAGAGCAATAGCAATTTTAAAATATCTGAAAGAAGATAATTTAATGTTTTGGTTAGAGCTTTTTCATCAGATTATGCCTCATGTTGAAATTATTTATAACCAAATGTAATTTTGATAAATAAGTAATTGAATATATAACAAATTCCAAAATTGTTCTTTTAAAAATAAAAATAACTTGAAGTAGTGGTGAGAATCCTTCAAAAACACTCATGGCAGAAATTGTGTGATTTTATTTGTGTTGATATAATAGACAGGTATTCTTCAATTACTTGTTCAACAAAAAAGCTTCACTAGGTTTAAGAATGAACAATCTACAGAACAGGTAGTATTCCCCACTGAAGCACATCCCATGACTGAAAAATAAAAGCTTAAAACTAAATTAAATGTATTCTATTGTATATCCGATATGCATAAATATTGTAAATTAATTGGTTTGCTAAAATTTATCTTGAAAAATAATGTAGATGATGTTCTTAGTAAAATTAGAAACTGATAAAATCCTCTTGGCAATTCTCTTTATTATATCAGAGCCAGAACATTGCTTTTCAACACTGAAAAGAATAAAAAATTCTGTAAGGAGTCTATGAATTCTGAAAGACTAAATAAATTTGCAGTGCTTTCAACCGAGATAATTTCTTGAACAGTCATCCAGAGATCAAGGATACAATTATTAAACTTTTCATGCAAAGTAAAACAAGAAGAATCGATAGGATCAAGCCTGAACTGGAACAGTTTGGGCTATTAAGTAAAATATATATTTTTTTGTTGCTTAGGATTTTATCAAGTATATTTTCTTTTTATATGTTTGTTTCATTTTACATAATATTGAAAGAATGGCTAAAATATCTGAAATACCATCCCCACAAATTTTAGATATGGTAGATATAAGAGACAAAAAATTACTGGACAAATACCCAATTGTTTTGAATGGCACTTCGAATATCATTTGATCATACAACTATTTTATTTTATTATTTTTAAAGTTATTTTTGAAATGCATCTTTTATTAAATTAATTTTAAACATAATGACTCACTATAGCATAGACAGGTATTAAGTGAACCCTGTTGCTCTCCTGCTCAAACAGCTTTATGTAATTTAGAACGTGAAAATAAAGTATTTTCTTTTTAAAAAAAGTTTAATATATAAATAAGTATGTGTGAGTTTGTCAAAGTATTTTTTTTTCATTATTAAGATCGATAAGATTATATGTATTGTTGATATTTTTTAAATGGTATCCAGTATTTAACAAATCACATGGTAAAAATTTAAACGGGAAATAAAAAAAATAACATCAACTTGACAAAAATAAATCTCTAATTACTTTACCGCATCCTGATATTAAATCTTTAATTATTTTCTAACAACAGAGAACATATTTTTTATGTATATATTTCAATTAAAAAATAACATAAATATTTAAAATTTAACATGGTTTACAATAACATTCTTATTTTATTTATTATACTCAGCTTATAATATTAATACTTAGGATGTTAGAAATAAATTATGCTAATAAGTTGTCAAACAATGATATTATTATTAGAGATGATGAGTTTGCGCTTGGAAGTGGTAACTTTTTTTGCTTTGTAACCTTTAACGGTCTTCAAGTTATACAGAGTGTATGCAAAAGATTTAATAAAATTTATAACATTATTTTAAATCTTAAGAAGCTAAAATAATTATTTTAATGATTTAGGAAGCGAAGATAAACTAATAAGAAACTAATCTTTTATTTTACTGTATATCTGTCTAAAGGCAGAAAACAAATCAAATATAACATGTTTGTATATTATTCTAAAGTTAATTATCTATATATACATATATTAATTTCTATATATTAATAATAAGTAATCATTGAATATAGAAGCTATTCAAGAGCTATGTGCATCGATGTTTGCCATCAAGTATTAGTATCAGTTTTTGAAAATACAAAATAAGCTCCCATTTCCTACTTATAAAGATATGTAATTTGAAAAATAATCTTAATTAATGTTTATATATTGATTAACAATTATCTATCTAATATTTATTTTTTTTATTGAAAAGATAATTAAAATAAGATGATATTAACTTTCCCTTGTGAAGTTTAATTTTTGGGTCTATTGAGTGCTTTCAGGGCCACCGAGAAGTTTTATTAAGTGCTGGAACAAGACTAATATGGAACCCCTCACCTACACATGGATACATAAGTTAATAAAACCATAATTGTATATTTATTATTTTCATTCAAACATACATGCAAATATTTTTAAAAGACGATAGGTACTTTTGTAAAAGATAATAAAAACAATAATACCCATTACAGTATTATGTAAACAATAATAAAACAATATACATAAGCAATGAATTTAATAGTAGATTGATTACAAGTTCATAACAATAATTATAATTAAGATGTGATGACATTTATATTCAGCTAAACAAAAGTGTTTTTCTAGTCTTTTCTCTGGCAGAATTGTGAATCGCATTATTAAAATCAATTGCTTTTGCAAGATCAGACTCAATACTGAGACTTGCCAAATCTATGAGTCATCCCTGTGACATAGTTTATCTTAGATAATTTTTTGTCAGCTTTAGTTTGTTGAATGATCTTTCAGCAGAGATATAGTATCAGGAATTGTTAACAGAATATGGAGGCATACACATATATTTGGAAAAAGTCCAGTCCTTCCAGCTTATATCTTTTCAAGCAATTCTGTAGCTTCAAAGGACTCAGTTGTCCATCTCCAAAATTTTCTTGATGAATAGATGACAAATAACTTTTTTGCATTACAAGAGCATTACTGATATCAGTAGGATATTGATCTGCCAGTATTTCTGATTTTTTTTTTCAGTTCATCTTGAGGAATTGATAGGTACTTCCTGAAGAAGCTGAATTTCTTAGAAATGTTCACTGCGCATTAACAAAACAATCAGTCTATCAATAACATTATCCAATATTACATGGAAGACAGACTTTCTGAAATATACTTTCTTAAGGGATTAATCCATTTTATCTTTCTTTGATAAATCTGCTTTTTGTGTAGCATCCTTATTATGAAACCTTTCTTTTACATTTTGCATCACCCCAAAATTAAAAAAAAACATGTCCAGCTTCACTGCACATACTTTTCCAGCTGTTCCAAAGATTTGTCAGTACAGAAATCAAGCTTTTTATGTTGAACACTTTAACATTCAGCATATATTTGTGGAGTAAATAATCTTTTTACAGATATCAACTGGAACTAATGCTATGTACAATACAACAGTCATTATTATACAAATGAAGGATGTGACATTAGACACAGTTCTATTAACTTCTATTCGTGTTTTGGCAGTTAAGTTCAACTACAAGAGTGTTTCTATAGCTAAATTGATGTCTGATAGATGGGTTAAAAAGATTTATATTTATTTGAGCATGATATAACAATTGTGTGTTAGACATGGTGTGAAGAAAACAGCCAACAGACTCCTGCATAATTTTCCATCATTGTGGGCTAGAACTGAAAAAGTTGTAAACAGTTTGTACAGTTTCAAAGTATATTATGACTTTAGAAAAGCATTATGCAACATCATTTTCACACAAGTTAATTGGGTGATATCCACATGTTGAAAATAATGCTGTTTCACATTGCTCAATTATTCTTGCTTGTGCATTATTTCCTGCAATTTTGTGGTTATTGTCATAATCATGTGCTGATAGATGTATATTGTGTTCTTTCAATGTTTTTTTCTATCATCTGTACTATGTCATATCCGGTTTTATGAGTTGTGTCATCAAACTATAAAATTCTTTCTACAATTTCATATTAGTTTCATATTCTATTACAGAACACAAAAGAAATGTTGTTTGTTCAACATAGAATAAATATGATATTAAATCATCAATCCTCTTCTCCAATGTGTGTTGCTTTACAAATAAAGAACATTCAGCAATTGATTCATTTTTGGGAATCAGCACTGAGTTACTTGAAGTCATTCTATATTTTTTTGTGATTCTTTAAATTACAGCACATGTTTTCTTAAAAAATGTTTCCCAATGAAATTACAACTCTATGAATCCCAGAAAAATTTCATTGTCTTTTTCATCGATGTGCTGGGAACTACTGTGCAAAGCAAGCCCTTATTCACCAAGGAATATTACCAACCTCAATAGTTCATTTATATTGTTGTAACACTTGACATATTCTGTTTTAACTTATGCCTCCAATAGACTGTCAATGTCTTTGTCAAATGACAAGTGCCTTTCTTGTTTTTGCCAAGCCTGATAGCACTGCCTATGACTATTGTTTCGCTCATATTCTGGGATGTGAATACATAATTTTGCAACTTTGTAGCAAATGACCATATTTTTATTAATGCAAACATAGACTTAGATGCTGAGGTAATGCTGCAATAAATCTTCCTCCATAATAATCGACAAGGAAATCAAAGTAATGCTTGTTAAATTTTACTCCAGACAAGCAAATATTGGTTATGTTTTTTTCTCATTTACACTTTGAAATGTTAGAATAATTTTGGAAAAACATACTTATCTATATTATAATGGTCAAGTGGACACTCTTTTTCTATTTGCTGTACAGGGTGCCACCAGACTATTAGAACCTAAAAAATTATATAGTAGGCAGATACACTTTGAGAAAAGATCCAAGTTTCATTCAACTGATAGCCCTAGTCACTAGCTAAAGGAGTAGCTGAGTCTTATAATATAAATTTTTAAACATAATTTAATTATATATTTCAACATATTATTGATAAAGATAAAATAATAAATCACTGCCAGTACTAATAGCACAAACATATATATATATATATATATATATGTTTATATATGTTTATGCTATTATATATATATATATATATATATATATATAACAAATTTGAAGATTTGATTACTAACATTATTTTAGATTTAAATTCTGGTATTTTTTGGTAATTTGCTCAGATGCAAATTTGTATACAATTTAATATTTATAATGTTAAACATAGATAGACTACATAGAATACACACTTAAAGACTTTCAAAATACTTAATCTTAAGCTAAAAGTTCACAGTTAAACTAATGCTAGCTCCTGATATACAATTATAAATAATGCAATATAAATATTTTAGCATAAAAGCATGCGGACAAAAATATGCATCTATAACATGATATTTAAAGGAGCGATCTTCATCCAGTACAAGAATGTGCCTCTGTCTGAAAAAGAAGTCATATATAAAAATAGAGAAAATAAAATGCTCCATATGAAGGAAGAGTGATCCTTGCCAATTTATAGTCCCTATCTGTAGAGCTTAAGGAGATCAATGGCATAGCAAATACATCTACATCCATTGGCCATGTTACGGCTACACCTTTGGGTTATGCATTCATTTGGAATTGATGCTATGTATGCTAATGTGGCATAAGAGAATGAGAGTCTAATGCACTTCTTCATAGTACATTAATATAAATACCATACATCCTTCACCAGCTTCAATTCAACTATAAAACAGACAGCCCAAAATTAACTCCATATATTCTAAATTAAACTTAACAAATCTTTGCAGCCATCTACATTCAATCTTAAATTTAATAATTTAGTTAACAAACAAAAAAAAAAGAAAAATGGAAATGATTGACAGCAAATGTTATACATTATAAAAATATTAATAACTGATTTAAAGTTCTTCTGATGTTCAGATAAGCGTTCACTTATATGTTATGTTTAGCTTACAAATTAAAGCCTGTTTAAGAGATATATTGAAAAAGTTCATATTGATAAAAGTTTATTCTTCCCATCAATCTTGATGACTCCTTCAGATTTCAGCAGGTTTATGAAAGTCCTCACTAGTTATATCATTTGCCTATCATTTTCTTTGGAGACCCAACAACTGCATGCCATTCTTTCAGGAACATCATTGAGAGGATGACTCAGCTAGTGCAAATAAAGGAAACAAAATCTATTGTGAGACCCCTACTTTACAGAGATTGCAATACAGTTGGAAGATGTTTTAACTGGTCATCACTATTCTATTAATAGTCAATCACTAATCTTGAATTCAATTATTTAATTTTTATAGTATCTTGCCTCCCTTATCACTAATTCTTCAGATCGATCACTCCAGATGTTGCTCTAATCTTAATGAGCCTGATGGTTTTCCTTTCTGGACCATGTGTTTGTTGGTATTTGCATTGATCAGTCTGCTCCAAATTGAGAAACATCATAATCTTTCATTTTTATCTCTAATCTGACTTTTTATCATTTAAGTGCTTGAAGGGCTCATTTGCTTTACATTTATTGCATTTTAATAGAACAATCATTTCCATTCTTCCAAGATTTAAAGATGATTTTTATATTTAAAAGTAACTTTATTGTCTATTAATACAAGGAAAAAATAGTAGAGCAAATACAACTTGAAAAATTAAACAAAATTTCTTAAATTATGATGAGCATTTGGACACTTTGAGCAACACACTCTCTTTTCAACAGTTTTGTCCTTTTTCTAAAATTGAGAGTTCAAGATCTTTATTTGACAAAACATGAGCAGGGTAACAGTACACATTCTCCAGTCTTCTAAGCATCATGGGAGATCTAATCCTTTGGCTATGAATCACTTGAAGCAGACACACCCAACCATGGCCAGAGCTATCATAATGGCATATGTACAGTGATTTTCAGACAGACCATAATATAGGCCACCAGTGCTGATGTAAAAACTATTCTGTCAACACCACAAGCTTCCAGATATCATTATAAATTGTTTTGAGTGAGATTAAGTGATCTCTTTTCCTGATAGCCCCTGATCTTGCACAAAAGTTTATTGTGTACATTACCATTATTTTTCCCAAATAAGAGATGGCATCTCATTGTCCAGACTATATAGTTTATCATGATTGACAGTCTAATTAAACATGTTTTTTAAATAAAAACTAATTAACATTTTCATTTTCTTTTACATTACATTAAAAAAAATAACAATCTTTATCTTTAGATTTTTACTTTGACTTTTAAATAATTATTTAATAGTTTTCCATTTGTGCAATTATATATATATATATATATATATATATATATATATATATATATATATATATATATATATATATATATATATATATATATATATATATATAACTTAATTTTTTTTCTCCTTTTTTAATATAGCAATTTAATTTACCAATCTTTTCCCCTTTTTATTTTTATTTAAAAAAAATGTAATGGCATATGTACACCATTACAATGTCTTTGGGAAATGTTTTAAGAAAGCCAGTATTACTTTTAAAACATAATTTTCTATATCCAATTGAGAATGTACCTCTGTTTTAAAAAGTCCAATATCAATTCGGGTATGTGATTTACTCTTCTCTTCACAATGTCTGCCATGTCCAAATTCTGTAGATAGTAAATACTTTTATCACTAATATCCAATTATTTCTCTAAATCTTTACACTTAGAATTTACCTGATGTGATGTTTTTGAAAAACTAAACTGGCTTCATAAGACTCTTGAAAGTTTCATTTTTTTAGTTGTACTTGTTGTGCTTTTAACGCCAAATTGAAAAAGTGTTTGTTGCAATTTTTATTAATCTCATTACATTTCTGTTTTTCCTTGTGATTTTGAGCTCCAGATTTTTGAGATGACATTTTATAAGAATTCATAAACTGAAATGAAATATAAAATATATTCTTAAAAATGAAACTAAACTTGCATACATAAATAGGTAATGAAATTAAAATTCAATAAATTATATAAATAAATGTTCACTGAATATGCAAGTTAATAAAGGTTATGTCAAACAAAGCTGCAAAGTAGTTTTTCTATACATACAATGTATAGAGCATGAAGTATATATCCAACATTATTTTCTTTTTAAAAATTTGGTTTTGTAAATTTTTTTCAAAAAACTCCTCTTCATGGCCCATTTGAACTCAATGAGCCTCAGAACAAATTGTATCAGCTACATCTCCTTTCCTGAAACATGAGTACAGTGTTAATATCTGCATGAAATTGGATATTAAATACTAAGTGAGATAATACTTTGTAAAGATACGGCCAATGCCAAAAACTTTCAAGCTTCCAAAAAAAAACTTGTCAGTATGACATATAAAGAAAAAATTCAGACTGTTGTTTTTGATGATCATAAGTTTATTTGAATAAATATATGTAATGAGAGACAAGGGTCTGACATCTTTTTGCAAGACTATACCTCAGGATTTATGGCTTATTTGGAGAGAAATGATTGATTCCAGTTATTTATCAACTGCATTAGTCAATTATAGTTTCATAAATATTAAATACTATATTCCAGATGCTGATATGTTAATTTCACTCTGAGTTTTTAATAATATTGACAAAAGTATGCACATAAACACCAGATTTTCAATAGTAAGTGAGCTCATTCATTTTATTTTTCATTCTTTGTTCAGGATTTAGAGTATTTTTAATTTCATAGCTAAAAAAGTGTTATTCACTCCTTTTATTTTTTACACCTACATAATGTTATGTTCAATTTAATGTTTATTTATATATATATATATATTGAAACAGACAGATCGAAGAATACCGGTACAATATATATATATATATATATATAAACAAACGACAATATCTACTACACCATTATCTGTCAAAATTCTTTTATATTAATATGCTTTCAAATATTATACATGCAGTAAGAAAATATCAGATTTTAAAGCAGAATTTGTTAGTATTATCATAAATCTGCTAATATTTGTTGATCTTTAAAAAGCAAACTTAAAATAACTGAATTTATTTCATTTTGGGTTTTAGTGATTATGTAAAAATATGTGATGAACTTTAAGGTACATTGTAATATTTATAACTCAGTTTTTAAATATTTAAAATGGTCAAATATGATTATTTATATTCAGTTATAAAATTAAATTAAAATGAAATCAAGTCCAATAAAAATATTTATTTTATAAAAACAGAAAAATGGAACATTTCTAAAATCTCTCACCATATGGAATAATAAAAAACGTCAGAAATGCTAAAAGCAAAATGAAAATGTTTGGTAGATTTCAGTTTATGGATAATAAAAGATTAGCATACTTTTTAATTGTGTTATGAATAATGAGCAGGCAATCAGATAGATGTGAAAGGTAGTATGGTGTGCAGAATATTTGGATAAAGAATTTATATCATTATACATATATAAAAGATGGGATACTTGTGTAAGAAGAATTGTTGAGTATTATAGTAGCAAAGAATGAGATAGAAGAATATATGCATTAATAAAAAAAACATGGAGTTGTAGAGAGAGAGAACTAATATGAAAAGTAAAAAGAGTTTAAATATATATAGAAGTAAACAGAATATAATTAATTTATGATAATAGCAAGGAAAGTAGTTTACTGTTTATGGCTCAAACAGGATCTTTAGCATTAAGGATATATACACATACATGGAAAAATGTGGATGATTTAGTCTGCAATTTATATAAGGAAGGCATAGAAAATAGTAGGCATCTGTTAATTGAAGGTAAATATCTTCAAGAAGAAAGTGTACACATAATGAAGTTGTAGAGCAATAACTATAAACAAAGTGATTATACAGAAAATGGGTTCTTGGTTTTAATGCTGGGTTTGGGGAAAGATAAGGGGAATTTAGATATAAAGGCCATGGTGTTGGCAAAGATTATGCTGTAAAAATGGGATGAAGAAGGACAGAGAAGAATATGAAAAATATTTAGGGTAGAGAATAGAAAGGGAAACTAAAATGGGTAACATGTTTCTCTGGACATAGTAGCTGAGAGATTCCTGACTCCAACTAAAAAGAAACCATGGTGCATCACATCACATTGCAAAAGGATTAAAAAATAAACTGTGTTTAAAGTTCTTTTGTTGAATAAATTTAATGTTTTGTTTGTTTAAAATATTTATACTAAAATAAAGTGTTTCCTTTCAAATATAGGATCATATCCAGATGTGATAATCTCTACCAATGCAAAATCAGAGAAGCCATTGAGATACTTAAAAGGCCAGATTGTATCAATAAGCGAGATGATACGTGCAAACTTCCTCCTATTTGGAAAGATTTCTTTAAAAAACATTCTTAAATTTAACATTTTTGCTATTGGTGGGATTTTTAATGTTTTATTCAAACCAGTGATTGTAGCGCCTCTACAACCGTCTTTCTACCTTTTTATAACTCTGTGGATGGCTTGTGTGACCAAGTCGAAACGTTAGTATATTGATATTAAAAGTTTTTAACACGGATGAACCCGCAAAATATGTATTTTATATATTTAACCCGTGCAAATCTTCGTTTTAACATATATATATATATTGTAATCATGGTAATTTGCATATATAGCTTTTCAAAATGATTTCAAAAAAGATTTATTATGCATTTTATAACTATGTAAAAGTTATTTATTCATTTAAAACAAATCATTAAAGTATTGATAACTTAGAAAAAAATAATTGTAAGATATAAAAAATATCATTACTTATTATAAAATAATAATTAAAAATAAAATTGAATGGTTTTAAAATATTAAGTTGTCATAGAAATTTGGTTTGTTGCCAGAAAATGAAAAACAAAACCCCAGAAATTATGTCTTTTAAACATGAATGGTGTTTAGTAAGTTCTTCTTTGTGCAGCTTATAAAAACTAAAACCAGGAAAATGATTTTGAATATCACAAAAGTAATAATGGAGTAGGGCTTTAGATTGCCAGCTCTGTGATTCCATATGTGGTGTTTGTTATTTATGGAATAATAATAATGCATTGAGATTCAAAAATATTGATCTACCAACACTGGACCTTATGGTGGATAATATACATACTCAAATATTTACTAGTATAAAAGAAATTATTATTTAACTACGTTTTACAAAAAGAAAATAACCAATATGAGAAGGTGTTATACATTCAGCACATTTAAAACCCTTAATTATAAGGTATAACAAAAAAAGCTGAATTAAGGGGAAATACTTAAGTAAATAATTTTTAAATTTCAAAATGAAACTATGATTATGATGGGCAGAGATCTTAATTTTAAATTAGTTTTACCATTTACAAAAGATTGAGCTCAAAAGAAAAAAAAAGATAAACTGACCAAGAATGTTACAATGACTTTTAATAATAATAATAATAATAATAATAATAGTAGTAGTAGTAGTAGTAGTAGTAATAGTAGTAGTAGTAGCAGCAGTAGTAATAGTAGTAGTAGTAGTAGTAGTAGTAATAGTAGTAGTAGTAGTAGTAGTAGCAGCAGCAGTAATAGTAGTAGTAGTAGTAGTAGTAGTAGTAGTAGTAGTAGTAGTAGTAGTAGTAGTAATAATAATAATAATAATAATAATAATAATAATAATAATAATAATAATAATAATAATAATAATAATAATAATAATAATAATAATAATAATAATAATAATAATAATAATAATAATAATAATAATAATAATAATAATAATAATAATAATAATAATAATAATAATAATAATAATAATAATAATAATAATAATAATAATAATAATAATAGAAAAACATCAGTCATGTATGTTCTCTATTTTATTATGTTAATGTTGATATGTAAATATAGAATAGTTACATCGATTTATTTTATTATGTAAAATAAAATTATAAATATAATTAGGAATTTTCTCATAAATTTTTTGTCTGAATTAAACACTATGCTATCTTATATTACATTAGAATAATATTATAAATGTAAAGAGAATAAGAATCATGAAATATTGCTCAATCTGAAAATTTTCCATGATTTTCAGTAAATTAGATTAATAAAAAATATATAATCACTCCACTATGTATGTGCATGACCCTTTCATAATAATATTTCCCGAGATGAGCATTTTCATGTTTATTATTTCATTTTATTAGTTATTTCGTTTTTGTAGTGAATGACAATGGTTACATTTGGGGGCTAGTCTGGGATTACCTTTAACCAAGCGAAAGGCTTTGAACCCATTTTAATTTTAAGATTGTTGGTTTGTTATTATTCAGAATTTTTTATATAGCTGTAATATTTTAATCATTATAAATTATTGATGGTGATTTTAGAATGAAAGAATTACTGAAATATATAAAATAGAAAAGTAATATTTGGTCAGATGACAAATACAAGAATTTATTTATTTTTGTTGTGAGAAAAAAGTCAGTAAATAAATCTGTGTCACTAGACAGCGATGGTTATAGAAACAAGTTGGTAATGATAATAATTAGGCAATGAGATAAATAAATTTGAAGCAGTAAAATTATAGTTTTTATAAATATATCTCTTTTTTTAAATAAAATAGCAGGCTACATTATATAATAATAATATAAATGATTATTATAGATAAGATAAAAATACAGGCTCAGGACAGTAAAACTAAGGTTCTATGATAGAATTTATGAATATGATTAATAACATGTTTACAGATTTTAAAGGCTAAAGGGATACACAAAATGAAGATATAAAAAACAATTTGAAAGACTGAATAAAGTGAACTAATAAACATGATAATTGATGATAGAGGGAATAAAAAAAAATATTATGCAAAATGAACTGATAGATGAAATCAAGGAATATAACAATGAATATGCTGTGTTGACAGATAAAGTGAATTGTGATATAATTTCAAAATTACAAGAAGTAGAAAGTAGCTCTAATTTGGATGAAATAAATATCATTAAAAATGAATGCCAGTATGCATTAATGAAAGATGATTATGACATTGATAATATAAATATGTTTAGTGTTGACATGAAACACTTACATGAGGATGTTTTGTTATGATTGATCATGTTTATAAAAACTCACATAATGTTATTAAAGTGAAGAAATGATTTATTTAGAAAATAAATGATGCTCCTCAAATTTTAGAGAAATCAATGATAAAAAAAATCAGTTTAATAAAATTAAATATAGAAATGTTTTGCTTGGTAGAGCTTACAAAAAAAAGTATCAGGAAATTAAAGATATTAAAATTTGGGGGACAAGATAAGAGAAACATAGAATTAAGGCAAGTAATTATTCTAGGCAGATTGCCTAATAAATTACCAAATTCAAAATCTCATTATGTGAGACCAAAAGCAAAAAGTAAACCCAAAAACATACAAAATAGAAAGTTATTTTTTTTAAATGTGTCAATAAAATATTTTTCAGGTCATTTTGAGTCAACGCCTGTATATTAATAAAAAATATTTCGAAATGCAAAATGTTTAATCCAATATGAATAAAGATATCTTCTAAGTTGATGACCATATACCTATTAAAAAGAGAAATGTTTTAGGGAAAAGTGAAGAATATATATTATTTAAATTACAAACTTTGAATAAGGTTAAACTCTGGAAATGATTGCTATGAAATGTAAATACTCATGAAGAAGTTATTAAGATTTGATTATTTTACTCTTAGTATAGATAATGGATGAAAACTTTATTATAGTTTTGAAGTGCAGTGTTTTCATGATCCTTCAGAGAGTCATTTATCTTAACAAATGTTCCCAACAATTTTATATTTGCAATCTCTAAGTCTCAAAAGGGTAGGCAGACATAACTCTAAGTTTCAGAAGTGAGGGAAGCATAAAATTTATGTTCATATATTTATTAATCTCTAAACCTCTAAGTGAGAAAGCTATACTGGTAATTTTATTCACAAATAGTTAACATAGTCCTGGGTCATGCACAATTTTCTGTAAGTTTTGTAATAAAGCAAGGCTTTATTTACACATAATAGTATTAGTTTATATATGCGTTGCTAGATATCATAGTGTGCTTAATTGAGAAATTTCTCTTGGTGTACATGTTGCATGGTAAACTCATCATCAGTGATGTATTTCTTTGTATATCACAAAATTTCATGTGGATGACCAGATCCAATGAGTAACTCAAAATTGAATTTAATAAAATACACATATACGACAAATGTGTGAGAATTTAAAAAATATTGCATATACCCAAATATATCAATTTTTGCTTGTTTTATGAAGATGAGTTTTAAACTTTGCTTTTTAATAAAGAAGATAGCTAACTGTGATCATATTTTAAATTGAAAAAAACAAAACAAATGAAAATTGAAATATGTTTGAACCATAAATGGAGAAGGGGCAAATGTACCATCTGTGACATAGTTTAGCTTTAACAAATGAATGTAAAAAAGTGTTCATTATGCTTTTTATAGCTTTGCAAGGGTTGTTTATTTATTTAAAACAACTCATTAATGTATTGACAAGGTAGAAAAAATTGCTTCCTTGTTTATAATAAAAGAATATTTGAAAATAAAATTGACTATTTTTAAAATATTGTATTACTAGAGAATGTTGAATTGTTGCCAGATAATGAAAAGATAAAAAACAAAACAAAACAGAATTGTCTGAATTTTTTCAAAATTGGAGAGGGTTCACTAAGTGCTTTTTGCTACTTATAAAAATTGCAATCAAGAAAATGATTTTGATTCTTACATGTATGTATACAATGACAATAATAGGATAGGACTTTAGAGTGTCACTCCCATCTCCCCAAAAGTGTAATTTATTATTCATGGAGCAATACTCAACACTGATCTGCTAACATTGAAATTTATTGTTGATGACATAACAAACTCAGCTATTTAATAGTAGAAAGAAATTCGCAAGTTAACTAACTGTTATAAAAAGATATTACTCAAGAAGAGAAAGATTTATACCATTAGCATGTCTGATTTTCTCAATAATAAGATATTACAAAAAAGACTTATTTAAAAAAAAAGTCAACAAATAATTTATATATATTAATATAAAAATGTGGTTGTGATTGACAGAGATTTCAAATTTAAATTAATTTAACTTTTTACAAAAAAATGAGCTCAACAGAAAACTAAAGGTCAACTGCTTAAGAATGTCACAATGGCTTTTTGTTGAATAATAATAATTGAAAATATATTCAGTCATGTATGCTCTCTATTTTATATGTTAATGTAAATATAAAACTGTGATATTGGCTTTATTCTACTGTGTTAAATAAAATTATTGTTATAGTTAAGAATTTTGTTTATCATAAGTTTTTCCATCTGTTTTACAATTATACTGCAAAGGGTAGTATTCAGGAAATATGGCTGAATCTGCATAACAGTATGTAAATACAGGCCTAGTCTGATATATACATATATATATATATTCAATGGACCATTAGTAAGAATGGATTCCATTCTTGCTATTAAAAGGTGTGAAGGTTGCCTTGACAGCAGTGAGAAATATTGATTACTATATTTTACTGTGAATGTTTAGGTGGTTACTGGTTGGAACTTAAAATATATATATAAATATAGTACCGCTTTCAGTCAATTTAGGCTTTATAAATCACAGATTGCTAATGTATTTGTTAATTAAGTTATGACTGCATTTATTCATTCTTGATATCAGAGATCTTCACAGAATATAACTACATTTCCAGATTAACTCACCTAATTCATTATTGTTTTTTTTATTATTATATAATTGCTTACTGTGACAGTTTTTAATTTATTTAGTTTGCACCAGTATTATACAACCCACTGACCCAGGGAGATTAATAAATATAACTATTTCAATTAGTTTTGGGACTTAATTTTTCTCTTTTTTATAGCACTTTCCAGAGATTGATAATCTATAAAGCAGTATTGGCATTGTAGAAAAAAAAACAACATAATCTTAAATTAGTTTGTTGGCATCACTGAATAATTACAATAAAAAATAGATATATAATGAACAAATTATATCATTAAAAGCAATTTATTAAATCTACATATACATTTAATAATAAATAAGTATTAACAGAAAAACACACACATTAAGCAGATAGGATATATAATAAGTCAGTTTCTTTATCGAGGATTTATTCACTTCGTAAACTTTTCTTCTTTGTTTAGTGTCTTTATTTTTAACAGATAGTTCATGCTAAGATTATGTTTAAACATAGTATAGTGATTTATTCTACCGGTTAGTTTCTTTGTAGTTGAGGTACTACTTAATGCATAGTTTTTGACCAAAGAAATCCATGATTTAGAATATGGGTTTTGTTCTAGCAATGTTATTCAGCTTCTAGTTTAGGAAATGTGACGGTTTAAATTAGGACATTGGTTTAGATTTAATATGGAAAGGGCATATTGAACACACTCTGATTCTACTAAGACACTGCTTGACAGTTCAGCACACAAAAAATCTCTCATTAACCATTTCTATTGCAGCTTCACTTGGGACAATACAAATATCATTTTAACTCAAGCGTTAACTCTCTTCACAACCAAAAAAAAAAAAACAAGACAAGTCTTCTTCAAACAATCTCCTTTCTTTTTATATATCCCACTATTTTTCGTCTACCGCACATATTCAGTTCTCACTTTTTTTTTGTACCGAATTATTTTTTAACATTTCTTTGGGATTTTGATTTCCAAAGTCTGTTTGTGATAACTCCCTCAGTTGACATTTTTTAATTACAAGCAATTAGCATTTTCCTATAATTAAAATTATTTCCCTTCAGATTTTATATTCTGGGTGTATTCTTATTCTTTCTTTTTTAAAAAAAAAAAATCTTCATTGTATATAAAAATGAAATAACTCGCACCAATCAAAAATAAATAAATAATAAACAACAAAAATAAAATTATATAAATGATTTTCTCTTTTTTGTTAATATTCGGAATTTTTCAATGCCAGTACTTTTGTAACATATATATGAACGTTAAAGTATATATATAATAGTTGTTTTTAAAATAATATTTCTTATAATATTTTAGTTTGGTATATAATATTTACATTTAAATAAATTGATCAAACAGGATAATACTCATAACAATAAATATATGCATATAAATATATATGTTGTGTATATATCTAAAAATGTTCTGTTACATGTGATATATTCTAGTATTAGTATAAAATACCATTATAATAAAAAGAGGAGTGGCACGGCAAAATAAACAGTGTATATTTAAATTGTGTACTGTTTCTTATCTTTTTTCCTTAGTGATGAAAACTTTTATTCATCAAAAGACAGCATACACACCAGTTAATAAAGGTTTACAAAAAGAGGATTACATGGGAAAATGAAATTCAAGTATAATATGGTCAAGGGGAGGGAATACATATGAAATGGGAAGGGGATATGGAAAGGGTGTGTAGTCCAGGTTAAAAAAAGTCTTTGGTAAGGAGGAATGTTGATAGGCTTAGTTGCCCTGGAAGATTGATAGGAGGATCTATATATGTCATTAACTTTAGAGAAATTGCTATATGTTAAGTCATTAGAGGTTTCAGGGATGGATGAGGAGATTTCTGAGTTATTCTTAGATGCAACAGGCTGATTTGTGTTTTTGTAGATGAGTAATTTTAGTTTTCTCTGTTGTACTTGACTTGGCATTATGATTGGTTATGTTGTTTTGTTCTTTTTGACCTGCTTTTTACCTTTGATAAAGCAAACCACATCCAGAATGAGAGGGCAAGGAAATGGAGACTTTGTAATAAGTTCTTTGGTAATGATGTTTTTAGTCAAGTTTTGTTTGAAATTCGATTTGGATAAAATTCAGGTAATTTTGAAAGTTTTAGTTCATGTAGTTTAGATCTCTACAATTTTTTCCGCTAGGGGCAGAGGCCATCTTTAAACTGTTTGAAAGAATGAAAAGTAATATGAAGAAAACAATTTTGAAATGGGAAAAATAAAATATGTTGATGTAAAAGCAAAAAAAAAAAAACACTGGAAAATATGTTATTAATAATTTTAGTTGAGTAATGAAAAAAAATGAGTGGAATTTTAGGCGGTTAATTACCCCAGAGGTGGTGGTGTCTGAAAAAAAGATCGTTAAATATGGCCTAAATATTTGGAACATCACACAAAAAAAAACAATAAACATGTACTGAGTGACAGGGAAATTGGAGTAGGAGAAATATTTAAGAGACTAAAAGAAAACAAAACCCTTTAGGGTCCATGAAACAGTTTAACCACCCACCAATCAGGGGGATGAGGTAGGTAAATGCTGATAAGCACAAGGTAGACATAGGGAAATTATGTTAAAACTGCACTAAGCACTAAAACTGAAATTTAGTGAATGAAAAAGTACATTATCAGCAAAATAAGGTTTTTAAAGGAACAAATAGATATAAAAGGTACCTTTCACTGCTGCAAAACCAACTTTTCTGAGTCATTCTGTGAGATCTGTGAGGAGGATGACTTTCCAGTAAAAGCTCTACCCATGGATATCTTGTATGTGAAGTTTACTTCTTCATTAATTACTTTAAAGTATATATTTTTATTTAAGTTTAAACTTAGGTTACAAATGCAATCATTTAAGTCATTGCTTTATATTGTTAAATACACTTGCATATATTAAAACATGGCTACTTATTTATTCCCCTTTTTTAGATATACATATTTTTATAAGAATATATTAGGATTTAAACATCAAGAATCCTTAATTTGGCTACACTAAATAATTGATAAACATATTTCTCCATTTCCTATCCTAAATTCTTCTATTATTAAATAATAATGGGTGATTTTTTTTAGTTCAAAATTTTTTAAATCTATGATCCATTTTATTTCTGAAAACATATTAGAAGGTCAAAGAATATACCCTACTAAGCCTGTGCATCACCTTATAAGTGGCTGCAAGTTATAGCCAACATATTTTCTTCTGCTATTAGTATAAAATTGAAATACCTTCCTAAATTACTTAGGTCCTCCACAAGTGGTTCATCAACCAAGCCTTCAAACATTTTTTTTAATAATTGATTCACACACTGGTAAATCTCAATGTTCATTAGGCATGAATTTACTTAAGTCTTTCTGGATTCACTTTAGTATAATCAACACTACTAGCATTTTCTTGAAAGCACTGAGTTGATTACAACAGCTTTAAACTGTACATTTTTTGAACAACAAGCTTTTACTATTTTGTTATTATTACATTCTGTATCATCTATATTAAATTTTATATCTTTCATCTTATTGTTAATCCATCTATACTATCTGATATCTGTTACATTTTTTCTATATTTCCTATTACTCTTTCTTACTTGATGTTTTGTCTTTCATTTTCTTATTTCTGGCTAATCTTATTTTTCTTTCAAACAATGTAAAAACCTCTTTCCAAACTCAACATACATATTTTAAGATATTTTGATCTCTACTTTTATCTTCCCTCTAACTTTATTTAAACCATTAAAATCATCTGTTAATTTTGTATTTTCATTGCATTTATAATTTTTCTTAATTACACCAGGCATTTCTGTTGAATTTCTTGTATGTCTTGTATCATTTTACATCGGTTTTACTGTATATCTCTTGTTTTCAAATCCATTATTTTTGTTGGCTTTCTTATATGTTTAACCTCATTTTCTGTTGGCTTTCCAAGATCAAATTATATAAGTCTATTACTTCTGATATTAATTCTACAGGTTGGTTTCTTTTATTTTTAAACTCTAACTCTAATGCTTGATCCATCTCTATAATATATGAATAATATGGTAAACTAGCAAGAAAATGAAATATGATTTGTATAAGCTTCATTTTTATTTGTTGTTATGATAACATGTTAATTCATTAAATTATTATTTTAAAATTACAGAGTAGCATTTGTATTCATTCTTTAATCAATTCTAAACTTGATTACTTAATATACAGTTTATTTATACGTATGATTGTGAGTCAGCTAACATATAAAAAAGATTACAGTGTTCACAAATTAGGCTATACCATAGATAAGTTATTAGAATAAACAGATATTTAAGAACCAATGATAACAATTCAACAAATTCAATACTTTAGACATATATATAAACTATAAGTGCCAGTAGGTATTGAAGCTGTCAATCTTTGCTCAAGATTGACTTTCATGGTTCAATCTACTAACCTATATTCATTCCCTATGTCCTATCCCACTCTTTTAGCTGTGTATATATATTTCATGTATATATGTCTGATCAGTGAGCCTAAAAAATATAAATTTTAACTTTTCAATAACATTTTTTTAATTATTAATAATCCTTTTTTTATTAAAATACATAGGGCTCAGATATATATATATTGAACTGGATACTTTATCCGATTCAAGGGTTCTATCATGTAAATTAGAAAAAAAAAACCAAGTTTTATATGTGCAATAACACACATACTTATTTATTTTGAAATCTTATATTTTTAATTCTAAATTGATTTTAGTATAAAATATTTTTTTTATGACGCTTGTTTTCTTTTAAAATAATTAAAAGCAAACAAAGTTTAATTAGTGCTCTTATATATATTTCATTTAAACTAAAAAAAATTTAATGTTGATGTATTTTAAAGCTGAGATTTGGTTTTGTATTTTTTTTTATAAAAAAATAATAATCATTTTTGTAAGATTAAGCCCTGTAAGATATTGTTTTTCTAATTAAGATTGCACGGGAAATAACAAAGGACATAAATAGTTGGGTAATTTTTTTTTTTTTGATTAGAGAGGAGGATTCAAAGAGACTATTCTGTTCATTCAGTTTTTATTACTCGGCTTCTTCTTATTGAGGATCGATCTAGATTTTAGCTGTTATTGAACTGTTGCATTGTGAAAGTGACTAATTTTTTTTTTTTTTTTTTTGATATTGGTGCCATGGGAATCACCAAGTTGAATTTCCGTTGACTGACAATAACTCTATTTTCCACGATAATAGCAGTCATTCAGACACCATGCCTGTAATATACGCCATGAAGAATCTCCCCAACATGATGGGCTGAGCCTTTCCAAAGATGAACCTCCGGAGCTCCAAATTGTGACTTCCATCATGATCTAACTTTCAAGTCCAGAGTGGATCCTGATAATGCCTCCAGACTTCTGAACCTGTAATAAATGACATCCATTGTAGAGGACTCTATAAACCAAACTTTGTGTGAACAACAGAAATTAATATTATCTCGAGGTAACTTACCTTTCCATATCAAAATCAGGGCTAAATCTCTAATTAAGTCTCGCAAATCTCAGCTTAATCTTAAAAAGAAATTATATTTACGATGTGTAATTGATCAATTTAAATATTAATGTATTTTTGTTTATTTTACATTACAATCTTAGTAGCAAGATTTTCAATCTTAAAATGTTGCTTGTTCGAGAGTATAGGGTGAGTGATATTTTATATGCTTAATAATTTCTCAGTTTTATGATTAACCATTGTTAACTGCTCAGACCGACCTTAGTAGTTTTCTTTTATTTTTGTTTGTTTGTTTGCTTCAGCATTAAACTAAATCAAACTTGGCTTTGGCTAGCAATTTTTAGGATATATGATTTATTTATTTTTGGTAGAGATTTATTTGCTATAATTCAGATTGCGTAATTCATGTTTCTTTCTTGTGTGAGACTAACCTTGGCTCATTTCAATGTACTTATCCATGAGTGTTTTGCAGAATTATGACATTCTTGGTTCCAGAATTTCTTTTCTGGACTAAGAAAAGCTCGTCTGCACTGTCTCGTTATTCTCCACAAACATCCATCTTACTAAATCTGTATAGGGAAAAGGGAATTGGTTGGGTGAACCACTAGCAAGAAGATATCAGCCATTATTGTGTTATAGATAAGAAATGAACTTGTCTGCCTAGGTATTTAACATAGTTCTGCTGGCATACACTCAATGTTAAGATCTGCTAAGTAAATGTATATCAAGTTTCATGTTTATTTTGTTATTATGTTTAATAAATTTAAAAAGTTCTTATAAGTATTTTGGCTGACGTTTGTCTCAGTGTTTTCTCAATTGCCTGAACCACAGTCATTAGCTTTTGCTCTCCCTGGGTTTAGTCCGGCACATTCAGGTTCGTATATCCCGCCCACCCTTAAAATAAATGTCTAGTTCCGATTTTCAGACTAGTGGCGCCCTCATGGTCAGGATATATGAAACAAAATCTTTCGTCAGGCACAATATATATATATAGGAGCAAACATACTAACAAAATATTAATTTATAAATATTTCATTATGCTTCACTTATAAAACTTTTTCTTTTTAAACTATTTTTTTTATTAAACTGTATATTTTATAAAATCCAAGATGGAAGATGCAACTGTTAATTGTTCAAAATAATTAAAGGGGTGGAAATATAATATTGTTTTAATATTGTGAAGGGATTTTTAATTAAAGTTTGATTGAAAATAACAAATTTTTAATTAAAGTATGATTGAAAATGAAGTGAGGGATAAGATTAATATATTTTATTTTTGTTATATACATTTTGGCAAATGTATTTCCAATCTGGAAGTAGATTTAGATATATTTTTGGAATGTTATCTAACAATTGCGTCTTCAAGAACAATGGATAAAGAAAATGTAAGATTTTGTTAGATCGAAGATTAGAGTTTGAGCTAAAAATAAAAAATTAAAAGCATTCCACAAATACGTGAGTGGAAAATGAAATAGGCTGACTTTAAATACCAATGGTTAGCTACTATTGAGAGAGCCATGTTGTGAACATAACCTACACTGGTTTGAAATTTAAAAAATGAAAATTGTATAGAAAGCCCATCATCTTTCCTGACCTGTGGAGATCATCTTCCACTACCTTACCAATCTGCTGCTGAAGAATGAAGTAAAAGCCTGACATGAGAACTTTAGAAAGCTGATCAGAAACTTGTGGTTATCTAAGAACTCGCATGGATCCCTGAACCATAGTGCATGTGCCTGACTTTTTAAAATGGACTCAAAGAATTGTGCAAGGTAAATAAGTATTATGCCACAATCTAAAAGTAAATCTAATCTAACTAATCTCAAACCCTAATAGCAAAAATTTTTCTAGTGTATCATTTAATTTCATTTTTTTCTAATATGTAGAATATAAATTGCTCTCAAATAATTTTATCAAACCCTATCTTATATGCTCTAACTTTCTTTAACTTTGGTGTTGTCATTTATTTATATGTATTTGTTACTTGATTTTATATGTTTGTTTTAGTTATTATTAATATGCCAATCTCAAGCAATTTGATGAGCTGAACTTCTTGAACTCTTTCCTTTCTGTGTTTTAATTAAACCTCAATGATTTAAGGTTATTAGCATACTCTCAAATCATGATATAATTAAGATGCTCACCAGATTGTTTTTACAAATCAACATTTTATGTTGATTTTTATTATAAAAATTGTTATTTGTTCAACTCCAAATAGAATGAAGCAATTCTACATGGGTTAAATCCATCATTCAAGCTAATTAACACTTTGAAATTTTTTAAAATGTTATTTATTTAAATTCTGAAAGGGTGACCTATTAGTTATTTTCTATACAACACTTAGTTTCTTTTATTTTTCATACTCTTAAAATATCAAAATATTTAAATAATCTAGCTATTAACAAAATCCATAAAGGTGGGATTGAATTATTTTAAATAACAGAAAAAAGGAGTAAAATCTTAATGTATTTTTTATTAAAGGAAATATTATATATATATATATATTGAACCGGATTGATTTCCGATTCAATGGTTTTATTACTAAAATTAATAAGGGAAAAACAACTTCATTTTCATTAAATGTCTTATGCTAAAATTTTTATTATTATTATTTAAAACACATATGCATTTATATTTAAAGTAGATCATTTAATGTTTATAAAATTGATTTTAAAATAGTTTACTTTCACTACTTTGTTTATAAAATTGATTTTAAAATAGTTTACTTTCACTGCCTGTTTAAATCAATTTGATTAAAAACAGACGAGCTTGCTAATTATATATTCCTGTTGCTTTTATTTTAGTTATATTTTTAAAGTTAATTCTAAAAAAGTGGAGATTTAGTTTTGTATTTGTCGTTTTTGTTTCAATTATCCCTGGTTGGAATTCTTAAATTAGATTGAGTGGGAAATTAATATTTGCCCTGCCTGAAATATAGAATGGACACTAATGAAAGTTTTTTATGGGAAATGTAGCGAGGCAAAGAGAGCCCACCAATTTTTAGAGAGGAGATTCAATATAGAAAAAGGACACTTGGATTATGGCCTGCAAAGACATACCATTGTGAGTAGCTGTTCAGACATTTAATTCCTACTAAAAACTTAAATAATTATTGACAAACTTCGTTGCTGTGCAAGATATCCAAATCCACTGCTATGAGTTTTGCCATCAATAGAATGTCTTGCTAATTTGAACAAAGGATGGCCCCATGCCTGCCAGATCTCCTTCAGTCATGCCATGAACCTTTAAAATAAACACAGCCTCTACCTTGCTGCTGTCAAAGGACCTGAAAAATGAACTATTATCAAAAGTGTGCACTCGTCACTAAATCACTAGAACTCTGCCTTACCGTAAGTTAAAATTTTTCCTATTCTAGCCAGGGTAAATAAATTGCATTTAATTAAATCTCTGCTCAATCTAATGATAAATATGTTTTAAAATGGTATTAATTGTTTTTAATTATTTATTATCTGTATGTACTTTTTCTAGTATTTAAAGTGTGTCTTGGAATCTTAGTTTTAAGATTCCAAGTTTGTTTGCAATTTTCGTTTATCAGGGGGTGCATTAGGAGTTTGTATTTTATATGTTTAATATATACCTGATTATTTCCTTAACTATTACAAAACGCATTGGCAGTTTTCGTAGTCTTCATTTATTCACCTGCCCTTAGTTGTAAAATAAAGAATCTTTAAGCATGTTTCATTTGCGTTTTTGTGCAAACAACAAAATCTTTTTGCTGGCTATTTGTCAAGTTATTTCTTCAGGTTGTCTGAAAGTAGTCATTTCTTTCTGCATTACGTAAGATCGTAATCAAATATCTTTTGCTGTCTTATAAGTGAGATCAACCACATTTACTTTGAATGTAGTATTGCATGCAGCAGTCCTGCAGCATTTTAACAACAGTAATTAGAATATTACTGCTCAGACATTTGTGCTGGTTTCCTTGATTTCTGGCAGGACAGTAATTGTTTTATTATCTCTGATTCAGGAAGCTAGAGTTGTTGTTTGTTTTTTTAATTTTACAACTGGCCAGCAAGAAGATATTATCCTAACCATTTCATATATTTTAAGTGAGAGAATTTTGCTGCCAAAATGTTTAATGCCTTCATGTTTGTCATACTCTTGTGCACTCCCTGGTAAATACGCGTATGTTACTATAAGCCACTTTTGTAATTCGTGGCTAGATGTCTTCACTCTATTGCACAACTTTTAATAAAATTAATAAATTGTTTAAACTTAATTTGGCTGACGTTTGTCTTTGGGCTTTGATTTCTCAGCTGTCTAAACATTATTTATGATATCTTGTTTCTTCCTGAGTTTAGTCCAGTGCGTTCAGATTCGCATTTCCTGTCCACCCTTAAAATAAATGTCTAGCTCCTATTTTCAGACTAGTGGTGCCCTAGTGGTCAGTATATGTGAATCTCAAAGATCTTTTTCCTGTTACATATATAGTAAATTTTAGCTCATCAACGTGGTGCGTCCGAGTTTTCAAGCCCATGTGAAATTTTGTTTAGACAGTTGAGAAAGATTTCAGGTGTAAGTGGCATGATCTAGTGGGTAGAGGGTTCAATTTTTGTTAATTATTGCATGTATTGTTGGAGCAGTTTGGTAGAATGGGGTTTTGTCTTTTTCATATGACATAAATAAATAAACAATAAATAGCGTATTTTCAAAAAAAAAGTCTGTCAGAGTTAATTTTTTTGAAGAGTTAAATATATATAGTTCGTCTTTTTCGTATGACATAAATAATAAATAGTTTTTTGTTGTTGTTGTTTAAACAAAAGAAAAATTTGTTCAGAGTTAATTTTCGAAGTCAAAAGTGTGAAAACTAGTTCGTTTGCCTTTTTATATGAAATAATTAATAAACAGTTTAGAAGAAAAATAGTTTGGAGTAAAATTTTCAAAGTTAAAAGTAGTAAAAATAGTTTGTTGTCTTCTTGCATATAAATAAATAGCATTTTATTTGCTTTGAGATTTCTTGTTTAAGAAAAAAAATTAGTATAGCAAGTTAGCCTTGTGTAAAAATGGAAGGTAAAGAAGAAGGCGACAGGGCAGCAGGTTTGGAAGAGAACCCTGTTTCATTTAAATACCCCAGATAGTAGAAAAAGAAGAGAGCGAGATACAGATGATGATAAAGTTGATAATAGAAATGAAACAAAGTCAGCAAGCTGAGATGAAAGAAATATGACAAGAGTTTCTGGAAATGAAACAAAATATAGCAAAACAAAATATAGAAATAAAACAGAGTCAACAAACAATACTGCAGGAGTTGAGACAGGAAATATTGAAGAAAGTCGACAAAAATCAAGCAGCTATAGAAGCCATGGAGAAAGATTGAACGAAGGAGGTTCAGGAAGTTGAAATTTTAAAGGAAGAGATGAAAGAAGTAAAAGATGAGGTACAGCAAGGTAGTGTTAGGACAGGTAGTTTAGAAATAAAGATGGTGCAGGTTGAAGGGATGTGCAAGGAATGAATAGACATACATAAAACAAAACAAATAGAATTGGAGATGTTAAAGGAAGGATAAATGCAGAGAGAAATAGATCTGAGGGTTGATGGTGCTGTCAGGAAATTAGAAAAGACGTTTGAAGGCAAAGAGGAAAGTAAGGATAATTTGAAAACAGAAGTACAACAAACTTGTATTGATATGATAAAAGGACTTTAATATAGGATAGCTGAGATAGAGAATAAACATAGGGTGTTCTTTACTGAAGACAAACAGTATAAAACAGAAAATAAATATAGAGAGTTGAGAAGTAAAAGACAGGAGGGACCCTCCAGTAGATTCTTGGAAAAACAATTCCTAATATAAACATTCAAGGCTGAGGTGGGAGAAAGCCCATTAAATTATTTAGGAAGTTTGGCTAATATGTTTTGTGTGCAAGACTGGCTGGAAAGGGATAAAGTTACAGTATTCAGTAACTACCTTTGTGAAACAGCCTCTGACTGGTGGCACACTTTATTCACCAAACCAAGAACATTTGAGGAATATAGGCATGCCATTTTAAGAACATTTTGGAGTGAAGCCAGACAAGACAGGATACTCTATAAAATATCCCATGAGAGATATTACAGTGTCCGCGGTGAAACATACACGCAATTTTTTTATAAACAAGTATCGAAACTCAAGGTATTAACGGCCTTTCCATTGTCGGACGATCAAGTCACGAGGACTATCTGACATAATATGCCACCAGACATACAACAAATGATGTTGAGTAATAATGGGTGGTTGATAGAAGAAATGGCAGAATTTTTAATGGCGGTAGATTTTATCAATGTATCAAGAGAACCTGTAGACAGGTTCAGGAGAGTAGATCATCCTGACCAAACTCTCCATAAGAAGCAACTGCCTGACTGAGCGTAAGTGATATTGATTGGACGTACTGTTTAAAAAAAAAGAAGAAAAGATTTGGTTAAAGATTTATAAGAATGGATAAATGTTGGAAATGAAATAGTTTGTTTTTCATGAGTGCAAGGCAAACTTCAGCCAAATTTCTAGGGTTAGTTTTTAAAATGTTTATAGTTTAAAAAAAAGTTGCAGGAATTATTATTTTTTTTGATCATGTGTTGAGGCAGTTGAACCGGATTGATTTCCGATTCAATGGTTTTATTAGTAAAATTAATAAGGGAAAAACAACTTCATTTTTATTAAATGTCTAATGCTAAAATTTTTATTATTATTTAAAACACATATGCATTTATATTTAAAGTAGATCATTTAATGTTTATAAAATTGATTTTAAAATAGTTTACTTTCACCGCCTGTTTAAATCAATTTGATTAAAAACAGACAAGCTTGCTAATTATATATTCCTGTTGCTTTTATTTTAGTCATATTTTTAAAGTTAATTCTAAAAAAGCAGAGATTTAGTTTTGTATTTGTCATTTTTGTTTCAATTATCCCTGGTTGGAATTCTTAAATTAGATTGAGTGGGAAATTAATATTTGCCCTGCCTGAAATATAGAATGGACACTAATGAAAGTTTTTCACAGGAAATGTAGTGAGGCAAAGAGAGCCCACAAATTGTTAGAGAGGAGATTCAATATAGCAAAAGGACACTTGGATTATGGCCTGCAAAGAGATACCATTGTGAGTAGCTGTTCAGATGTTTAATTCCTTCTATATGGGACTGTAGACTGTCCCGAAAGTGCTTCACAGTAAACATTTTGACAATTTATTAATAGCTTCATTACCTGTGCGCAGAGCACATATATATTAAAAACTTAAATAATTATTGACAAACTTCGTTGCTGTGCAAGATGTCAAAATCCACCACTATGAGTTTTGCCATCATTAGAATGTCTTGCTAATTTGAACAAAGGATGGACTCACGCCTGCCAGCTTTCCTTCAGTCATGCCATGAACCTCTAAAATACACACTGCCTCTACCTTGCCACTATCAAAGGACCTGAAAGTTGAACTATTATCAAAAGTGCGCACTCATCACTAAATCACTAGAACTCTGTCTTACCATGAGCTAAACTTTTTCCTGTTGTAGCCAGGGTAAATAAATTGCATTTAATTAAATCTCCACTCAATCTAATGATAAATATATTTTAAAATGGTATTAATTGTTTTTAATTATTTATTATCTGTATGTACTTTTTCTAGTATTTAAAGTGTGTCTTGGAATCTTAGTTTTAAGATTCCAAGTTTGTTTGCAATTTTCGTTTATCAGAGCATGCATTAGAAGTTTGTATTTTACATGTTTAATATATACCTGATTATTTCGTTAACTATTACAAAACGCATTGGCAGTTTCCGTAGTCTTTATTTATTCACCTGCCCTTAGTTGTAGAATAAAGAATCTTTAAGCATGTTTCGTTTGCGTTTTTGTGCAAACAAAAAAATCTTTTTGCTGGCTATTTGTCAAGTTATTTCTTTGGGTTGTCTGAAAGTAGTCATTTCTTTCTGGATTACGTAAGATTGTAATCAAATATCTTTTGCTGTCTTGTAAGTGAGATCAACCACATTTACTTTGAATGTAGTATTACACGCAGCAGTCCTGCAACAATTTAACGACAGTAATTAGATTATTACTGCTCAGACGTCCATGCTGGTTTCATTGATTTTCAGTGGGACAGTAACTATTTTATTATCTCTGATTCAGGAAGCTAGAGTTGTTGTTTGTTTTTGTAATTTTACAACTGGCCAGCAAGAAGATATTATCCTAACCATTTCATATATTTTAAGTGAGAGAATTTTGCTGCCAAAATGTTTAATGCCTTAATGTTTGGCATACTCTTGTGCACTCCCTAGTAAATATGCATATGTTACTATAAGCCATGTTTGTATTCGTGGATAGATGTCTTCACTCTATTGCACAACTTTTAATAAAAAATAATAAATTGTTTAAACTTAATTTGGCTGATGTTTGTCTTTGTGCTTTGATTTCTCAGCTGTCTAAACAATATTTAGGATATCTTGTTTCTTCCTGAGTTTAATCCGGTGCATTCAGATTCGCATATCCTGTCCACCCTTCACATAAATGTCTAGTTCCTATTTTCAGACTAGTGGCTCCCTAGTGGTCAGTATATGTGAATCTAAAAGATCTTTCTCCCATTACAATATATATATATATATATATATATATGAAAAGAAAGTTACTGTTAACACTAACTGAAATAATTATAGAAAATATACAAACCATTATACAATTACAAATATCCAATAATGCCCTCTGTTTAAAGATCTATATCTCAATAATAGCATTTTAAGGTTTGCTATTATTGAGATATAGATTTTTAAACGGAGGGCGTTACTGGATATTTGTAATTGTATAATGGTTTGTATATATATATATTGTAACCTATCTTTTTAGATCACGGTAATCATAAATGAATCATGTCACACCTTTTTTGGATGCCATAATCCTCCCCTGTAACCTCTCATACTCATCTAGCTAGTCAAATTCCATGTTTTGGAACCATATCTTCCTCTGCAACCTTCCTAGCTACAACTAATCTAAAATATATGTCTAAAATAAATGTTAAACTAAAGAGACAATTTTTTTCTTGACTAAGCTCGCATGAAACTATAAAATTAAAAAAAATTGCAAGGTGATTAATAACTTCTGGTTAAACTAGCTTCAAAATTCCCAAACAAGCAAACAAACAAACGGTTATGAAATAAATTTTATATTCATTAAATCAATCAATAAATAATAATTAGATCAATGGAGTGAATGTGAAATTAACATTATAAATTAAGCAATAAGTAAATTAGGATGTAAAAGACTAAATGGATGATGAAAATAAGTAATAATTAAATAATAAGATGAAAGGAGTCAGAGAATGAAGAGAAAAGAATGAAGATGTATCAGAATAATGAATGATTGAGATGACAGTAGAATAAGAGTTAGTGGATGATTAAGATGATAGTGGAATAAGAGCTAGGGAATGGTTAATAATTAGGATAATGAATTAGGAGGAAAGAAGAATAAAAAAGACAGAAAGGTTGAAATGACAGATGAGAAGAAGGAATGATCATGGAAGATGATATCCAGAACTCTAAACTAATCTTGAATTAAATGATAGTAAGCTAATTAAATAAAACAAGGCTTTCAAGCTTAATAAAACCAGAATATTCACTGTAAAGTCAAAACAAGCTATACATTTAAGACAAAAGAAGCAATTTATACTTTAAAGTTTGGTTGACTTTTATAAAAGAGTGAATGTAACATAACTCAAATCCAACTACAATAAATAACTAAATATAAAATTTACCATAAATTTAAATCGTATATTGCAGATTAATAATAACTTATTTTTCTAAGGGTTCACATAATTTAAAAGTTGTTATACAAGATACTTGGGTCAGTGAGAAGGATTTTGCCACTACCCAAATATAATGCACAAAATGGCTCTTGATACAAAATCGAATTAAAAACAATATTTACCAATTTCAAAGAAACTTTATAAATTCCCTAACTATTATAAACTTTAAGCTTCAAGAAATAGGAATAATTTTTCAATTGCAAAACACAATAACTTACTAACATTTTTTTCTCAAATAAATATTAACAATATGATCAAGATCAGTGAATGATAGATCTGTGCGTTCAAATGAACTGATTAAACCAATATTAAGTGTTTAATCTTTTACTATACCATTTAAAATAATATGCACTCAAGGTTAATAATATTTTAATTATTAAGTGATGATGTACTCATAAATCACAGAGCTTACCAAAATTATTATGGTATACTAACATATAGTGGATTATACCATATTGATCGATAATGATTTCCATATAACCAGATGATATGCTGATAGCAATAACAATAATAATGTGTGTGTGTGTTCATTAGCAATAAGACTACTGACAACTAAACAAATTTTTAACACAACAAGATTTATTTACATCATTTCCAACTTTATTTCAGACACATTTCATGAAATAAGACAAATCCATTAACTAAATTAGGGATTGAAAACAACTGGTATCCCATTGATTATACACATAGTAAGTACTGACAAACTAATATAGTGATATTCATAGTATCACTATTATTATTGGCTATATTTCTATTATTATTCTATCTTATAGAATAAAATAATTAAACCTTATTTAAGCTAACTTAGCATTTAAATTATAAAGCAAAATGTGTTTAGGTCTTTGAGATATATGCAACTTTTTAAATGTAAAAACTCTAAGTTATAATTTAGTATATTAAACTGTAGCTATTTGATTTATTAGGATATGATAAGGGAAATTATTATATACAGCACAATTAATAATATATTACCATTTACTATAAAAAGATTCATTGTATTGATATGGAACAGACATCAGAAGTTAAATGCACACATGACATCCCCAACATAGCCTATGTCCACCTAATCATTTAATAGTTAACTGATCTTACCGATCCATCGGCGAATCACTACTTGATGAAGACAAATCCACATTGTCCATGTACACCCCTTGCTCTTTTATATAGAAGTTCTGCAAACACTAGTAAGTTTTTGGTTGGTCTGTTTATAAACTGATGAAGATCCTACCACATCATAAAGACACTATTCCAATTAGACAAACACTATAGATAGACCAGTGTCCCTTAATCTAACTTTAACTTATCCTTGCTATTTGATTTTGAAATACTAAACTTCACTATACATGGTGAAAAACTAACTATATAATCTCATGAGGATCTAACAATAAAGGGAGGCTCTACAAAACAACATGATAGTTGTATAATAATATGGCCAATTCTAATACCTTCATAGGTATAAAAGTGTGGGCAGTGCCTCATCACAGGGAAATAGAATCCAGACCACGAGGATCATTCTCTCTTGGGATTAACTATGCTCCAAGCACTAACTATTAATCAGCCTTGAGAATATCATCCTTTCATTTAATCAGCAATAGGGAATCCTCCATCAGCCTATGCACAATATTAATATTATTATATTATTATATTTGATGCCATTAGGTGTGGCACATACTTATTAACTGAAAGCTGTCATAAAACCTTATCAATATAATAGCAAGATAAAACAACACTAATAATAAAAGTTGAAACATAAATATTCCATTTCACAATGCAGAGACTATTAATGTATTTATAAACAAACCACCAACATATAAGTAATATGACTATTAATTATTTTAAAATAATAAGTATACTTTTGTTATAGCAAGCCATGGACACATAAACAATGATGATAAACCTACATTTTGTATTTAAAGTGGATATGTTCTTTCAGAGGCAAAATTAAGAAATGAAAAATGCTTATTAAATTATTTCATATAATAAACCATTGGGTCATTATAGTATATCTTTGACAAAATTGAGTCTGTTTGTTCACCCTTCAATATAATATTAACATCTGTTTTAGAAGTGTGAAAGATAAATATTTCTCTCTCTTCCCAGATAAATAATATTTACTATTATATTTTCCCTTAATTGGGAAAATAGCAAAAATATGTATAATAAATGTATATATCTTTATCCAACTGTACATCCTTACTAAGTATATTATATACCATGATAAATATATATATATAATAATCCCTGAATAATATATGAAAGAAAAAGAAAAAAAAATATTACAATATTAAACATAGCAATAACAAAAATAAACAAACATTTTCTCCCATTAGATTTTATCTTATTAGTCAATGTTTGATCCATCCTTATGAAAAAAAATGATAAGAAAATAGATATTATAAGCAAATATTCCTAAGTAATTCATCTATATATTTTGATTGTTATTATCAATGTCAGCATAGTGAGACAATATTTAAACACTTTTCCAAAGGCAATACCACTAAAGTAGGTTTATTACGATCTACAAACACATTCTTTTAAAATCATTTATTGATTTATGTATTAATGTCAGAATAGTGAGACAATATTTAAACATTTTCAAGTGTAAGACAATTCAAATAGGTTTAAAATTATTTATTGATTTATTTATTTTGTTTTTCCATCTGCAAAGATATCTGTCATATTTTTAACTGATCTGGGTGATTTTAAAACAGTTTAAAATATTATTACTTTGAAAGTTATACAATAAAGATAAAAAAATAAATAAATACTTATTTCACATCCATTGTATCAGAAAATTAAGATGTTTTTAGTTATACTAAAAATAATTTATTCAATTATAAATACAATATTCTAGGAGTTTTTAATTAATCTGTAACTTTGCATTTTCTCTAATGAAGCAAATTGGTGCTAAAGCAACTGGCAGACAAGTTTTTTTCCCCAAGAAAAATAGGACAATAAACTCATGTATTTTTATTTTTAAACTGATTAAATTTTAAATGATTTAAAATTGACTTTTTGGTTTGTTTATTATATCTTCTGAAACTTTCCTTCAAAATCATTTCGAATTATTTTTATTGAGATGATAATTTATAAACAAACATATTTTTTCAGCTTTATGCTTAAGGGCGGTGTGAAAATCAAAACACTTTAATCTTTTGCTTTTCAGTCTAAATAAATTCTGTGTTATTTTTAAATCTAAAATTGACTAGTATAAATAACATAAAAGTAATTGCTTATGTTTTCTGGAATTGTTTTTTGTTTGACACAGTATATGTTGAGGCAAATAATTATCCAGAGAGTGGTCATTCTAGCTTTCCCAGTAGGCATATTAGAAATCATAAGATCGATGAAAAACAGTGTTGAAATAATACAGAGTTACAAAGTTTCTACTCCATCCTCTTAATTTCACATAATCCTAAAGTTTTGTTCAATTTTTCCCAAAGTTATTACTTTTCAGCTTTTTTTTTACTTTATTTTTTTTATACATATAGAATTGACGTCTTCTTATTACGATAATTTTCTTAATAGTCCTCCCCCCATACAAACTTGTTATAGTATTTATTCCTTGTGTTACAATGCATGATTGGTGCTAAATGATCCAATCACTGTAAAATGTAAATAAATTAATATTTTTATCCCTCTAGGAAAAAAAAACTAGACTGTGGTATTTCAAAATTTAGAAGAATTATAAATTGATTTTGTTGTTTATTTTTAATTACTGTTTAATAATAATAATAATAATAATAATAATAATAATAATAATAATAATAATAATGATGATAATAATAATAATAATAATAATAATAATAATAATAATAATAATAATAATGATGATGATGATGATGATGATAATAATAATAATAATAATAATAATAATAATAATAATAATAATAATAATAATAATAATAATAATAATAATAATAATAATAATGTGTTAAATATTTTCATACTTCCAAATTGGTTTAATACTATTAAAATATTATTTGAAATAGCTGCCACTGGGATTTATGATAAAATGTTTAAGAGATAATATCCACTCTATTAGGTTTTCCAGTGCATTACTAGCAGTCCAAATCATCATCACTTTCAGGATCTTTATGGGTGATCTTTTGTTTAATTGGAAAATCTATAACCCAACAAGTATTTCAATTTATAACTGATTTTTACACACTGATTTTCAATATATTAATAAATTATTACTAACTAAAATCATTAATGACATTTATCCATACTGGGTTACTGACATTCAGCCTTATCTTTGTGATTATATATATGTGCTTCTAATCTGGGGGTTGCAACAGAATCAAACCCATAGATTTCTCCTATGTCATGTCCTATGGATAGTTGAGTATTCCAGGAACTTTTTTATATAAAATGGCCTCTGTGCATTGGTGATTCCAGTATACATGGCCCATTCTATGCCTAACCACTTTTCTCTAAGCACCGCTCTAAAAAGGGGGTCCTAGATTTCATTTCTTGTCCAAAAGCATGACCTTATCTTTGATTTATCCACCATTATTTTAGTACTGCCACTTCTTAGTTTATTTGTTTTGCTTCATGACCCAGTTTTCATGTTATAATATATAAAATTGTGCTCTGCTCATATATATATATATATTGTGCCCTTTTCTATAGGTCAATGATGGTTATAAATGGTCAATTACTAAAAAATTTTAAAATTAATATTATATAGTATTTATAATTATGAACTGTGATTAAGTAGTAAAAGATTAATGTAATATATTTAATAATAAGTATTGTGATGGTGGGAATTGTATCTAGTTTTATATTTTCTAAATTATTTTCCAAAATTTTATATAATCATTTTAAATAATATAAGTAGCAAATTTATTAAGACAGATAAAACTAGACTAAACATCGGAAATGTCTACGTGACTGTCTGGAATATTCTATGTATAAGCACTAGTTTAAATTAATACTAACAATTAAAATATATAAATAGTATATTATGGAACTGGATGGAATTGTCACACATCATAATAAAAAATAAGTATTATACATTTTTATTAATTATTGTTTTGAAATTATTTTAAAAGATAGTTAAATTGTGATAGATAATAATTAATTTAAAAATAATAATAGGTTAATATTTAGGTCTATTATGTCATGATTTTAAAACTTTAGAAATTGTCTATAAACCAAAGTAGGGATTGACCAATAAAAAGATAGATCTTGGCAGACAACAGAAATCGCGCCAATTAATTGTATAAACTAGGAGAACAAAAATGTGTTGACTCCAGAGCAGAGATAAAATTTTAAGCTCTTTAAAATTTCTTTCTTTCTTCAATTTATTAGTCAATTTTATTATAACTTTAATAATATATTTGAAAGAAACTAACTGACAATTTAAAATCTTCCGAAGAGAATCTAAGAATAAATTTCTGAAAAAGTTCTCATAATAATGTTTCACTAACTCCACAGTAACCTGCCAGTGGATTCTATTAAAATATAATCTGAATTTTCAATAAAAAATGGATAGATTCTTAAAACCAAGTTATAAGTTTTATAATATTCCAAAAATGTTAATGTTATTCGTTGATATAGTTTGTATAGCGTATTACTATAAAAACTGCTTTCGTGCGTATAAAATTAATGAAAGGACATTGTGCACAAAGTTAATGAATATAATGGAAAATAAAAATAAATATGATTCGTATAAGAAGAAATGGACAAAAAGAATTTTATGAATTGCTTTCTTTAAGATGACTTGAGCAAATACTCCAGAAATAGTTAAAGATTGAAAATGTTGTATATAAAATAATAATGAATAAAAGTGAAATTTACCAAGAAAAATACTTGCCTAAAGAAGAAAAAATATTTTACAGAGAAATAAATATAAAATATTGGATCCATGGAAAAATGCAATTGGTACCGTAATTATTAGATAATTGTAGTTCAGTTAGAAATAAAGATGCATCAACGCGCCAAGGTAATATTCACCCGAACATTAAAAACTTCGTGGGATAACTAAATAAATGTTTTTTTTTAATAATTTTGAATTAAACATTGAAACTAAAGATTGTCTAAACAGTTTACTAAATGAACTAATTTATTTAAAACTTTAATAATCAGTAAGGAGAACATTCGGACAAAGGAACAAATAATAAATATTATGGGACTAACCAAGATTTACCACCAGAAAAATATGTGATTATGGTTTAAATTATTTTCTTTATTAATCTAAGTTAAACATTAAGTTTTAGATAGCAATAGGGAAACAAATACATTAATTTGCAATATAACCTTATATAAAATAATATGTTGTGATTTTGAATGTTCAAATAAAATTGTATGTGTGTGGAAATTTTGTATGTTTGCGATGCTCGAGGAGAAAGAAACCTACTATGAACTCTAATAGGATGGTAAAGATTATTTTGGTACATTTTATGGTTATTAATGATATAATGTATGTTTTATTTATTTAGATCAGCTGTGAATCGAATGAATGTAATGCAAAGTTTTATTGTTATAGTCATTATAAAACGCATTTTGAAAAACAACACTCTAAAACACTTTGAGATGTAATTAGATTTTTTAAAAATATGCATACGATAATCATTTTATGTGTTATTAATATAGTTCAATATAACCGATGGTTATGTCGTATTTTCTGTTAAATTTTCCGATTAGGATATTTAAATGTTATTTTAATAAAACGTAGATGTCGAACCTACAGTGTAATAAAGCAAGACAAATTGTTCTTATGGAATAGGGAAAGGTTTTATATTAGTGAATTTTGTTTATTGTTTTAAAAGGTAGTTAGTTTTATCGATGTTGGATACAGTAAAAATCTTGAGAGATAGTTTGGGTAGTGACTTGGTAGTACGTGGAGATTCGGAAACCAAGAGGATGTATTAAAAAACTAGGATGCTACAGGGAATGAAATAATAAGTAGTTTTAGATGGTAATCAGCGTAGTTAACAAAGCCCTATGACTGTTACACATGTTGTCATGGACAGTGGTATTTTTATATTTCTTGTGAATTGTATTAGATGTTTGGTAAAGCTGAATAAATAGCTGCCACATCATGCTTATCGCCAGGGTTATCAGACAATGAATGTCGTCCCTATTCACACTGTTCCATACATTTTGAAGTATATAGTTTGATAAGTTATCTATCTATCTTCCCGATATCCTATACATCTTTCGCTATCTTTATCTGTATTTCTTGCAACTACATCGTTATTTGATAAGTATATTGAAAAGAAACAATAGATATTTTTAGAATGTATGTCATGCTGTTATTTGAAATAAGAATGGTTAAGTATTAACAAATAGTAGATTATGATTATTGGAAGAAAGATGCAGATATCCTAAGAAAGGAAGGAGTCAGAGAATTATTTTAATTTTTAAGAAATGAACTATAATTTTATAAAAATATACCCAAATAGAAATATACAAAAATATTAAAAATGATTTAACGTTTTCTTATTGTTGATTATATTTAAAAATATAAGTATTGCATATTTAAAGAATGTAATAACATTCAATAATTATAGTATATGTGAAACTAAAACAGGTGATAGTTAAACCCATGTTATGGCATTATACATGAGTATGGCTTATGGGATAAATGTATTAGAGTTTATGAGCATTAGAGAACAAACGTTATAGGTAATCATAATATTTGAACAATATGCAGAGTGACTTATATAGAGTTACAAGAAAATGTAATTTTTTTTTTTAAGGGGAAAAACCATATTGATTGTAAATTTATAATGTTTATAAATGATGTTTATCCACATATATAATTTATAATACGGAAACTCTAATATTAAAAGGTAAGAATAGTATTACCCATAAAATAGTTAAAATAAGTAATATAATAAACCTAATGAGAAATAAATAAATAACTTATAAAAGGTATAATAATTTAAATTAACTATAAAAGAAATTTAAAAATGTATAATTCAACTATTGTAGCGGAAAGAAAAACTGAGGATATCCCTTGTAAATAAATGTAAATAGATTTGTTTGTTTTATCTTAATTTTGATTGTTGTTAATAAAATTCTAAAATTTGTTTATTAAAACTTGTGTCTGAGTTTTGTTTTCTCTACATCATTGCATAAATTCATAGGGTATGTTTACCATCATTAAACTAAGTATATAATTGTTTGCACAAAATACAAATAGAGAAGTATATTTAATCTTAAATATTTATTGATGTTTTTTGTAATTGAATAATTATAAAATTGCATTGCGTTATTGGTCATAAATCCATTGTCATAATATTTTGCTAAATTATATGCTACTAGTTGCCACTTGCTTCATTTATCAGATTATCTAAACACTGCCACTTACTAATTTATTTTATTACTTAAAGATAAAAAAGGAGGATATTAGATTATTAACTAATTTATTACGGTTATAAATTTGCGATAAAAGAAAGCTGTACTAGTTAGATTAAACAATGAAGATTGTGATTATTATTATTATTGTTTTATTATTAATCTAATTTCAGAGTAGTAAATTATGACACAAAATCCCTTATCATATTTTGCTACCTTATTTTAATTTAACCTTGAAAAAATTTAAGAACCTGAGATTATTTCATTTGAGCTAGATAATTACTATTGTTGTTATTATAGATAAAAGATTAATACTTTAATTGTTAAATGAGTCTTAGTGATTAGAAGTTGCAGAAGTCATAAGAATACTATGTAGTTATTATATGTAATAGTAATATAAGGGGGGGATAGTGTTCTTATGCCATTGAGGTGGTATCCTAGGGGATATTATCTCAATGTAATCTACTTTGTCACCCTTATTTCCACTTCTAGTCTCATGAATTATAGAATAGTTATTTGAGTTAGTCTAAAACAGAACCTAAGTTAATTTTAAGAAACCTGAGCTAGTAAAGCATTTAATTGAATATCTCATTAATTATTAGAGCTAGAACCCGGTGAGGCGATTTCACTATGTTATATTATTTATTTTGGGGGAAGTGGAGGACACATATACACGTAATTACATGTAGGGTGAGAGGGTAGATTGTGGCGTAACGTGGTGGGCTCGAGGTGTACATAGTTACACAACATAGGTAGAGGTTAGAATATATATATATATGCCAAATACCACTAGTTTCATTAATCATGTTTTTTCAGTCATATTATACAATCCCACCATTGTAATTTATTATTTCTGTATTTAAGAGCATATGCTTTGGGAAAAAATCAACTGTTCTATCTTTTAAATGTTAATTAAAAGAAGTTTTAATAAATATTTTGTCATGCAATCAAATATAATTTTTCAAATGTATTTTACTCATTTTCATGACCTCAATTGCATGAAAACAGTTTTTTTATATTTGTAATGAATCTTGGAATGCTCCTTGAAATAATGTTAATCACTGCATTTTAGAACTGTATACCCAAAGTGTTAATAACAATTTATGTAATCTTTTTAATAATTGATTCGCATCTTAATACCATACCCCCAAAGATGTGTGTTAGTGTATATATATACTATTAGTTGATAAAAGAGCATATGAGAATCCTTTGTGTGAATTCCAATATGTAATTATCTACCATTTGGTAGACCACTCATTCACATAAACACTAATGTATATAATTATATCATTATATTAAACTATTTTTTATTGTCTAACTTGTTTGAGTAGTTCAAATTCCTGTTTCTCCACATCCACACATACAATCATGTGTATGTTTATGTTAGTTAAGTTACAATGTAGTTAGTAAATAAGTTTCATTGTCTTCTCTGCTCTGCAAGTGGGTCAGACTTTACACTAAATTTATGTTATTCATTAGATGTTTGATCTGCAGCTTGGTGAATGGGTTCAAATCCAGGTTGGTCACTAATCTAAATCTTGGGCTTGTTCAGGCTTGAAATACATTTTTGGGTTCCCACTCATGTTAGATGGATCAACATGTTTTGACTGGTACAGTATGTAAATTATATTATGTAAATCACATCATAACAACCAAAGCATAATTGTCAATGTAATCTCATTAAATAATAAATAAAAAAATGGTTCACTTAATATCTTCATCTAGAATATTTAAATAGCCAACAAGTGAAAATGATTGAAAGTGAGGGAGATTATACATGACTAGAAGGTTTAAGCAAATTCTATTCAAAAAATAAAAATTATGGTTCGAAGATAGAGTAATAGATTATAATTTGTAAAACCAAGCAAATAAAATATGTAATGATAATATTGTATATCAATAGTCAACTGGTTTTCATATGTAAATAACATCCCACTAGCCAATGCATAAATAAACCAATTGAATATTAGCAATATATTGTCAAGGTAATGCAAGACAATAAGTATTTCCAATTATTTTGGCTGTTTAACACTGTAACAAAGTTCTCCGGTCTAAATTATTACTGGCTTCAAGTCACTCAAATTCCATCACCGTAAAGATTTTATGTCTTTTTAAAGGTTAAAAAAAGTTCTGTAAGATTCTGCCCTCTCTTGAATTATTTTACAAATAAAAAAATCAATAATATTCAAATTTTAGGTTAACAATGGAAGAGGGCAGTTCGTTCTTGACACTGATTGGTTGTTAACTGTAGAAAACAAAGAAAACCAATTGTCAATAATTTTTACCACTACAATTTCTTTTGTTTCATTTCAAAAGTGATAAACGGATGTTTTAGACCATTCTAAAAGTATTTTTTGACATATTATAAATTATTTTGATAAAATATGATAAAAATAAAATTATTATAGAAAAATAGTTGAGATTTTAGTAAAAATTATTTACTTTTCCGCAATGTAAAATTAAGAAAGAAATCACTAATGTCAGCAACACTTTTTAGTTGGTTACTAATGTTCATTTTAGATTCATTTTAAATTTGCTGCAATCGAATATTTTTATAATTATAAATAAAAATTTATTTTTGAAAAAAACTTTTGTTCACTTTCATAACTTGACAAATTATTAATATACTTATTACAAATGAAACTAAAGTAAATATAGTATTATACGATGAATATATTTTTACAGCTGAGTTTGTGAATTGACCAATTAAAAGTTTAGAGTTTTACCTCACTCAGCCAATAAAATTAATTGTCACCATAGGAATAGAATTTATTTAAAACTTTTGGTCACAGTTTTTAAATCTCAATTTGTTGTAGTCATATGCTCTCATTCATTGTCTAGACCATGATAATAAATGGAACTATTTATTTTTATTGAAGTTGAATTGATGACAGTTTGCTTGTATTTGGTTCATTTCTTAAAGTCTTGGCTATTGCATGTATTTAGACATTATTATACTTAGAATATTGAGGAGGTATTTTTTTGAAAATTTTTAAAAATGGTTATTTATTAATTTGTTTTTCATCGGGTACTTTTTCTTGTTGAAATGAGTTAATATAATGTAAAGTTTGTAGGAAGATTTCATCTTAATTTGTTTCATAATTTCACTCACTGTCTATTTAAACATTTTAGATCAGAATAATAAAATGAATTATTTATTATCTATTGAGGTTGACTGGACAATAGATTATTTATATTCTATTATTAGTTTATTTAAGCTTAACTGTTTGTGACAGTAATATCCCACTGACTAGCAAAGATATAAACATGAAATAGTTAAGACAAATGGATGATAAAGTAAAACACAACAAGCCGGCTGATGCTATGACACATGAGAAAAAAAAAGTAAAACATGAGAATCAATAATCAGTGATTTTACATAGGGCACAAAAAGGTTTTAAAATAAAATATACCTTATCTATATCATACATGTAAAAATATTTACTATTTAAAAGCAGTAAAAGTACATTTTAAACAGCTAAGGCAATAAAATGGTTTTCATAATATTAAACCTAAGTTGAATACTGTTGAACTATTATGGTGGTAAAATTAATCATCATCGTAATTAAATTTATTAGAAGAGAGTCATATTTAAATGCATGTTAATGATTATAATTTAAATTCTTAATGTAAAAAAGCTACACTTTTAATAGATTAGAATAAAAATTATTCACATTTAATAAAAAAAATTATGCAAACCTATTATATATTTTATAATTTAAGTATAATACACTCATTATAGAGATCTACTTTATACAAAATGAATAATAAATGTAATAAATATGATTACACACAACTATAGAAAAACTTATTATTTCTATAAATTAAATATGCCTTACCATTTTTGAAAATTATGGCATTTTCATATTCATACAAGATGCAATAGAATAATAATGGAGACATGAGTATAATTATATATATTGATGAGATATAATTTTTTCTAAATTTCATGTTACTTATTTAAATTAGGCGAGTCTTTACTGTTGATAGCATTTGGGTTGTTGACTATATAGCAAGTCTTCCTGATTTTTCTCTGAATTATTTCTTTCAATGTATTGAATGGCTGTTGGAGAAAGAGTAAATTGGTGTCCTGTTACTTTTTCATGTTCTGACTCATATGAGGCTCTTTTATATAAATATTAGTGTTGGGGAAGGCATGTAGACAAGACTGCTAATGATTTCTCATAATAAATTGATTTTCATCCAGTTTGAAAGCATTTAATTTTTATAAATGATGTTGTGGTAAGTTCAGGTTTAATTCTTAGTTTGAAATTCTTCATTAGTCTATTAGTCAAAGGGGATGTGTGAAAAGCAAGGTGACAAAATGAAGACAATGTTTTATTAAAGGTTTTTTTTAAAAGTAGGTAAGAATAGTAGAATCTCAAAACTCCTCATCAGCAGGAGAATTAGAATTTAATTTGCTGTAAAATTGAATTATTTTCCTTTATAAACCAGTATGTTTAAATCCAACTAATATTAAATGTTTAATGTGTAAGTCTATGTTTCCCTTGCAGAATGCTTCATATTTACATAAACCATAGTTCTGGAATAGAAAGGATGATAGACTCATTAGTATATGAAATCAAGGTACAGTTGAGTCTAGATGCATGAACCCACAAGTTTTAAGCAGTTTAATGTACATATAATAATCCAATGAGCTAATGTTTTTTTGTATGATCAGATCTAAGTATTTGACATAATGGGGTGAGTATTCCTATTCTATTGAAAGCACAAAATGTAAAGAACTTTGGAAATTTGCTTTAATATTTTTAATTGAATATCCTGCTGCAGTGGTAAAAATTTCATCTATCAAACATGTATATATGAGTTCCAGAATGTGTATGATATGCGAAGGAACACTATTTTCAAAGTGTTTTAAATAGAGGCTAGAAATGATGCTGCTGAGGGAAAGACTCATAGGCCATCCATCAGTCATATTATATGATTGGTTGTTTAAGGTGTCTATGATGTTTTATCTAGCCAAGATAGAAATGCAATTACGAACTCTATGGAAAGCTGATGGCAGTTTTGTATTATTGATTCAGCTTTAATTAGCTTGATAGATAATTTTTATTGACTGAGCCTTATAACTCAGTTATGTCCAGTGAAGCTATTTTATGTGTTGGACTGAGTTTTTCATGCTTAATGCAAACAATGAAGTCAAAAACAAGGATTATTCTCTGTGCATAAAACTGCTTGAAATTCATGTGCTCATGCAACCAGTCTCAACTGTATCTCAATATCACAAACTGGACAGTCTATCCTTTTTATTCCAGAACCGTGCCCTATGTAAGAAAGACATATCCCATAAGGAAAACATAGACTTATACATTAAACCTTATCAGTTAGATTTAAACATGGAAAATTAAATTATATTCCCCTCCTCCTTTGATGGTAGACCATGGCTTCTTCTACCATTCATACCTATCTTAACAAAAATTTTTGATAAAACATTCTCCTCAACTTATTGCTTGCCCCCCCGCCCCCATTGACGAATATATTACTGATTAATTCCAAAGATAGAGTTAAACCTGAATTTGTCCTTAGCATCTTTTACAAAATTAAATGCCCCCATTCTGGATGTCAATCAATCTACTATCGGGAATCCCAATCATCATTGTCTATAAGTCTTTCCTAGCACTGAGATTTATACATAATGGCCTCAGACAAGCCATAACATAGCTATATATTCCTTAAGCACCAAAAGATAACAAAACATCATTTTATTCCCTCATCCACAACTATTCAATACATTGAAAGAAATGATTTAAAGTGAAATCTCAGGGAAGCTTGCTATATAGTCCATAGGACGAATGCTATCAATAGTAGAGATTCATCTTTCCCCCTCCAAAACATGGGAAGTTCTTATTTAAATAAGTAACATCGAATTTAAATAAATTTAAAGCTCATCAAATATATATAATGACACTCATCTCTTCACTATTATTCTATTTCATTTAGCTATGAATATGAGAACGCATTAAGTTCTCAAAAGTGCAAAGCAGTATTTAATTTATCAAAATAACAAACTTCTCTATAGTTGCGTATAAGTGCACTTATTACGTTTATTACATTCTGTATAAAAGAAATATAATCATTCATATATAATCATTCATGTTATTACAAAAGAAATAAATGGTTGTGTGTGGGTTTACAAGTCTTTATATAACAAGTTTAAAATAATTTATAATGATAGAACAAATCTGTAATTAAAATATAATACGTTAAATTTTATTTTAAAATAATTAAACATTAATATCAAAGTAAATAAAGTTACTTCTTGGTTTATAATGTTAATATAAAAATTAAAAAAATGTTAGAATGTAAGATATTTAAATTTTATTAATAAAACATAAGATATTTAAATTTTATTCATTTATTATTAAATATTTTTTTTTGTATTTGTTAAAATTTTGAAATAGAAGAAATTACCACGTGACTTTTGTTTTAGCTACTAGAAAAAAACAACAATAAAAAGATTTAAAGAGAATCATATATATTTCATGTTTTCATGTTTAAAAATTAAAAGTTTAATAGATCTTAATTTAACATTTACAAAGATTACTTTTTCCAGTTTGTAACTCTTAACAAAAACTTTTCTCTTAGACACAAAATGGGTGCTTAGTTGGTCATTAGTTTCCATCCTACTTAAAGAGAAATCTGAGTTAGTTTTGTCCCTTAACATAACATAGATCCAAATATAATCTATTAAATTATTTATCAACCTACAAGTCCTGAACTGTACTGGAATGGTTTATCATCAATGACTACAAAACACTCATTATTTGTCCATAAAGAATTGTTATGCTACATAAAGGCTATAAACAATCGGCTTCATAAGCAGAACTATTTTTTAAACAGCTAAATGAACTCCATTCAGCGTCCAATGAAAAACAATTGTCACAAAAATATTTTTTAATTATTAAAACCCCTCAATTTTTTTTGGTCACATGCAAAATAATTACAAAATAAATAGATTTTTTGTAAGTACTGTAAAAGTCAAGTTAAACAAAAAATGTAAAACAACAAATTAATGTTATATATAACTACAAAATGGGGAAAACAAAATCAATAATAGTGTCATTGTAATGACTCAAAGTACAATATGGTAGATGTAGTCATGACTGAAAGATTATTTGTTAAGTGCCAATAATTACTCAAAATGAAATAGATATTGGTGAATTGATAGTTCCATAGAGAATTACTTTTGTTATTAATTGTATCACATAATTCTAATGTCAGCTGTAAATTATCTTTTAATTAAATCTAAGTATTCTTTTATTGAAATATATATTATTTACTATGAACATATAATAACAGGAAAAAAACTATCCATACCGTATTGCCACTCAATGCAGGCCAGAGTAATCAATGGATGGCAGAAAGCATGTGCATAAAATCCGCATGTTGTACGTACTCATACAATATCCCCAGTCTATTTTCTGGCTTGAGGCCTTTGTCAGTGAGGAGCCTTATATCTAAGAGCACTACACCTAGATCTTAAGATCTATTACAACCCTCCAGCAGTCACCTTTTATCTCTACTTAACTACAAAACTATGAGTCTTAAATTGGAAACACAATAATATGAAATAATAAGCATAAGAAATGGTGATCGTGTGAGATTTATTGGATTAACATACAATAACATTGTGTCCTAATTTTTAAGATAGAGTTTGATATTATTCATTAATATTGCACATTAATATTTTTAAGAATATAAATTCAGAACTAATATTATTATAAAAATCTAATTCAGGAAACAAGCAAGTCCAAAGTTCATTATTCAGAAAATTTTCAAGTAAGATCTTCAAAGAATCATTTACACAACTGGTAAATGATGTTGTCTACAGGTTTGTTTAAATGATTCTTTGGAAATTTTTGTGTCTTGTCTTAGTAGGTATTAGGACACATTTCTTCTTTGAAATAGGTTTATATTATTAGTGCTAGACATTTGATAAGCTGTAAAAATATTTGCATGTTGATTAAAACATTAAAATCATTAATATATTGGAATTATAAATATACACAGGGTTGAATAATCTAAATATGTGTGCTTGTTTAATCCAATCAAGATATACCTAGTCTCTTGTAAAATTTTATTTCATTTATAGATAACAAAATTTTTATTTTAATTAGCATGTACTTCAAATAGTTTAAATTAATAATAAAAAAATAATAACTTAATTAAAATGACATATTAGAAATTAAATGTTAAATTATGTTCACAGTAAAAAACAAATTTTATACAAAAACTTATTTTCATCAAACACTAATTATTATCCATAAATATATTAATAAAAACTTGATAATATTTTATGGCTAATATTTTATCAAAAACTAAAACTTATATTTGTCATTTCTTTATAAATTAAAAAATAATTTGTATAGTTTTTTTATATTCTATTGGATGGATAGAACCTTAATATATACATCAATATTTAGATACTCAGTAATCTTTAAAATATTTTTGTAAAACATTATTCATTGTGAGACATAGAAAAAATGCAAATTATTGGAGTTTTTTAACAAAATCAATCCAACTGAGTCTCAGAAATTTTCTGATTGATCTAGTGAAATAAAAATTTGGGGACTAATGCACAAGTAGTAAACAAAACACAAAAATAATATGATGGAAAGTATTTAACTTGAGCAAGAAAATATTAGTTCATTTGTAATTTCAAGCTGTGTTTTAATTAGTTTGATTGGATATGTCTTTTGAAATGTGATATATCTCCTATAGTTGTACACCCAACATATATACAAATTTATTATCAAACAGGTTCTTAAAGTTATGTAACTTATTGCAGGTAAAAATCCTAAGCATTGCATAAACTTTCTCTGTTAAAATTCATGTGATCTAATACTAAAAGTGGCAATTTCAACATAAGAGCTTAATAAAACTACAATGGTGAAATAAGGATGTGAATTAGATCATAAAAAATTTTGAATTTGGGAGAAGTATAATAAAGTAACAGAATATAATGTTTTAACACAATATTGAGTTCAATAGATTGGAGCTGAGAAATAAATTACTGTGAAACAGAGTAAATTGGTTGAGAGTTTTATATAGAAAATTATTTTTTGGGACTATTAATATTATTGTGAGATGAAATGTTTACAGATATATTTTAAGATGTTTTGATATAAAGAGTCACTATATTAAAGGATGTAATATTATGTGATTTTACACTGTCACTAAAAATACTTGTGAAACTCACATAAGTTATTAGATGGTATAGAACTACTTTTATCAGGATTTATGTCAAACAGAGTTACCATTTTTTCTGGCATATATTTTTATTTACTATAGGATTAATTGTTGGATGATTAGACAAATATTTATATAAAATTACAAAAAATGAAAATAATTTATGGAGTTCATTATTATTTATCAATTGCTTTTGGTGAATTTAATTTGTAAACATGACAAGTTACTAGACTGGGATCGGGAACTTAAAGATAATAGATTTGCTCCTACAACATTTCAAGGGAAGATGTTAACAAATAAATTTCAATAACTTCACCACAACAATATAAAAAATGCAATTAATTAATACTTTATTGTTTACAAAATCTCATCTCCACCATAAGTTTTACTTAACATCTTCATCTATAAGTCATCATGTGACAGCATTATTAATCACAAATATCTCAGATATCTCTTTGAGTATACGATACCATTATTATTTCTGTATTATTTTAGTCTGCTATAAAAATAAAATTTTATAAATTGGGCCCTAAAAATGAGGAACAAAAAGCCAAACTTTGCATGACTAATTTAATAAAATATCAGTTCCAACATAGGACACAAAAATATAACCTCTGTATAAAAAAAAACAACTAAAAAATACAACCGATGCATATGGAGCGATTTTCTGATTTTTATTTGAAATATGTAGTAATAGCAATGGAAATTTTGAAAAATGTGAGGCATTACTAATGAATGGCATTGATTAATACATTGTCACATAAATGCTTTAAAAATAACTCCTACACATAGAAACCTTATTTTAAGTATTGCTCCTTAAGAAACTGCATTCTAACCATACTAAATAAGTACTCAAGAGATAAAATAAATGAAGAAAACTTTATAAAACTAATATATTTCCAAGTGTATTAGAATAAATTTTAATTATGGACAAAATACAAAAGCCTTTTCAAAAATTATAAATAAAGATTCAGAGAAAGATATGAGTTAAAAATAATATAGATAATATCAATTATATAAAATAATAAATAATAATAAGTAGTCAGAAAGACTTGGTAAATAAAGAAGCTGTGAAATTGATTTATGGATGAGATTGGCTGTTAAAATGATAATATTGATGTCTGGATTTTAACCATTTATAATAAGATACCGATACAGTATATATATATATATATATATATATACAAGTATAGGGTATATATTTAAGCTAAATGTAATTAGAGAATTTGAGCTCAGACTTTCAAGCTACTTTTAGTTATCCACTCCATACTTGACCACATGTGGAAAACATAAATGATCTCCAATATATGTATTGTGTGTCCTTCATCAGATTTTCAATGATATGGATGGCTGAAGAGTTTGAGAATGGAGAACACTGAAGCCTGAACTGTGCACTGTTTATATATATGTGAGGGCAGATGATGATTCAACCAATGCTGGTTTAGCACAGAATACATATATTGGAGATATATTTTTCACACGTATATGGTCATTTGTATTCATTGTATGAGATGGAGTGGATGACTAAAAGAGGCTTGAAAGTCTGGGGTCTAATTATATATATATATATATATATATATATATTTATTACTATATATATATATATATATATATATATAGTAATAAAATCAAGTCATATATCACCAACTTAAAATCTCTATCTAGAAACTATCCCCATCTTCAATCCAGTTTCAAGATATTGGCTATCCTCAGTGAGATGCTAGGATATATCAGACATTAGGTCTAAAATACCAACTCAAAGCCAGTACTTATCTTATACTTAACAATTAAGTAGAAAATGTGAAATTTTTATTCATCTATATGTCTTCAAATACAGCTATCTAGCTTAAATACCTATATTGTTCTGAAAAATTTTCAGCTACATACTATATAAATAGCCATACCAATATAACATCACTTAAATAGTAAATGAAACTCATCATATATATCACATGACTAACACTTGTAATTATAAACTAAAATAATGAGTGTGTTAATAGTGCTAACAAGCTTTATTGATAAATGCCACAAGAGAAGCATTTAAAATCTCTATCTAAAGACTATCCCCATCCTCAAACCTGTTTCAAGTTATAAGTTATCCCCAATGAGGATTTCAGATTTTCTACTTAAAAGTTATGTATCAGATAATTGCTGGATTTAAGTTGGTATTTTAGATCTAGTGTCTGAAATATCCTAACACCTCACTGAGGATATGCAATAGCTTAAAACTGGTTTGAGGATGGGATTAGTTTCTAGATAAAGATTTTAAATGCTTCTCTTGTGGCATTTATCAATAAAGGTTTTTAGAGCTATTAGCATATTCATTATTTAATTATTATTATTTTATATATATTATAATTTAATGTCTGTATTTCTTCAAAGCAATATAGGTAATTATATAATTGAATATTTATAAATTCAGTAATCAGATATATTTTAAAATTTTTATCCACTTAGAACATTTTCGACTACCTTTGTAGTCTTTGTCAATTAACATTTTGAAAAGTTAACCTTTTCATAATTCTGTGATCTTTACATTCGCTGCATGCATGTTAATTAAGTCATGTAATTGCAAAATAGATAATAATGTTTCAGCATCTATTTTTTATGACCATAATAATTTATGCATTTATGATTTTAACTTCAATTACAATAACATTAAAACATTGCAAATTGGAAAAAATAACAACAAAAGAAAACTAAAAGAAGCTATGCTAATTTTTAAATACAAACATGACTTAATTAACATGCAGGCAGCAAACATTAATATTACAGAATTGTGTGAAGATTAAGCCTTCAAAGTGTTAGTTGACAAAGACTATGAGGATAGTCAGTCAAAAGTGCTCCTAAGTAGATAAAATTTTTAAAATATATCTGATTACTGTATTTATAAATATTCAATTATATATATAATCATTAAAAGCCTAAAGCTAATCTAGTCAATGAAATAATTAAAATTAATCAGATTCACAACTTAAGCAGTACCTAGGCAAAGAAAATAAACTCTAAAGCACAATTAATGATTTCACAGGTACAAACATACTTCTCAAGTGTAAAATACTACAAGATAATAAAATTATACCAAATATTATCCAAAATTCCATTTACATATTACACATGTATTAATATTAACTTTTAAATAAGTTGCTTTAGAATCGTAAAATTTTAATAATATAGATTCTTTAATTTGTTTTTATTTAATTTCTTTCAAAAAAGATTACTTTAGTCTCATCAAAACTAATAAAAAAATTAAAGAATATTTATTATTAAAAATTTATGATTCTGAAGCAAATAACTTTTTTTTCCCCATATGTCAAAACATCAGCAAACCCTCAACAACTGCCTGCAAGCAACTGCTTGCAAGACAGCTGTGCTAACATCTTTGCTATCAACACTTGACAGCAATTAGCTTATTTAAAAGTTCTTTTTATATTAAGAGTCTGTGGAATGTAAGTGGAATTGTGGGTAATATTTAGAATAAATTTATTGTTATCTTGTAGTTATTTACACTTGATAAGACTGTTTGTAATAACAATGAAAACATTAGTTGTTTTTAGGGTTTATTTTCTTTAGCTAGTCTTGTTGAGTTGTAAATTTGAGATATTTTGATTATATATATGTTTTGATTATAATCATTATTATTTTAATGTTAATATTATAGTTGTGTTATCATTATTTAATAATATAAACTTTTGAAAGCTCAATAAAAATGTTCCTGCATTTTCTACATGCTTATAACCTATAATTCAAATTCTAGATTGACCACAATAATTTCTTTAGGTAACTGGCTATCCAAAATTAGCTAGCCATAAATATTTAGCTATTCTTAATGGGGAAGTTTAGAAAATCTGCAGTTAAGGTTGATAAGATGGTTTCTTAACTGGAACAAAAATGTTCTTAGATGTAAGAAGCAATGATCACTACTATTAAATGTTGAAGAAAATGTGTATGAGCAAAGATGTTTGTTAATTATAAAACTGTTTTGTTATATTTTATAACTGATCATTTTTGTGTTATGAGACACACTAATGCGTAGCACTTAACAATTTTAATAGTATTTATAGAAAATTTTCTAGTAAATAAATCCTAATATGAACATCACCTGATAGTAAATGATTTTTAGACACATATTGGAATAAAAATGTTCTCTCTCACACACACAGATGTGTGTACTATTTGCATTATATTACATTCATGTTATCTAATAGAGCAACATGAAATCTCATATCATAGTGATCAGTGCATTTATAGTCATGCCATATTCAGTGAGTTTGACATAGAATCATTATAGGACCACACCCACACGCACACACCCACAAAAGCCTAACTTAAAAAAAAGATTGCTTAGTTGTAACTTGATAAGTCATTTATTATTTGCCAGTAAAGGACATATATATATATATAATTTGGTCAGCTGAACATTGAAAAAATGATTGTAAATAGTAAAGAACATTGGTAATACTATAATTTGATTTTTTTATTCCTACTGGTGCTAAAAAAATGCTTTACCTTAAAAAAAAAATTATTTAAATTATTTTAAATTCTATTTAATTTCTGGTTTTAAGTAGCTAAATAATAAATCATCATAGCTTAGCAGTATAGACTGGAAAGTCCTATAAGATCTCTCCTTTTAATATTTTAAGATCAGATGTAACTATGAGAAATGAGAAATTCAATATGGTCATGCATTTATTAGTAAATAAAACAAAAATAATTTTTCTAATAAATAATAATTACTAAAGCTTTAAAAATAGATTCTATAGAGCATACACACACACATTGTATAATTTTTCTAATTAAAGAAAAGTTTGAACAGCAAATCATAAAACCTATTTTATAAATCTTGGTTATGAATTTGGTTTGCCTAATTTAAATTATTGCCTTATGTTTAAAAGTCCTCTAATGTCTAGATAAGACAGTAATTGTCATAACAACCGTCAATCAACTAGTCTTACACAATAATTGATATGTTAAATATAGTTTCTCAATAATATACGTTGTAATTAAATCTAAAGATGGATTAGATCATATTACTTCATACATTATAATAATAGAATACATTAAATTTAAACTTATTAACCTTTTGTTTAAACAAACACGTTTTTTAATTAATAATATTACTCGACATAACTATATATATGTTTAAACGGACCAATTTATTTTTAATGTAAGTGACTTTCAATATAATTAAAATTTGAAGCAAAAGAAAATTATATGTACTTTAATTATCATTAAAAACATTTTTAACAATAATAAGATATATAAATAAAACAATGAAATAATTTTTAATAATAAAAAAAACTGTAGCTTTTATACTTTAGTATAATAATGTAATCAGATCCTGTTATAGCAATATAAAAGAGATTGGCTAAATCAATGATTACTAATGTTATGATGGATACTATTCGCTCACATAGCATATTTGAGAGCAAGAAAAGCTCTATTTTTAATATATATATATATATCATAATAACTTTAGCTATAAAAAAATATATATATAAAAAAATAAGGTGAACATCTGAGTTTAATAAAACTACGAGAGATCTAATTGTATTAATTCAAATGCTTTTTAAAAATAACAACGAAATAAAATGTGCATAGGCTATGAAGAAATTTCCACATTAATAATTTCACTTTAAATGTTATGGAATAGATGAAACTTAGTTAATATAAATTAACAGAAGTCTGATGATAATGCCATATTTGTTATTTTGTTCAATTTTAGTTGTTTGAGATACATGTATATAAAAGTTGGATATTATAAATTAATTTGCATATATATATACTTATCATTTTATATTATATTACCTTTTATGTAAATTGATGAAAAATGATAATTTTGCTTGAGATATGAATCTAGAAATATTTTCACTAAATGTATGCATTTCAATGTATTAGTAGATGTTGCAGCGACCAATTATCTTCAATGTATACATGTTTAATTCTTAGCATTAAAACATAATTCTGAAACAGTGATGTCACATTGAAATATATTTAAACATATATTTTTTAGCAATAACAATGGCTATAAATATTTTTTTATGTTTAATAATTATATAAATTAATTTATATAAACACCTCCATAAAATTTACATGGAGGATAAATGGGAAATAATGTCACATTACAACTAATGATGATAAAGACCTACTCTTGATCAAGATAGCTTGGTATCTAGAAATATGTTTGTGAGTGTTTTAATCGAAATGTTAAATTCACTACTCTCAAAAAAAGGGTGGTGAGTGAAGGCCAAAGTCAAAACAATGCTATTTTTTTGAAATAAATGACATTTTTCTCTCATATTTAATTTATAATGGTCAGACGTTTTATCTGAAAATTCTGAAACATTTACATGAAGCAGTAAAATATAAATGTTCCATTTTGTGGCACACACAGAAGTTTAAGTTTCACCCTGCCAAAATGTCATTCCTCAAAGCATTGAGTGTAAAAACACTTTTTAATTAAACTCAGCAAGACCCAGTTTATCTATCAGCCATATTCATTTAATTTCACTTTGTGTAATTTTTATTTTATTTTTTGGAATAAAAAAATGCCTCTTTTTTTTTGCAGATAAATCATGTTGCAAAAAATTTCTGAACTTATTTAAAAAATGAAAAACATATTTAGACTAGTTTATTGCATCAAATGGAGAATAATTTAAAAGTGATTAAATTTATAGTACTTAAAAATAAACGTTCTTTTTCTTATAAAATTCCAGTTATTTATGGATACATATATATTTAATAATTAAAAAAAGATTTTATTCCATGCATACTTCTAATGTAAACGAGTCATTAAACAAGGCTCTTCTTAATTACATATTTTATAAATCATTATATATATATAATTACATTTTCTTCATTTATCTGTACAGACTTGTTTTTTTCTACTGTCATCTGTGTAATCTCAAAGTAATATTAGTCGTATCAGTTTATTTAATCGTTGGCTATGACCATTTTGTTTCTAAAGACACTATCTTACTTACAAGATATTCTAAATAATAATTATAGATATTTTTTTCTCTGTGAAGAAAATGAGTGATAATTTGATTAGTTTCATACACTTTAAGAATTTATTTTTCCAATTTATACAAGAGAATTTCCCAAATCATATCAAAAGTTTTGATTTATTTATTAACCGAGATGGATGTTTTATCAAAAGCAAACTTTATTAAACCAGAAAATAAATAAATAAATACATAATATTGTATGATAAAAACAATAAGCAAATAAAAGTTCAATAGGCAGAATCTGCCAAGTGTTAACAAGTAAATAAAAAAAAAAATAGAATAAAAATACAATTTTATATAAATATGTCTTTTCTAAAAAAAAAAAAAAAAGGTCATTTATAATCTTCAAATGTTAATAAGATCCCATGTGCTATTAAATAAATCTTAGGATGATATTCTATTGCCTCTTTTATCGTTCTGGATGTTTTATACATTTCTTATCTGCATATTTAGCAATTTTTTCTTTAAAAAAACCTTTGCTTTAAATCATTTTTTTAAAACCATGCAATTGGTACCATTTAGGAAATCTATCTTCTAAATCGTACTAGTCTGTTTTAAAAACTATACTTAAGATATAATTGCTCACGTTTAAATCATTTTTGTAAAAAAAAAAAAAACTTTGTTTTTACTTTGTCTTTGATCATGTAAATCTACAAACATTAATTGAATTTTCATTCCGTCTGGTTTTATTGCCTTTTCTGTACTTTCTTGATTTCACTAATCATATTTTTTCCCCCAGGCTATGAATAAAAGAGTGATTTTTGCAAAAAAAAAAAAAAACAAAACAAAACAATTTTAATACGTAAAATTCGAATGCGATCACCTAAAACCATACCATTATGACTTTGCAAACATTATAATGGCACTAAGAAACTTTTGGAATTGTTAAAAAAAAAAAAAAACATCTCAAAAATGGTTTCAAAATATTTATAAATCTGATGTAAATATATAGTGCATTTAAAACTATTGTTGTTAGAAACTTTAGTAATGTTACCTCGAAATTTTGTTATTCAAATAATATCAGCTATAAATAAATATATTCAAAATTTAGTCAAATTCATTGCCCGGGTCTATAAATGTCTTAATGACTAAGTCAGAATAAAAACTTTTTTTTCCTACAATATCGACTTTTCATTTAATTCATCTGTTTAACACTAAATACTATTTATATTAATTAGTTATTAAAAAGTTCAAAAAGTACGAATTATACAGCCTGGAGAGCATCAGGTAACTTTCCCCTAATAGTTTGCTCTATTTCTACAACTGTTGCTTTGATAACTATATAATGTTGGATATCATTATAATGATAATTTAATTAAATTTTATTTCATGTCTTTAATTTTGGTAATAGCTGAGACTCACAGAGATTATTTGTTTAATTTTAATCTTAAAAGTAATTGATGCTATACTCTTCATTAACTTGTTATTAAAAAAAAAATTTTTGATATTAAATTTATTGTTTTAATTTTGTAAGTTTTAATATTACTGTAAGATTTTTTTTTTTTTTTATTGTTTGTAGCTTCAGTATACTAATTAGGTAAATGATATTAAAAATATCAAATTATATTTTTAATTATTACTTAAAATTTATTCATTAAAAATCAGTCAACACTTAGACAATCCCAATATCAATAATAATCAACAAATTCAAACTGTTGCCAAGGCAACATATTTTTAATAATATTGTATTACAATATAATATTTTTAGCGTTTATAATCTCTGTTAAACTAAAATATTTCCACTTTCTATCTAGACTAAAAGTCATATATATATATATATATTTCAGAAACATTATTTTTTCATATCATGTCTATTTTAAACATATAAAAAACACCCTAATATTCTTAAACTATGGGTATTTACCTCTTGGATTATCCCTGTAATTTTTTCCTGTCTTCTTAATTTTAGCTAAAAATCAATTTATATGCCAAAAATTGCACTGCTGATTACTTTGGCCACGGTATGTATTTTTAAAAACTAAAAGGGTAATTAATATACTACGTTAATTTAAAATGTTTTTCTACTGATAAATAGATGTGATAATGAAATTGTTTTATATTCTTTATATTTTGTAAAGGTAATAAAATAATTTAGATGAAAACTATTTTATTCTGGAGTAATTTAAGTTATTAATAAGACAAATATTTGACATTTAAAATTTTCATACATTTGCCTAGGTTATTAAAAAGTCTAACTAAAAACTAAGTAATAATCATTTGTTATTATTATTTTTTAAAAAAACAAAAAAACAAAACGAGATTGAAAAAGAGAGGGAAAGTTTTATTTTCAAAATAAATTTCAATTACTAAAAAATAGAAAACATTAATATTTTTAAAACAATTAAAACTAAAGTAAAAAAAAAACAGTTTTTTTTTTTTTAAATTTTGCATATTACAGTTACAATGTAGTTTTTTTTATGCATAGACTCAATTTAAAGTTTGTCGAATCAAATCGGGAAAGTACTGCCATCTATTGACTGATATTTAAAAAAATATTTATTTACGAAATGAAATAATTATTTTTATACTCTTTTAATATAAATTATATTAAATATTATTGTTTTTTATTTTAATATTAGGAGATTATCTTAAATTATTTTTTCCAAGTAAAAAAAAAAAAAAAGTTACAGTTTTAATTTATTTATTTTTGTAGTGAAAGTAAAAAAAATAAAATATCACAGTTTTTAACTAAATACACCACTGACTGCAAGGCATTGTGTTTTCTAGTAAGTAAATAATAAAAAAGACGAAAGTATTAGGATGTACCAATCATGGTGGAAAGAAATTATGTGATATTTACCCTCATTCTACCTTTTAATTTAAAATATTAGATTTTCACTTATGGTTGTTCAACATGATTTGGTGTAGGATTAGCCTTAATGAGTATAGAGCTCAAGATCCGTGGATCATATCTGAGGTGTGCCACTTCGGATATTCCATCGTTCTTACAAACACTCTAATATTAAAACATTCAATTACATTCTAATTGGATAGTTAAATGTCTATAAGTTGGCTAGTTAAAATAAAAACTCCATGTCTATTGAGTAACATTTAAATTTAATCATCAGAATTCCAGCCCAGCAGGAGTTATCCTTGCATCAGGGATGATTATTACTGTCTGATTAAATTTGTTTGGTTTATTTCAAATTATATACTAAAATTATTTAACGATATAAATCAGTTCAAAATACAGCACATATTTGGTTTAATTATTCATGGGAATATTATATATAAATTTATCAATAACTTAGCTGATATCGTTTACTATATCACTTGCTTCAAACCATGGGTTTATATTTATCTCAGTTTCATAATGCTATATCACTTTTGTAGATATACTTTTATTGCTTCTGTTATTGAAATATTTATTTAAAATTATTTTATATTTGAACCGTATACTTTCAACATTTTGATCTATTTATGCATGTCATCTTCAGCAGCAATAATTACTCTTTAAAATAAAGGGAATATTTATTTTCTATTTTAAATATTATGAAAAAATTATAAAATGTGTGTCAATAAATAGGAAAAAAATAGTAATAATATCTCAGGTTGATAAAATCAAAATATACATTTATATCTATAAATAGGAATAAACAAATAATATTTATATGTGGCTAATTCTACATAAGTTGAATATATATGACTAACGTATGCTCTCTATAGTTTCAAAATAAATATACTAAATCTAATGTTATTTCAGAGTTTAAAATATTTAAGTGTGATAAGTAAGATTCTTAAAAATTATTATTCAATTATGTATCTTTATCATCGATATAATCAAATAACAAAGGAGATTTTGTTGTATCTCATTCATACTTTAATATAACTTAGCATTAATATTTAAATCATATATGCTAATATTAACTATAAATACCAATAACATTACTTCTAACGTCAGTGTACCTTTAAATAAACGTAATATGTAGTATCATTTGTTCTTAAAGTACCAATTAGATGATGAATGCAAAATTATGAAAGATGAAAGTTAGATAATTTAGTAAATAGAAAATCAATTTATTTACAAACAAAATATAATTATGGAATAAAAAATATAATTTTCTTATCAAAATCGATATCTAAAAATCTCCGATAATTTTTAAATATAAATTTATTCTAATGAATACTGCATTAAAATAAAATGTATATTGCATCAAGATGTGTTTTGGAACAAACACATTCATAAAAGAAGATTATTAAACCAAGAACTAAATAAAACTCATGTATTAATAAATTATTAAATAAGTGATGTAAAAATAAAGCTTTTTGATTTTTAGTATTGTACAGTCAGTCCTTCAAAATGGATATCTTTAGTACATACCTTGTATTCATTTTTTCAAAAATTATAAAATATTAACACTCTATAATCGAATTACATAAATACATGTGACATTATATTTCACCTGATTACTACAGGTTATGTTATTCTCTACTGGATGATTACACACTACTATAACAAGTATTTATGGCTATGGAGACTAAAACGCCTTTAACATTGATACATGTGATGTTGAAAAATATTTGTTTAGCCAGGCTTCTATTTATGAGTAAAATTATATCACACACTTGTTAGAAACTTCTCTCTACTAAATAAAAATATTATTTTACATATAAAATCTCATCACCAGGAATACAATACAAGTCGTCAAAATAGTCTTAATACAACTATTGATATACCTATATCTACAAAACTTTAGGATATCTTTCATTTTAAAATATGTTTAAACAACATAAATATAGATCTTTACACAAACTATTTAGATACCTTGGTACATTGGTATCATTCCTGCTGTGACATATTACTCTAGTGATGTGTTATTTTAAGTTTGTGTTATGTTTAAAATAATGCCTCCAAAAGAGGTGTGAATAACGATATTCAATAAAACTTGTCACAGTTTCTATGGAGGTGTTATTTTAAACATATCACAAATTTAAAATAATATATCACTGGGATAATAAGTGGAATCTAAAAAATGGAGACATATATTCCTTACAGAAAACAAAACACATTATGATATTAAATAAAAACATGTAGTTATGAGTATTTTGTATGGTATTTTGTGCTGTCAACACCATCCTTCTCCATCCCAGCATAATATACATTCAGCAAATATAATAACAAACTTTAAATCTAAAAAAACACCCACATTTTATTTGCAGTGATGGAGAAATATATTCATTATGGAAAAAGTAAAACTATGAAAAAAAAACCCTGAAACATTTTTTAAATGATGAATTATAACATTACATTACTTTAAAAAAATGCTGAATTGTAAGATAAAGTTTAGCTTCATCTAAACATAGTGAACAGTAACTTTAATTTTGAATTTTAAATATTTTTTTTTAGAAATACACACATACTATATTATATATATATCCACAGTATATAAAGTTTTCCATGCAAATAAAACACGCACAAATATAAAAAGTTTTAGCTATAAATGTATTTTTAAATATAAAATTATATTAGTTACAAATGATGGGAGAGGTATATTGGGGTGAGGAGAAATCACAGTAGTGGACTGAACTCAAGTCAGCATACTTATATTTTGGTGATTGTATATATGTAAAAAGTTAATAATGTGTGTGTGTATATATATATATATATATATATATATATATATATATATATATATATATGATAAGGATTAATCATGACAGGATTCTTTAATGACATTCTATCATAAACAGAAACTCTGAATAATTATTACTGAATGTAAATGTCACACAAGAAATATGTCATAGAAGGATAATACCAAAGTGCAGATACCTTAATATAGTTAAAATTAAACTGAGAAAGTGCAAACCTCTCAAGCGCTTATAACTTTTAACAGCCAATCAGATCGTAAGCACTGAGACAGAGAATTTAACAAGAAAAGGGTAGTTCCACCCTCTTCTTTACTTAACTTTCTATATATCTAAGCCAGTCTAAAATACTTAGATCTGAAAGTGTGAATCTTAAATATCTTCACACTCATCTCACGGAGTTCAAATTACAAACGTACATATGCAGCTGCAAGTTATAACATTGAAAAACTACTGCGTAGTAAATCGAAAGATTTCATGCTGTATGTTTGTAATTTGAACTCAGTGAGTTGAGTGTGAAGATATTTAAGATTCATACTTTCAGATCTAAGTACTTTAGACTTGCTTGGATATATAAAAAGACAAGTAAAGAAGAGGGCGGAACCACCCTTTTCTTGTTAAATTCTCTGTCTCAGTGCTTATGATCTGATTGGCTGTTAATAGTTATAAGCGCTTGAGAGGTTTGTACTCTCTCAGTTTAATTTTAATATAGTTAAACAGAACAATGAGAATGGAATATTAAAGTCTATAAAATGTAGAAACTATATAAAACAATTACATCTTTACCTATTAATGAAAATAAACAATATTAATAATAACTTATCTCCAATATAATCAATATTAAAATTATAATCATAGAAATAAAATCAAACTACCTGTATATTCCTGTTTAATCTTACTTTCTTCTCATGAAAACTTTTTATTTTATTTGTAAACAAGAAAAGTATATAATAATAATAAAAATAAATATACCCTGCTACCTAAAGTTTATTAAAAATCTTTTTAAAGTTTTGTGAAAACATATTTCAGTAATTTTATTGAAGTAAAAATTTTAAAACTGGTTTGAAGAATTGATTTAAATTCTTCAGCACGTCCAGGGTGGAAATTTTAAAGGATGGTGTGTAATTTTATCTTTGTAAATTAGAAAGATAAACAACAGATTTTTTTTCTCTTTGATTGAATGTATTAGTGTAGTAAACTTTAAATATCAAATTAGATCTAAACATGTTGTTTTCCCTATTTCTAAATGAGGTTTAGTACCTGGAATAAATTCACAAATATTAACATTTTCTAAAAATTTCATTAATATGAAAAAAAATATAAGAAACAAATTGTCTAATATGCAGGTGTATATACTACAATTATTTTCTTAATCATTACTGTTTATCAGCAGAAGAGTAATTGAATTGTTAGCATTTCTGGAATAGTTTCAACATTTATATTTTCAAAATTCTCATTTCAATAAATAATCATTTAAATTTCATTCATTCATGCATTTTAAGCATATGAAAAAATTTCAGTTGTTTTTGTTATTTATTTGGACAATCTCAAGAAATGTATTTGTCACAGGGCAAATGATTTGTAAAAGTTTACTTCTTCATCATCAGAATTAACTATGACCAATATGGAACATTTGATTTTATTTACAAATAATAGTATATAATTTAAGGAATAAGGATTTTTTATCCAAACACATTCTGCTTTATATGAAAATAGGATTGTCTAAAAATGGGATCTAAAATGCCAGTCTCACATAGATAGGTTAGTGTGTCACATTAAGTATATTCTTCATTACAGCAGTAGAAACAATAGCTGTAATAATTATAATAGAGTTGTAAAAGTAAAGCAGGAAACAGTGACAATAATAATGAATAGAATTATAAATCTATTTTTTTTAAAAAATAGATAAGTGAAATGTGTAAAACTGTTCTTAATAAAAACTCAAGACTAAAATGGAGGACTCTATTGCCAGTTTAATGAGCTCCCAAAATTTGTCAATGCTGCAGTTGCTATTAAATAACTCATCCAATCGAAGAGTTTAATTTAATATATTTTAATGTTGGAATTGTTTGTTGTATCAAATAAAGGTTAATGGTGCTAAAAATCATTTTGCATAATGGTAATAGTTATCATTTATTAATATCAAACTTTCTATTTTAGAGTCAAAGAATTTAGACAAAGAAAGCTTTGATTTCTTTCCAGATAATATTATTAGAGCAATACTATTAATCAACATCATGTCTTCAGTGTATTTTAAAGTAGTCTCATGGTGTTGTTTTCACTTTTAAGCATTTCTTTGCTATTTGAATGCTATATATAATGTTATTTTATTCATTCACATTTTTCTAATTGCAGAAATTTAAACTAAAATTATTAATTTAAAACTAATCTGAAGACATTATAGAGATTTCAAAATTCAATATCCTCGATTGGTTGTATCTTAGTACAAGAAATGAACAATAACAATTATTATTAGATTCTATAATCTGATTATTAAAATTGAGCTTTCTTATTTTATTATTTCAAAAATATATATATGCTTTTCAATAATTCATTTACATATTCATGCTTATTTATTCAACATATATTTTAAAATATTTATTCTAACCCCCAAAAGTACATGATTACAATTAAATTTTATTGGAAAGTGTTTGTTTTAAAAAAATAAGTGGAATAAAAGCATAACTATGACAAGCATAAGTTGAGATTCTGTTGCTAAAAATTGTAAGTACTGTTGCATAAATTGTTTGTAATATTTTAATAATAAAATTATTTCTAAATAATTTTAAATTTAAAACATTACTTCATTGTTTTTTGATGTCTAAATAAAAATTCATTTTGATTTTAAAAATGGAATTTGTTTAATATTTTTGATAAATTGACAAAAACAGCCATCCCATATAAAAAGAATCATTGTTCCCAATAATACTACATTTTAGTATTGTGTTTTCCTATTTTTAAAAGTTCAAATACTATCTTCTATGAACATTTTTTTTTGTAATTTATTTTTATAATAAACAATGTAAATATTAGCAAAATATTATACAAAATAAAGGTTTAAATTGCAAAAAGGATAACATTGCAAATATAATTCAAACTCTCACTGGATCTTTTGAAGAAGAGTGTGACAACTGTGTTGATATAAATAGTAAACTTTGGCTGAGAGTTTTGCCCCTGTATTATCAGCTTGTGTATGCATGAAGAATGGTGATCATGTGATGTTTAGTGATTTGACTGAGAGTTATTAGAAATAATGGTAATAGTGTTGAAATTCAAATGGTTTGTTATTATGGACTTCCCTCTCAATACATGAATTGACTACTACTACTACTTTGTTTAGGCAGAAAAAAACAATATAAAATATAGTTGCAACAATTCTCAAAGCAATAACATTTAATACATTATAGTTAGAAGTCAGAATATAAGAGTTCATATTACATGAGCACCTACAACAGCAAATTTTTGAATAAATTATATATTAGTTTGTTCCAAGATTAAAATGATAAATTGCATTAGAACAGATATTATTCCATTCATATTCACAAGAAAATTAATGTTCTTTTTTTAAAAAAAATCTACTTTATGTACTAAATTTCAAAACACTAAAATTGAACATCTTCAGGTGCATCATATTATTAAAGTATGGGGTTATCTAAAATAGTGCATTATTGACATAAAAGAATCAGAGCTCGTTTTCTAAAAATTATATTAGTATTAGTAATTTGATTAAAAAAAGCCATGGGATATTTTCTGCTGGGCAGAGCAATAATTTAAATTTAGAAATTCACAATAAATATAGGGATTTGAAAGCAGATGTTTAACAACTAAAAAAAAAAGCTTAAAAATAATATTCAGAATGATTGGTGAGTTAAAACCATAAAGATAGAAATATTCCTCTAACCGTGCTTATTTTAGATTTGGTTTTGATGTATATAAAGCAATATATGGTCCTAAAAACACAATTCTAATAAGTTGAGAAATATCTCTGTTTTATATCATGATAATGATATTTTGAACAGGTGAAAAGAGTATTATGCTCATTCTTTGAATAATGACATAAGAATTAAGATGATAATTTTAAATTATATATTATTTTTGTCAGCTCATGTAGATTTGGATATTGGCATCAAATTAGTGAAATTTAAACAGCATTTTATAATCTTAAAAATGGAAAGTGATGTAACTTCAAAAGCGTTGAATTTTTTAAGATTGTACATAACCATGGAAATGTCCTTTTATTTTAAAAATCCATTTATACTTTCAAATTTTTAAAAATAAAAAAAAGAGAAGATTACAGTAATTGTATTGTAAAATACCATTTATATCCATTGTAACAATTATACTTCCGATAAACTGGTTGAATAAATTGTTGCCAGTCAGACACTCAATATGGCATTAGAAAGTGAAAAAGGACTAAAGACAGGATTATAGTAGCCCCATGAATATCAGGAAAATGTTGCTAACAAAGAAAACATTTATATATTGTTTTTATTGATTTGGTCAAGGCATTTGATTTATTTAATATAACAGGTCTATTGCATTGTTTGATGTTATCAAAACTTGTTTATAATATACAGCTTTTACATAATAAAATTAGAGGATATGTTCTTACTCCAGATAGATTGTCTGAAGCATTTCAAATGAAAACTGATGTTAAACAAGTATTTGTACTTGGTCCAACATTATTATCAATTTTTATAACACTTGTAACTTATAAAATGGATATCTTGTTACAACACAGGTTTGATGATAAATTTTTAATTTGATTTCATTAAAGGCAAAAACAAAAACTTGTACTCTTTCTGAATTCCAGATTAAAGTGCACTAATGATTGTGTAATTTTATGAAGTGAGAAATTAATTTAAAGAATATACTTAGCGTTTTTAACAAAATATGTAAATACTTTAACTAAATTAAAATTCAAAAATGTCTAGTCCTTTATCAGCAACTGATAAATGACATTTTTTAGCAACTTTAACTTGGATGGTGTAAATCAGCTTACAACTTTAGCATTTTATAAATGTAAAGATGGATATGGACATTGAGATGCAATACAGATTTTAATATTTTGGTGCTGCTATTATAAAGTTAAAAAATAGTATTTTTTCACATGAAAATAACTTCTGAAGTTAAGAAAATGGCATATAAAGCTGTTATTTCACTTAATTTATTGTTTGGATATAAAACATGGAGACCCTATTAGCGTAATATAAAGAAGATGTTAGCAAAGTTTCAATTAATGATGTTCTGCAAAATTTTAAAAAAGCAATGGTTAGTTCATAAAGATAATATATTTTATAACTTGCTGGATGGAGTACTTTAGTGTCAACTATTGGAAAATATACTTTCATTGGACTAGATTTGCAAAACGAATGAACAAGACAGGACTACCTAAAAATGTCTTTATGATCAAATTGTATATGGTTTTCATGGAAAAAATGGACCCTCATCTACATTATAATGATTATCTCAAAGGAACTTTTAAAAAATGCATTCCCAATTGTTTTTATTGAAAAAATATGACAGAGAGTAAAATGCAATGCAATGCTATAATTAGAACATAATTTTGAATTATTTCAGAAAGAATCGTTTTCCACTGAGGAAATTGAAAGATAACATAGGAAAATATCAAGCAAATAAAAATTGACAATAATATTTAATATATGGACATATTTGTGCTTCATAAATTGATTTGTAAAGTGATGCAAAACTTATTTTTAAAGTAGTTTATATATATTTTTTTTCTTTCCTTTTTTTATATTTTGGAGTGATTATTTATTGTAACTTATAATAACATGTCTCACATAAATATAATTTATGAATGTAAGTTTTTCAGGACCAAACTTTTACATAAAACTTATAAAAATATTCCAGAAAATAATATTGTTAATCACAGAGAATCATATTAAATTTCAAAATAAAGTCTTTTTTTTTAAAAAAAATATCCTTATATGTTTTTGTGATAAGTTCTAGTTAGAACAAAAAAAATGTTTGAACCACAATACATATTATAATCAAAAAAATTCTTTCAGAAATGGGCTTTTCCTCATTCTGAATAATATATATAAGTATAATAAAAAAATCCACTAGAATAATTCTACAAAAATTTAAAACTGAATATTAATATCCTTTGCTATAGCCAGCTTACTGCATATACTACCATCTTGAGTAGCAATATGTCATAAGCTGGCTATAGAAAAAAACATTAATCTTCAATTTTATATAGGCATTTATTTTTTTTTGTAGAATTATTCTAGTGGATTTATATATATACATTATTAACATATATTATTGAGAACATTTAGGAAATATTTCTTATACAGTGTTATCTATATATATTTAAATATTTTTTTCTCTCTCCTTTTCTATATCTCTTTTTTTTTTTTTACTTATTATAACTATAGTCTATAATGTAAGTGATGATTGTATTAAAAGGTCAGAAAAAAAATGATATTTAAAATAAAAAAGAAAATATTAAAATAATCTAAATGTCTCTCTGCGTATTTGTCTAAATATATTTTTAAGTAAATAAGTGTTATATTGAGGGGCAATAAAATGTTGACTAATGTAGTCTTTCTTATTAATTTATACGTACTTATTGCTTATTAATGTTTTTCGGTTTTATTTCTATGTAACATTTGTTTTCATTTTACAATAGTAAAATATACATAAAATTATTTTTCGATTTGTATAACAACTAAAATAAAAAGTATTTGTAAAAATATCCGATAGAGGGAAGTGTGCAAAAAAAAAAAAAAGAGAAAAAAAAAGTACAGTATATATATAAAAAAGGGTAACACATATGTGATATAATAGAAATTATTTGTAAGATGTCAAACATAATATTATAAAAAAAAAATGAAATTAGCATATTTAAAGTTTAACCCTAAACTATTATATTAAATTATTTTTTTTATAAAATTAATTGTATTTCATATAAATGTAATACTAATCAACAAAGTATGATTTTTTGAATTAAAAATCAAAAACAAAACGATAATAAAATTATAGTTTACGTTATATTTATATAATTATATGTGGACATATTTCTAGAAGAGATGATAATAGATGGACAGTTGAAGTCTTAAATTGGATTCAATAGATTGTAAGATATCTAGAAAAAGACTACTTGAAAGATGGATGGCTGAAATAAGAATGGGTGCTGGGGTGATGTGGAAAAGAGAAACCTTCATCCTGCAGTGGATCACTAATGGTTGAAAATGGTGATGATGTGTTAAATTTTACCATTTTTAATAGGGTTAGAGATGTAATGTATCATTCTAATTGCTATTACTATTATTAGATGGCATAGTTTCAGCTTGCCTTGATTGAATCCGGATTATTACGTGGAATAAGTTCTACTATACTTCAACATTCACTCCCTTATGTAATGTTTGCAAGTATATATACATATGTAATAAATGATTTTTTTATCTATATAATATATGTAATATTAATAATAAGTTATAGATAAAATGTGTGTGCATGTATGTAAATATAAAAATTTCAAAACGTTTATTATTAGTTTGTGTAAATAGTATAATAAAAATGTAGTTTACAGCTTTTAAGACATAATGCTAGGCCATGGAAACTACTAAATAAGTAATAAATTTCAAGTTGAACTGATATTTTAAGAAATTACAATGCAAAAAGAATGAAATAGTATTACAATAAAATAGATCTATTACTAAGATAATGGAAATAGCAATCACACACTAATGGTCTTTAACTGAAAGTTAAATAGGTAATGATAACAGTTTTTATATGTGTTTTTTGGAAAATATAAAAATATTCTTCTCTAACAAAATATATTGTCATCTATGACACTTTTTTATGATAGATGTAATGTGACCACTTTGATATGAAAGGGTTCATTTTACTCAACTATAAAGCTATCTTTTGTAAACTTGTGTAATAATTCTACTGTAATTATATGAGTAACATTGGTAAGAGTGTGTACGCCTAGGTTATAAATATTTTTGTACCAATAATAACAATGAATTTGTTTTTAGACCACCATAATACCCAGAGAGCAATGGCCATGCTGAGAGACTAGTTCAAGAGAGTAAAAAAGTGGTAAAAAGGCTAACACTAATAGTTGGTACACTTGAATTGCCAGAATGTTTTTAATAAAGCATTCTATAATAAGCACAGTTAATACCAAAATGCCAACTGAACTTTCACTCAACATGTGTCTAAGAACTAATCCATTAGATCTCAGATCTAATTTAACTACAAAAATATTATAACTAAAAATAATAAATTGCAGATAAGCACCCATGTTCTATGTTGTATGCACAAAGGAAACATCAAATGGATTCCAGAAGTTGTGAACAAATTAAAAGGATTCAAAACAATGATTGTTTGAAAAGTTAAATAGCACCCCCACTGACACAGAAACCAGCTAAAGTTGAAGTTACATATCACAAGACAATATTAATGAGTCACTAGCCAAAAGTAATGGGCCTAAAAATTCAAAATCTCAGATTTATAGAAGACACCAGACCAGTTGATAAAGTCACCAAACTAGTTGAAACCAAAACGTCACACACACATTCTCTGAAGCATCTCAATTACTACATTTTCCAAACCTAATTTTAGTCAGAATGAGACAAATGTTATATCTCACCTTACTTTTAACTAATGAACTATTTCAGATTGTACCTCATCTTGATTGGATTGAGCATTATTTTCACAGACCAATAAATATATGATTAGATAACGAGTGTTGAAGCTCACAACATCCAGAGTGGTCATTCATACTTACTCATGAGACAAGTTGTTGTGGTATAGCTGGAAGTGATAGATAAATCTATAAGGATACATGGAGTGCCATACATTGACAGTTGCATGGCAACTAAATTCTATATTAAACCAATATTGTCAGGAAAAAAATATTGTATATATCAGTAAATATTTAATAATATTTTAGGAGTTTGTGTTTATAATGATTCATGATTAAAATAAAAAAAAATAGCACAGTTATTGCAGGATATTGAGAGCTGAGATAATCAGTGCACCAATAAAAAATTAAAATCAAATGTGAGTAATTACACATTAAATATAATGGCATATTTTTTCCTTCATGATTTGTTTTAATTCTGTATTATTAAGAAAGTTGACAGCTAACAATATTAGTGCATCAATGAAAACATAAAAAAAATTAAACATGAGTAATTACTTGTAAACAATAACTTTTTCTAGTAGAAAGAGAAAAAAAAGACTAAAATTGGCTCATTACAAGAGTTAAATCCAGCCTATTTTGAAAATCACTGAACCTACTGGATTGAGCAATTTTCTATATGCAGGCCAATTGAATTAAAGGGACTGACTTAAAATTATCCACACTTGTGTCTATGTTTGGACTTCACACCTTCAACATATTACAAGTACAGACAGATCCCTTACTACCAGCTGGTCTTGATTTTGATAAAATGTTATATTGACTATCAAACTTTTTTTTCAAAACTCCTTAATGATAGGTAATGTGAAGATATATTTTTAAATTCTTTACACAAGGAAGGAAGAGAGAAAGTGAGAAATTTGGCTCTTAAACTCAGAAAGCTAGTCTTAATTAAAAGTTGTAAAGATTTCCTCAATGTAAATATAAGAGATAATTTCATTGGAGAATGAAAAAAATACCAATCACAATCTTAGGACTAAGCTGTTGATTGACATTGATATCATATTTGCTCCAGCTGTTTCTGTTTTTTCAAGTTATATTAGTTGAGCCCACAGTGATTCAGATCATTTCATTAAATAGAAAGAGTTCCAGCATTAAAGCTGTGGATCAGAAAGTTAAATCATTTAAGTGATTTTTTCTATTAGAACAAACTTATAGGATCTACTATGGACAATAATATCAGCAAAGTTTATTATTGATGTGACAAGGCAAATCTTTACACACCAATGGTCCACACTAGTAAATAATGTGTGGATATTGCATGCATTTTGGTCATGTAGAAATTTCTTATTTTACAAAGAAAAAAGCAAGATGCTTATAAAAGAATGGAAGAGTATGTTCTAAAAATCTGGAAAGTCAATATAAATCAAAAAAAATGTCAATGCCTGTATTAATGATGTAAAATGCATTGATTTAGGTTTGACAAGCAGAATACATCAATAACAATTGAAGTGGAAATGAGGTCTGCAGTGCATATTTGTGTCAAAATGTATTGGCTATTATTAATAAAAATAATAACCATTTTCATCCTAAAAGAAAAGTGATTATTAACTACCAATACAATCAAATATCTACTTTTGGTTCAAACAAGAGTTAAAACTCTTTGTCTAATAAATCAATATATGTGTCTCTTGTGGTGTGGGCCAGTACATATAGCAATTTATTAGGCAATAAATGGTTTAATTATTTGGAATTTACACTGACTAAAGTCAACCAGCTCACAAATAAAATCAAATGAAAAAGAATCTACCCATACATGACTGATAATAAAATAGGTTAGAATCTTGAGACAATTCATAAAAATAAAAATGGTAAAATGTGTTCAAGGGAATTATGAAATGGGTTCCAGGAATTGGATCAAATTAAAAAGATTGCAAACAGTGGTTGTTTAGACAGACAATGAACACAAACACTACAGGCATAAAAATCAGCTATGGTTGAAGTATACATCACTAGACAATGGTGAATAGTCACTAGACAATAGTTATGAAACACCATCCAGAAATTATGCGGCTACAAATTTCAAAGTCACTAGATTTAGAGATGAAGATACCAGACCAGCTAATAAATCCAGCAAGTATCAAAATCATCTCCCAAAGCATCTAAATGACTACATTCTTAAGGGCTAATTTTAGCCAAGCTAGTCCAAACTCTATCTTATCTTGATTGAATTTAACATTAATTCACTGTGGACTAAAATATATTAATAGATCATATATATCCAATGGTAATAAGCTAATAGGTTTTGATGCTCAATAAATTTGATTGACTTTATTCTGGAAAGGGATATCGGTATAAATAGTCAGTCTACTTTGAAGTAAAGAAAAATAACAACTTATTGTCAGATCTAAATGGCGGTACACATTTTGTCTGCTATATGGAAAAGTTATAAGGCTAGTTCATATTAGACCAAGAAGATGATATAACCTAAATCATACATAAGGTAAGCTATCATAGTACAGCTGGAAGTTATTAATAAAGCTAGAAAATACTTGAGGTTCCTTACATTAATAGTTGAATGGCAAATAACACTATACCAAGTCAATTGTATCAAGTAAACATATAGCAGTTGTATATATTGTAAATACACATTTGTATATTTCTTTATGTTAATAAATATTTAATTGTATTTTGCAAGTTTATGTTTATCATAATTACGCATTAATCCCAACATAGTATTTAACTGATTTCATGTTTGTTGACATCAAATACAATGTTAGAAAAACAATTACAATAGTTCATATTATTGAAATAATATTGGATAACTCAGTCATGTAAAATTGCGATAATAATATTGCACTGCTGGAAATAGCAGTATAAAAGTGGTTAACCAGAAGTACATAGTTGATATAGTAAGTATATATTGGTTAATGAAAATTATTTAAAATTGTTTTAAAGAAAATAATGATAATAATTGTCTGAAAGGGAAATATAATAAATTTAAAAGTATTTTTTATAAATACAAATTAATGCATGCTCATAGGTGAGAAATCTAACAGCATTTTACTTGGATTAAATAAACAAAAAATATAAATAAGAACATTTAAAATAAATTTTAATAGAGGGATTTAATCCATATAAAGATGGTTAAATTGAAGCAAAAGTATTTGAAATACATACAATTATTTTTTTTTTTTAAAAAAAATAATTTGATTAGATTGGTAGATAACAAAAATGAATCTGAAAAGACTGATATGTAATAGTAATTGAAATATTAAAAAAGCCCTAATTTATTATGGATTTTAAATTATCAATCTATTAAGCACTTTTTAATTAAAATACAAAAATGTTAAAAATTAAATATAAAAAGTTCTTAATAGTCTTGCATTGGTGGTCGAAAGGTCAGTGTGACTGCCTTGCACTTGCATGTCATTGTCCGGGTTGCAGGTTCACGTCCCGGCCAATGCTATGACACTTAAAAAAGTTCTTAATAAAAAACAATGAGAAGAAGGAACTACTTTCTTTTTTTAGCACTGGATTGGAGGATTAAAAACAGTCTAATTCTAATTATTAAAAAGAAAAGCTTTTTCCATTCCAAATTGTAACTGTGACTAATATATTTATCACTGTGTTGGAATCATCATTACCAAAAATACAAATTCTTGATTTATGAATTATTATTTTTGATACAGCCACATAAAATACATTGCAGATTAATTTAAATGTGTGCCAGCCTACCATAATTATGCAATTATTTTTGAAGATAGCTTGAACAAGATTTTATTACCATAACACTGAACTAATTGAAATTTCTATGAAGAAAGTGAGTTCCTATCATTGTTGAAAATTAAATACTTAAATCATACATATTAAAAAAAGAAGAGACATCACAGATTTTATTTATACTAATCAGTAGTAGAAGTTAAAAATAAATCCCACAAAAAGACTTTTCCTTTTAAAACCTATAAAAAATAAAATAAAAAAGTTCTTAATAAGTCCATGTGCTGCATTTTAAGTTATTTCTTTTATATTAGTTATTAAGTTAGTTTTGTTTAGTTATTTTTTATATAAGTAGATAGTATAAGAATTTATTCTAAAATACAGTAATTATTTTTTGTTTTGTGTGTGTATAAATTAATTATATCTTATAAATAAATTTTTAGTTTATAAAATTAAAGTTTTCAATGTCATTTTACATTACATTTATTTCAAATATTCATGATGTTTATAAAAAAGATTAAATTAGAGAGAATGCTTATCAATTAAAGTGTATTTTTTTAAATGCGATTGTGTATTGATTTATTAATATTTTGAAAAACAAACATACATTTATATCACATTTATATTAAGTTTAAATTATTATCTAGCACATTTAGCAAGTTTTTAACATTTAACATTCAAATGGGGATATATATTGCAAAATATCTCTGTTATGTAGTCTATTATTTTGGGATGAATTACAAGTTTCACATTTATAACAATGCAGATAAAATTTACTTTAAGTATATATATATATATTGAAGCAGTCGGATCTGAGTTCGATCCTAGCTTCATGTTATTTAGTCGTAAATTCATTTCAAACCCTAATACTAACCTTAAATTTCCGATGCAATGGGGCTTTATACGTTCAATCCACACTAATTTCCATAATGAATAACTTATTTCAAATGCGTAGTAAAATTAATTAGTTTAGTTTAAATTGATCAATTCTCTAAATAAATTCAGGATAAAATATTCATGAATTTATATATATTAAATTGCGTGGATTGTGCGTATATATATTTGTAAATATTAAATATATATAATTGTTCGAAAGTTTCATTGTGTCGGGAATACTTGTTTTTTTCACCTTTAAATAATTTGTAAAGTTTCGTTGATAAAAAGCTACATTCCTTCGATAAGCTTTAAAATTCTTAAAAACAATAGTAAAGTTTTATGAATTGGAAAAAGATAAGGATTCATTTTTCTAATTAAATCATTTTCAGATTTGAAGAATTCATTTTCAATTAGAGAAGGAATTCAAGCTAATTAGTTTGAAAGCCTTATCGAAGGAATGTATTTGAAAACAACTAATTATAAAAAAAACACATTGATAACAAAATGAGCGCTAGCCTTAAGGCATCTGGACAATATATATAGCCCTGAAAAGTCAGGAGAGAGGCTAGTCTTTGTTGTAAAGTAGTACAGTGAACTCTGTGCGTGTTAAATTGTATTCATCATGATAGAGGGCTAGAACATCAGGAATCTGGCTACGGTTCCTAAAGTCCCTAGAAATCTTCGATGGAGCTGCTGAATCTTTTCCGGACCGATCATTCTGCTAAAATTATGGAGGCTACTAAAATGCTGTTCCAATAATCAATCAATGGTGCCTACATTTTCAACAACTTGGAGGAGTAACTTAAGGACAAGCGCGGAAGGGTAATATATTTCTCTAATGAACGTTAAACTTTCTGGCCAGTTCGAACTTTATTTTACACTCTTTATTAAGAGCTCCTTTATTCTTTAATGTAGAAATCTTTATAAAATGCTACTATAAATTTATATTGTAATTCTTTCAATCTCTAGTCTTTAAACTTTTCTTTTCTTACCTGGCGGTTCATTTAATATATATATATATATTTGTATGCTTTATTAATGTCGTTTATTTAAAATTATATGCCAATAATCTTTCAACTCGATGAGCTCCTTTGTTCCATTTGCCTCACGCAAATAAGATAATATACATTTTAAATAGTTATTCTCACCCATTAGAACTAAATTTATAAGTTCTATTAATCATCGAGTCGAAAGAAAATATTACATGTTTACTATTTTTATAATTGGCTAATAATAAATTATTAGCTCCGTTTTCACCTATGTCCCCAGCTCCTATCTAAGTTATAAGTATTTATATATATTCACATAATGTTAAATGATTTTCTTGTTCCACTAATATTTATTTATGCAAATATAATCTTAAATGTCTTTAGTGCACAAAGGGTCGATAAAGGGTTAAATAGATTTTAATTCAACTTTTGTTATTTTGTATTAATATTCAGGAGGGGCACGATATTAGGGCATAATTAATATAGTTTATAAATGTTTTAAAATAGTTCGATAAAAGCTCGTTTGACTTTAATTAATTGGTCAAGTCATCACGTAGAGCATTTTACATGGGTTTTATTTTTCAATGATGACTATTAAGTCATTATCTTCGAACGTTGCTGACGTAGGGCCATCTTCCGCTCCGTTAGGCTGGTCGGTGATCATATTCTCTTATTTAAATTTCTCAAGGAAGAAAGTACTTCCTTTCATATTCATTAGTCAAAGGGCATAAGACTTGTTAGATGCAAGCTGCCATAGGACTTCGATCATCGACTAGCGATCATCTTTCAATTTTACTCTCTGCCTCGTAATTCGTCAAGCACCGTTGCATCTTTGTTCCGGTAAAACCCGCTTCATGCTCGTAATTCGTGATGAAGTGATTTAAATTAAAGTCGAACAAATTCTCAGATATATTATTAATTAAATAAGTTTCAAATCAATTTTAAAGTTATGCCCTAAAATACGTTTTTGCTCTTCATGAATAGATTTCCGAATGTGAAAATAAATCTCACATTCCACCGTAATAAAATTAGAACAATCATTTCCATTCTTAATGAATACCTTTATCTGCCTTTATATTTCTCATTGGGGGCATAGATATAAATCCCATGTGTGTAATACTTGTTGGCATATGATAAGGACCGCCACTCTTATTATAATTGTAAGGTATCTTAAAGACTAGAGGTAATTAATGCATTCTTTATTCTATGAAACAAAACAAATTATTTTTATTAAATATTTTCTAACATACTTGGTTTTCTTAGTTCATCATTCTTTTTATAATTATTTAAATGTTAATACTCACTGTCTGTGTTGGCAACCCGAACATACATATGATTCGATTTAAAAAGTATTCAAAGTAATTAATTATTAAATATTCGTGTCAGTAAAAGGGTCTATAGTCCTCACCAACCGTTGAGTTAGTTCTTGGCGCATGGCACTGTGCCGTCGATTTCTGCTATCTGAGCTGTTGAGTTGGGTTTGAATTCAGTTTTGGTTAAGCTGAGTTTGAATCCGATTTGACATGCGGTGGTGGTGGTTTTCGACTGGTACAATATATATATATATATGGAAATGCATGTCTATAGGTGAGTAATATTGCTTTTTCAGTAAGTGTTCACATCTACAAACTCTAAATGAGCAATAATTTTGTAAAACTTTCCTTTTAAAGATTATTTTATACATTTCTTTTTAATATTAAAAGCTGTTTTACCATTTTTTATAGTTTTAATTCTATGTTTATTTTTATTCATTATATTTTATTAGTATTATTATTCAAATTAAAGGACATAAATTTTGTTGATTACTTTTTTAATATCAAATTAAACTTAACCTTAATTTTTTGACAATTACATTTAATTAAATGGTTTTTTTTAATTTACTGAAGACCTGAAGTAGGATTTACTAAAAATTAATCATATCTTCAAAATCTAGTTATCTCAAATAAATTTTCATCTATTTCTATTTTTAGCTATTCATTTTAAACCACAGTTTGTAAAGATAAATTAGTATTATCACCCCCCCCCCTTAATTATGTTAGTATTTTTAATGTAAAGTGTCCTTAATGCCTTCTGTTGTAATTTTATAAATATGTGTTCATCATTTTAAAAAAAAAAATCACAAATATTTGCCTTTTTATATTTCCAAATCAAATTTGTTCATATACATTTTATAATCTGCAAATCCAATGGAAAATGAATACTAAATTTTTTTAACACCTTCTAGAATAATTTTTAATACTTGCATATGATCTCATACTATATAACTATGTTCAAATCTTGGGGGAGGGGGTTGATTTGAGTTTAAAGTTTTGTACAGTCAAGTTGTAATGAACTCCTATTAGGAAAGATTTTGTATAAATCTGATGGAGAACACTTTCACCGTTTTTAAATATTAATTTCGTTTTTCAATCATATTGTTTTACCTATTTATCATTTAGATATTTACTTTATAGTTTTTATTATTTTTTTTATATTTTATTATCTGTTTTTTAATATATATATTAATAATAATTCTCTCATTTCAAACTTTTTTGTTTCTTTATAGTATAAATATATGTCTACCTCTACATTATAAATGATTTGCATTTCAAACCATATTGTAATAATTGAATATGTTACTTGTTTTATTTGTTCTTTACTACTACATTTTTTACTTTAGATAGGTTTGCCGATTTATATGAAACATTTATTTTTCTTTATATTAAGATAAATTTTAAAAATGAATAAATATCAATTGCTGTTAGAATCGGTTGGGCCTAAAATTATCAAACTATTTTTGTTACTTTCAATCTAAGAGAGTAGTTTTCATTTTAATTTCTATTATATTTAAATAGTCAAATACTATGGTATGATGATATTTCTGAAAATTACAGAAATATAATTCATTATTGGATAATCTGTAGTCTAATGAATGAGTAATAAAAAATATTAATATAACATATGATAATATTTCAAAAAATAAAATCTCTTGTAAATTTAGAAATAAAAAGCGGCTTTTAGCTGTTTAATTTGTATTCTAAAATGCAAACAAAAAGTATATTAAAAAGTTGTGATTGACTTAATGTTTAGTAGCACTTTGTTACAAGTGCTACATCACTTCCTAAAACATAATAATTATTCTATTTCAAAATTTCCTGACAAATAAAAATGTATAGATTGATTAATTGTTTGTAATGAAAACAAAAATAAAAAGTTTTACGATCGAAGTGTATTTTCAATAATAAAATCACTTGTATATCAGAATAACGCTATTAGTTATTTTTTAATCCTGTTTACTGCTTCCGTTGAAGATTCTAAGCAGCATAATTATGTTTTAAGTTTCCTAAAGTTACTAAGGTGTTAAACAATTAGAAGCTATTATCATTTTAATCCAAAGATAATTATGTTTTTACAGACATAAAGATAACAGAAATGTACACTTTTCCCATTCAAATGATTAAATCTAAATCATGGTCTATTTTAGCACAGAGGAATCATTTCTTTACTAGAAATAATATTGCAAATAAAACTTGTTTTTATACATAATATGGCTTCATGTTTTATTAGTATAAATAATATGAATTGTCATTGGATAATAACACGAACCTAACAATTTTATGCCTACTACTGCTATTCGTGGAGTTATGATTGAACTGACTGATGACTAGACCTAATTCATTCATATCTAGTTCATTATTTCCTTGAAGTAAAAAAAAATCTAGATATCTATATATTAATTTTGTTATTAAAGTAATTTATCAAGCATGAATTTTAACTTTATGAAGACTAAATAAAAATTAAAAAAAAATGTACTAGGTACCAAAAATGCAAGTATAGGTGGCAGCACTATTTAAAATATATCTACATTATTGGTAGCCTTTTCCAAACGTTATTAGAAGAATTGCAAAAAAATGTTGCAATCTGTAAAGGGTTTACTCATGGTACATCATTTTAGAAAATGTTCTATAAATGGAAAGAGTTTATTAAAACGAAAGTAGGTAATTTTACTAAGCTGCATCTCCATACTTTAGTAATCTCTAAAAGTATTTTTAATTGTTAATGTCTTTGTGAAAAAGAAGTTTAGCCTCTCAATTACATTCTGTTTCCAGAGCCAAATGGAGAAAATGACATTTATTAAAATAATCACCAGTCTAATTTATTGACAATATTATCATTAATACTATTATATATATATATATTACTTTATGTTCCATTCATACTTCACTATTCCATGGATTTATAACTGAGAAAGATTATTAAAAGTTTCAATACTTTTCAGCATGAAGTGACAGCTGCAATGAATCGCCAATCTGCTGAATAAAATGATGCATTCTAAGATTTAAAAAAATATTTCTTTTATAAAAGTTATAAAAGTGTTTATTATCTGATGAAAGGGAAATTTAACTATTTCTTAAATCCCAGAAATAAGTTCAATTTTAACATTTCAACCACCAATGTCCATAGTTATATTTTTTTTTCATACAAAGGAAGTGTTAGAATAATTTATAAGCTTTCTGCATAGAAAGCGTAACAATATTTACTTTACTGTGTCTCCAGCTCTTGTCACACAAAGTTGTCATTAAACACAATATTCGTCCCACCCATAAAATTTTTATATTAATTTGAAAATTTCATCAAAATCAAAGTATATCTTTATTTATCTTTTCTACATGTTTGTGATCATGTGTATCTGTAGTATAAAATAATGTGGATAGTTGAAGGTTCCTTTAAAGTCTGAGTTCAAATCCCTATATTTACAATTTTTTAACTGTTTTTGTCATTGATGATATTTTTATCCATTTTATTTACATTGTCATATCTACTAGATTTTACCATTTGTTATGTATTGCCAAAGTTAAAAAAACATGCATCTTTCTGACACAATTCTTTATCATTGTAATTATGAACATGCACCAATTCTATAATTACAATATAAGATTTTTCACCAAGTTTGAAACTATATTCTTCATTATATCGGGTTGCTATAGTTACCTCTTTAGGTAGCTATGAATCTTCCCTAATTGAATAATTTCTATATCCATTCATTTTCCTACATGATTTTTTCTAACCATATACCATATTCACCTTGTTTGGGTGTCACAAGATTTTTCACTAAGTTTGAAACTATACTCTTCAATACATATGGTTTCTATAGTTACCTCTTTAAGCAGATATGAATCCTTCCTAATTGAGTGATTTCTATATCTATTCATTTTCCTATATGATTTTCTCTGACTAGCCATATAACCATATTCACTTTGTTTGGGTGTTACCATATATTCTTATCTACATCATTTTTATCAAAATTATTTTTTGTTGTTTTAATTGCTATTTAATAATAAAGTCAAACATGAAAATGATCGATAATAAAATTCGTCAAATTGATTTAATTAACGTTTTGAAAGTATTTAAAATTGTCATGTATTAAGAATAAGTAAATCACCTTAATTTAAGGTGAATTTTTAAATTACAGCTTGGTGTAAAATTTCTATAAATCTAATTTATAAAAAGCTGTCAAATTTTGGGTATGTAAAGGGGAAAATGAAACAAACCATATTTGTTAACAATCAAAATTATATCCCTTTTTGATATTTAAGATTATTCCATATTTTCTAATCCTCATCAAATTGTATATTTTTTCCTTTTCATCAATAATGTGTACAAATTTTTGAATATCCTATAGAGAACTTGTGATAATTAGATTCCAAAGTCCTTCACTGAATAAATTAATCTGCTATATCTTTCTGCTTAGAACCAATATTTACATATAATTTTATTTGTAAAATCACTCATTCAAAATGATTTACAAAACCCTTTATACTATATTGTACTAGTAACATAAAAGGACTACAATTAAATATAGCTAATTATTAATTCATATTAAGTGCAATGTCAGAACATAATACTTAAATAAGGTTAGAATTGTAGAGGTCTCTCTTGTAATAAATGAAGCACTCAAGGCGCATGTACTAAGGTTATAGCCTTATTTAAGTAACTAATTATTGTAATTTTCATAGAGTTTTATATAAAGTACATAAGGTGGAATGACTTAACCTAAATAATGGATTATATTTCCCAATCATCTTCACAAAATCAACATTAGAATTATGAAATATGTTGTACATTCAGAAGTAATTCATTTAAAATAAAAGACATATGTTTTACACTTTTTACCAAGATGTCAATTTTATTTGTGAAAAGAGAAAAGTACTAAATAAATCAATTTCAGATTGAATACCTTCACAATTTCTGACAATATTTGACAATTGTTCAGTGGTTAACCCATACGCAAGGTTGTAACGATTTGTTTATTTTTGAAAAGATGAATTTATCAGCATCCAGCTGGCTGTAAGTATAATGTTTAAATCATAAATGTGTTATTAAACACCATGCAAGTCAGAGACAATTATAATCTTTTTTACAATGTAAACATTCATTATCTTATTTATAAATTGCATGATTATAGAAGATTTGCATCCAGTATTTCAAGCTTTTATTCTCATTCATTCTATCTCCTTCCATTGATAGACATGATCACATACATAGAAAAGTACTTATATTTAAATTAGGTGATTGTAAATAAAATTATAACTCATTAAATTTTGCATATTATCTTTAATTCTACATGTGTAATTATTTGTTGATATAATTACACTCTGAAAAACATATAGAATAAACCAAAGTACTTATATATTAATGAGGGGTGGATATTCTAATGTGGCAAGTATTTTAACCACTAACATATCCAATAAGCTATGATTATAGAAAACCATTTTAAGTATGAAATAATTAGTGATCTTTTATATTATGTAGCTCTTAAAATTTTTAAAATCTTACCATGTGTAATATAATACTACAAAACTGTATAACAATATTTTCATATGTTACAGTGCAGTTACTATTTATTGCATACATGATTAATACTTGAGCAAATATTTTTCATATCGATAAAAAAAAATAAAAGAAGAAAAAACAACCAGTCAAAATATACTAAGATGCTATAATAAAACCCTAAATTTGAAACATCATATATTTTGTAAAATAATAGCTTTATCATTTAAACAATTAAATTTTAACATTTGAAATATAGGCATTCTTCATATACCTTCATATAGCAATAATATTGGCATCAACATAGGATTTGGGTATTCCGTCATCAAATTTTGTATGGATAGCTGAAGAGTTGGAGGTTGGAATGAAACATGTCCATTAAATTATGAAAAATTGCTATCTTAATGTAAACTGAACACTGATTATATATGTGTGTGATTATATATGATGATCTAGACGAACTGATAAGGGCTGGTTTAGCACGGAATACGTATTTGGTCGTTATTTATCTTCCCTACATGTGTGTCGTCATGGGTATCAGTTATATGAGATAGGGTGGATAGTTGAAGAGTGCTCGAAAGTCTGTGTTCAAATCCCCGATATTTACATTTAAATTTTGTATTTTTTTAAAACAATAAAAACTTTTCATAAAATATTTGCCTAAATGTGTCATTTTAAGAATTAATATAAAAATAAATTTCAGCAGAAACAAGATTTATTTCAGTATAATTTTTAAGTCAAACAGAAATCTCTATATAATACGTGATCTACATATTTGTCTTCGGTCATATGATTTTAATTCAAAATTATGTAAATGTGAATAAATCTTTAAATGTTTTTCTACCTGGTTAAATTTTTAAAATACAATTATATTATTTTATTCATGAATGTATACAAACTTTAATCATACGTTTTTTATAACGCATTAATTATTACTATATATATGCATGTGTGTGCGTAAAATAAAACAAACTTAAAATAATTGTTAGGCAAAAGCTACTCTTTAATTTTTCGTAAAAATAAAATTCATGAAAAAAAAAATTCTCATTATAATCGGCTATTTAAAATAAAATTTTAATGCTTTATTTGAATTGAAAACTTTTTTCTTATCTGGACTGCTTGAATCTAAATCACGGAATGGCGGGCACGTATACAATAAATATATACTCAAAATGACTTTTAGTGAGGCTATCTTCTTAATCTTAATGTGAATCTGAATATTCATTTGATAAAAAAAAAAACATTGTCTAAATGTATTGTGAAATTATTTTCTTTAAGTTAATAATATCTAAGATTCACCACTGAACATCACATGATCACTTTTTTTTATGCTTCCTCATAGCTGTTATTAAAACAGGCAAAACTACTACTGTGTGGAGAGTTTTGCCTTTTTTAATATCTAAGATTATGAATAATTAAAAAAGCCAAAAACTAATCTGACTTTAGTCAATATAAGGCATCAGACACACACACACATATATATATATGAAGTACAACTTTTCACAGACTGAAACATTTATAAAAATCATAGTTTCTTTCCACAGATTAATAAGAAAGCAAATACATTTGATTCCAACAGATTGTCCTCGTCATCTCCAGTTTGATCCTCATTTTTTTTATTATTAGTAGTATTGTTCTATTTTGTTCTAACCTTTCTAGATTCTATTTTTTTAAATATAATTCTTAATTAATTTGTTACATTTTTCTAAATTTTTGTAATCCTTGCGTAATAGTCAAAGGAGGCCGTGAAATATTTAAGCAAAAGTGCTTTTTCCAATATCTCCACCAAAAAATAACAAAGGGCATCAAAGCAAAGCATTTTTAATTTTGCAACCGTACAGCCATTTTATTTTTCCTTACTAATAATTCTTAAAAGATCTATTAAGTTTTTATTTTTACTAAATGTTACTTAACAAATAATCAAACCTGTAGTAAATCGATTTTTACATTTTTCAATTTTATCATGTAACGATAATTTGAAATATAAATATATTCAACACTAATATATGTTGTGATAAATATTTAAAATAATATTTCTTTCATTATTTTGTTATATTTCTTTGTCATAAATATCTATATATTAATTACAAAAAACAAAAGATATTTTTGGCTCATCCTACGTGAAAACAATGAAAATTTATTCGCTCTGAAGACAAAACAGAAAAATAAATCACCACGTTCAAATAGCCATTGAACTGCGCAGGGACTGCGCAAATGTCGCTAGTTCCACGCAGTGAGAAAAGTAAATGAATCTCAGTGGAACTTGCTGAAATTCACCGAATGCGGCATTTCTGGCATTGCCATAATTAGCAGTACCTTTAAATAAAACGTCAAGCAACATTGAATTTTTTAAAAAAAAAAAAAACAACAGTTTCACTAATAGTATTTATATAATAATTATGTAAAATATTGAATGATTGTTATAATACTGAGATTTTCAAGCACATATGGCGCACAGCGTATGGACGATCGACCACTAGTATTAATATTTTACCCATATTAAGACAAATAATATTTAATATTCTTTACGGTTGATTTGAAATGTTAACATATATATATACAAATTAATAAAATATCCCTTAAATTAAATAATACAATATATAATTATTTTAAATTATGATAATGAAATAATAACTTGTAATATTCTTATAGAATAATACTTTGGACTATTTAAAATGTTATTATCAAATGAATTCATAATTAATAATTTAAGTAATTAAAAGTAGTATTTTATTGCGATATAGACTTTTAAACAGAGGGCGTTACTGGATATTTGTAATTGTAGATAAGGGTGATTTAGATATAAAAGTTATAGAGTTGACAAAGATTATGTTGTGGTAATGAGATGAGGCAGAATATGGGAAAATTTAAAGTGGGGAATGGAAAATAAAGTGGCTAACAGGTTTATCTGGGCATAATTGCTGAGATATTATTGATTTCGTTTAAGGAAAAGCCATAATACATCACATCACATATAAAGGTTTAGATATTAAAAGTAGTGTATAAAAAGATTATTATTATTATTATTGTTTTTCTTATCATAATTTTTAGAAAAATATAATTACTTTAATAATATATATATTTAATTATATAATTGAATATTTATAAATATAATAATCAGATATATTTTAAAAATTTTATCCACTTAGGAATGCTTTTGACTATTCTCATAGACTTTGTCAACTAAAACTTTGAAAGGTTAACATTTCCACAATTCTGTGATCTTAACGTTTGCTGCCTGCCTGTTAATTAGGTGTTGTTTGTATTTGTATATTAGCATAGCTTTTTTAATTTTTCTTTTGTTATTTTTTTCAATTTGCAATATTTTAATACATTATTGTAATTGAAGTTAAAACCATAAATACATGAAATATTATGGTCGTAATAAATGGATGCTGAAACATTATTATCTATTTTGTAATTTTGATTCAATTTCCGAACTCTTTTTAACAAAAGAAAGTGCTCTTTAGTTCCTTTTTTCAATGTACATTTCAATTCATCTATATATCCACTGCCACACCCACATATCAATTTATAAATAATACAATTTTATTTTATTGCAAATTGATAAAATAACAAAAGAAAAAAAGAAGCTATGCTAATATACAAATACAAACATGACTTAATTAACAGGCAGGCAACAAACATTAAGATCATGGAATTGTGGGAAGAATAGCCTTTCAAAGTGTTAGTTGACAAAGACTAAGAAGATAGTTGAAAGCACTCCTAAGTGGATAAAATTTTAAAAATATATCTGACTACTGTATTTATAAATATTTAATTATATAATCAGGTATATTGCTCTGAAGAAATACATACATTGAATTGTAATATTATTACATATATTTTATATCATATAAGCACCCCCACACATGCCTAAATCTCAATATTTATATATCTAAATATCTATGTCAAGATTATAATATAATAACTTATGATTAAGGTCATTTTATTACAAGATAAAAAATGTCTAAGAATACTTCACCAAGATTTAATGTTAAGAATAAACTTGATAGAGAGAAGATCACTAATGACAAAATTTCCATAGTAATAAATTGTCAGAATGACAACAACACAAAATATGTGATTCATTGTTAGATTTCTAATTAATATAGATATACAGTAGATTTTTGAAGATCAGCTGTAGTTTTATACTTATTCAGTTTAAAGATAGATAATTTATATGTTTACTGTGTTACATAAATTAAAACTGAATGAAAAGAGAAGGGTATCCATTTAAAATGTGCTCTCAACATTTTGTTTCTAAGGGAAGTCCCAAAATAACCTATGAGACAACCAGCTGCTGAAGATTGTAAGATAAAACCCACCATCATTGACACAAAATGTTATATTTACTTTGTCTGATACATTAAAAAAATTGCAATAAGAAAAAAAAATCCACAACTATCATAGATATATACTTAATCACATGACCAAAATATTTCAAATAACTCAAAGTCAAATATTAAAAATATTAATAAGTAAAAAAAAACCCACAAAATTTCGCAATTCACATGGCAAAAAAAAATATGAAAAAAAGAATGCTTAGCAAAGTAATAGTAAAAATTATAAGAAAAAAAATATTTTGCTTTTAAAAGAAAGCATATCAATAAATCACCATTTGCAAAATTTAGTAATTAGAAAATGTCCAAAAAATTAGCAACATCACCTGACAAAAAACAAAAAATCAAATAACTCAAATATCAAAATGTTAGCAAATAGAAAATCCTCCAAAAAATAGTGGAATAAAAAAATTGGTAATAGTATCAATGACCGTACGTTCGATTGATGGCACTCTTGCTAATGAAAAACAATGAAATATAACATTACCTGGCAGTGTCCTTTTAAGAACTAATTGATCTTTACTTGTTGTTTTTTTAAATAACATTAAAAAAGTAAATGTCTTTTTTTTAATAATGACAAATACAGCATCATTTTGACAAAATGAAATGTATTCTTTTTAAACAACAACAATAACAAGAACTACTTGATATTTGTATGTTTGTTTTTTTTTTTGTTAAATAATGTTAAAAAAGTAATTGTCTTTTCTTTTTCTTTTTTAAGATTGACAAATATGGTGTCATTTGTAAAAAAGTAAATGTATTCTTTTTTAACAATGACCAAAAAAAAAAAAAATATTTAGGGCATTTTTAAGATTTTATTAAATATACATTATTCTTTTAATATTTGAAACACCAAAACAACAAAAAAAAAAACATTAAAATATCAGCATGTAGCACTTAAATAGGCATGGGGGGATCCCAATGTCTTTGACGATCCAAAGGATCGTCCAAAAGATGCAATACTTGATGAATAAACTAATCGGACTGAATGACAAGAAAATTTTTTTAATTACAACCTTTTTTGCATTAAATTTAATATACATATGTTATTTTTCTAATAGTAAATTAAACATCTAAACAAAATTAAAATACAAAAGCAAATCAATACATTAACAAACTAATGTCTCGCAAAGATATCGCAACTGTGATGACTATTTAAGAAGTCACCCTTATAACAAAACTTTTCTATTTTTAAACCATTACTGAGTCTTCACAACCACTGAAATAGTTTGAAAATTATTTGGACATCATAGTACATCATTTAAATATAATACAATATTTTACTAAATAACATTTCTAATGTTATGTTGACTTCAAATCTACACACCCTCAAATTAAATGATAGTGCAGACTCAATACCGATCATTTGTAGGATAAAAACAGACCGCATGAAAGTAATGTGAATTAGTGAGATAATTAGCATAACACACTACAAGGTATTACTGGCTGCCTCAAAAATGGTATATTTAACAGCACCAGTGCCATCAAGTGACTGTATGGTCATTGAGATTATTACCAAAAATTTAAAACAATACTAAAATATACTACATTTAAAATAACTTTACTAACTCATAATAAAAGAAAAAAATATTAGCACAATCAATAAAATTAAAATTAGAAAATATTGATATTTGACACAATAAATAGATGTTTATATGGAAAAACATAATAAAATTACTTCTGCAACAAAATAAATATAGTTAAAAAATGCTGAACTAATCCACAAAAGTGTATAAAACATGCTTGCGAAAAACATTAAAATTTGATATTATATCAAAATTGTTTTATTAAATAGTATATAAATAAATGTTTCCTGGAATTATTAAATATAAAAATCAAAATACTGTAGAGATTTTCTTTAATCGCAAAAAAGAAAAGAAATCAGGAACTTTTGCCTGACAAAAAAAAATGCAGGAGATAGAAAAATGCAAAAACAACATTTTAGCCATAATATTTAATTAAAAAAACATACAAATTAAGGGCACATAAACCATGAATAATAAATACTTTGGTGTATATTAGTTTAAGTAAATAGTAAATATCATATATTTATGTATTATTTTTAAACTAATAAATATATGGATGATTTGATAGGGATGGGATACAAAAAAACTATATTGCACAGACATTTGTGTTAGTTTTTAACAGAATTTAGAGATTAGACATAAGTGGATGTGAAAAATAAAGTGGTCAAAAGTGTTTTTTTTTTTAACGTATGTACCACCTATAAGTAAGAAATTAAAAAATATTATCAGTGAGGATTATAATGTAAGATTTTGTTTACCTTTGTATTTGAATAGATTAATAAACATTTCAAAGGATAATGCAAAAGAAATGAATAAGTATGAAGTGGTTTATTCCATTACTTGCAAAAAATTGGTTGTAATGCTATTTATTTAGGGGAAATGAATGTGAATGTTTTAACGCGTTTGCAACAGCATATTTATCAGAACAAAAAATCTAAAAGTGATTTGCAGGTTAATTCTGTTTTTTCAAATCATGAAAGTAATTGTGGTCATGAGTTTTATCCTCAAAATATTACTACTGTGTTCAATGAAACAAATGATCACAAAAGGACGTTGAAAGAGGTTTGGTTTATTGCAAAGTCTAAAAATGTTATTAATCAACATAACACTAGTATTCCACTGAGCATGCACTGGAATATTAACCATTCAGTTCCAGTATGTCACCATGATTCTGCTATACAGTACCGAAAGCATGTGACTAATTGTTTATAATTAATGTTTTTGTGATCTGTTTATCACGCTTTGTTCGTGTAGAATAATTTTCATTATCTGACAGAGTTTTTATATTCTTTATTTATTTTTAAACTACTATTGAGGGAATAAATATTGCATATCCATATCCATACGCACATGCATATATATATATATATATTATCCATTACCCACAAATCCATTTACTTCCCATCCACCCTTAATATTAAAAGAACTCTTAAATAAGTTAATTGTTGCAGAATAATAAATTTCCAATAATAAAGATTCTTTAATTCTTCTTTTGATTTCATTTCTCTCAAACAAGACAACTTAGCTTCATCAAAATTAATATATATATATATATTATCCATTACCCACAAATCCATTTACTTCCCATCCACCCTTAATATTAAAAGAACTCTTAAATAAGTTAATTGTTGCAGAATAATAAATTTCCAATAATAAAGATTCTTTAATTCTTCTTTTGATTTCATTTCTCTCAAACAAGACAACTTAGCTTCATCAAAATTAATAGTGTGGCCTGTATCTTTTTCATGGACATACAAAGCAGAACTAAGATATCTATTTTTAACTCTACTTTTACGAACCTTTATTTTTTCATTTAAACTCAAACTACTCTGACCTATGTAGACCTTCCTACAAAATAAACAAGGGATAAAATAGTAAATTGTTTGGAAATAAGAAAATTGCTTGGAAAAGGAGTGTTACATTGAATAATTTATTAAATAATACAAAATAAATTTTTGATAGAAAAACTATTCCTTGTGCAGTATATTTTATCCCTTGTTTATTTGTAAGAAGGTCTACATAGGTCAGAGTAGTTTGATTTTAAATGAAAGGATAAAGGTTCATAAAAGTAGAGCTAAAAATAAATATCTTAGTTTTGCTTTGTATGTCCATGAAAAAGATACAGGCCACACTATTTATTTTGATGAAGCTAAGGTTGTCTTCTTTGAGAGAAATGAAATCAAAAGAAGAATTAAAGAATCTTTATTATTGAAAATTTATTATTCTGAAGCAATTAACTTATTTAAGAGTTCTTTTAATGTTCAGGGTGGACGGGAAGTGAATGTATTTGTGTGTAATGGTTAATATTATATATATTATATAGTTTTTGTAGTTCTTTACACTTGAGAAGTCTGCTTGTAGCAGTGAAACCTTTCATTGTGTTTTAATATTATTTTTATGCTGGTGTAGTTGAATTTTGGGTTTGGGGTAATTTTAATTTTATATATATATATAAACTTTTATTTACATATATATATATATATATATATATATATAATGTAAATAAAAGTTTATTAAAATTTTGTAATCCATGTAGACAATACATGTATAATTGTCACCCTTCTTTAGTATATTAATTCTAAAAAAATTACATACAACATAATTGTAATACATTAAATATCAGTCTTTCACAGCTATTATACATGCACTTTTACAACATAATTATCTTTGAAAAATATTAAAAGATTAAATATATAAATAAACCCAGGCTATGCAGGGAGGACTGATACAAAAACTTTCAATGATCTACTCAGACATGTGTTGATATATTGAATATATATAGCACTGCTGCTATATAATAAATAATCGTATCATTGCATGTGGCTTTATAGAAATATCTGTGTGTGTAATACAGTAGTGCCACCAAGTGAAAGCTTTCATAATAAATGTTTGCTGGAAGGTTTATGCATAAAATCATTGTCTAGTGACTACTCATACAACATCCCCAGAGTAGTTTCTAGCTTGTGGCTTGCATCAGTGAGAAGCCTTAGATTTAGGAGCAGTGCATCTATATCTTAGGAACCAATGCAATCTTACAGCAGCCACCTTTTATCTATTTGGTTACCTATAAAGCTAAAAACCCAAGATGAAAATATCCTATTGTTTCAACCCAAGCTCATTTGCTTGTCTATTCATATAGATCTAAGCTCAATTCAATCATGTATACATTGAGGTGTATTGGGTTTTTCAAAAATGACAGTATGGAGAGTTTAGTACTCTTATTAATAGCAGGGGAAATTATGTGCAATGGTGATCATGTTATAACTTTTTGGGTTTTTAAATCAGTAAACAGTAAATGATCACCATATCCTATGCTTGCTCAAGCTGTTAAAACAGGCAAAACTCTTCATACAGTAGTGCTACTTAGTGCAAGCCAGAGTACTCAGTGGATGCCAAAAGTTTTGTGCATAAAAGTCCCTATTTAGTTCCTAGTAATATAATATCCCCAGAGTAGTTTCTAGCTTGTGGCTTTCATCAGTGGCTGCTGGAGGGCTGTATTAGATCCTAAGATCTAGGGAAGTGATCTCAGATCCAAGGCTCCCCACTGATGAAAGTCATAACTATAAACTATTCTGGAGATATTGGATGTGTAGACCCTATAGAAATTTTATGCACAAACCTATAATCTAGAGATTATTCTGTCTTTCACTGAGTGGCATTACTATCTAGAGAGTTTTGCCTGCTTTAATATCATTGTTTATGGGTTAAAAGTTTAAAAGTTTGATGAAGAATTATAAATATGAAAATTTTATATATATAAAGTTTAACTGTATATTACTATGTTACTATGTTTAATAAATATATTTTAAAACAAAAAGATGTAAAGAGGGCATGGGCATTATGTCATTAGCTGGAGAAGGGATAGGGACCCACATGAATGACTTCCTTTTCATAGGAAGGCCAGATTTAGAAGTCCCAGTCCAGTGCCATACATCTGTTGAAAGTAAGATCAATGAACTGTTGAGTCTTTGAAGGGGAACCTTCACCTAGGCCAGGGTGTAGCAAAAAGCAAGGATTAAGGGTAGATAATAGTTGGTTTCAGTCAGTCATTTCATTGGAAGGTTGAGGGTGTGGATTTGTAGTTTTACATGCATGGTGTATGTAGGCTGGTGTGTTGTTATTTTGTGTATTCTAGGTTTTTTGGGGATGATAAGAGATCAGAGTGTTGGCTGGATACCTTTGAGTAATCTGGAAATTATGTGGCACTGTGGCAAATTATTTATTAATATATCAAAATGTGTATGGATTTATCTTAATCTGCAGAAAAAAAATCCTCTGAGACCAATACTTTGTTAAGCACGCATTACAGAAAAGTAAGCTGGCAAGGTGCAAGTCTCTTGGTTAAAAGAAAGACCATTATTCTGATAATGCAAAAGATCCTGTAAGCCTCCAATAAGAAGTGATCATAGATGCATTTTCTCTATATTTGTATTTTAATTACCTTGTATAGTTGTCATAGGATTCTAAATGAAGTAGAATGATATGTGTCTCTTGCTATTTCTAGCTTGAGAGTCAGAAAAAATGGTGTTATCATAGCCTGGCATATCAATGCCTGGTGGGTGATGGTTTGCATCTATGGTAGTTGGATATCATGTCTACCATGCTCTAATGATTATGACAAAAGGGGGGGGGGATAAATATATATGTATATTTTTGATTTTTGCTGTCCTAGTGTTAAAATGTTGTAGGCTAGGGAAGAAATTAACTATATAACTCCATTTTAATGACTCATCAGAGGGATAGTATTGTGATGGGCATTCTTGAAAAGGCCCCAAACATGGTGGCTATAGCTAAAGCTACAACTTATGATATATATATAATATTAGTTTGTATTAATTTAAACTATATTTATCACTGCTATAAACACAATGAATTAAGTACAAATTATATAAACATACCGTGAAATGAATACCCACACACAAAAATAAATTAAATATTCAAACATATAATTTGTAATTTTATGTGAATTATATTATTTATGTGAGTAGTATTTTTTTATGATTTATTTTTAACTATCACAAATGTTTCATATTTGCAAATTGTAAAAGATCTTTATGTGTCAGAACATATTTTTAAAAGGGGAATGATCAAAAATAGTTGTAAATAGTCCAGTGCACCTGTATATTAATTTATGTTTATCAGATTCTCTGCTGATAAGCTATAGCAAAGTCAGGCCACTGTTATTTTACAGAATGTTAAATTTTACTAATAATCAGCTTGTTTGTATTTTATTTTTAAGAACAAGAGAGTCTGTGGCAATTAGATACCAAGATCAGTGGAGAAAATCTGATTTTATTTTTGGATTTACGTTTTAGATTTGGTCTTCTGTAAGGGAAATGTTAGAGAAACTTTTCTTTGTGTCAAAAGTGAAAATTGATGTGAATGAAACTCCTTAATCAATCAAAGTTGTCTGAGTGAAAACAGAAATAAAAATTAAAAGATAAAAATTAGAAGATTATAATCATTGATAAGAAATACTTAGGTGTAAGAAAGCTATGTAAATTGTCTCATTCAGTTAGCCACAAACTTAGAATTCGTGGATGCAGAGTTATATGGGGGTACTCCAATTGGTATTGTAAGAAATATGTGATAGAAGCTGTTTTACTAGGTGCTGAGGGTGAGAATAATCTAATACAGAATGAAGGAAATGTAATAAAGAACCATATATAATAATAATGTATCATCTAATATAGAAGAGGCAAGCAAGGAGTCTTTTTCATGCATGGTTAAAGAAGTATTGCATTTGCTGTGATGGGTTCTTTTCATTTAACTGAGGATTGTTGTTAGCTATATATTGCTGAGGGTATTTACCAAGGATGTCTCTCAGAGAGAGAGAGAGAGAGAGAGAGAGAGAGAGAATTGCACATTGTCCAATATTAAAGAAATATGCAAAAAAGAAAGAGAGCCAAGCTTGGTGTCAAATAAGAGTTTGATAAAAACTATATAACAGAAATGGTAGTCTGCTGAGGGTATTCTAAAAAAAATTAGTAGGAGCTCAACGAAAATAAAAATGTCTACATTACACCATGTGATTAATATGGAGTAGAATTTTACATCAGTGCTTCAGCCTGACTCCTACCAACCAATTGCCATGTAGCTACTAATACCAATTGATAAAGATGATTATAAAAATGCCTACATCTTACAAAAGTGAAGAGAAGTCTTCATTGCCTTGTTGCCCACCTTTGTAGTGCACTAGAAACTCCAAAGTTTGGATGAAGAAATCTGAAAATGCTGGATGGTATAATTTCTTTCATTCATTTATCATTTTATTTGAAGGTTGTTTATATGCTTTAATAAAAATGAATCTTATTGATATATGTATTTTTGGTATAGTACATTTATGTTGAATTGTTTATCCACAAAGTGTTGGATTGTTTCATGTAAAACCACCCTTCCACATTAATAAAGTACCTAGAATGACATATGTATATATGCATGTTTTCTTTTATTTTTGTTATTATTTATATCACATATATGCATATAGCTTAAAGAAATACACATTGATTTAAATTAGTCTTTTGCTTTTGTCCCTGCATGTGCTCGATTTATATACTAGCACAATGTTTATAAAATGTTTATGTAAGTAGTGGAAAGGATGTGTGAGTAGACATACATGTATGACCATAGTTTTTGATATGAAATAACTTTACAATAATGCTTAATGTGTGTGTGTGTGTGTGGATAAAAACTCAAACCACTTCATTCAAGTTATCTATATGAAAATAAGCAGGAGTGTTCCATCTCTAAATTGAGTTAACATTTTTCTTAATTTTATTTTCGTATTATAATGCTGATAGGGGGTTGATAGAATGTATTTTTAATGGTGGTTTATTTTGGAAAATAAATATTTGTTTTTGTTTTTTAAATTATGTCTTTATAAGTGACATTTATTTTTCTCTCTCTCCAACATTACTAAATACATTTTCTGATATCAATATAATCCATCAGTAACCTGAGATAAAGAGATGATTGAGCTAAGCCCATGGGACACTGCTTTATCAGGTGATTAAAAGTTTTCTGTCATGTGGATATCTTTCTTACTTATTTGCTTTTTTATATTTTGTTGGTAGTTGTATATTCTTTGAGGAGGAGTTTTCTCTTTCTGAAAGTGGTATAAAAGGCCAGATTCAATTTTGGACTTCCAAAGGTATATGACAGCCAATACATTGATATCCATAAGCAGGGAAATGAAGTTTTAACAAGGTAGAGATCAAGTAATATAACCAGCTTTGGTTTGATCTCTCTCATTTAAAGACAGAGCTTATTATTGAGTTAATAATGATGCGGTGCATGACAGTCATTTCAGGTTCAGTTCTGTGTGCATGGTAAGAATCCACAGGATAAAGGGGAGTCATTGACTGGTACAATATAAATGTCTATTCATTTGTCTTCCTATATGTCAACTTTCTATGTTTCAATTTATCTAATCATCACTCTATCTACATATTTATTGGTTATATACCAGTCTATTTATTTATGCATCCAATATTTCATTTATATTATATAGAAACCCATCCCTCCTCTATCTATCTATCTATCTACTTATCTATCCATCTATTTACCTATTTTTATATGATTTTTTTATTTATTTATTCATCCACTCATTGCATTTATCTATCAATTTACCTATATAAAATCATTCATTTATGTAAGCTTCTTAACTATGATTCATCAATGTTGATTTATTTCTTCAACTACCTATTTGATTATCTATATGTCTACCTATCTCTCTACTTATTTATCTTGACATCCATTTAAATATATATGTATGTTTTAATCACTTTTTAATTTTATTCATATATCTATTTCTATTCCTAGTTGTTTATTTATCCATCAGTGGATCCAGGCATCAATTTATTTATTTATTCATCTATATGAGTATTTATCTATCTAGTTATTTATCAATTTATGTATTTATCATTCTTTGTAAATATTCAATCATCTGTCTATCAAATCATCCATTTGTTTATCTATTTATTACTCATCAATCAAACAATCTATCTTTCTATTTTGTATCAATCTATTTACTAATAAGTCTGGACATATATCCATTTATTTAGCATTATTCTTCCATCAATTAGTTTATCTACCTATCCCTATACTTATTCAATTTTTCTATCTGATTTTCTATGTATATATTTATTTATTCAGCCAATAATTCATCCCTTTAACTCACTCATTTATTCATTTATTAGATATCAATTTATCTACTACATATTTGTCTATAATTCCATCTATCTATTTATTTATATATTAAATTATCTATCTATTTTACTCTCTCCTATGTGCTTTTATCTATCTATAGAGTTAGATGCTTGGATAAATAAATAAATAGAAAACCATAAAATAAAGTAGATAAATAAATAGATAAATAGATAAAAGCACTATTGGTTAATTCTTTAACCCTCTTCAACAGCCTATAAATTAAAAAAAAACATACTGAAAAAAAAACAAAAACATCATCAACTGAAATATCAGTATTTCTGACTTTTAATGTTAACAGCTTGTTTATTAATTATACTCATTTTATTTTTATTTAATTAAAAATGCCTTCCTAATTTTTCTTTTGTTATGGTTTCTCTCCTCATGAATAATTTTATCATTTTAAAGATCAAATTTAAATATATATTTACAGGTTCTTTCACAATCCAAAAAATTGAAGCAATCATTAAATCATTTATTATTTGTATTGATGTTTTTTTTATCAATTCACCTATCTATTATAACATACATTCACAAAAAAATTTCATAAACAACATTACTTCTTTCCTTGATAGGCATGATATTTTTAGAATTATTCACTATCTTATTAACATTGTTTAAATACAAAATGATACATTTAACACATTCTTATATATATATATTATAACGGTCGGGAAAGATGGAGTCTTTCTGTATCAGCCATTCAAGGTGCCACCAGGCTATTGGAGCCTGGAAAATTTATATAGTAGAAAGATACCTACTGTTAAGATCTAATTTTTACTACATATTTTATTATGACCATCAACCCAGGTCACTAGTTCATGGAGATACAGAGATTTAATATAACTTCTTAAAATATATTTTAATAAAGACAGTTCAATAAAATAAATAAATAAGCTACTGCCAGAAATAATGCACACAAAAAGATTTATTGATGCATATATAAGTATTTAAAAATTGAGGAATAAAGTTTATCTTGTTTAGGTTTTAATATTCATTTTAAATTTTAAATTATTTGGAATAAGTCCACACAGATGGACATTTTAATAATATTTTACTGTAGAATGTTGAGTATAGATAGGTTACATAGATTTCTCAGTTAAAAAAAAACTTTTCAAAACAATCATTCAATCTCAGACTAAAAGTTCGTAGCCAACCCAATGCCTGCTTCCAGATAATAAATGCAACCAATTGCAATAGGAAGATGCTAGCATAAAACCACACTGACAAGAATGTGCATCTGACAGTGTGATATTATTTGAAGGACATGATCCTCATCCAGTACAGGAATGTGCATCTGCCTGGTGAAGGAATCATGTATATAAAATAATTAAAGAGAAATGCTACATATGGGAGAAAGTGATCTATCTGCTGACTTTATAGTCCCTATCCATAGAGATTTTTTAAAAGGAGTCAATGTCCCAGGAAATACGTCTGTGGACATTGATACACAATGATTACACCCTTGGGTCATACATTCAGTTGGGCACATTAGTCTGTATGCTAAACATGCTTTACATTACATTGATATAAACACTCATATATCCCTCCACCAGCATCAACCTAACCATGAGACAAATAGCCTGAAATTAAACCCTTTCAAAATAAATATAAATGATTAAAATATGAAGTTATTAATTGAAAATTGCTGAGGGAAATTTACAATAAAGTAAACCCAATGGCACTCATCATAAGGTGCCACACTGACATCAATAATTTAAAAGATATACGAATAAATATGTTTGGACACTCAGCATAATGGGTCATATTTACCAATACCTATATATTTTAAGCATATGAAAATTAAAAAAAAGCTAAAAATTAATGAATGTATGCATATTCACACCCAACTTAAATTTAATATAATTTAGTCAATAAATATTAATAAAGAAAATGGAAATGATTTAATTAAATTAGCAAACTCACATATACAAAATTAAACATTAACAACTGATTTGGAAATCTTAATAAGTCAGACAAAGTTCATTTTAAAATTTATGTTTAGCTGATTATTAAATGTTTGTTAAATCTTGACAGAAGTTCTTAATTATTTTTTTAAAAAAAATGTATAGTTCATACTTTACAGTAGAAAAGCTCCTGGATCCTGGTGTCAATTCCCCCAAAGTCTTTATGAGTCATACTTTCATGGAATACAGGTCTGTTGTTCTGGAGATAGCCTTAGCTGATTCAATCCTGGTACAATTTTATTGCAGTACCCATATGATTCAGTGTATGCAATAGTACCATTCATAATTCAACAGTCACTTCATTTGAAATAAGAGAGTAAAATGCATCTTTTCACCCTCCTTCTCAAAAAATCAAGGTGTAACTGTTCTTAATTTGAATATTTTTATTTTTATACAAATTGTCCAGATTCACTGAACAATGTTTTCCTGTTCCAATAATTTTGATTAGGGTCTGAGCATTGGTTGCTAGTTCTATTGGACATTCTGCTTCAGAGCGGGAAACAATCTTTAATTTTTATCTATAACTTTCATCTGACTTTTTACTTATATAAGAGCCCCAAGGGCTAGTTTGCTGTTTGTTTAATTAATAAAACAATCATTCTCATTTACAGCGATTACATAGGAATCTTTTTCATTTATGTTACTTTTTAATAAAAATATTTTATCTTTAGATCTTTACTTTTTTTATATAAAAAGTACATTCAAATACTCTTTTTTATTTAAAAAATATATTTTTAAAGTTTTCCATCTGTGCGACAATATATATATATATATTATTGTAACTTTTTTAAATTTGGCTTTTAGTTTTTTTTTTGGTTGTCATTGATGAGCAACCATATCCCACTGGATGGTGCAGTTATCATGCTTAAACTATAAAATATGATCATTCATGGGCCATTAATTATAATCATTTTGATGTGTTTTTTGTAATGCGAAAATAAAAACAAAACAAAATTGTCTTTTTTAAATATTATTTAATTTTAAATATTATTTTTTATTAACATATACAAATTAAATGATAATAATAAATGTAAAATAAAATAAACAAATTACAATTTGAGTTCGTATTTTTTAGTTTTCTTTTTATTAGAAAAATCAATTTTCTATCAGAGATTTTTTTACTGGGGTTACAGCTTTTTTTTTGTTGTTTACTGCTATTTTTTATTTCAAATAGAATGACAACTAAAAGTAAAAGTTGTTACGGTTATGTTTAGGGTTAGTTTTAGGGTTACTTTTAGGATTAGGTTTAGGGTTAGTTTTAGGGTTAGTTTAGGGTTAGTTTTAGGGTTAGGTTTACGGATATAATAAAAAATATCAAAATTGTATTTTTGTAAATATTTTTTTACTAACATCTATAAAATAAATGATAACAATAAACGTAAACTATATTCAACAAAGTATAACATTAGTCGGAGAAAAGAAAGAAACTAAAACTTTTTTAAACAATGACAAAAATATATATAAAATGTTTATAATATATGCTTTTTATGCCATTTAAAAAAACAGTGTACAATTGTACTTTTCTTACTGGATATTTTTGTGTTAACGCTCTTTTTTATTTCAAAAATATATACACGGTACAATCTTAAGATGTCTTGTGGAAATGTTATGAACAGTACATTACTTGACGCGTTACCTAATTCCAATTCACTTTTTACATATATCTCATCAACATTTACTACTTAAAACTTCAATACACTACAGTGTAAAAAGTCTGTTAATTATTACTTTACAAAATCTGAACATTTCAATACTTTAAAATAAAAAAAAAGCCAATGAAAATAACATTTCCATCCAATTCAAAAAAACACACCCTCTCCCCAAGCCGTAACCATTTTATAAACTGTGCGATTTGGGAAAATGTATTTGCTGTGTAAACATACATGCTGTACTGTGACGTGACATAGTGGTCTGCAATCTGTAGTACAACAAAAAAGTTGTATTATAGAAAACACGGGTTCGAACATGTCGGCCGCGGAAATGGAATTTTTGTGTTATAGCACGAAAACAGCGCCATCTAGTGGGATATGGTGGCTCATCGATGACAACCTTTTTTTTTAAAAACAATTTTATTTGAGATTTATTTTGCCCTTTTATTTTAGTTTTAAAATAATGTAATGCATATGTATACTGTTATATATATATATTGTAAGGTGATGTCCAATCCTTATAAAAAATAATAATAAGTAACTGATGTTTTGGAATGACAATTATGAAGATTAAATAGGCAGCCAACCTTTAAAACATAATTTTAGAATAACTTGAGGCATATATATATATATATTATACATTCATAAAGGAATGAATTTATATGTTGTTTTATTAAAATAAATGTGAAATAGAACATCTATAGATACACATTTATGCATGGTATATAATAGTAATCTAATGTTAAGAGATGCTAGCAACCAAGTTTCTTTTGTTTAAAAGAGTTAAAAAAGAGTAAACATTTGTTGATTGTGGGAAAAAAAACTAAGCAACAGTAGTTTAGTTTGCTGGTTGTTGTTAAAAATGGAATTCAGAGAAAGTAAAAATTTAGAAAAAAATATTTTTTATTATTATATTAATTATGATTCTATTTCATTTAAAAAAAACTGTTTAATATTTTGAATTGCATTATCTATAAGTGCAAAATATTTTAAAAAGGAAAGAGACATTATTTAAATGATGAACTTTAGTTGGAATAAATTCTGAGAGATTTATATTTACTTATCAAGTACAAAAGTATAATTATTATAAAATGTTTTTTTTTAAAAAAAGCAGACTAATAATGAAATAGAATTTTAAAATAGTAAATTGTATTTCTTTTAAAGCAAAATATAGTATCACACGTCTTATGTATATATAAACTGCATGTAAACAACACTTCTATTTATATTATAATGCAATCTTTGGAAAAAAACCTATATTTAACTACTTATTTGCATGTATATATGATCTAATGATGCAATCTTGCAAATTTAATTGTTGCAGGATCTTCATGCCTTCTTTGTGTCATCATATAGTGATAATGTTTAACCATTGGTACGCCTATTGTCTAAATCAGTGTTGAATGATTTAGAGATGGAATTGGAAAGACACTGGCTACAAAATATGGCACTTTGTGTGTTCGTTTTCACTGTGGGAATTGTCTTAAGTGGTTGGAGTTTTAAAGTCATTCAACATGCATGAATAAAAAAAAGAAAGACAATGCCTGCTAAAATAAAAAAAAGCACTGAAGCCACTTTTACAAATTTTAACCTGTTATATTTTAAAGAAGACCAAGATTTTGTTTAATATTGATGCTCTTCAATATTTTGTATTTTTATATATTTTTTAGTGCATACTGAGAATTGAGTTGGAATTTTTCTTGCCTTTTTACTCATTTGTAGAAAACTTTTTTTTAAAAGAATCCATTTTGTTTACAATTTTATAGGGAAAGAAAGATACAAATACACAACTCAAGGTATACATAGATAAATTTTATGTTTGTAAATAAAATATTAGCATAATTGGATGCATTAGATTGGACATTGAAGACAAAAATTAAGATTTTAAACATCTACACTTAATTAGACATTAAATATATAAAATTAAATATTAATTAGACTTACTAACAAGTAATTATATATGAATACATTTTCCTGTTTGTATGATTAACAGTCTTATAGATAAACTCTACCTATAAAACACAAATTGACAATCCATAGACATAAGTTTAATATAGATCCAGATGATACAATCAAAGTAAACATTGAACATCTAATAATATAGTTTGATCCTCAGAATAATAGTTACTTTATTGTATATTGTGCATTGTAATTTATATATTTTTTATTTTGATTGATATTTTAAGATTTAACTTATAACTTAGACATATTATAGTAAAGATAGATCCATAGTTTAATATATTTATGTATATATTTTTTAATTTATTAACGTTATAAATTTAATCCAGATTTTGTTAATAAATATTTGTTGTTGAAGTTAAAATCTTTGTTTTTCTGGTCTCTAGATTATCAAGAATCATTCATACTTCACTCACCAGAATGTCTATTATATATGTGAACACATGTTTTTGTTATATTCATTAATAAAAAGTCAATAAGGACTTATATAGAGGTCACATTATTGCCATCCATTTTAAATCTATCCTTGAATAGAGTTAAAGGCAAATATCTTAACTGAGTTTGAATTCCAAAACATAATATGACCTGTAAATTGTGAGAACTCTGGATATACCATCCTAAATGGTTTTTGGTTTATTACATTTTTTTGCATGCAATGTTTTGGGCATAAATATTTAGATTCGCCACATGTACTGACTACATACCATTCATATTTTGGCGTGCAATGTTTTGGGCATGAATATTTAGGTTCACCACATATACAGATGACATACTGTTATATTTTTGGCATACAACATGATAAGCTCAAGTACTTAGGTTTTCCACATGTAAATAGTTATGTGTATTACATTTTTATATACAATGTGTTGAGCTTTAAAGAGTTAAGTCTATCATATTTTACTGTATATTTTAAGTGTGACATAAATTGAATTTATGAAAAATTGTCCATAATTTCAGTATAACCTAATAATTCATATTTTAGTTAGTCACTTAATAGACTATATATTATATAACCCTATGGATTAAATGGTGTGGCAACTTAATGGTATAATTAACTTAATCAATCAATAATAAGTCCAAATAACCCAAAGTGAAAGTATGAATTGATAGAGAACCAAACTAAATAGATGATAAAGAATCTAGTAAGAATAGGCAAGTGAGATAGATAAAGGGCAAAATATATAAATCCAGCATTAATACCAATGAGGTATAAAATACTTAAGGTAACCAAAATATTCACACAAGGTGACCCAAGTTGGTAGGATATCTTATGACATATTATAGAGTATTATATAGAAAATAAATAACTTAGCGTTCATAAAGTAAATATTCCAAAGAAAAATATTAGTTTATTTTGTATAGAAGTTGGAGATATTTAGCTAGTATGAATAAAGAATTAAATGTAAAGCCACATGATGTTAGTGGCAATGAAGTTGAAAGTGATCCTGATGTGGGAAAAGAAGGATCTGTAGACATACATGTACCTGGGGGATCAATGGTTGGAGCTGAGCATTCTTTGACAATGCAAGAGGAAAGGCAAATGATATCTCAAGTTCTAGGAAACTCAAATGAACAGTCTGCTCAATCACCTAGAATTGGACTAACATAAGATACAAGAGAGATAAGGAGCCATGATGCAAATGCTTCAAATGATAAAGGATTAAATAGGTACCATGAAAGCTGATATGAGCTTTCAGATAAGTGCAGTCAAGGCTGATGTGAGCAGCATGAGTGATCATATGAATAGCATGAGTGGTCAGATGGATAACATGAGTAGGTGTATGGATAATATGGAAGCAAAATTAGCAAACAATACTCATATAAGTCAAATCATAGAAGTAAAGGGAGATAAGGTAGATCATAGGATAGACAAAAAGGGGTGAAGAAATTACACTGGAAGGTGAAAAAAATTTTTACTTGTTAAACTTTATCATTGGCATAACTGGTATCGTACTCAATATTATTTGGAGCAAAGCTATAGTTCTAGAGTTACATAAAGACAGTGAACGATGGTTTAAAAGTAGTTTGAATGGAAAATTTGCTACAATATATACTAGTGGTAATTTATATGATAATGGTGATCATGAACAATTTTTAAAAAAACTACACAATGCATATAGTCAAGTTAAGCCTTGTACTACTAATAAACCTATTATATCTTCACCTGACTTAACATGTTTAACCACTGGAGATTAGTCTTTTATATGTAAAAGAGATGATAAGATGATTATCCACAATTCAAATGAACCACAACAAGCCATTATCTTACAAAAGGATGTGCCTGGTGTTATTTTTGAATCCAATAAAAACACCAAACATTCTTTTAACTTGATCCTGAATTTTCTGTTGGGTGTGTATTTCAGGTCTCCGAAGATGAAATAGAAAAGCATCTTATTAACTTTAGTTTGCTGAAGATAGTACCAAACATAGATCAGAATAATTTAGATACTCCAATACCAATGTCTTTTCTTAATCTACAAATCCAAAACATAATGGCAACTCATATTCATTTGTCCTTTCTATAACTTCTCTCAATACCTGGATATGAACTACTGTACTAAAACCACTTTTAAATCCAGATTATTTTCTTAGTTGGTGGTAATGCAATGTTCTTTGTAGATGAGTTGTAATTATCTTGGCAAAAAATATGTATAAAACTGATAAAAGGCTGGCAGATCTGTTATTTCTAATATCTTCTTTATCACCTTTTTTAAATATTAATATCGATACTGCATTTTTACAATCATCTGGTACATCTTTATTATTTAGACATTTGGTATATAACTTTGCTTAAAATTTTTTTATTTCTTTATCTGCTTTTTTTAATATATCAATTACAATTCCATCATTACCTGTAGCCTTTCCTTTCTTCATACATTTAATTGCATATCTCACTTCTCCATTTACAATTCTGGGCAATTTGGAAGATGTAATAGATATACGAGATACTTGTTGTTTATTACTATATAATTCTTGACAAAAGTCTTCTACCCATTTCATGTTGTCATCTCTCTTTTTAGTAATAATTACATCGTTTTTTCTTATTGAAGATATAAATTTTCTACCAATACCAACATGTTGTTTTATGCTCTTGATACTTTAATTCTCTTCTACATCTTTTCTTGCTAGTTCACAGTTATACTTTCTTATATCATTTTCAACTCTTTTCTGCATCATTTTACAAAATTCGAGATATTCAATTTTTTTAATGCATCATTTTTGTATGTTTTCATATTCCTTCTTTTCTTCATATATTCTCTAGTCTCAGTAGAAATTTTATTGGTCAATTGCTGCTTTTTTCTACCAGCTATCTTTGTTGCAGTTTTTAAAAGTGTATCAGTTATTTTTATATTAATTTCATTCAAATCTGAATCATTTTCAAAATCTACTAATACTTGAAACTGATTTGTAAGTTCTAATTTAAATTCATTAGAATGTTTCTGAAGATTATGAATATCAACTGTAAATATTGTTTTTCTTAATAATCTTTGTCTCTCTAGTTTTGTATTAACATGTATCTTACATTTTACTAATTAATGATCACTTGCTGTGTTAAATTTATTTAAAACCTTACAATCTTGAAATATGTATTTTCTGTTAGTCAAAATATAATCCAATTCTGCTGTACCTTCATTTGGATGCTTCCATGTCCATTTCATTTTAACATTTTTCTAAAAAAAAATCACAATATAAGGTTTTCTTTTTCTGAAAACCCTACAAGTCTATGTCCTCTCTCATTTCTATTACCATAACCCAAATTACCTACAGCACTTTCATCTTTCATTTGTTTACCAATTAAAGTCTCTCATAAACATTCTAAAATGTTGTTTCCTCAGATCAAAAGCTTTTTGTACATTCATATAAAAAATTTCTATTACTTCATCACTATGAGAATTTGTTGAGGCATAAACCTGAATTATCTGCATATGGTATATGCTATTAAGTTGTATAACTAATCTTGCCACTCTGTCTGATACACCATCAAGTTCTCCAATGTTGTTCTTCCACTTTTTATTTATAATGAATCCTACTCCACTTGTATTTCCAATATTTGTGCCTTTATAATAAAGTATATGTCCACTTTTTATATCAATTACCTCTTCACCTTTTCTTCTAACTTCTGAAGTCCAATAATATCCCATTTAATATAAGACAGTTCTTCTTCTAATTATTGCAATCTTCCTTCACTTGAAAGTGATCTGCAATTGTAAGTACCTAAGTAAAAAGTTGTCATTAAGTGACAGACTGGGTATGCAATCAGGGGATATTTAACACTCTGGGCCTTCGGCCACCAACCACTGCCTTGGTTGGTAACCTTACAGCCTGCTGGGAATATGGGCCATGATTTATTTTTATCTGTCATAATTGTATATATGTACTGGAAAAGTATTTATGATTTACACAAACATTCATTCTGCCTTATCAGGCAACTGAGAGGAAAGACCATGGTGTTTTTTAATCTTAAACTCATAGGTAAAATGCCAATAAACTCACTATGCTGACTAATGCATGTTGGTGGGCAGCCCATCCATGTTCATATACTATATGAATAATCACATAGTAATAATAGCTGCAACAACAAGAACATATGAACTGAAAATTAGGAATTTGCCCTGCTCAGTTCCTTGAAGTCCTTCAAGAGAAATCAAAGGGTCTCCTTTCAGTTAATAGCAAACTCCTTTCTGTAGCAATATATATATATATATATATATATATATATATATATATATATATATATATATATATAAATTTGGCAATTGAATATAGCTCTTAATATTAAAGTGCTTATGCCTCATTTCATAATAAAAAATATCATTATGATTTATTTTTAATTTTGCATAACAAATTTGATTGTTGTTTCTGGATCTTTAATCCAATTTAACCTGAATTTTATATTAAATCTTGTAACAAATTATTAATTACATTTTGTGACATACAAACAACAACGTTTTTTACAACATCACAAACCAACTATTTCTATAGTAATTTGATATGGAAACAATTATTGTATCTTCTTTTTATGACAATACTAAACTTTAGTCAACTTTTCTTAAAAGACAATCTCATTGGCCAAACTTTGTGATTTCTGCAAATCTATTGTCTCTAAATATTGTTATAATATCTCTACTGATCCATGCACATTCATGAATATACTCACAATTGTATTTACTAATACTTTTATTAAATGCTAATTCATCATTTATTTTAAATGAATACGTTTCATTCACTGATCAATATAATGGCATTGAATCGACTGATGGCATTCTGTATTTTTTTGGAATAACTGATTTCTTAATAAGAGCTAAAAATTTAAATGAAAATTTAATCACAAATTTTTCTAAACCTAATTTCTGTTTTCATTATTCTGCTATGTATTTTGGTGATACATAATAATATGCATCTAAAAATCAATTGGATAATTGATGGGGTTTATTAATGGTAGGATTAAAGATAAACTTACATATAATGGACCAATATGCATTAGTAAGATAGTGGAAATCGTAAGTTGCAAACACACCACTACCAATACTGCTAATCAGATTGTTTGAGAAGTTTTTTCATTGACAATAAATAAATATTATCTTTATTTGAAACTCAACCGATAATATATATATCTTAAATTACGTGTAGGGCAATTACGTTTAATAAACTCATACATTTTCATTAACATAATTTATTTTTTTGTATCTATTGAAGACCTACTTCATTGAAAGCAAATGGATTGGTCTTGAGTGTAACCAATAACAGTTCTCACTTTTATAAACAATTGTATATTCAAAACTTTAATGAGATCATCTTTTCTTCAAAGTGTTCTATAATATTATCAATAAGTAAGCATCCCAATGTCTATTGTTGATAATTAGATGAACAATAAGTTGTTTTTTTAGAAATAATTTTAGGTCTAATTTTTTATAAATGTAAAAATAAATAATATTACTTTCTTTGATCACTTTTGAATTTTAGGAATAGAGGTATATATCTGTGCATTATTTCAAAAAGTTAACTTCTGATTATATAGATTTTTTTATTCTTTAATTAGGAAGTTTAACCTATGGACTTGGTAAAAATAAAGGTAAAATCTCAATGTTGAAAGATAGCTTAAGTATGAATTCTAGTAAATTAATTTTTTAAAGAAAAAGTATTAAATTACTTCTATTACTTTTGTTGGTATATATATATAATACTGCCTAATGCTGTATTAGCAATTAAAAATAAAATAAAAATTCATTTAACACTGCTATACTAGTCAAAGTTGAAGTGAATGATAGAAAACTATTACGTTTTATGTATATATGTTGTGTGTTTAGTTAAATTTTACTAGAAAGTCTATTTGTTAATAAATAAAATCATGGTTATGTAAAAAAATTAATAAAATTTTATTGTTTTGGCTAGTAATGTAGTGTTATATGAGTTACTATTATATATATATAATTGCAGGTTCATCCTTGTAAGATTTTAATTAGATATCCAACATTTCAACTTGATTGAGCAAGTCTTCAAATGGAAAATGAGTATTCACTTTCAGTTGAGTTCACATGTGATCAAATCGAAACTGTGGAATATGTAATTTAAATCCTACACGGATTAAATACTATTATATAATATTCATTTTTCAAATGAAGGTGTGTGTGATCAAGTCAAAACGTCGGTATATCGTACATGGATGAACCCTGCAAAATTTGTCTTTTATATCTATAATCTGTGAAAACATTCCTATGCATATAAATACTTAACAATACAATAACAATAACTTAATTTTAAAAAAAAATGTTTAAAATAATATAAATTTAAATTTGATGGTATAATTGTTATTTTATGTATATTTTAAAATTAAATAAAAACATGTAAAAGATGTGCAAGTCATTTATTTTTTCTAGTTAAAAAATTAAATGCCGAATTTGGGAATATATAGCCTTAAAAATTGTTACAATATTTAAACAATTATCTAATGATGCAAAATCCATCAATGTTTTGGTTTTAAAATCACAGATATTTTCCAATAAATGTGAATATGCTTCACAAATTATTGGATTTACAGTAATGTTTTTAGCTATGTTATATCTTATGCCCATAAAATATTTTTGAAAAAAGGCACCTGAAATGTGTTTGTAAATTCTGTCATCAACAACATTCATTTTAGCAAGTTCTCCACAACAATTTGCACCAATGGAATCATTCATCATAATACAAAGTTTTTCTGCAGTAATGCTTGTGAAAGTGGAATCTTTATGCACCTGTTCACAAAAGTTTTTCATGGTAGCTGTAAATTTTAGCTGTCCTTCTTCCGAACAATTTTTTACACAACTGCAATTCTTAATAGCTGCCAGATTGTTACATTCCACTTCAAATTTGCAAAAGAGCATAAGAGAGGAACGGTCAGAGGTTCTGAAAAACAATAATAATTACATTAGTGTTTGTATAAAATAATACTCAATCAAATTAATACAAAAGTTACAAGTAATTAATGAAATCAAATATTGTGTCTTTAGTTATAGATATTTTTACGTAGAGAATTGACAACATTAAACAAAAAAATTAAAAGAAATATTTTATTTAATAGTATTATTTAAAAATAAGTACTTGGTAGCTCGAATATAGATAAAACTAATGCAGAATTATTGAAAACCTCCAACCGGATATATGCAACTAAACCTCAGCAAATGTATGTATAGAATGGACCCCCCTATATTTACAAGTGCTGCCGGTTAGTTTATATATAACTCGCTAAGGTTTTTAATCCTTCCGCATTAATTTAATAAAATTATTAAAAATTTACAAATAAAAAATCATTTACTATGAGAATATATTTTTAAACGAAAATATGTTCCTATTTGTTTCAGAATTGCTATTCATTACAAAATATCTTTCTCATTTTGAACATATACAGAATAATTTATGATTCCTAAACATTTAAAATTTCAAAAGCATTATTTCAATAGTCACAATAAAGAATAATAACGATTGACTAAAATGAATAAAACTGTTGAAATACATTTGAAAATTGATTTTACTCAGCCTTTCTTTGACTAATTTCTAAATAGCAATTAAATATGATAATCATAAAATAAGAGTCAAATTTCCGTTTTAACAAAATAAATAAGGCATCAGTTTTCGAAAGAGATTTTGAATATATATATATTAATAAGAGACTTTTCTATTGACATTTTTTTTCTTCAGTAATAAAATTCTAATCGGGGGGAGGGTAGTTAGATAAAATTTCAATGTTCCTTTACTTTCAACAAAACAATTAAAACATATTATTAATAATAAAAAAATATAATAATTCTTTACAAAAGCTATACAATCAAATAATAATTTTATACATTAAAAAGCTTTTTTTCAGCACCTGCTTTGGTGCACTTTTCAAATGTGACTAAGCTGGTCAAAATTAAATGAATTCTGGAAATTTTAATGTTCTGAATTTTTAAAAAATATCAGAATTCATGCAAAGATGTCTTGCATTGGTGGTCGAGAGGTCAGTGCGACAGCCTTGCGCCTGCAGGCAGTTGCCTGGGTTGCGGGTTCGCGTCCCAGCCGATGCTATGACACTTTAAAATCATGCAAAGATAGTAAAATATCCAAAAGGATGCTTATTTGCAAAATATGAAATAAAACGAAGAATAATTATTTAGAGGTTCCTATCTTTTATTCAAAATCTGCAATAAGACAGCTCTCAATGACTTGTTTAGTGGTAAAAATTACAAGTTTTTAATGTTAAGCAAACCAAAGTGGCTTCTTAATTTTCTGTGATTTCGAGGAAGTTGATTAAAGTTTTCAACTGCTAAATGTTTCAAAACAGATGAAGACTGATATTTTTTGAGGGTTTAATTAGCTTAAAGTTGTTTTCTTTAAAGTAACCAACATTTACATATTGATTAAAACGTCAACGTTTAAGTAGTATTAGTAAGATAGTAAACAAAGTAAAAAAAAAAGACAAGCAAAACATTATAATATTTATTGCATTAAAGTAGGCAATAGAGAAAAGTAAAAACTTTTTTTTCCTCTAAAACTTTAGGTGAGATGGTTTCTAGAGCAAATATTGCAAATGTTTCAAAATTGTTTAAGTGTCATTTTAAGAATATTATTTTATTACATTACATATTTTTACATTTGGATTTTAAATCATATTTAATTTAATAAAATAATACTGCTCTTTAATCTTGTATTTGCTGTAGTTTATTTTCTCACACATTATTTTAATAATACTTGAATCAAAACTAAAGTCTTGCATTGGTAGTCGAGAGGTCAGCGCGACTGCTTTGCACTTGCAGGCAGTTGCCCGGGTTGCGGATTCGCGTCCCGGCCGATGCTATGATATTAAGAAAAAAAAAAACTGTGTCCCGTTTTTTTTCCTTCATGTAAAAGACCGATGTACTGTAGAATCGGACTTTGTTTTTGTTTTTTTATACATTAAAGTGTGTTGTCTTATTGTTGTTTTTATAATAGTCTTCCTTTTCCTTAGTATGTGCATGGACAACCCTTTTGGTTGCACCCTATGATGTAAATGATGTTAGACCAGTTGGTATATTTTGTGTTTCTTATTATTAATGAGACTATTTATATTAATGAGCATTTTAAAATCCATAGTAAATTTTTCAAAGCATATCTTTATAACTTTATTTCCCATATATAAACAAGCAATCCAGTTTTTATTATTTCTTATATTCACTGCTTTGTTTATATGTGCAGTACAAGACATTGAAAATCACATGATCAATGAATTGAACACAAATTCAGGCTTAATTTGGACGTCAATGAGAAAAAAAGTTTAAAAAATCCAATACTTTGATTTAAAACTAAAATGAAATCTCAATAATATACACTACAAAATGACTATTAAAGCTCCCAACATTAGAAGATGCATTAATATAAAATCATAGTTTCATACACTGCACAAATTCCTGGATTTAAAAACCATCTTGTAACATAATAACTAATTATATTAATTTGAATACAATAAGACTGAGAAAATATAGAGGCGTATGATGCTGATTTGATAAAAGCTGGATACAATATAACACACATACACAAATATATATATAACAGTATAAAACAAATATTTTAACAAAACAGCAAATATAAGAAATAAAAAAAGGTGGATCACTCTATTATATTTGCCACACATAAGAAACAAAGTTATAAAGATAAGTTCCTATAAATTTAATGTAAGTTTTATAATGCACTTTAATCTAAATAGACTCATTAAATAATACAAAAGACAAAATATACAAACTGAACTGGCCTAATGTCATTAAAATAATAAGATAAAACAAAAAGAATTGTTCAAACACAGTATAAGGAAACAACGATTAATCTAAAAACCAAAAATAACGCAACACATTTTGTATAAAAATAAAAAGCCAAGCCCATCCTACCAGTATATTAGTCTTTTACAAACATGATAAATAACAAAGCCAGAGTTTTGATCAAAATATTATTACAAAAAATGTGCACGGAGGGGGGCAATGCCAGCATGTACAAGATTAAAGAGGTTGGTTGATTGCACAAAAAGAATATGTAAATGAGCAAAAGAACAAAAAAATGAACAGTATTCAAATTATCAAAAATTGGTCTTCTCAATAGAGGAACTATGATTACGTAGCTCAAGCATTGAAAAAATACTCGGCCCAATTAATTTAAATAAATAAACTTGTTTGGCACTTTATATTAGTATTAATAATGGGAATATCAAGATAATAATATATATTGTGATGATCTAAACCAAGTGATGATTGTTGGTTTAGCATGAAGTACATATATTGATGATTATTTATCTTTTCAACATTTGTGTTATCAGGTGGGTCAGCAATATGAGATGGCACTGAGAATAGTGGGTCATGTGAAAGTCTGAGTTTGAATCCTGCATAACTGTTTAAATGAAGGGAAAGGATATTACATGAAATAAAAATGATTATATTGAGTAAAAAAAGGGAAAAATCAATCAAAACTGATACTATGAAATTAAAGGAAAGAAAAATATATAGGTTTGCAAAAGGAAGTAGCAATAAAGGTGTGAAATGGACATAAAGACATTCCAGTGAACAATGATGGAAAAGTCCATAAAATGAGAGATCAAGATATTGGAAAAAAGAAAGAAACTTTTACTAGGCTTCTTGTCTAGGACTTTTATTTTTTTTGTTAAAAAGTGCCAAAAATTAGGAATAAGCGACCATGAAAAAACTCTGCTACAATTATGAAACTTTGGGGATGTGTGGCAGTGGACACGCATAGACACTCATTTGATCCATACCCACCTTGCTCGTAAGGTCATCCACAAATAATGAATTAACAGCAGATATTGTGCCTGCCTGATAAATCACCATTTTTGTCACTGCTATACCGCAACATGAATGACATGAAGAATGTGGAAGAAATGAACTGAATGATTATGAATGTAATCCAAAATATATGTTTCTATGATTGATTATTTGTATTATAAGTCATTTACTATTATTTGGAATATTATTAAGTTTTGCTATTGTATTATTAATATTAGCGGACATTTTATTTTGATATATATATATATAATTGCTACTGATAAATATATACATGCTCATTACTTCTTGCATTTTGGTCTTGCTTACCACAAATAGCATTTTAGAATTTGAGAGTCTTTTGTATTTCCCTAATCTCAGCAAGATATAAGAAAAGTGCATATGTCTTAATATAAGATGTGGTAGTCGTATGTAAATTCTCTTGGGAGAGATAGGTAATGAGGTTTGCCTTTGTATTAGCTGTGGTAATGTTTATGTAGATCTTACACATACACATGAAGATTAGTGTTCATTGTTGTATTCATGGCATTAGTTTTGCTGGATATACATAGCTGATTGTCTCAATATTTATTAATCTACATTCAGAATAAGTTATACTTACATGTTTTAAAAGATTTATTTAAATTTATTTGTATCAATAACTTCAATCTACAAGTTGCAATCTTTAATGTCTATATAAATATATTAAATCATAAATAATGGTGGGAATGGGGATTCTTCCTTTATTGTAGAAAGGAGATTGTCCTGACAACAGTTTGAGATTGTTGACTGTTATTGATATTGAGATTGTCTGTGTTGACTAGTTTTTATGATTATGTATAAACCCATGTACCCTTGAGTATTATTACACTTATTGACTACTTATTAGTCTGCATTCAGAAATAATTATATTTACTTGTTTAAGGAGGTTTATTTAATCTTCATTGTATCAATAATTTTAATCTCTGTGGTCAAGATGCAACTCTTAGTGTCTATATAAATATCATCATCATCAAATATTAACAATCCCTTGCAGGATGAAAGTCTCTTCAAGTTCAAACTATGTTCTCCCACCTTTAGCTTCTTTTCTCTACATCTCCCCTGCACACTTTATTATTTCATCCATCCATCTCACATGTGGGCTCTTTCTGGGTATTTTACAATGTTTTAAAATGCAGTTCAAGATTTCAATTGTCCATCTATTATCATGTCTTCTAGCACTATGTCCAACACACTCAACTTCAGTTTTTTTAATTTTTTCAATAATGTCAATAACACATGTTTGTTCTCTTACCCATATATTGCATTTTTGATATCTTCTTGTTACTCCAAACCTGCATTTCTCCATACTTCTTTGAGTTGTCTGAAATATCTGTATTACTCTTCTATTAAGGGTCCAACATATTTAGCATATTTCCTTTTAGTATCAAGTTATTTTTACCAAAAGCACTCTAACCAAGTTTAATTCCATGGTTAATTTGATCCATTATGTTTCCATCTGTATTAATAATCTGACCAAGATATTTGTAGCTGTTAACTTCTTTGAACTCATCATAATCAATCTTTATTTTCATATTTTGAGAAAATTCATTGAACACTACTATTTTTAACATTTAACTATAGACCTACATTTCTACTTTCATCTGATAACTCCTGCAACATTTCCTGCAACTCTAAAGCATTATTTACAAAAACAACTATATCATCTGCAAAATATAAATGACCTAAATAATCTCCATTTACTTTCACCCCTTTATAATCCCACTTTTAACCACAAAATATGCACTGCTATAAAAAGTTTTGGAGATATGGAGTCACCATGTCTTACACTATTCTCAATGTTTACTTTCTTAGTATTGTTATGTAATCTAATTGTTGCTTTTGCATTTTTACAAATATTCTTTAAAATGTGATAATATCTTGGATCTATATCTTCACTATCCAATGTTTTATTCACTGAAAAAATGTTTATAGAATCAAATGCATTTTGATAATTTACAAATCCAAAGCATAATGGCAACTCATATTCAATTGTCCTTTCTATAACTTCTCTCAATACCTGGATATGATATACTGTACTAAAACCACTTTTAAATCCAGCTTGTTCTTTTGGTTGGTGGAAATGCAATGTTCTCTATAGATGAGTTGTAATTATCATGGTAAAAAATACTGATAAAAGGCTGAAAGGTCTGTAATTTCTAATATCATCTTTATCATTATTTTTAAATATTAATATTAATACTGCATTCTTCCAATCATCTGGTACATCTTTATCATTTAACCATTTTTTATATAAGTTTGCTAATTTTTTTCTATCTCTTCATTTGATTTTTTTAATATATCAAATAAAATTCCATCTTTCCCTGGAGTCTTTCCTTTCATCATAAATTTAATTGCATGTCTCATTTCTTCATTTAAGATTCTGGTCACTTCAGAAGATACAATAGATGTAGTAGATACTTGTTTTTATTAATATATAATTCTTGATAGAAGTCTTCTACCCATTTCATGATGTCATCTCTGTTTTTAGTAATAGTTCCATCTGTTTTCTTTATAGCAGATATAAAATTCATACCAATGCCAAAATGTTGTTTTACACTCATCAGACTTTTATTCTCATCTGCAGCTTTCCTTGCTAGTTCAGTTATACTTTCTTATATTATTTTCAACTCTTTTCTACACCATTTTACAAAATTCGAGGTATTCAATCCTTTTTAATGCATCATTTTTGCATATCTTCATTTTCCTGCTTTCCGTCATAAATTCTCTAGTCTCAGTAGAAATTTTATTGGTGAATTATTGCTTTTTTCTATCATCTATCTTTGTTGCAGTTTATCAAACCATATCAGTTATTTTCTTGTTAATTTCATTCAAATCTGAATCATGTTCAAAATCTACAAAAACTTGAAACCGATTTGTAAGTTCTAATTTAAATTCAATAGAGTGTTTCTGAAGATTAGGAATATCAACTATAAACATTGTTTTTCATAATAATATTTGTCTTTATAGTTTTGCATTAACATCTATTTTACATCTTACTAATCAATTATCATTTCCTGTGTTAAATTTATTAAGAACATTACAATTTTAAAATATTTACTTTCTGGAAGTCAAAATATCCAATTCTGCTAAACCTTCATTTGGATGCTTTCATGTAAAATTAAAATTAACATTTTTCTCAAAAAAAGAATTCATATTATAAAGTTTTTCTTTTTCTGCAAATTCCACAAGTTTATGACTTCTCTCATTTCTATTACCATAACCAAAATTACCTTAACCAAAATTACCTACAACACTTTCATCTAAATTCTCCCCTAACAGTTTTAAAATGTTGTTTATTCTGATTAAATGCCTTTTGTATGTCCATATAAAAATCATCTAGTACTTCATAACTTGTTGGGAGTATAAACCTTAATCATGTGTATTTATATCTACTATTAAGTTGTATCACCAATTTTGTCACTTTGTCCAATACACCATCAATCTCCACAATATTGTTCTTCCAATTTTTATTTATAATGAATCTTACTCTAATTGTATTTTCAATAATTGTGTTTTTCTAATAATGTACATGTCCACTTTTTAAATCAATTGTCTTTTTATCTTTTCTTGTAACTTCTCAGAGTCCAATTATGTCCCATTTAATATAAGAAAGTTCTTCTAACTCTTGCAATCTTCCTTCACTTGAAAATGATCTACAGTTGTAAGTACCTGAATAAAAAGTTATCATCAAATGGTAGCCTGGGCCCACAATCAGGGGATTCTTAGCAACCTCTGCTTTTGGATACCAACAGCTAGCTTGGTTGGTGACTTTAAATTCTTCTGGGAATAAGTGCCTTGATTTATTTTTGTCTGTCATGATTGTATATATCTATGGGACAAATATTTATCATTTACACATACCCTCATTCTGCCATATCAGGCAACTTGAGAAGAAAGATGGTAGGGTTGCTTGATCTTAAACTCAGAGATAAAAAGCCAATAAACTCACCACATTGGCTGATACATGTTGGTGAGCAACCATCCGTGTTCATATACTATATAAATAATCACATAGTAATAACAGCTGCTATGACAAAAACATATGGAATGGGCATTAGGAATTTGCCCAGCTTGGTTTATTTAAGGTCGACAAGAGGAGTCAAATGATCTCCTTTTAGTTAATAGCAATCTTTTTTCTTCAACCCTATATAAATATATTAGCTCATAAAGTTGGTGGGATTTCATCTTTTCTTTTATAATTAAGTTGTCTTGACAGCAGTTTGAGATTGTTGATTGTTATTGTTGTTGGGATTTTCAAAATGTTGATTGATTTTAATGACATATATATATATATATATATATTATACTGATTCATCCTAAGATTAACATGCGCACATACTGAACATGAAAAATATGGAGGCACACGAGAATAAAGAACAATGTCAATTGAAAAATGGAGTATATCTGCAATTCATGTAATTACATTGTTATCAAAAAAGGAAATCAACCCCAGCATATCAATTTAAAATCATTCTGATCAAAATCGCACTGTCATAGGGACAGATGAAATTTAAGTACAACCCGTCACACTACCTCTCCTGAAAGGATATGCAATGCTAATGATTACATAAAATGAAAAAAGTAACAAGAATAAATATCCAAATGACCAGAGATTTATATACTGATAAATTAGTATCCCATATGCTTAGCTCAGCATTCTCTATACCTCAGTTCAAGAAGTGTGGATCAAAAACTCATTTAATTACATGACTCATTGTGTTGTTAGGGAAATAAATTAATCAAAATATCAAAGATAGTAATGCAAATTTAGTCATTAATTAAATATTTATTTACTCCAATAACCTCTCACTATTTATATTTAAATGGAAAACAAAATCAATAATAATAATAACCCCAAATGCATGAACACTAAAATAGAGACTTTTATGTAAAAAAAAAATATTGTTCCAAAAGTAGAAAATATATCAGCTAGGGAGAAAATTGTCTGAGAGATTATAAACTTGTACAGAAATACTTTAGGCTTTATAATATAATATATAACACAAACAAGAAATATTACATTATATTTATATATATATTGTACCGTCACTTCCAGGAAATATAATATATAACAAAATGGCACTAGCTCAGATAAATAGTTATGCTCGGCTAAAATGCATATAATAGTTAATAAAAATTGTCTATGTTAATGTCTATTGTTTAACTAGCTCTAATTAATAAGAAATAATAATATGGTTCGGTTTTATAAACTAAATAACTAAATATTCATTAAATCATGAGACCATGAAGTGAAATACAAGTTCTAATATGAATTACATTGAGCCAATATCCCACAGGATACCAATTCAATGGAATAAGAATACTATCTCCTTTTTTATTATCTCAAATAATGAATTTATAACATTCTTATGACTTTAACAACAATTAATTAATTAAGATAATACTGATAAATAAATCATATTCTCTTTAATAAATATATAATTAAATAATCTCAGGTTCTTTAAACTAATACGAGTCAATTAAGTTTTTATAGTCAAGCATGATAAGGGATTTGATATCACCCTCAACTACACCTAACTACTACTACTACTACTACTATTACTACTACTACTACTACTACTACTACTACTATTACTACCACTACTGCTGCTGCTGCTACTACTACTACTACTACTACTACTACTACTAGTAGTAGTAGTAGTAGTAGTAGTAGTAGTAGTAATAATAATAATAATAATAATAATAATAATAATAATAATAATAATAATAATAATAATAATAATAATAATAATAATAATAATAATAATAATAATAATAATAATAATAATAATAATAATAATAATAATAATAATAATAATAATAATAATAATAATAATAATAATAATAATAATAATAATAATAATAATAATAAAAAAAAGAAATTATTTCACACTCAGCTGCCTACTATATATATACAATTTTAATGCACAAATCAGCGCATAACAGCAGAAACTTCTTCAAATTAAATCACAATTTATTATAAACTTAATATAAATTATAATACATAATAAATAATGCCCAAGCGCTTTCAAGAGAACTTAGCTCTCATAATCATGGGTAACAAAGAGTAAGCGTAACAAGGTTGCTATGTGTAAATATATGCAGATATATGTAAATTAATTGAACTATATGCGTAAATCTAATTAACCCATTTCTTAGAAATTTTATAACACATATCTTTCCTATTCATAGCCTTATCATCCATGGCAATAAAACATGCCTCCTTCACCTTTCTCTTAACATCATTTCTTTCCCTACAAACTATTCTTGGATTTTCAGGTTCACATGAATGACCAGTTAATTTCTGATGCATTGCGAATATTGAGGTGTAAGCTGGGTCTGCTTGGGCCTTTCTGTAAGAATATCTATGCTGGGACAATCTTGTTGAGAGAGTTGCTTTCGTTTCTCCATTATAGACAGCCTGAGAAATGTTGTTGGGTGTTACAATGTCTTTTGCATTGTTAATAATTCTATTGGTATTCGCAGGATTGATGTCTTTCTTACATAGTAATGAGTACCTTTGCAGAGCAGACAAAAGGGCAAATTTGATTTTATATAGAAACGATTTATTAAATATCGGTTTCAAACAAAATAGTATAGATGGGAAAATTAGATAATTTTACAGTAAATTAAATAACAACGCAATTAAGCAGCAGAAAAACAGAATATTGTTGCCATACTTTGCAAACGCCCATAGAAAACTTTACTCAGTGTTTAATAGTGAATTTCAACTATGTTTTCACACAGCCCCTAATACCAATAGAATTATTAACAATGCAAAAGACATTGTAACACCCAACAACATTTCTCAGGCTATCTATAATATCTCATGCCCAGAAAATAACTGCATGGCATCATACTATGGAGAAACAAAAGCAACTCTCTCAACAAGATTGTCCCAGCATAGATATTCTTACAGAAAGGCCCAAGCAGACCCAGCTTACACCTCAATATTCGCAATGCATCAGAAATTAACTGGTCATTCATGTGAACCTGAAAATCCAAGAATAGTTTGTAGGGAAAGAAATGATGTTAAGAGAAAGGTGAAGGAGGCATGTTTTATTGCCATGGATGATAAGGCTATGAATAGGAAAGATACATGTTATAAAATTTCTAAGAAATGGGTTAATTAGATTTACGCATATAGTTCAATTAATTTACATATATCTGCATATATTTACACATAGCAACCTTGTTACGCTTACTCTTTGTTACCCATGATTATGAGAGCTAAGTTCTCTTGAAAGCACTCGGGCATTATTTATTATGTATTATAATTTATATTAAGTTTATAATAAATTATGATTTAATTTGAAGAAGCTCTGCTGTTATGCGTTGATTTGTGCATTAAAATTGAATAATAATAATAACAACAACAACAACAACAACAATAATAATAATAATAATAATAATAATAATAATAATAATAATAATAATAATAATAATAATAATAATAATAATAATAATAATAATAATAATAATAATAATAATAATAATAATAATAATAATAATAATAATAATAATAATAATAATAATAATAATAATAATAATAATAATAATAATAATAATAATAATAATAATAATAATAATAATAATAATAATAATAATAATAATAATAATAATAATAGCTGTGTCTTTAGTTAGATGAATTAGATAAACGTTCCAACAAAAGTATAAAAAAATACTGAATTGCCAAAAAACAGTTGCTTAAAACATCACCTGACGATAATTAATTTTCACACCTATCAGGGAAAACGGATTTTTTACTGACAAAGTAAGTGATTTATTGCTTGTAATTTTTTGTTTTCTTAAGTGCTAGTCAGACGCTATATATTGACAATATGGCATCCACATCAGAATCCAAGATAAAGTTTGGTGCGAATCAGACTCCATGAATATATAGCAACATTAGAGCACAGACAACATATGCGAACATAGCTGAATTAAATTTGCAAAATGCAAAACAAATCTCAAGATTTAGAAGGGCCAATCAGGATGACCTGATTGAAGTGAATGATATAAATATGAATGAATCTGATGCCGATGTGCCTTTGCAAAACATTTGGTTAAAAGAAGAAATGGATGAGATAAATCACAGATTTAATGAGACCATATCGAAAAAATTATTCATGTCATTTAAGAGATTTTTTTGAAATAAGTCAATGGTCTTTGCAGCAACAGACAGAAATCTCTCTCTCTACAAGTTTCCAGAGAAAATACTATATAAAGAGTTATCTAACAACAAAATGTGGAGCTCAGTTTCAACCATAGGAGAGCATACCAATTCAAGATATCTGGTGGTAGAATTCATTAATGAAATGCAATGTGCAGATTTTCAAGAAAAAAAATAAGAATTTGGAAAATTATGCTCTTGTGATTGTAGATAGAGAAATGCAAAACTATCACACTGGCATTATTAAAAATACCTATTTTAGGTATAATAAACATGATTTCACAAAATTAATGAAACTCTTTGGGCAACCGATATACATGAAGCCAATATATCGCTCAGAAACGCCTACACTATTTTATTCAAACAGTTTTTATTTCACAATCAAAATGAATGAAGGCATAAGACCGGAAAACATCCCAAGCATAATAATGGATCAGGAAGAAATCCTGACTGTAGAAATTAAAGGACTTAGGCCACAATGTTTTGTGTGTGGCAGAAGAGAACACCTGGCTATAGACTGTGGAAGAAATCACAACAGCAATGACCAGTCAGCAGCTAAAACACAGCAAATATTAATTAAATAATGCACAACAGAGCAACTGGAAGATCAAGCAAACCCAGACAAGAAGATAGAAAATCCCAAACATCCAGAGACTAGCCGAAAAATAGATGACATGCAAAAAATGGGCAGAAATGACAGATAAAGAATATACAAAGGAAGGAACACAAAATCAGCCAAGGCCAGATTGGAAGAAAAAATACACCAAACGTGAAGAGTGTGACCAAGATATGGGTGACATGCAAAAAAATTGTAAACAAATAGATGATATACAAAGAAATAAGAAGCAAGATATGCTGAAAGTTGCTGATAAGTCAGTACTATCACAGCTGCTTGAGAAAGACAAACTAACCAATGAAAAAGAAGGCAAAAGAATTGAAGTCAGACCAAAACAGATAAAGCCTCATCAAAAAAACAATCAAAAAAGGAAATCAAGATAACAATCAAAGACTGGAATCTGAGACAGGAATAGAAGATACACCTGATGAACACCAAAGATCAAAAATAGATATAGACAGTATAAAAAAAAATAATAAAAAATGTGAAGAAATAAACCAACCAGATAAAGAAGATATAATTGAAGCCACAGAAAATAAAACAACCACAGACAAAAAAGTAAAACATACCAAACACATTGAGGGTGACCAAGAACTAGATGACATAAAAGTGAAAAATAAGGAACTGGATGGCATACAACATAATAAAAAAGTATGCAAAAACAGATAAAGAAAATATAATGGAAGCAATGGCAGGCAATGAGATAAAACACATCAAACACATTGAGGCTGACCATGATCTAGTTGGCTTAAAAGTGGAAAATAAGCCACTGGACCACATACAAGATAATAATAACCAAAGTAAGCTTAAAATGCCACACCAGGAAAGGCCAGCTTAAACAATGAAAAAGAAGATAAGAGAATTGCAGCAAAGATAAGCCATATGAAATGTGACCAACAAAATCAGTCAAAGAGTGCAAATAAAGATTACATGCAAATAATGGCACTTGAGACTGAAACTGAAGATGTGATTCATGTAGATAGAAGATGCAAAATTTCAACCAAAGTCATACCATGCCCAACATTTATTAATAAAACATCTGCTGAAGTGATGGAGGCTATTACTCCGGATCTGCCTACCCAAATAGAAATGCACACTGAATATAGGTGCAAACCAGGGTGTCCACCAAAACAAGATAGGAGATATAAAAAGGTGAGAATTGAACAAGAGAATCCCCACAGTGAGCAGAAAATATATAATTGGGCTGTAACAGTGGATGAAGAGAGTGGCCTGGTGTTTCAAGATGCAGTGGAAATCGAGGAAAAAAAGTAGGAAGACATGAGTTCCTAAACCAAAAAAAAATATTAATGAAACTTAAAATTGCTGTTTTAAATGTCAGAGGACTTAATGCAATCAATAAAAATTTCAAAGTCAGAAATTTGATAAATCAAATCAGAGCACATATAACAGGATTATTAGAACCGAAGATATACGCAGGCTCAGCAATAAATCCAGCTATCTACGTAAGGGGCCAGGGCTTCTCTGCATGTTCCAGAGATTTATCCTCTCCATCTGCAGGAACTGGAATAGTAATTGCTCAAGATTTCCCTTTTGAAAGTTTCAAAATACTTTACATTAATTCAAACCTGCTAATAATAACACTGACTCAAAAAATAATTACAATGAATAAAGTGCTTGTATATATGCCAGTAAAAAAAAACAAAAGATAGAATCTATAATTTATAATATAAATTCAATTCTTGCCATGAATGCAAGCCCCACTGTTCTGGTTGGAGACTGCAACTCATCTTATGAAGCTTTTATACAGAAATCACTACATAAAATAGCCATACCATTGATTAGTGGACAAGGTTTTCTGCCAGAAAGGGCTGTCTCCTTTTATAATGGTCGCTTTGCAACATTAATAGATCTTTGTCTATTACTCACCATCGCTGCATCACCTCATGGAAGTAAAATTGGTCCTGACCACATTTTCTGATCATGTTGCCCAGTTAATCACAATCAATCTAGAAAAACTGCAAGTAGTTAATCACAACCTAACAAAAACAATAAGAGTACTTATCCCAACAAATGCGACAGAATTCCTCTTCTCAGAAATATATGGTCTGTTGCAGAAGGTTAAAGAGATGGGCCTCGATCCTATAAAGCAAAACCTGACTTTTATACATATCTTATCTTTCAATGTTGATCATGTAAAAATCAACCATCACCATCAAGGTTTATGCAATATGCTGATCAGCTACATAAGAGACTAATGATGATGACTCCAACACACAACACCCAAATGCACATAAGAAAGCTGACTGATGCTTATAACAAGGCCTGTGAATCACTGAAAGAATATCTGAAGATAAAAAAGTAAGCTTTGCATGGCACAACAGCACACATGGACCCACAAGTTTATCAAGTGAGTTTTGGGTTATGTACCAGACATAAAAGTGCCAATGGCCATACAGACTGAGGATGGGATGTTCTCTATCCATAACATGATTATGCCATTGTTCAAATATTTTCAAGATAAGTTAAGTGCAGATCCTCACTTTTTTCCAGACAAAAATGTTTGGAGAGATTGAGGGTGAATTACCAGTTAGTGAAAATGATATAATAGAGAAAATGAGAACTATCAGCAATGCTTGCCACCCAGGTGGCCATGGGATACCACTGTTAATTTTCAAGCATTTATGTTTTTTTACAGCTAAATACCTCAAGGATTTAGCAAACAATATTGCTCAAGAAATTAAACCAACCATAGGGATATATCCCATGGCAATAGTGCCATATAATAAGAAAAAGAAAGGCATATCAATGCCAAATGTGCTGAGACCAATATCTATGGGGCCACTTCCTATTAAAATATTGGAAAAAATTATAAAAGATAAGATTGAGCCCTATATTTTACCAACCATCAGTGAATCACAATTTGCAAAGAAGACATCCTCAACAGTGCAAGCAGCATTGTTATTCAATACCATGATGAAAGCCACTAGGGTGAGGAAGAAATACAGCACAGTAGTGGTGCAGGTAGATATTGCTTCAGCTTTTGATTCAGTGAGAATCCCTGTGTTACTAAATATGCTCAAGCAGACTAAAATACCCAAAGGTCTGCTATAATTGACTACAAACTTGATACTGAGCAGAGAACTGTGTATTACTATGAATGGCCAAAATTTACCCGCATTCATCTCAACACAATCACTATCCCAAGGGTCTCCTCTGAGTGCATTAATGTTTATTTATTATATCAATCCTCTTATTGAAAAAAATCAATAGCACATGCATTGGAGTTAAAATACCTGGTACAGCACATAAAATTGCATGTCTCACATACATGGACAATATCATGGTCTTCTTGACATCAAAGAAGGAAATACCACAGTGCAGGCAGTGCTTGAAAAATTCTCAAAATGATATGGAATGAGCATAAACCCAGAAAAGTCTGCGGCCTATACTCTACTCACTGGAAAGCCATGTTGTCCAATGTATCGAGCAAAACCTGCTCCATTCTAGGATTTCCTTTTTTTCTAGGAGCCAATGGAATGAGATGTCAGATTTAAGCCAAGCTCAAATACAAAGTCAAAAGCATAGCTGAATCACTCTCAAAGGCATATTTGTCCATATATGCAAAGGTGCAACTGATTAACAAGATTATAATAACCAAGATAACATATTACATGCCTCTAGTTGAATTTTCAAAAAAAGTTATGGCATGCATTATTTCCATATGTTGCAAGCTCATTTGGGGGGGAAATGGTGGCAATTTCAATGGCAAAACTCAATCACCCTCTTATAGCAAATGGGCTGGGGTTGCATAGCTTACAGACATTTCATACATTCAAAACAAGGAATGCTGTAATTTCTATACTCACTCGATTTCCTAAATTAAGACACTTGGAGCAGATAACACCTACAGATAGGCCTCCTCCAAAAGATTGTTTTTTGGAAGTCACCATCTACCAATGCAGGAGAAAAAGAACAATCCCAGATCAATTTGAACAAAAGTATAAATATTGGGAAATATATGTTTATACATCAAAATAATCTCAATGAGATGATCCCATCAATACTAGAAATAGGAAACAAATATCTGATCAAGCCATACAAAAAATGGCAACTAAAACCTAAGTTCCTAGATTTTTTAATCAAGATGAATTTGAATGCTTTACCTACTAAATATTTTTTACATCACAGAAGAATGTACATGTCAGTTGATCCATTCTGTGACCTTTGCCATATGACTGAGGAGACTTTACAGTATATAATTTTCAACTGCAAGGCCTTGGAGCAGACTAGATGCATTCTGCAGGGCAAATACAGGAAAAATACTACAATGATGCTAATTATGTCAACTTACAAAGGGAGGCATGTATCAGCCACAAGGGCCTCAGCGTTTGTCTTATATGAACTTTGGTGCACTAGGTGTGTGTTCATATTGGGTAATAACCCCAGAAGGAATCCAACCACATTTGAGAATAAGTTGAATAAAATTCAAGTTAGAGACAAGCAGATCACCAGCCCAGATATTTATGCAGCTACTTGGTCTTTGCTCAGACAAACAGAAAAGTTATAAAGCATGGTCCAGATTATGCTCTTATTGGACAATAATGTGATTAATTTACATTTCTAAAGTAGATAGAATCATGTAAAATTACCCATATAGATATATACCTTTAAAAAATGAATATTGCACCACTTGAAATTGAACTGACAATAATAAGATTCAACATGTATCTTGCTATGGCATTGTAATACTATGTAACTAAAAGGATCAATAAAGTTTACTATTTGTTGAAACTTAATAATAATAATAATAATAATAATAATAATAATAATAATAATAATAATAATAATAATAATAATAATAATAATAATAATAATAATAATAATAATAATAATAATAATAATAATAATAATAATAATAATAATAATAATAATAATAATAATAATAATAATAATAATAATAATAATAATAATAATAATAATAATAATAATAATAATAATAATAATAATAATTTAATTTAATTTAATTTAATAAACATATAATCTCCTTGTGAAAAAAAATCATGCATGGAGCTTAACAAATGACATGTGCGAATAAAATTAAAAAAAAATCATTAATATATAATAAAATAATTAAATAGAAATAAAAAGTTTTCCATTATCATCAATTATAATCCAGTCCATAATAAATTTTCTCAAAGTTTTTCTTGATAGGTCATTAACATTAAATTCAATGTTCCTTATAAAAATTTTGTGAAATCTTGGACCAAGATAACATTTCTGATATCGACAATGAGTTTTGAAGTAAGCTGGCTCAAATAATAAATCAAAATCACTTGATCTAGTCACCATTAATGATGAAGAATTATTTTTATTCATTCCCTTGTATTTAATATAATAACACAAAATATTCACTAAAAATAATTGATGAATAGTTAAAACTCCAGCACACTTATATAATTCAAGTCTTGGCAAAGCAAAAGGTTTAAACAAAATAATTCTTAACATAAAATTTTGTAGTGTTTGTAAAGACTTTAAAAAATATGCTGCAGTGCCACCCCATAATTTTATACCATAACAAAGTCTGCTTAAGAAAATTTGCTTATATATACTTAAAAGGACAGATTTGTTCAAACAATCTCTTAATCTATAAAAAAGAAAATTAAGTTTTCTTAATTTTACTTGAAGCCAAAAAATATGCTTATCCCAATGTAAATACTCATCGAAAACCAAGCCAAGATAAGAAATTGTTGATGTCCTGGTAATTATCTGACAAGATGTTTGATTCACCTCAGGCAATTGAATTAACAAGTCTTTTGCTGGAATATTTTTAAGAGAATATATTATGTAATTACACTTATTAATATTTAGCATTAATTTATTATTATTCTTCCATTGTGTAATTTTAAATAAATCTTCATTCACAAGTTTCTCAAGTAAACTATATGAAACTGCTGAAGTAACCAAAGCAATATCATCTGCAAAACAAAAAATGTTAGATTGAGGAGAAAGATCAAGCAGATCATTAATATAAACAGTAAATAACAATGGACCCAGGACTGAACCTTGAGGAATTCCATATCTAATTATTTCAGAATCACTCAAAAAATTATTTATTTTAACAAATTGGCTTCTATTACTTAAATAAGATTTAAACCATTCAAGCATAGTACTCCTTATGCCACAATAGTGTAACTTAATTATTAATATATCATGTGGAATAATAATAATAATAATAATAATAATAATAATAATAATAATAATAATAATAATAATAATAATAATAATCATCATCATCATCATCATCATCATCATCATCATCTTCTTCTTTTCTTCAATGTATAATTTGATCTCATCTTTTTTCCTTATAGTTCTTACCAATAATAATAGTGATAAATAAATAATATAGCATAATTTTTTATCTTTCATGTGTCATCTTATATAAAATATGTGGTAAAATCTTATAATCTGAGAATATGTGGCAACGGATAACATTATAATTCTGTGTAATAAAGTATATAGGTAATTTATGACCATAATGATAATAATGATAATGTAAATGAAATTTATCAAATAAATCATATTAAGAAAATGCCATAATGCTTAAATAATAATCTTATTCGTACTGTACAAATATTATGTTTCAGTTCAAAACATCTGCAATCATATGTTTGTGATGTGGAAGAATCGATTCAACACATAAATTTATAAAGAAACAAGTTTAACAAATTTTATTATAGTATTTTTAACAAAAAAAAATTATGTTCAATATTTATAGTCAACCAATCTTGGATAATTTCAATTTTTATAATCTCAAAATAAAATAACAAAATAGAAATCTAAGTACCTAAGCTTTCACTTTGACTTAGAACCTGTTATATTTTAAAATATTCATAATAATACTATCAATAATATTCATGGATATACATAGAGTTTCAAATATATTATTTACAATTGAATGACCCTATAATATGTTTCCAACAAAACATACACTCATTGTGAAAATATAAAAACATAAACTACATAAGGATTACTTATTCTAATATATGTCTATCAATTATTCTCACTTATTTAAAATAACATATTATGATAGTGCTGATGTTATTAAACAAAAATATATTTATTCCGGTTCATTAATAAAATAATTGGCCTCAATGAATAATATAATTATCATACATTATACATCTTACTTATTATTAATCTAATATAAAACTATAGGTATATATTGATGTGTTTCGTTAACATAAAAAAATAATATTTATAAAATATAATTACTTGTTCTGGTCTCTGTTGTTTTTTTAGATATATCATTCATTAAAAATATGCATTACATGTAAGTTAAAATATTTAAAATTATTCAAAAATTTCGTGGATAATTTTATTACCATTTACATACATTTTTAAAAATAGTTTACTAAAATATAGAAAATATTTTATGATTCTTTATCCTAATTTTAATTTTATTCTAAATCTCATTTGCATTTATTTTTAACATCATTCAAAGCAAGAAAACCTATCTTATCCTCTTCTGAATAACGATCCTTGAATTCTAAAATTATTTATCATTCTCCCTCAAAAATACAGTTCTGTACGATGTAATACTTAGAAATCACAATAGGGATCAGATGCGTAGGTATGAACAACAACCTAGACTATTAACTCAATAATACACACATATAAGATGGTCAACATGGCAACAGTGCATAAAGAAAAGAGGCCTGACTTCTTTGTCTAATAACCTCCACTAAAATAACAATGTCCAAGCTATTTATTCAGCTTTTTGGAACATTAATATTCAATACTAAGGGAAAACACTGTCCATGGAAACATACAAGTTACAGGGCTTCGTTATCCATACCGGCATAATTACCAAGAAAATAAAACTATTTCTATTCCCCATAAAAACCTATATCGAAACATCTCTTTGGTTTTATTTTAAATACTCCCAAGTCAGTACCTTTTAAAATTTCTTTATAAATTTATCAATCTACATTGCCAAAAAATTCTTAAAATATATTTCTAAAACAATAAATAAAATTCACATATAAAGTCAACAATCTAGATTATTCAACAAGAAAATGTTACTTCACTTTTAAAAATTCTTGAACAAAAATACAAATGACTGGTATCGATATGATAAAGACAATACTTCAAACATTTAAAAAAATAATAGAGTTCTTATATGAAAGAATCATATAATTATATTCATCATTAAATCATATTATATCAGTAATATAAAATAAAAGTATGCATATTTTTAAAAAAAATCTAACCCATATACGTTTTATATGAGTTTAATGTATTCACGCATACTCATATGTCTATACAATAACATTATAAAATTATTTGACAGTCTAAAGGAAAGAAAATAAATACATCATAAAAATATAAATTTTATAACTATTATTCAAGTGATTTTCCTTTTAGTTGATCACTTTTTAGACATTTGCTTGGTCCACAATCAATAAAATATTGCATAATATAAACATTTATTCAACACTATCATACTTAAAATATTAAAATCTTTACTAAAATATTATTAAGTATCCTTTATGGCAATTATAATATTATATTAGTAAATAATTAATTTTTTAGATGTACATTTCCTATCTCTGATTATAATAAAAAAACATAATATTAATATTAGTTGATAAATAAATAAAAATATAGCTATGTAAAACTCCAGTCCATGATAAATACTCATTTTTTTAAAAAAAAAAGTTCTCTATTTCTTTGAGATTTCATTACCAAATCTTGTAAGCATTGAAACTCCCAACAAATGTTGCTATGACAACTGTTTTTACACTTGAAGACAACAATTTCTTCTTCCAAATACGATGAATGATCAGTTGATTCCAAATAAAATGATGAACGAAAATTTAAAAAAGAAAAAAAGAAAAAGGAAACTTTGAAAATCTGGATCCATTTATAAAAATAATCACTAATCTTTTATTAAAAGTTTATGAAATCGATAGTTTATTATTTATATTTTTCAGAATAGTGATTATTGAAGACGATTTCAACTCATAATATTTAAAAATAATTATCTGGAGTTTTCTCATTCCACCAAGATCCTATACCGACTTGTAGTGTCTCTAACATGGCGATATAGATTCGGGTGTACTTATACGTAATTTGCATATTTTAAAATAATATTCTGATGAAGTTATCATTTAATCATTTTCACATAGCTAGCATATAGTTATTCAGTAAGGATAATTTTTATTTATGCAAGGATATTTTTTCTCTTAAGTTAATAACTTCCAATTATTGTTCTTTTTTAAATGTTATTGAATACATGCAGTCTTTTAAAATAATAAAGACTTATCACGTATAATATATTTGCGGTAATTATCTTCATTTTCCCATTATTTTAGGATAATAGGTTTAAAACAAATTGTTAAAAAATGTTTTCTTCAAAAAGAAACATCTTCTGCATCTCTTACTAAAATGATATACTTTCAAAATATTGAAGGATTAAAATTTTTTACCATATTACTTTGCAGTTTTTAGACAAAGCTATCTTTTTTCAATAAAATGCATATTTGCTTTTAATTTCTCATAAACTTTTCTGTTTAATTCCTCATATAATGTTCAAAATGTTACCTTGAACAATAAAATATTTTCCTTCATTAACAATATTAAAATTATATTTTTAATTAAGGCTTGTACTTCCAGCATTACTTTACGTAGGTAGATAATTACTCTTGGTACTCTGTTGCGATGTTAAGATTAAATTTTGATAAAACACTTAGTAAGGAATTTTAGTTGGATAAGAGTATATAATTTAAACTGAATAAATTTATAATTTATTTGAATACTCTCTTTTTAAAAATTATTCAATTAGTATACTATATTATACTTAACTATTTTAAAATAAATTATTACGAGAGTTATTATAGCACTGAATTGACTGATTAAATACCGAATTGACTTATTAACACCCCATTGACTGACACAAAAGCACACAGATTACTTTTTTTTTTAAAAAAATCATTTTTAGAGAAAAAAATCTTTAAAAAAAGATCGATTTTAAAAAAGAAATTAATTTAATAATACATCGATTCATCAGGTGAAATTAAAATGTAGCAGTGTTACTTGTCAAAGCAGATTTAAATAGTTGTGGTCATGTTTTTTTTTTTTTAAAAAAATCACTTTTAGAGAAAATAATTTAAAAAAAAATTATCGATTTTTAAAAAGAATCAATGTAAATCACATGGATTTATCAGATGGTGAAACAGAATGTAACAGTTTTAATAATGAAAGCAGTTTTATCTAGTTGTGGCTTCTCATACCTTTAAATTATACACTATGACACCACCAAGTGGGCAGCTTTGGTGCAAGCTAGCTGGTGGAACGTTTCTGAGCTTATGCATGGTAAACGGCACAACATAATGGCTGAAACAAGCATTGCTGCTTTTGCCCCTACTGGGAATACTTCTGTGTGTTTATGCAGAAACAGCACTTCTAGTGGTGGCAGTACACTATCCCCACAACTACTAAAAAGGGCACATATCCTCCCCCTATGAATAAAAATTTTAAATTAACCAATCAATCTCAATATTTAATCAATTGAAATTATAACTACTATCTCTATTACTTTTAAGTTCAAATTTATTCTATACTATTGCTTTGGCCCCTACTGTGGATACTTCTGTGTGTTTATGCAGAAACAGTGCCTCTGGCGATGGCAGTACACTATTCCCACAACTACCAAAAAGGGCACATATCCTCCCCTCATGAATATAAATTTTAAATTAACCATCAATCTCAATATTTAATCTATTCAAATTATAACTACTATCTCTATTACTTTTACAGTTCAAATTTATGCTATACTATTGCATGAATTTTGGAATAATAAAATATTTTGATATAGGAAGAATTTATAAAATATATGGAGATCACATCAAGAATATCATCCAGAAACACTACTAAAAATCATCTACACTTTTCTTATCTTTTTTAAAAAATTAGGTTATAACATTTTTTAAGTCTTATTTTTGTTCTTTACAGTAAGGTTATAATATTTTTTTAAATAGATGTCTTATTCATGAATTATTTGTCTTAATCTTTCATAATTTTATATTCTAAAAATAAATTTTTAATTATCTTTAAACTTATTTCTTTAAGTTTCACCTTAGTAATTCCTGTAATCTCCCTTTTATCAAGATTTTTTTTAAAAAAATCCTCTTAAGTTTACATTGTTATAATTAAAATCGAAACCATATATACGTGATTGATTATGGTCATAAAAGACAGAAGCTGATAAATTATCATTATTTTTATGATTCTGTTTATTATACTATTAAAATTTTTACTTATAAATATAAAAATAATAATAGTGTTATTTGTTCTGATAAAAATTGTGGATATCAATACCATATACTTCAAATCAACAGGCTAGTATCATTAAGAAAATTTATAAAAGAATATGTGATATTGCATTTTATGCACCACCTACATTAAATAAATTAATAAACAATGCAAATGATAAAACTTTATTTACAAATAAAAGTGTATCATTTACAAATGGACATGTGGGTGTGGCCGTGGATATTATAGGTGAATCAAGGTGCACTTTTGAAAAAAGAACAAAGGAACACTTATTATTAATAAAAAGGGTTCAAAATACAAAACAAAATTTTAAAAATAATGATAATTTATCAGCTTCTGTTTTATGACCATAATAAATCATGTATATATGGTTTCGGTTTTAATTATAATAATGTAAAAATATTGGAAACTGAAAGAAATAATAATAAAATGATAATTAAAGAGGTGATGTTGATATGTAAATACAAGCAACATTTGGTTAATAGGCAAGCAGCAAACATTAAGATCACAGAATTATGAGAAATTTGACTTCATAGAATTATGGGAAAGCTGACATTTTAAACGTGATAGTTGAAAAAGCTACAAGTTAGTTGAAAGCACTCCTAAGTGATGGTTATACATATATTTTTTATAAGCTTTTAAATACTGTATTTTTAAATATTTATTTATAAATTTGCATATATATATATATATATATATATATATATATATATATATACATATATATATATATATATATATATATTGTAACAGCATATAATAGTGGGTGTGTATTAGAAGTTAAAGTCTTACTGCATCTGCCATACAGGGTGCCACCAGGCTATTGGAACCTGGAAAATTTATATAGTAGGCAGATACATGATGGTAAAGATCCAATTGTTATTTTATATTGACCACTAGCCCATGCCACTAACTCAGGGAGTTGCAGAGATTTACAATATATAAATTCTTATTTAAAATACATTTTGAGTATTAAAAAAAATAAAAAAAGCCACTGCCAGTAATAATATACATAAACATTTATTAAACATATATAAAATTTAGAATTATTATTTTAGTCTAACTTTTACTTTAGAATTTAATTTATATTTTAACTTTTTATTTTTTAAGTTCACACAGATGAATTAATATTTCATTATAGTGTCAAGTACAGATAGACTATATCTATTGCACTCAAAAAGAAAATATTTGATATCCCTTATTTAATCCTAGGCAAAAAGTTTGCAGTTTAACTAACGTCAATTTGTCTGATATATCGATGTATTCAGTGCAACAGGAATATCACAGCACAATACCGTACTGTCAGGAAGGTTCATCTGAACACCATGGTTATCTGGAAGAAATGTCTTTCATCCAATACAGAAATGCTATGTCTGTCTGGTGAGAAGAACAAAAAAAGAATTCCATAGGAAGGGGTTGTGGTTCTTTTTGCTGAAATATGGTTCCAATCCATAGGCTAAAGGAGTGATCCAAGGAGCAGGGAATACTGTCTGTCTGTGATGGTCAATAAAAATAGGCTTATTTTGCCCAAGTGCAGCATATAATGTGATCCTGCACATAGTGGATCTTCATGCTACATTTACTAATTACACCGATACATCCAACCAATTAATCCAATCCAACTTTAAAACAAATAACCTAAGATTAATCCTCCCTTTAATTAAACTAACATAACTTTACAATATATGTAGCCATTCCCACACAACTTAAATTTAACATGATTTAATCAAAAGTTTTAGCTTAATGAAAAAAAAAACATAATCAACACTTAAAAGAATGGAAAAGTTAAATTAATGGAAATGCTTTAAAACTATATAGGATAAAAATAATTATTAATGATTTAATTTGGTTAGATAGGAATTTTTATTTAAATATTTGAAATATTTGTACTTAATGTTCATGAATTATATATATATGAAAAACAAAAAAACACAAGTTAAAAACTTGCATACACTTGTATTTATGACTATAGATGACGTTATACCAAAAACACCTTCAAGCATTTGTTTACATAAACGTCAGAGCGAGTATTTCAATATCTCTAACTTAATTTCCACCTTCATATCATGATTTCAAGCTATTTGCTATTGTCACTGAAGGACAGGATTAAGAAACTAGATCTAAAACACAAACTCTGAGCATTTAAGAAACTGTTTCTATTCAGCTTGCAAGCGTGAAACTTTTAGACACATAATGTCTTCAAACTCAGCATCGCATGCCATATATATATATATATATATATATAGTTCTTACAGTTTAGAAGTTGATCACTAATAATTGCTTATAATTTGGATCCAGTGTTAATACCCATAACATCCGGAGGAGACAGGTATACCATTAGCCATTTGGGCTTTTACTGTAACTGGTATAGTTCTTTGCTGGATTTTATTGCTGGGCCCTGATGTCCTGGAGTCCACAATATGGGAAAATAATAATTCATTTCTTTTTTTAGAAAAACTGAAGTGATTGAAAGTGTATCTTTTCAATCCCTTCTCCTTCAACTCTCCCTGCACTAACACATATAACACACATATTTTATTTCCATTTTTTCTTTTTATATTAAATTTGCAGATTAACTCAAGATGACATCATGATGATGATCATTCTTTCACTGAGGTCCATTTCCTGAGGGATTTCTCTTATTGGCTACTCTGTTCCTATTGTTTTCTCTTGTATCTGACCTTTAATTATAAATTTTGAAATGCTCAAGGGCTAGTTTACTATTGAAAATAATCATTTTCATTTTTCACAATAGCATTAATTAAATTATTGTACATTCTTATATATATATCCTAAATTTTATGGTTTGCCTAAAATTCATAAACCTGAGATACCATTGCGACCTATTGTGTGTGCTATAGGCTCTCCCACACATGCTTTGGCTCGATATTTAGCTCAATGCTTACAGCCATTGACAGACAAGATTCCTTCAAGAATTAAAAATTCAAGCCATTTTATTTCAATAATTAAAAACTTAAAACTAACTGGAACTGATTTATTGGTTAGTTTTGATATTTCTTCTATGTTTACTAATATTCCTGTTGAAGAAGCATTAAATATAATAGCTCAGAACAATGACTTACCTGATTTTATTACTCCTTTAGCAAAACATTGCCTTGAAAATAAATTTTTTGTTTATAATTCTCAACTGTTTAAACAAATTAAAGGACTTTCTATGATATCCCACTGTCACCTGTCATTGCTGATCTTTTCATGGACAATTTTGAAAGTCAAGTATTATGTGCAGCTACTAAAAAACCTTCTATTTGGCTTAGATATGTGGATGATACTTTTGTCATATGGCCTCATGGATTTGATTCTTTAAATTCTTTTTTCTTTTTTGCTTTTATAAATAATTGGCATCCAAATATTAAATTTACTATGGAAGTGGAAAATAACAGATCACTTTCTTTTCTGGATGTTTTAATTGCAAGAAAATGTGATGAAACATTGTCAATATCAGTTTACAGAAAATCCACTCATACAAACAAATATCTTAATTTTAATTCTCATCATCATCCTGCACAATTTTTTTCTGTAGCTAAAAATCTTTTCACTAGAGCTTATAATTTATCTGATAAAGAACATCTTTCTCAAGAAATAAAACATACAAAAAGTATTCTGCTTTCAATAATTATAATAAAAACATCATAGGTAAGGCTTTATATAACATTAATACTAAAAAGAAAAAAAGAGGATAGAATTGATATTTCCTCTTTTAATAGAGTAATTTTGCCTTAGATTAGGGGGGTTACTGATAAAATCAGTAGAAGACTATCTTGTTTTAATATAAAGACCACTTTTTCTACTGGCAAAAAAATTGGTGATTTTTTGTATAAACCTAAAGACAGAATACTTTTGGAACACCAAGGAGTTTATGAAATTCCATGTTTCCAGTGCTCAAGAGACTACGTGGGTCAGTCTAATAGACAAATTAATGTCAGAATTAAGTAACATAAAATGCTTTTCAACAAAAAATTAGCACATCAGTTTTTACTTCCCATTATTTAGAAACTGGTCACAAACCTAATTTTGAAAATACAAAACTACTTGCTAATTTGGAAAGATATGATTTAAGAACCATGAGAGAGTCAATTGAAATATTAAAGAGACCTACTGGTTTAAACTGGGAATAAGGCATGGGTCCCATGCCACCCAGAGCATCCCCATGTTGCGGATAGGGGCATGGCCTTCAGATATGAAGGTTAGCTGCGAATAAGCAGAGTACTGTAAATAAGCAGTCACTGACAATGGGACAACATTCACTATCAGGAAGTGGTGAAGGAGACAGTGGCATGTTTACTTCTATAAAGTGCCACAATTCCTATGATGGTGGATGTATAATGGCGCGTGTTGACCGCCATTAAATAAGTCAACACCCCGCTGGGTGCTGGGTCAGCGATGGCATTTCTTCCAAGTCAGCGGAAGATCACTAGAGGTGACAACGACGAGGAGGAAGCGGTAGTTGGATTTTCATTTTATGGGATTTGGCTAGCACACTAAGCCTATTATAGAGGTTATTGCTGGGCAAAGAAGGCAACGGAAACCACTTTGTCTTATAATTCCCTTGTTTTATTATGAGTATGTCTACAGGAATCATTATGTTTGGTGTTGATACCTTAGTTAAGAATAACTTTGGTGTCTTGCCCTGCAGGAGTGGACATGAGGCTACTCAGGTCGTCAACCTGCGAAATCCTCATAAATATAATTCATTGAGAGGGGATACACTGAGAATTGGAACGTGGAATGTTAGATCTTTGAGGAAAAGTGGGAAATTGGAGAATTTGAAAAGAGAGTTGAATTTGAATAATATTGATGTAATGGGATTAAGTGAAGTGAGGTGGGAGGAATGTGGAGAAGTAAGTAGTGGAGATGTAAAGTTGTTTTATTCAGGTGGTGATAGGTCAATTAATGGAGTTGGCATTGCTGTGAGGAAGAAAATATGGAATAGTGTGGCAAAGGTTGATGGTATTAATGATAGACTGATGGTGATGAGAATAAATGCAAGTCCTAGGGATTTGGTAATTATACAAGTTTATATGCCAACTAGTACTCATGATGATAGTGAAATTGATGAAATGTATGAGAAGATAGAAGAAAGTATTCAATGTGAAGGAAAAAATGCATGTATATTGCTATTGGGGGATTGGAATGCTGTTGTGGGGAAAGGTAGGGAAGAGAAAATTGTTGGAAATTATGGTATTGGAAAAAGAAATGAAAGGGGTAGTCGACTTGTACAATTTTGTAAAGAGAATGGGTTTGTCATTGCAAATACTTGCTTTAAAAATCATATTAGAAGATTGTATACATGGAAAGCTCCAGGTAACAAAGAACGTTATCAAATTGATTATATACTGATTCAGAATAGATATAAGAATGCTGTTAAGGGTTCACATGCTTTGCCAGGTGCTGATATAGATTCGGATCATAATTTGGTGATGGCTAAATTAAAGTTAAGTTTAAAAAGAATTAAAAGAGGGAAAAGATACACAAGATGGGACTTGGATAAATTGAGACAAATGGAAAAAGGAAAATTTGGTTTAATATGTGAAAATGAATTTAAAAGAATTGTTCAGGATGGGAACTATATTAATGGCTCTGATGAGTGTTGGAATAGAATTAAAGAGGGATTCTTGAAAATAGCAAAAAATGAAATAGGTATTATTCGTGCGAGAAAAGCTAAAAGACCTTGGATAACTGAAGGTATGTTGGAAAAGATGGAAGTGCGGAGATGGTGGAAGAATGTAAATACTGATGAAGGGCAAAAGGAATATAGGAAATTTAATAATGAATTAAGAAGAGAAACAGATTTAGCAAAAGAAAAGTGGTTGGAGCAAGAATGTAAAGAGATAGAAAGGTTTCAACAGATGAAAAGATATGATCTAGCATTTGATAGAATACAAAGTATTTCTTGGGAGAAAAAGACATGGGTAGCAAGTGAGATTGCGGATAAGAATGGAAGAAGGTTAACCGATAGTAATGATATAATAAAAAGATGGGAAGAATATATTCGGTATCTGTTTAGTAGAGGAAATAATTTAATTAGTTATGAACTTGAAAATGAAGAAGATGTTGCAATGGATGATAGAGGTATGGACATACTGACAGATGAAGTAAGAAAGGCAATCGCACAAATGAAGAATGGTAAGGCTATTGGATTTGATGCAGTACCTATAGAATTTTTGAGAGAAATGGGAGAATTTACTATGAAGGAAATAGTTGGACTTTGCAATTTGATATATAATAGTGGAATTTGGCTTGAAGATTTTTTAAGAACTATAGTGATTCCAATTGCTAAAAAGAAGAAAGCTGTTAAATGTGAAGAGTATAGGACAATAAGTGTATTATCTCATGTTTCTAAGGTGTTATTGAGGATTTTAACTCAAAGGATTTATGGGAAGGTTGGCTATTATATTGCTGAAGAACAGTTTGGTTTTCGGAAAGGGAAAAGCACAAGAGATGCTATTGGCATTGTTAAGACAATTGCAGAAAGATATATTGAAAGAGATAAAGGAATTGGTATATGTTTTGTAGATTTAGAAAAGGCATTTGATAGAGTAAGCTGGAATAAACTGATGTCTATCTTAAGAGATAAAGGAGTATTCTGGAAAGAAAGATGATTGATATGGAATATGTATAATGGGCAAAGAATAAGAGTTAGATTTGGATGTAATGAGACAGATGAAGTGAATATAGAAAGTGGAGTTAGGCAAGGATGTAGTATGTCACCTGTTTTGTTTAATATTTATTTAGAAGATAAGATAAATAATTATTTGGACTGTGGAGGAGCAAATGTTGGAGGGAGAGTAATAAAGTGTATAAGATTTGCAGATGATATGGCTCTTATTGCTGAGGAAGAAAAGGATCTTCAGAATATGTTGAATAAATTGGAAGAAGGATGTATGGCATATGGAATGAAGATTAATATTGAAAAGACTAAGTGTTTATGGATAGGGAGAGATGCAAAAAGACTGCAAATTGGAATCCATGATGACATGGTGCAGCAGGTGAAGGGATTTAGATATTTGGGTTGTTGGTTGAGTGAGGATGGAAGAAGTGAAGATGAAGTTAAAAGAAGAATAGCATTGGCAAAGGTGACATTTGTAAAAAGAAAGAAGATATTCTGTGGACCTATGGAAAGAGAATTAAGGAAAAGATTAATTAAATGTTATGTGTGGAGTGTATTAATGTATGGTTGTGAGACATGGACATTGAGTAATAGAATTAAAAAACGACTGGAAGCTTTTGAGATGTGGACATGGAGAAAAATGGAAAAAATCAGTTGGGTGAATAAAATAACAAATGAAGAAGTTTTGAAAAGAGTTAATGAGGAAAGAAGATTGATTGAAAGTATCAAAGAGAGAAAGAGAAACTGGATTGGACATATACTGAGAAAAGATTATAGTTTAATGAAAGATGTTTTGGAAGGAATGGTGAGTGGAAATAAAAAGAAACGATGGAAGAGATTGACATTATTGGATGATATACGAGATGGAAGGGGTTATGTGGAATTGAGGAAGTGGGCAAGGAAGAGAATGGAATGGAAGAATGGATGAACTGATGTAGTGACTACTCTCTGGACCTGTCTATTGGACAGACTACTATTGATGATGACTGGTTTAAACTGGGCTGATGAAGCACAACATATTCTAGCTATGTGGAAACCTCTCATTTTATTTAATATCAACTTTAAATTAATAGGTGAAAAAACTGAGGGAAATAAACATATTGATAAGTCTCATATTGTGAATGCTGAACTACTTCAAGTTAAACCTCACTTCTCATCACACACTGAGCTATGTTATTCTTTGAGATCTAACAAGATTGTTCTTTCAAAAGTTAAAACCTTTATAATGGCGGTTGCTAGTCTGTCAAAATGTCAGTGCTAAATGGAAAATAATACATGGTAAAGCCCAAAAGTTATAATTTATCTACATTATACAACCGTTAAAACATTATATATATATAAACATTACAAGCATAAAGCTAAACTAGTCAATATAAAATCAAAACTACCCCAAATCTAAAATTAAACCAGACCAGCATAAAAATAATATTAAAACACAACCTAAGGTTTCACTGCTACAAGCAGACTTCTCAAGTGTAAAGAACTAGAGCAATCAATGGATGCCAGAAGGCTTGTGCATAAAATCCCTATCTAGTGCCTACTCATCCAACATCCCCAGACTAGTTTCTGGCTTGTGGCCTTCATCAGTGAGGAGCCTTGGATCTGAGAGCACTGCACCTAGATCTTAGGATCTAATGCAACCCTCCAGCACCCACCTTTTAACTCTATTTAACTACAAAACTATGAGATCTATAAGATCTAGGTGCAGTGCTCTCAGATCCAAGGCTCCTCACTGATGAAGGCCACAAGCGAGAAACTAGTCTGGGGATGTTGGATGAGTAGGCACTAGATAGGGATTTTATGCACAAGCCTTCTGGCATCCATTGATTGCTCTTGTTAGCACAAGATGGCACTACTATATGGAGAGTGTTGTTTTGTTTTGAATTGTTTAATAACAATTATTGTGCTAGTATGAGATAGTGATCATGTGATGTTTAGTGGTTTAACACCAATCCTGCCTAATAGGATAGTGGTGGCTATGGTTGTTAAAGAGCCAAAGACACCAAAATGTATGGGTACTGAATTGAGTTCAGACCCATATGACTATATAAGCTATTGAACTTGGATTGAAAATATTAATAGTGTTTTCAATTTCATTCTCATAGTTTTGTAGTTAAATAGAGTTAAAAGGTGGGTGCTGGAGGGTTGCATTAGATCCTAAGATCTAGGTGCAGTGCTCTCAGATCCAAGGCTCCTCACTGATGAAGGCCACAAGCCAGAAACTAGTCTGGGGATGTTGGATGAGTAGGCACTAGATAGGGATTTTATGCACAAGCCTTCTGGCATCCATTGATTGCTCTTGTTAGCACAAGATGGCACTACTATATGGAGAGTGTTGTTTTGTTTTGAATTGTTTAATAACAATTATTGTGCTAGTATGAGATAGTGATCATGTGATGTTTAATGGTGTAAAGAACTACAAAAAGACCACACATTATATATACTATTAAAAACTACCCACAAATCCATTCACTTCCCATCCACCCTTAATATTAAAAGAACTCTTAAATAAGTTAATTGCTTCAGAATAATAAATTTTCAATAATAAAGACTCTTTAATTCTTCTTTTGATTTCATTTCTCTCAGAGAAGACAACCTTAGCTTCATCAAAATGAATAGTGTGGCCTGTATCTTTTTCATGGACATACAAAGCAGAACTAAGATATCTATTTTCAACTCTACTTTTATGAACCTTTATTCTTTCATTTAAACTCAAACTACTCTGACCTATGTAAACCTTCTTACGAAATAAACAAGGAATAAAATATACCACACCAGGAATAGTCTTTCTATCAAAAACTTCTTTTGTATTATTTAATAAATTATTCAATGTAACACCCCTTTTCCAAGCAATTTTCTTATTTCCAAACAATTTACTACTTCTACACACAATTTTATAAGAATACAATTTAAATGGCAAAGAAATAAAATCATATTTTTCTTTAACTTTTACATCCTTTCAAATATTACTATTAAATAAAATACTTTTAACAAATTTATCAGAGTATCCAACACTCAAATAATGTTTATAAAATTGATATTTCTGAAACAAAGCTACCCTACTAGAATTATTTAATTTAATATTCCTATGACAATAATTCCTTAAAGCAGCTACTTTATGAGATACAGACTGATAGCTATCAGGTTTAATTATAGATCTTAATTCTTTACTTTTAACTAAACGACTGCACAATAAACAATTAGTTTCTATATTTCTAATCACCAAAAGATCTAAAAATTTTAACTTACCAAAATCTAACCCCCATCATTCTAACACAAATTTTATAGAAGGATCAAAACAATTAAACTCATTTACAAATTCCTTCAATTTATCATTCTCAACTACAAATAAACAATCATCAACATATCTGACAAATAATTTTACATATAAACAATTCTTTTTAATAATAATTTCCTCTTCCATAAAACTAATATAAACTGAACATACTAACGGAGAAACAATATAAGTTATTATCCACCCTTCCTTAATCTTATAAAAATTACCTTTATAAGTAAAATACATAGAATCTTCCAATAACAAAAGCAAATCTTTAATTACCTTAATTTTATTTTTTGATAAAGAACTTTTCTTAATCAATACAGACAAAAGAACATCAATACTGCTTAACCTATTAACAGACTGATACATATTTTCAATATCTAGACTTCCAAATACCCAATTACTTTCCATTTTAAAATTATTAATCTTATCAAAAGCCTCAAAAGAAGAAACTGTGTACTGACCAAAATCAACAAATTGTTTTAAAAAATTATTCAAGAATCTAGAAATACCCTCTACAACACTGCCTGCAAAATCAAAAATAAATCTTAAAGGAAAACCATCTTTATGAGTTTTAATATTCACAAACATCTTAGCTGATGTAAAATCATTAGGATAGCATTTTAAATAATCTACTCTATTAAAAATTTTTAAATTAACCATTTTCTTCATAATATCTATCAATTTTCTTTTAATCAAATTACCTGGATTTTTTATCTAACAACATATATTTACCATTATTTAATTCTCTATCCATTTTCTCTTTGAAATCATCTCCTTTCATAATAACAAACCTACCAGCTTTGTCTTCACGAGAAATGATTACATCATTAGCAATTAACCTATTTTTAAGATGTTTAATCTCAGCAGGATTAATAACAAATTTTTCTTTCCTTTTTAAACTTTTATTCAAAATCAATTGAATACCAACTTTCTGCTCATCACTCAAATTACTAGATTCAATAGACGAAATTGTATCAAAAACTATATTTTTTGAATGAAATGGAACAAAATTAGGGCCTTTACCAAGAATATCTAATTCTCTATCATTTAATTTCAAATCCGTAAGATTAACAACTCTATCCTCAGAAACCTTATTCTCATACCCTTTATCACTGCAATAAACTTTATTAACTTTCCCAAACAACCACTTTAATTTTCTTTCATATTTTTTACAATAGAAATTTGATCTATTCTGTCTAAATTGTCTCATAAAAAAATTCAAAATTGAATAATTAAAATCTTGCCTCCTTTCTAAATAATATCTATTCCTTTTATATAGATAAATAAATTTATAAAACCTTACAAAAATATCTTTTAAAAAACTATTCAATATATATGTTTGTAACTTAAAAACTAAATTTTTATTTTGAATCAACTTTTTATTTCTACTAAAATTAATAACACAACACCTAGGAAAAACACTAAATTCCCTACATTTTTTAAGAAAATAAATCTGCCATCGTAAAGACTCTATCTTATCACTCAATTTAGACAAATTTTTAATCCTTCTAATATCATTAAATGGAAAATTATTAAAAATTAAACTCCACAAACCCATACTAAATACCCAAATTACCAATACCCTTATAAATTAAAACCCAGTAAAACCTACACACACTTTTATATATATCTAAATAAACACAAATATACTCTTTCAACCCAAACTCAAACAACAAACATAATATACATAAATGACATTCAAATATATCAATAATTAAAAACAAAAAACAAAAATAAATCTATCAATAATAAAATGTCAATAATAAATATCAATAATAATAATAATAATAATAATAATAATAATAATAATAATAATAATAATAATAATAATAATAATAATAATAATAAATATCTTTACACTACATCAGCAAAACTACTCTTAAACTCAAAAAACTCATTAAAATATAAACATTACAAGCATAAAGCTAAACTAGTCAATATAAAATCAAAACTACCCCAAATCTAAAATTAAATCAGACCAGCATAAAAATAATATTAAAACACAACCTAAGGTTTCACTGCTACAAGCAGACTTCTCAAGGGTAAAGAACTACAAATAAACCACACATTATATATACTATTAAAAACTATCCACAAATCCATTCACTTCCCATCCACCCTTAATATTAAAAGAACTTATAATGTGTGGTTTTTTTGTAGTTCTTTACACTTGAGAAGTCTGCTTGTAGCAGTGAAACCTTAGGTTGTGTTTTAATATTATTTTTATGCTGGTCTGGTTTAATTTTAGATTTGGGATAGTTTTGATTTTATATTGACTAGTTTAGCTTTATGCTTGTAAGGTTTATATTTTAATGAGTTTTTTGAGTTTAAGAGTAGTTTTGCTGATGTAGTGTAAAGATATTTTATTATTATTATTATTATTATTATTATTATTATTATTATTATTATTATTATTATTATTATTATTATTATTATTATTATTATTATTATTATTATTATTATTGATATTTATTATTGACATTTTATTATTGATAGATTTATTTTTGTTTTTTGTTTTTAATTATTGATATATTTGAATGTCATTTATGTATATTATGTTTGTTGTTTGAGTTTGGGTTGAAAGAGTATATTTGTGTTTATTTAGTTATATATATATATATATATATATATATATATATATATATATATATATATATATATATATATATATATATATATATATATATATATATGAAGTGTGTGTAGGTTTTATTGGGTTTTAATTTATAAGGGTATTGATAATTTGGGTATTTAGTATGGGTTTGTGGAGTTTAAGTTTTAATAATTTTCCATTTAATGATATTAGAAGGATTAAAAATTTGTCTAAATTGAGTGATAAGATAGAGTCTTTATGATGTCAGATTTATTTTCTTAAAAACTGTAGGGAATTTAGTGTTTTTCCTAGGTGTTGTGTTATTAATTTTAGTAGAAATAAAAAGTTGATTCAAAATAAAAATTTAGTTTTTAAGTTACAAACATATATATTGAATAGTTTTTTGAAAGATATTTTTGTAAGGTTTTATAAATTTATTTATCTATATAAAAGGAATAGATATTATTTAGAAAGGAGGCAAGATTTTAATTATTCAATTTTGAATTTTTTTATGAGACAATTTAGACAGAATAGATCAAATTTCTATTGTAAAAAATATGAAAGAAAATTAAAGTGGTTGTTTGGGAAAGTTAATAAAGTTTATTGTAGTGATAAAGGGTATGAGTAAAAGGTTTCTGAGGATAGAGTTGTTAATCTTATGGATTTGAAGTTAAATGATAGAGAATTAGATATTCTTGGTAAAGGCCCTAATTTTGTTCCATTTCATTCAAAAATATAGTTTTTGATATAATTTCGTCTATTGAATCTAGTAATTTGAGTGATGAGCAGAAAGTTGGTATTCAATCGATTTTGAATAAAAGTTTAAAAAGGAAAGAAAAATTTGTTATTAATCCTGCTGAGATTAAACATCTTAAAAATAGGTTAATTATGTAATCATTTCTCGTGAAGACTAAGCTGGTAGGTTTGTTATTATGAAAGGAGATGATTTCAAAGAGAAAATGAATAGAGAATTAAATAATGGTAAATATATGTTGTTAGATAAAAATCCAGGTAATTTGATTAAAAGAAAATTGATAGATATTATGAAGAAAATGGTTAAATTAAAAATTTTTAATAGAGTAGATTATTTAAAATGCTATCCTAATGATTTTACATCAGCTAAGATGTTTGTGAATATTAAAACTCATAAAGATGGTTTTCCTTTAAGATTTATTTTTGATTTTACAGGTAGTGTTGTAGAGGGTATTTCTAGATTCTTGAATAATTTTTTAAAACAATTTGTTGATTTTGGTCAGTACACAGTTTCTTCTTCTTTTGAGGCTTTTGATAAGATTAATAATTTTAAAATGGAAAGTAATTGGGTATTTGGAAGTTTAGATATTGAAAATATGTATCAGTCTGTTAATAGGTTAAGCAGTATTGATGTTCTTTTGTCTGTATTGATTAAGAAAAGTTCTTTATCAAAAAATAAAATTAAGGTAATTAAAGATTTGCTTTTGTTATTGGAAGATTCTATGTATTTTACTTATAAAGGTAATTTTTATAAGTTTAAGGAAGGGTGGATAATAGGTTATATTATTTCTCCTTTAGTATTTTCAGTTTATATTAGTTTTATGGAAGAGGAAATTATTATTAAAAAGAATTGTTTATATGTAAAATTATTTGTCAGATATGTTGATGATTGTTTATTTGTAGTTCAGTATGATAAATTGAAGGAATTTGTAAATGAGTTTAATTGTTTTGATCATTCTATATAATTTGTGTTAGAGGACGGGGGTTAGATTTTGGTAAGTTAAAATTTTTAGATCTTTTGGTGATTAGAAATATAGAAACTAATTGTTTATTGTGCAGTCATTTAGTTAAAAGTAAAGAATTAAGATCTATAATTAAACCTGATAGCTATCAGTCTGTATCTCATAAAGTAGCTGCTTTAAGGAATTATTGTCATAGGAATATTAAATTAAATAATTCTAGTGGGGTAGCTTTGTTTCAGAAATATCAATTTTATTAAGATTATTTGAGTCTTGGATACTCTGATAAATTTGTTAAAAGTATTTTATTTAACCCTTTTCCCGCGCTCGACGAGACTCCTCGTCGACACCTAAAATCACTCTAACTTAGTTCGTTTTTATACGATAAAATTCGTTAAATACGTATTTAATTCGTTTTTAAAAGTTCTGTACGATGGTGACATCTTCCGATTTATTTTAGAAGTAAAAAATAAAAAAAAACGCATTTTAAACCTAAACAAAGAAGGAACATTATTTGTGATTGGTTCTTAGCATGCTCTCAGCCGAAAAAGACATTCTGATTGGCTGGAAAGAACAAAGAAACTGCCTGATCAAAGAAAATAAAGAAAAACGCTGAGATTTTCATTTCGAATACGATTTAAATTATTATTAAATAATATTTATGGAAATTAAACATAGTTTTCAGAGAGAATAATAAAAAAACAAAATTATTTTCGAAAAATATTGAAGATTTAAGTAAATATATTGAAGATGTAGTAAAAAGAAATCTTTACTTTTCTATAACGTAAAAGTCGATCTTTTTGTTTACATTATAACTTTTATGTTGCCGATATAGAATATCTTAGAATAAATAAATAGCAATTTATTTTTGAAAGAACTTTCGTTTTCTTCATGACCTGAAAAATTAATTATATACTTTTTATAAACGTATCTGAGTTGAATTTAATATTATAGACGAATATGTTTTAACAATAGGCTTTGTCTTCAGTTTGTGAGTTGGCCAATTAAAAGATTTGATTTTTATCTCATACAACCAATGATTTAATTAGCGGTTTAAGGGTTAATAGTAATATTTGTAAGGATATAAAGGTTAAAGAAAAATATGATTTTATTTCTTTGCCATTTAAATTGTCTTCTTATAAAATTGTGTGTAGAAATAGTAAATTGTTTGGAAATAAGAAAATTGCTTGGAAAAGGGGTGTTACATTGAATAATTTATTAAATAATACAAAAGAAGTTTTTGATAGAAAGACTATTCCTGGTGTGGTATATTTTATTCCTTGTTTATTTTGTAAGAAGGTTTACATAGGTCAGAGTAGTTTGAGTTTAAATGAAAAAATAAAGGTTCATAAAAGTAGAGTTAAAAATAGATATCTTAGTTCTGCTTTGTATGTCCATGAAAAAGATACAGGCCACACTATTGATTTTGATGAAGCTAAGGTTGTCTTCTTTGAGAGAAATGAAATCAAAAGAAGAATTAAAGAGTCTTTATTATTGAAAATTTATTATTCTGAAGCAATTAACTTATTTAAGAGTTCTTTTAATATTAAGGGTGGATGGGAAGTGAATGGATTTGTGGGTAGTTTTTAATAGTATATATAATGTGTGGTTTTTTTGTAGTTCTTTACACTTGAGATGTCTGCTTGTAGCAGTGAAACCTTAGGTTGTGTTTTAATATTATTTTTATGTTGGTCTGGTTTAATTTTAGATTTGGGGTAGTTTTGATTTTATATTGACTAGTTTAGCTTTATGCTTGTAATGTTTATATATATATATATATATATATATATATATATATTTATATATATATATATATATATATATATATATATATATATATATATATATATATAATGTTTTAACGGTTATATGATGTAGATAAATTATAACTTTTGGGCTGTACCATGTATTATTTTCCATTTAGCACTGACATTTTGACAGACTAGCAACCGCCATTATAAAGGTTTTAACTTTTGAAAGAACAATCTTGTTAGATCTCAAAGAATAACGTAGCTCAGTGTGCGATGAGAAGTGAGGTTTAACTTGAAGTAGTTCAGCATTCACAATATGAGACTTATCAATATGTTTATTTCCCTCAGTTTTTTCACCTATTAATTTAAAGTTGATATTAAATAAAATGAGAGGTTTCCACATAGCTGGAATATGTTGTGCTTCATCAGCCCAGTTTAAACCAGTAGGTCTCTTTAATATTTCAATTGACTCTGTCATGGTTCTTAAATCATATCTTTCCAAATTAGCAAGTAGTTTTGTATTTTCAAAATTAGGTTTGTGACCAGTTTCTAAATAATGGGAAGTAAAAACTGATGTGCTAATTTTTTGTTGAAAAGCATTTTATGTTACTTAATTCTGACATTAATTTGTCTATTAGACTGACCCACGTAGTCTCTTGAGCACTGGAAACATGGAATTTCATAAACTCCTTGGTGTTCCAAAAGTATTCTGTCTTTAGGTTTATACAAAAAATCACCAATTTTTTTGCCAGTAGAAAAAGTGGTCTTTATATTAAAACAAGATAGTCTTCTACTGATTTTATAAGTAATCCCCCTAATCTAAGGCAAAATTACTCTATTAAAAGAGGAAATATCAATTCTATCCTCTTTTTTCTTTTTAGTATTAATGTTATATAAAGCCTTACCTATGATGTTTTTATTATAATTATTGAAAGCAGAATACTTTTTGTATGTTTTATTTCTTGAGAAAGATGTTCTTTATCAGATAAATTATAAGCTCTAGTGAAAAGATTTTTAGCTACAGAAAAAAATTGTGCAGGATGATGATGAGAATTAAAATTAAGATATTTGTTTGTATGAGTGGATTTTCTGTAAACTGATATTGACAATGTTTCATCACATTTTCTTGCAATTAAAACATCCAGAAAAGAAAGTGATCTGTTATTTTCCACTTCCATAGTAAATTTAATATTTGGATGCCAATTCTTTATAAAAGCAAAAAAGAAAAAAGAATTTACAAGAAATGTAAAATTCTAAATGACTTGAATAAATTATTAAAATAAATAGCTGTTTTCTCTGTTTTAGATGTAGATATAACTTTACAAGCAAATTGATATGAGATTTGTAAACTCAATTGAACTGAAAACAAATCAAAGAATTGAAAGCAACACATATAAATAGAAGAACAAAAGATATGTTAACTTCATTAAAAACATTAATGGCCTAAAATATTGGATAAAAGACAATAGATGATGACAAAAATGTAAATGAATCAGTATAGTGTGTTCTAAATTATTTAAAGTTGGTTTTTGTACACTGCCTAATGCAAACAGACTAATCAATAAAATTGGAAAGACAAAATTGACCCAACCCAAACACCCCAGGTTGTATACAAAATTTTATGCTCTCAGGCAGGATGCAGTGCCACATATTATGGGGAAACTAAAGGCACTGTCAATAATACAGCAATTCAGCATATGTATGCATACATGAGAGTGCAAAAAACAATGAGAACATTTCAATATTCTTCAAACACAAGAAGTAGGCTGACATAGGTTTGAGCTCTCCAACTCCAGAATTGTGTGCACTGAAACTAATGACTGCAAAAGGAAGATAAAAGACTCACATTTTAGTCACATTTTATTATCAAAGACAATAATGCAATAACTACCGCACATGCTTTGCTATCTCCAAAAAATAACATATTCATTTGCATATATTACCCTTGAATAATATCCCAACAACGATTATTATTTTGGCTATGATAATGATGGATAACACCTCAAAAGCGCTTAGCCTGAAATAACTTATTTTGATTGTTTAATATTTTCAGCTTCTTTAACCAGCATTTTAAAGCGCTTGTCTATGCTACTAATAAAAGGATATATTAAGAAAAAAAATTAAATGAATCTAGAATTAAATAATAAGATTAAATATGATAATGTGAATAAAAATTTCTAAGAAAAACAATTCCTGGGGATTTAAAATCATGTTATAATTTTTCAATTAGAATTAAATATAATTTTGATGACTATATATATACCAGGATATACATGACTTTATTTGTTTACTTAGTAAAAATAATTAAAAAAAATTACAGTAATAAGTAGCAGATATGGTAATAGATTTTTTTTAAAAAGTTTCATTTTTATAATTTTCATGTCTATTATGCAGATTTTAAAATACTCATTGTTGTCTTCTCTGTAAAAAAAATCCAGGCGAGGATATTTATTTATTAATAATGAGTTGGACTTAAATAGATAATTTTTTTATCAAATGATTTTATAATATAGGGTATATGAGCACAGACTTTCACATAACCCACCACTCTCTACTCTATCTAATAACACTGATACACTCGAGCACATATATGCTGAAAAGATAAATAATCACCAATATACGTATTTCATGCTAAATCAGCAATCATCAGTTGGTCCAGATTCTCATCTCCCACACATATATACTATAATCCTATATTACATATATAGACACATGGTATATATTAAGCCTGTGTTTCAGTTATTACATTATAGAGATGTCTGCCCATCCTTGCATATGTATTTAATGGATTATGTCCTGTACATGTGGGGTTCAGATTGACCTTGGGTCAACATGGGTGTGACAAGAATCTCGGCCTTAGGGTGGCCTTCGAGCATTCCATCATCAGATTTTCAATTGGATGGACGGTTGAAGAGTTGGAGTGAGTAGTAGATTGGAGCCAGTCCATTAAAGTATGAAGATTGTCTATCTTAATATATATCTGAGCACTTATAGTATATATGTGTGGGAGATGATAATCTGGACCAACTGATGATTGCTGGTTTAGCATGAAATACGTATATTGGTGATTATTTATCTTTTCAGCATATATGTGCTTGAGTGTATCAGTGTTATTAGATAGAGTAGAGAGTGGGGGGTTATGTGAAAGTCTGTGCTCATATACCCTATATTACATATATAGACACATGGTATATATTAAGCCTGTGTTTCAGTTATTACAAATGATTTTATATAAAAACGAACATTTCGTATTTATTATTAATATTGTACAGATTATTATGTATAGCAAAAATTCTTACCTAGGTTTCCAAGAATCATTATCTAAAAAAAAAACAACAACCTATAATCAATAAACCAAATATATGTCTGTGTGCGCGCGTGTGTATATGCATTAAAATAATTTAGAAAATATACTACTATGTGCATGATAGAATATTCATCTTCAATATATTCAAACTCGAATTAGATAGAGACCAAAATAAGTTATTGTCAAGTTCCACTTAAACACAAACTTATAATTTCAGGTAGTCAGTTATAAACATCCATATTAACGATCCAGTATTAATTGAAAAAATAATTTTACTTATTCTTAGCCACTTAGTAAATTATGAAAGCCAAACCAGTCATCTTGCTACAATCACAAGCCTGGTAATAATATATTCTTCTTGCTATACTTTACGAAAGGTTGGGAGTTTTCATTTACTACAGGCTACTTAAAGACTGGTTGAATCTATCTATCTATCTATCTATCTATCTATCTATCTATCTATCTATCTATCTATCTATCTATCTATCTATCTATCTGTCTGTCTGTCTGTCTATCTATCTATCTATCTATCTATCTATCTATCTATCTATCTATCTATCTATCTCTATCTATCTATCTATCTATCTATCTATCTATCTATCTATCTATCTATCTATCTATCTATCTATCTATCTATCTATCTATCTATCTATCTATCTATCTATCTATCTATCTATCTATCTATCTATCTATCTATCTATCTATCTATCTATCTATCTATCTATCTATCTATTTCGGTGTATATGATGAAACAAATTAAAAGTAAACATCTTAGAATATCGAAAATGTAAAAAAAAAATGAAAACTTGCTTTCAGAATAAAAATTATTAATTTCTGAAAACTAAATGTTTTAAAACTAAATAAAAACAGATAACTTTATTTTTAATTTTAAATGAGGTTTCAAGCTTAGCAATTTTTTTTTATACAGTGAACAGTATTCTAATGAAATGCTTATCAGATTTAATAGATGTGCTCTAATTTTTTTTATCTTTTAATTATTTTCTATTGATGTAAAATTTAAATGTTATCAAAGAAAATAAATTGTTCACAGTATAATATTTACAAATCTTACAGTGTATCATGAATTCTCTGTGTTTTTTTTCAAAATTTTGCTCCACAATTTTTTTATATCTATATTATTTCAGTAAACTACTGTATGTCACTCTTCCACCTCATATGTGATTAGTTTCTGAGGCTTTTACACCTTCTTAAGATTTTGTTTGCCATCTTTGTTGTCCATTTATTTCATGTCATCTTTCAACATTCTATACACATTTTTCGCTTATATTTTTATTGTTTTTCATATTGTTACTACTACTACTACTATTATGAATAATACACAGCAACATTTAAACAATTATGGGTATTCCAATTCCGAAAAGAAATGAAAGGAAAAGAAAGACAAAGAAAGAAAAAAAAAGAGATAGAGAAAATAACTATTCTAGAAAGTGAGATTTGCAATAATGATGTAAACCAATCTGCGAAAAACAAATGCCTCCACATAAAAAATATGCAGGTCATTTTTTTGTTTACTAAATATTTTTACAGCATTGTCTTATTTTTTTTTCAATAGAGACATGGTTTTCTGAAATACACTGGCACCATATCTTTAAGCTAATCCTTGTCTACATCTCCTACCAAAACAATGCTCATCTTCACTATAAAACATTCTTATTAAAAATTTACTAACATCTATTTATTTTATTCCACCATACTCCATATAATTCTAAGAAATAGTTTTAAGACTGTGTTTTAGATAGTCTCCATATAATCCATATATTAAATGAGTTAGACTGTGAAATAATCTCGAATATATTATCCATTTAGTAAAAAAACTATTTTTTCTGCTTATTTTTTTTTTAATATTGCTATTCAATGGAAAATTTCATTTCCGAATTTATGTCTACTCTTATAGATATTTAATATGTTTTAATCATCATTAATAATTTACCTAAAGCATTTACGATTAGTTTTTTCCTAAATTATTGCTATTAATTGTCTATGAAATCTATAGATTATTATTTAGTACTTTATAAATAAAAAAAGTATGATGATTTATTGACTGGGAGATAAGAAATTTCCTGATTTGAAAGAACAGAACTAGAAACATAATTTTTAGAGTGTAAGTTTCAGAATCCACAATTTTACCATTGCATTAAACCATGCATGACCATTGTTTATTTAGCCCTTATAATAAACTTGCATTATTGCTTTCAATTGATTAATAATATAAGATTTATGAAGCTCTAGTTTATTATTTCAAAAAGAGACATATTGAAGAGTGCGTATTTTCAATCCTTTCTCCTTCAACTCCGCACTAACACATATAGTCACATCTTAATAACTAACTAATAACTTCCAAACTTTTCCTTTTATATTAATTTTAAGGATTCAATTGACATTACATCATCAATGATGATGATCCTTCCGTTGAGGTCCGATTTCCTGATGGATTTCTCTCATTTGCTATTAGTTTCTACTGTTTTTCCTATCTGACCATTGCTTATACATTTAAATGCCCAAAGGCTAGTTCACTTTAACTAATTAAAACAATCATTTCCATTTTCTGATTACTTAATGTGTTTTCCAAAATTAAAGATATATTTTTATCTCTAAATGTTTTTGAGTTTTTGTTTTTAAAATACCTTTTCTATTTTTAATAAAGTTTTATTTTAATAATTTTTTCATCTGTGCGATTTTATAAATATGAGTTTAGTATAGAATTTTAATTTTCAATTTTTAATTCTTAAAAAGAAAGTTTTATTTGCGAACTTTTATTCTTTTCATGTTTACTAATAAAAAACAATGTAATGTACGTATGTATGTGCCCGTTACAATATATATATATATTAAGAAATAAATTTATTTTGGAAACTACATGAATTATGGTACATCAATTGCTATATATATATTAAGAAATAAATTTATTTTGGAAACTACATGAATTATGGTACATCAATTGCTTGGAATTAATGATTTACCCATGCAAGAGACCTGGTTATATTCAGTTCTATGATTTTGTCTGTTCTGGACTAACCCTATGTAGTTAACTAGATTCTATGGGATCCCCAATTATTTATGGCACCATAGCTATTAGATAATTAAAACCAAGGTTTGTCAGATGTATCACGTCACTCTTTGCTTTGCAGGGGTGTTTTCATCTCTTGCAGACATGAATCTGCAAATTTAGGGATCCACTAATCCCTGCAACCATGTCAACCTCAATGGTGCACTTAGACCAATATTTGCTGTTGTCTCACTTACTGCAGCACAATATAGCTTTACCATCCATTTCTATAGTTTGGACAGATTTTTAGTAGTAATATTTGGTATCTTGTCTAAAGCCATCTGCTCCCAGGTATCAGAGAACAGTTTAGCCAAAGCCATTAGGTAATCTCTAGTTCTTAACTTAGTCATGAATTCCTTGAACACCTCTCATGGAATTTTTTATGTTGGACTGGAATACAAAGTGACACCTGGTGAACCATTTTGAGAATAGTATTATGATGGCCATCCAGTTCATGGTGAAATTGCCACTCCTCAGTGCTTTAAAAATATTCAGAATAGAGGCATATCCTGACCAGAGACTAGAATTCAGTCTTATTTGAATATCTATGAATTTCTTGCAGTGAGGTGTGATCCATTGTCTCTTCAACTTCACCATAGAGGGCACATGTTGGAGCAATGTTTTTAAACCCTCTGTAGTCCACTATAAATCGCCTTGTGGAAAGCCCATTGAGTTGATATTTTATAATGAAATTTATTAATATGGGCTACATGGCCCAAGATCTAGCTTTCTTAAGCAGTAACCTTATGGATATATCTAGTCTTTCTGGGGTTTTTTGCTGGCTGGGATATATGTACTAAATGTGTTCAAATAGGTTTTTTGTTGCTAAATAGCTGACCAGGGTCTGGTATGAGCCCCATCACATAAACCTCCATTTCTGCTATCCAATTGCTTTTTATAGGCAGTGGGGTGTCAGTAGGTTCTACTATACTGGCATTTTGAAGTTCTGTGTCTGTCTCTTTTGATGCCTTCAATACAGCTATTATCCATTGCGTGTATAATACCTAGATTGCATGCAACCCAAGACTATTTAAATCCTTAGGCTTCAGCATTTTCTGAAGACTAATGCAGGATATTTTGTTTGGTATCTTTTTCTATAGCATCTGTGTACATACTGTGTTAATGGTGTTCTGAAAGATCTTGGTTGGTTTGATGATTGGAAGGTAGTATGCAATCTGTGGAAGAACAACATATTGAGCAGTGTCACATTGCCTGGGAGTGACAGGGAGATCAAGGACAAGCTGCTAATAACTTTTTTAGTCTTCTCTATAAGCATATATTGTATCTGCAGCCTCATGGTAGATTTTGAGAGTGCCACCAGGAAACCTAGGAGATTTTCAAGCATCCAAGTAAATTTAGATGTTAGGCTCTTTTCTTTGTTGATTTTCCATACTGCAGTTTATGTAGAATTAACTTTTAGATGATACTTGGGAGCATTGTCATCTAGGAGTTGGTAGAGCTGGGGAAGGAACTTTGCAGAGGGAAGGGTGATGGTTACATCATATACATATAAGACATAATGTATCACCTCTCCAAATGCTGGAACATATATGCCAGCCAACTTGTCCTCTATATCTTTTAATAAGGTGTCAATGTATATGATAAAACACAGGCTGCTAAGCAGTGACCCCTGGGGTATAGATATGTATGGCTGAAGTCTGGTGCAAAAGAGCCTTCCAGAGTTAGATGAATTGTTCAATTGAGCAGAAGGTTGGCAGTGATCATAACATATGTCAAGAGAACCCCATAGTGACTGACCACCTTGAATAGTTGGCCAGGCACCACGGAATCGAAGGCCATCACAAAATCCAACTGGACAAGAATGAGTTGAGATTTCTTCTCCTTGATATAATCTGCCAGTGTCATGAACTTCTTGAATGCATCCCATGTAGAATGGCCCTTACAGATGAATTGGTACCTAGAAATTTTATTAGCAGCTGCTACTGTATCCTATCTTTAATTACTCATTCTACCATTTTTATAAGGAGAGGCATAATTGATATTGGGTGCAAATTTGTAAGACCAAAAGGATTTGTTTGTTTTTTAGGAATGGTACCAGAACAATCAGGTAAAGGGCAGGGATGAGCTAAAATTCCTCTGTCAACATACTGATCACTCCTAGTATCACATGTGCTGTGAACCTTCACAGGTGGATAAGAAAAAAACCTTTGTATTCCATGTAGACCTGGATGGGTGTTTTAAAGATACACCAACAGCTGCTGAGTAATATGCTCTAGTGTGATACCTTGGTCACTCATTCCCTCCTTCTCCCACCAGATATCTCCAATACTATATGACTGGCTTTGCAACTTGGCCTTGAAATGACTATGAATTTTACTTATCATTGTATCTCCTATGAATTTGTGGTTACCTATCATGATCATGGAAGACATAAGTATTTTTGGCACTAATCACCCTTCTTACATAACTATGTGACCAGTTGTTTTATGCAGACAGATGGATCTTGACTTTCTTGATCATGATGTATTGGCTCAGCAACCCCTGTCTTTCTCTCTATTGGCTTTTGAAGTTTAGAATCTCCCCAACACTAGCTTCCATGGTTGAGAGTTTTGTGATGTCTCTGCCAAATGTGTCTGACTCCCTGAGTAGGCTGATTGGACCTTTGGTGCTGAAGGTAAAGTTGTTAATTAGCCAACTTAGGATGCCAATGAAGGTTGACCAGGCCTGAAGTGGTGGTAACATCAGAAGCCTTTACCTTATGGAACAGTATGTATGTCTCTGAAAAAATCTGATCAGGGGTGTTGGCATTGGTTATCATCCTGTTGGTTTTGGATTGGTGCAGAGGGGTCAGCAGCATTTGGTTTAAATTTAGAGATATCAACATAGCAAATTGATCAGTAAATGACACTATTTGAAATGTGGCATGTAACACATGGTGTAATTCAAAACTATAAAATAATAAATCTATAAGGGTCTGATGCTGTTGAGTGTAGAAAAAGTATACACCCTCTGGTAAACAGTCCTCTCCACTCAACAGCATACGGTTGATGATATGCAGATATTTGACAGAAAATTTGCTATAAACCATGTTGAAATCTCCAAATAAAATAATTGGTGACACTGCTGAAGCTATAATGGAGTTAATTCTGTTTACCAGAGATAAAGCCATGACAGCATTTTTATTAAGATATACACACTTTAAAATTAAGGTGGAATTTGCAATGGTTATTTCCACTATCAGTAGATCATGATTCATTTATAAAGTTCTAGTATTGTCTAATTTGAGTTTTGTGCTAATTAACATGGCTACTCCTGAATGAGCTGGGTCAGCTGGAAGGTATTGTAGGATTCCAAAGTGTCCCAATATAACTAATTTTGTGATCAAAGTTTTTGTGTAACTTTGTCTTACTGAGTCAGATTATGTCAAGGTGTAAATTATCTATCCACTTTTTATTGGCAAAAACCCTGTCTAGGGAGTTTACACCCCTTATGTTTGTGCCACCAAGATTCAAAATCATATCCAACTGTCTATGTGGCAGAGGCCAGCCCATTAGTCAATTCACAGATTATCAGGTCTGATGGTTGAATCACTGGACCATGACAAATTTTCCCATTGGAATTGGGTTTTGTTGTGTGGCAGGGCAGGGTTCAGTTGATCCTTCAGTGTAGGCTCAGACCACTCCTAGTTGTTCAACATTGGCTTAATTTCCATGCCATGGCTTGCATTATCCATGATGATTGATTTAGATCCCTAATACTCTGGGTCGCTCCTATGTTTTTTGTTGTCTGACTTTTTCCTTTGTGGTTTTGGCTTAGCCAAAGATGGTGCATTAGAACAACTGTGTGGATCTGTGTCTCTGATGATGAATTTGATGCTTTTGGGTTTTGTTGTGTGGCAGGGCAGGGTTAAGTTGATCCTTCAGTGTAGACTCAGACCACTCCTAGTTGTTCAACATTGGCTTAATGTCCATGCCATGTCTTGCATTATCCATGATGATTGATTTAGATCCCTAATACTCTGGGTCTCTCCTATGTTTTTTGTTGTCTGACTTTTTTATTTGTGGTTTTGGCTTAGCCAAAGATGGTGCATTAGAACAACTGTGTGGATCTGTGTCTCTGATGATTAATTTGAAGTTTTATCAATTTGTGATGCAGATGAGTTGTGTGATTTATGCTTGAGCACACTAGCCCCAGGTATTATGCTTGCCAGCAGTATTTGAAATTTTGCAGGTTGGCAATGGCTCAGGGGTGATGGCCTCCATTCACACACTGTCATCTACAATGATTATTAAGATATCTAACATTTGAGATGGAGATATTTTACATTTACCAATAAACATTCTCCCCTGTTAAGGATGAGCTCCAATTCATGGTTATCTTTCTGTACATAATAAGTTATATCAATCACCCCTGCTTCCAAAACTTTCTGGAGATTAACATTCGGGCCGGAGGTCCACTGCATCCAGTGCACTCTTGATCATCCACTATACATTTATGCATTCTTGCATATTTAGCTTTGCATTTGTGGCATGTTATTTTGGGATAAGACCTGACCAAATGTGTTTGGTCACCAAATGTGAAACATTGGGGTCTTATGCCCTTGATGGTAAGAAACAGGATGTCTTTCCCCTCTTCAAGCACAGGTGACAAGTCCAAAGGCAAGGTTTCGGTGCTAGATTCAATGTGAATGCAACTGTATTTGAAGGAAGTTCAATTTCTAATCTTCATTCTGGTAGATATTGGAAAGATGACAATGTCCCATATTTTTCTAACAGCTTCTGTATGTCATGACTGCCAAAGTTTATATAGCAGTTGCATAGGGGTATGTGAACCATCCTTGGTTGTGACATATCAAATTTGATCAGAAACCTGTTGCTGAGGAACAGTTGCTTTCTTTTGGAAATGCTTCTTTTGAAGCACCTTATAAAATTCTACCATATATTAGTGGCCATTGGGATGGTAGTAGATGTGTTTTATGGCATACTTTAGGTTATGTTTCTTGATTAGAAGGATGAACTCATCAGTTGGAAACTAAAAAAGTTGGCAATTTTTGTTTGTGGTGGTCAATATTAGTGTGCATTCATTGTTGTAATTGGCAAATTAATTTAAGAGAACCACTGGGATTTTCTCATTGAATTCAAAGCTTACCAAGAGCTTTTGCTGACATCATAACTGAAAATGAACACCAGAAAAGCTATTGTGACTGACCAGGTAGAATAGACCACAAGATCAACTTATAACGAGTGGTCAAGCTCATTCTCCCACAAAAAACTATGCACTGTGAAGTAGTAAATCTTTAGTACATATTTAACTTCACTGTCTGATGACATTACATACCTTTAAAGTAGGGTTTGAACAAGTTTATATGTTTATTGGGTCATCTAGGAATGTTAAGCACACACATATACATGTATCACTTCCACCCTGTTTATTTAAAATGGTTATGTGTAACTAGTTAAATTATTATTTCAGCTTAGGTAATTGTGTATGTGTGTATATGTATTACAGATATAAAAATAAAGACAATTAATGTACAGCTAAAGCAATTCCAGAAATTCTAAAAAGTATAATTACAATTTAAAAATGTCATTCTCATTTCAAGTCAAACCAAAAATCATATTTTAAAGTTATTTGCAATTTTAAAAATACGTTTAAATAATGCTTTCTGGAACATATTGTTTACATCTTCCAATATTGCTAAATTTCAAGTATAGGAGGAGCAGAAGTTATAGGAATGCACAGGAGGAGTTCAAATCACTCTTCTCAATGGTATTTGTGTAGAGAGTGGAAATAAAATGGACTGTGAGTAAAAAGAATTTGCCTCCCTGATCTTAAATTGCCTTTGTTCTGCCTTCCTGCTATGCCATCGCTACTTGAGAACTGTTATGTCTTACTGCAAAAGAATATTGGAAGATGCCTACCATTATTTTATTAATATTGTGCCTTGCTAAACTTCGTATATGTTATTATAAGTGGCCACCATAACTTCAAAAAGTAATCCGTTTTGCCGAAGAATGAAATCTTAATTCTCCTCACTTCATTTCTTTCCTAAATCTTAATTGTAATCAGAATGTAATTTTTATTTATTTTATAACTGATTATAAACTTAATTATTGTTAAATTTGTGATTTTCTCTCATAAGTTTTTAAACTCGTTCTTTGAAACGCTAAGCACAGAATTATGTACTTTAAATCTATCATTAGCTTTTTAAGTTTCACACTCTAATTATTTTATTTCAAGCGGCAAAACTTATTTTAAATATATATCTTATTAAATTAGTTTTAGTATGCTAATATTTTAATCTAGCGAACTTATATTATTTCAATCACCATTCCAATATTTTAGAATATTTAAATAGTTAAACGTAAAATTTCTTACTGAACGCTGTTCGCTCGGTTAAATATTTGAAATATATGCTTAATGGCGGATGGTTTAAAAATTATATTATGGCATAAGATAAACCTTTTGTTGTCATCACTATCGATATTTAAATGCATTTTATCTTCTTAAAATAAATTTGATTATTAATATATTTTAATAACTATTTATTATTTATACGACATTAAGAGTTAAATTGCTTATAATATATTGTCGTTTAAAATACTTGGACTTGTTAAATAGGAAATAATATTTTCCCTCTTCTATATTCGACATCCTAAATTTATTAAAGTTATACATATGATGCTGAGTGGGTTATTATTTTATCATGGTGTTACGCATGACATTATTGCTTTATTTAAGCTTAAATTATTTCATTAGTCATTTAAGACTTAAGCCATATTCATGTTGCTTACTTACGATAGCATTTTAAAGTACTTATATTTTGCTTTATCATATTTATCATCTGAACTCCGGATTTTTTTCATGCAACTCATCTAGGAATGAGGTTTGGTAGAACCGATCTCAGGATAAACATTAGAGTATTAAAGCTATGCATGTGACACATTGGAAGGCATACCATGGAATCCTTACCACTCATATTTTCGAATACTGCCTTGTGATAAATATAAGAGGAATCATATATGTGATAAAGTATTTCAGTCCAAAGATGGACTTCTTCTCCATTTTAAATGCTGTCATTATAAAAGCACTGTGAGTTCTTTTATGGGTAGTTCTCATATTATTTATAAGACATGGCACAGTGATGTTTGTAAACCACTCATTTTATAATTAGTTGAATATTTTATGATTGTCACAGTAAAGCTAATTTAGGCTAACCCATTCCTCATTTGTACAGGCCCAAATATGCTCATAAACAATAAATTATTAACTATCTTATCAAGAGTAAACCTCTCTTTAGAGATGAATTTGTAAATATCCTTATCATTACTTCATGTAATGATCACTGCATTGATAACATTAATTTATTATTATACTATAACTCATTAGTATACTAAATCAGTTGCTTATATGCAAGGTAATAACCACATTAAATCTGTGCTATGTTTTTTAGTGTAAATTAAATTGTTTATATTTATTAAATTATTATGTTTTAATAATTACTCATGCATTGGGTCTTACTGACTCTCACTCATTGAATTCCTTTAAATATGTATAATAGTGTTAGTAATATTTAGAAGTTATAACTGATTACTTCAAATAGATATTTATCTCTGGGTTATTCTGTTCTTGCTCATTCTGGATGGATACTATTTTATAATTCATGTTTTTTTTTGCAATGCTGGCTGTGTGCAATTCATTTAAAATTTATAAATTGTCCCTTCACATAAGATATTTGATTGAGCCAAGATTTGATATTATTTATTTACATTAATTACCCTATAGATCTCATGTTTCTCTGGGACCAGAATGAATAAAATTTCATGTTATCATCAGAAGTGTTGTTTATAATGTTATAGTTTTAGAGAAAAGCAAATAGGGCAGAATTCATGATTGCTCCTGACCTGTGTGTCTCGGTCATGAGTGGATTTAGGGTACTTTTGCTTAGATTCTAAACCTTGTTAAATGAACATACAATTCTGACCAGTACAGGACTTTTTTTTCTTTCTTGGGCTAATTTCACATTCCCTAATTAGAGGATTCACTATTCCTGATTATGACTAAATTGTCGGCAAACCATTCTTAAAAATAATCGTATAATAGGATCCCAATATAGACATTAATTTTATTGTTCGAGACACTCTTGTTTATCCAAGAACTTTTTAATTGTGAAACTGTTTATTTTTATTAAATGATTCCTGTTTGAATTAACATGCGTGTGTTCTTTTCAGTTTATTTAATACATAATTTATCTTTAAATATTTTAATTTGTTAGAATAAAAATATTTCTATTACCAACTTTTCCTTGTATGTTATTAATAATGGTTATTAATGATTACTATTAAATTAAGTAATATTAGTTTAGTAAGATTTAGAAATATATTTTACCTTTGCCAATATGTGTTGACTAAGCTCCAGAAATAATAATATTTAGAAAATAATTCTAGTTACGGAATAATATAATACCGATACTTTTAAAAACATATTTTTTTAATTTGCAAGACGTGATGCAACAGATTTCATAGGATCTTTTAAATGAATCCTGGAACCCTGTTAAAAGAAATAAACACTGATTTTGTTGATAGCATAAGTCGTAACAATTACTAGGTAGAGTTGATCAGGAAATATAGTTATGTTTTTAGAAATAGGAATGAAAATTTCTTCTTTTTGCAAAACTTGATCAACTCACGCTATTATTGCATATAGAGGCCTAGCAAGATGTGGAAAACATTACAATATATATTGTAACCATATGGTTGGGTTCAATGTTCCTCAAAACTTATTTAAATGGTCATTTGTGAAAAATTATAAATTTTAATTAACAATAATTGTAATATATTAAATCAGTGTATTATCTTAGTGGTATGTAATAGTAGTTGCCAAATTGTATTTTAAAATTGAGTAAATTTTATCACTAAATCTCTTGGGAGTGATAAAGACTCAGATTGTTCAAGATATGCAAATCAAGATATGATAAGCCCTCTGGCAGAATGTATATGAGATTTCATATGCAGTTTGTCATTTGGACTAATTTTCAATAATATTAAAATGACAATTTATTATTATTATTATTATTATTATTATTATTATTATTATTATTATTATTATTATTATTATTATTATTATTATTATTATTATTATTATTATTATTATTATTATTATTATTATTATTATTATTATTATTATTATTATTATTATTATTATTATTATTATTATTATTATTATTACTATTATTATTATTAATATTATTATTAAGGATGTTTTGATAATTTATTATTATTAAATAATAGTTAGTAGGATTTAAATTTATAACTCTTCTAAATCAACATTTGTAATAAGCATATAATTATTGTGATTAAGATAATATGGGGCAGCTTGATTAATTATCACTAATGAATATAGGGGGGAGAAATATTAATTATATGCACACATCATGCTGTCATTGTTACCATAGTTCAAAGTAATAAAAGATATAAATAACTTAGAATAAGTAATAGAGGGGGAACTTAATAAAAAGAACAAATGGAAAGACAGTATCATCTGAAACAATAAAAATAAATACACTAAGAAGGAGCTGAAAAATTAATAACACTGAATTTGAATTTATCTAAACTAAAATATATTGTGACTCTTAGATAATGGAGCAGAGAATTGTAGCTCTTTGTATAAATTATGACTTCCTTAACCATCCATCAATATTTGCCAAGATTTTACACTGGGAGAAAAATGGAAACCATTGTGAAAAGCAAGTATTTTACCAAAAGGGACTTTGAATTTGAAACAGGAGAAGAAATTGTAAGCATGAAATTTTATTCCATATATTAATATTAGGGTATGATCACAGACTTTCACACAACCCACCACTCTCCAATCCATCTAATAACACTGATACACTTAAACATACATATGCTGAAAAGATAAATAATCACCAATATACGTATTTCATGCTAAACCAGCAATCATCAGTTGGTACAGATTATCATCTCTACACATATATACTATAAGTGCTCAGATATATATGAAGATAGACAATCCTCATACTCTAATGGGCAGGCTTCAATCCACTCCACACTCCAATTCTTCAACCATCCATCCAATTGAAAATCTGATGATGGATTGCTCAAAAGCCACCCTGAGGCTGAGATTATTGTCACACCCATGTTGACCTAAAGTCAATCTGAACCCCACCTGTACAGGACATAATCCATTAAATACATATGAAAGGATGGGCAGACATCTCTATAATGTAATAACTGAAACATATGTTTTTTCTTTGTTTAGTTTAAAATGCAGTTTTTTTGATTTTTTACTTGTAAAATAATTCGAAGAGGGCACCATCTTACAGAACTTTTAAAAACCTAATCAGTAACTGTCAAATGAATATTTTAGCATTAAAGCTAGCAGAATTAGAGAGACTTCAGATTTCGACGAGAGGCCTTGTAAGAGGCGAGAAAAGGGATATGGGAAGGGTCAAATAATAACTCTGATTTAAAATAACAATTGTTTTATAAATTAAACTTTTAAAAGGTCTGATAAATATTATTTGTAATTCTGATTTTGAAATTTAAATATAAGCTTGTTTTTTTGATAATTTTGAAAAAAATGTCTATTTCTGAAATCTTTAATTAATTTGTAAATTTTTATTGTCTAAATGAAAACATGTATATGTTTTCAAAAGGATTATCACACCTTTGGTCAAATTCCAAAGATTAAAGTAAAAACATGAAAATCACACTTTGATAGAAATTTCCAGCTTGTTTTCAAATGGATTAAAGTTAAGTGAAAACAGCCACTGTGTTTTTGTCACCTGACTTAACCAAGTTTATAAAAGACTGATTAAAAGTATATCAGTTAGTCTGGAGAGTGATTTTACAGAGAACAGTTTGGCTTGCAGTTTTGTAAGAGTTAGCAGAAGAGCTAGCTGTAAATAATTGGTATCTGTAGTAGAAAATGGCCATAGTAAAGCTAGCTGCAAGGATGGCTAGTATAATTATCAAGAGATCTGCCATGGGGATTTAAGAATGCAAGGAAGTGGCTGCTCTACATTTCACTGGAGAAGTTTCAATTTACATGGAGGAAACGGGTCAAGATTCTTTGGAATTCATAGCCTTAAAAGTGTTCTGGAAAACAGCTTGCGGACCTGAAGTTTAAAAAATCCAAGTATAAGTGGAACTGTCTACAGAAAGAAAAAAGCCAACCAAACCTGAATTATGTAATTTTTCCTGATAATGACAGTCATTAAAAACCAAACTCACCAAGAAAAAATCTTCCGGTTTTTTGAAGAATTAATTAAATGTATACTGTGTCAGATAAAGGCAGAGGAACATGGATAAACATATATACAGCTGGTGGTGAGTAGTGTTATATATGATAACGAAGTTTTAAATAATTTCCTTAGTAAAATGACAATTTTATAATTGATAGAAATATATAAAACAATATTAGTTTAAAATCATTTATTAAAGAAGAAAAAGTGATATAAATTAATCGATAAAGAGTGGAACTTACTATAAAAGAAGAAAAGCAATTTATACATTTTCAACAATGAGTAATTGTGAAAATAACTTTTATTGTCATAACAAGTATGTAAATTTTATGAAATTATTAATTATAAAAGTATTGTGTGACAAAATTAAATTTGTTAATAATCTGTGCAATTCTATATACATGTTGTAGTAAACCTAGCATAAGTATTTGTATTACTTAAAACATAATTTAAAAGCTTAATCATGTATTTATTTTATGTAAAAATAAATATGTTCAGAAATCACACGCATGTATGTATGCGTATATCTGTCAATTGTATTGCAGATACCAATGCTTGTCAATTGTAACACATGTAAATTTTAATCATTTTTTAATAATTATTTTATGTTTAATTGAAATGTATTTCTTGTATATTATAAAACGCACGTCTGTATACGTATATATATATATATATATATGCATTTGTAGAAACTTATTAAGAAATATTGTAAATCAATATGATAACTTTAATTGTGTATATAATATTGTATATCATTCAAAATCAGAACCCTTAACCTATAAGACCTTAAATACAATTTTTTATTATTATTAATAAACTTATCTAATTGTTAAAAATGATTTCCATCATCCCTTGTTCACATACAGTAATAGAGCCCATGTTCTCTGAGCTAGATTTCGGACACGGATAAATGGGGATGTGTTTAGTGCTTTGGACATCCAGAGATGATCAATCATCATCCTGGTTGGTGCAAAAGAGGATACTATTTAAAGCCCATGCACTATTATATTTTATTTTAATTCAGTTTTGTTAAAAATTTAAGTTTATAGTTGGCCAGTACAAGTGGCCTGAGCATTGATGATGATCAGCATATTTTGATATCCCAGCATTATTGTTTAGTTTTTATGATTATTGTGTATTTTAATGGATGGGCACTAAGCTGGTGCATCCAAGTTATGTTTAAATAACTAAGCTGTCAAAGGCTCAATAGTTAGCCTGGTCTACTGAAGACCCATTTTCAATCCAGTCACAAGATTGACTGTTGATTTATTGTACTGATTTGTTTATCCCATCAATGATGATGATGGATGGTTATTTCTCTCAAGTATTTACTTATACTGATACTTACTTGTTATAATGCTGGTTGGATTTATATTTAATCATAGCTGCTCTTCTGAGTTAGCTTCTGATCTTATCAATGTTTCCAGATATTTTGATTTCATGATCTCCTTAAATATTTTATACTTATATTTAATATTTTAAATTATTTATATTTTCATATTAAAATGGACTGGGAGTGATGATGATTTTTCCATCACCCAGTTCAAAACTCTTTTTCATTTACTCACCTACTATATCAACCCAGTTTTCTACATTATCTCACTCACCCCATCCCATTACAATATATATATATATATATATATATATATATGTATCCAAGGGCTACAATATATATATATATATATATATATATATATATATTGTAGCCCTTGGATTTGTCCAAGGCTCCATCTTTTTAGGTTAGCTATGAAAGAGAAGGTTCCATCCAAATTTTCCTCATAAAATGTCTATTTTTTTTTCTCTGTAATAAGAAAAATTTAGCCAAGACCGAGTTTGAACCCATATTAAAAAGGGATTGTGTATGTTTGACTAGTAAGCAATCTAAAAATTTATTGTTAATATGTTTATAACCAGAGGATTATTTTAGTTTTATTTATGGGTCAAGTTAATATTAAGAAAATATTAGAAAAACTAAATGTATACATTTGTTGACAGGTTAACTGAGAAAAGGGAAGAGAGGTGTGACTATTAAAACTGTGTTAGATGAGTGAAAATTGTTTTGAAATGAGTTATAAAAAACAGTTCATGAAAGTAAATAATAATAATATAGTTATAATAATTAAAGATTATAATTAAGGATTAAAACATTAAAGGTTAATTAAAAAAAATTATATACCTGCGATGTGTGTGTGTGTATAATCTGATTATAGATTTTGATTGTAAAATTCACAATCAATAATTGTTTCTTATCATGTTGTAAAGCAATTTTTAAATAAGAAACTTAAATCATTTTAATAAGTTTAATATTAGCAGCCAAATTTAATTTAAAGTCTGAGTTTGAAACAGCTGTAATATATATCTGGTTTCACTATTAAAAGGAAAAAGTAAGATTACTTCTAGTATGGGTTCAAGTGTTATATTACTCAGTTAATTATCATTTCTTAAAAGACACAGATCTCACCAAGGAATTTAAGTGGACCATTAATTTAGACCATTAACATGATGGTCAGTCTGATCTGTCAAATCCCAAAAATTAATTGGCAATTATAACTGTTAAATTGTAGAGTCAATTGTGTCGGTTTAAAATGGAATTTGTGCCTGGTTTTCTGAAAGAGCAGCAAGGTTAAAATTAATTGAGAAGGGGGAACATGTCAATTAATTATAAAGATAATAAACAGGTGGATGTCTCTATAAAAGCTGTGTTAATAGAAGGGGAGGGTTTTTTATTTTGAACTTGCTTATCTGTTGTAGTTTTCCTTCATTGACTTAAAGAAAATTGTCTTATAAAACTGAAAATCATTTTTATTGAACTTTTGGTCTCTTCAGAATAATTTGGCTGTTTCTAGCTTTGTCTTAAGAGAAGAAAATGTATAGTGAGCAAATTTTAAGTGGGCACATACTCTGTAACCTCCAGAAGTCAACCACAACAAATGGTAATAAAAATTTAAACCACAGAAGTTAAAATTTGAGTTTAATATCATTTATATTTATGCAAATAGTAAAATTTAAAACTCAAAAGTTTGATGTATATGTAAGTCAATTTAAATATATAAAATGAATTCAAAATGGAAAAGGACAATCAAAAATCAACAGACCTATATTGTGAAAAAGTTAAACGAATGCTATTTAAATTTAATATGCATAAATTTAAAATTGAGGAACTCTTTCAATAATATACAAATTGTATATATAATGCCAAAGGAACCAAACTATCAAAAGAACTTTTACTACAAGGACTTATATGCTCTTAGAAACCGGTCAAGGAGTAAAAAAAAGAGAAAACAGACAGCAGGGACCTGGAAGGACACCTGCTAAAAAACTTATATAAGTATAATTTTTTTTATTATTCACTCTTTACATGTATAGGACATTTAATATAGATGTAAAAAATAAGTGTAAGGCATTTAATATATATATATATATATATATATATATATTTAAAAAACTATTATATATATATATATATATATATATATATATATATATATATAATGAATAGTTTTTTAAAAGATACTTTTGTAAGGTTTTATAAATTTATTTATCTATATAAAAGGAATAGATATTATTTAGAAAGGAGGCAAGATTTTAATTATTCAATTTTGAATTTTTTTATGAGACAATTTAGACAGAATAGGTCAAATTTCTATTGTAAAAAATATAAAAGAAAATTAAAGTGGTTGTTTGGGAAAGTTAATAAAGTTTATTGTAGTGATAAAGGGTATGAGAATAAGGGTTCTGAGGATAGAGTTGTTAATCTTTTGGATTTGAAGTTAAATGATAAAGAATTAGATATTCTTGGTAAAGGCCCAAATTTTGTTCCATTTCATTCAAAAAATGTAGTTTTTGATACAATTTCGTCTATTGAATCTAGTAATTTGAGTGATGAGCAGAAAGTTAGTATTCAATTGATTTTGAATAAAAGTTTAAAAAAGAAAGAAAAAATTGTTATTAATCCTGCTGAGATTAAACATCTTAAAATAGGTTAATTGCTAATTATGTAATCATTTCTCATGAAGAGAAAGCGGGTAGGTTTGTTATTATGAAAGGAGATGAATTGAAAGAGAAAATGGATAGAGAATTAAATAATGGTAAATATATGTTGTTAGATAAAAATCCAGGTAACTTGAGTAAAAGAAAATTGATAGATATTATGAAGAAAATGGTTAATTTAAAATTTTTTAATAGAGTAGATTATTTAAAATGCTATCCTAATGATTTTACATCAGCTAAGATGTTTGTGAATATTAAAACTCATAAAGATGGCTTTCCTTTAAGATTTATTTTTGATTTTACAGGTAGTGTTGTAGAGGGTATTTCTAGATTCTTGAATAATTTTTTAAAACAATTTGTTTGTTTTGGTCAGTACACAGTTTCTTCTTCTTTTGAGGCTTTTGATAAGATTAATAATTTTAAAATGGAAAGCAATTGAGTTATGGAAGTTTAGATATTGAAAATATGTATCAGCCTGTTAATAGGCTTAACAGTATTGATGTTCTTTTGTCTGTATTGATTAAAAAAGTTCTTTATCAAAAAATAAAATTAAGGTAAGTAAAGATTTGCTTTTGTTATTGGAAGACTCTATGTATTTTACTTATAAAAGTAATGTTTATAAGATTAAGGAAGGGTGGATAATAGGTTATATTATTTCACCTTTAGTATGTTCAGTTTATATTAGTTTTATGGAAGAGGAAATTATTATTAAAAAGAATTGTTTATATGTAAAATTATTTGTCAGATATGTTGATGATTGTTTATTTGTAGTTGAGAATGATAAATTGAAGGAATTTGTAAATGAGTTTAATTGTTTTGATCTTCTATAAAATTTGTGTTAGAAGGAGGGGGGTTAGATTTGGGTAAGTAAAATTTTTAGATCTTTTGGTGATTAGAATAGAAATAAGAAAAAAAGGGGGGAAGTTTTTGGGATTAGAAATATAGAAACTAATTGTTTATTGTGCAGTCATTTAGTTAAAAGTAAAGAATTAAGATCTATAATTAAACCTGATAGCTATCAGTCTGCATCTCATAAAGTAGCTGCTTTAAGGAATTATTGTCATAGGGATATTAAATTAAATAATTCTAGTGGGGTAGCTTTGTTTCAGAAATATCAATTTTATAAAGTTTATTTGAGTGTTGGATACTCTGATAAATTTGTCAAAAGTATTTTATTTAATAGTAATATTTGTAAGGATGTAAAGGTTAAAGAAAAATATGATTTTATTTCTTTGCTATTTAAATTGTCTTCTTCTAAAATTGTGTGTAGAAATAGTAAATTGTTTGGAAATAAGAAAATTGCTTGGAAAAGGGGTGTTACATTGAATAATTTATTAAATAATACAAAAGAAGTTTTTGATAGAAAGACTATTCCTGGTGTAATATATTTTATTCCTTGTTTATTTTGCAAGAAGGTTTACATAGGTCAGAGTAGTTTGAGTTTAAATGAAAGAATAAAGGTTCATAAAAGTAGAGTTAAAATAGATATCTTAGTTCTGCTTTATATGTCCATGAAAAAGTTACAGGCCACACTATTGATTTTGATGAAGCTAAGGTTGTCTTCTTTGAGAGAAATGAAATCAAAAGAAGAATTAGAGTCTTTATTATTGAAAATTTATTATTCTGAAGCTATTAACTTATTTAAGAGTTCTTTTAATATTAAGGGTGGATGGGAAGTGAATGGATTTGTGGGTAGTTTTTAATAATATATATATATTGTGTAGTTTTTTTTTTTTCAGTTCTTTACACTTGAGAAGTCTGCTTGTAGCAGTGAAACCTTAGGTTGTGTTTTAATATTATTTTTATGCTGGTCTGGTTTAATTTTAGATTTGGGGTAGTTTTGATTTTATATTGACTAATTTAGCTTTATGCTTGTAATGTTTACATTTTAATGAGTTTTTTGCGTTTAAGAGTAGTTTTGCTGATGTAGTGTAAATATATATATATATATATATATATTATTGCTATTTTATTATTGATATTTATTATTGACATTTTATTATATATATATTTGTTTTTTGTTTTGTGTTTAATTATTGATATATTTGAATGTCATTTATATATATTATGTTTGTTGTTTGAGTTTGGGTTGAAGGAGTATATTTGTGGTTATTTAGTTATATATATAGAAGTGTGTGTAAGTTTTATTGGGTTTTAATTTATAAGGGTATTGGTAATTTGGGTTTTTAGTATGGGTTTGTGGAGTTTAGTTTTTAATAAGTTTCCATTTAATGATATTAGAAGGATTAAAAATTTGTCTAAATTGAGTGATAGGATAGAGTCTTTAAGATGGCAGATTTATTTTCTTAAAAAATGTAGGGAATTTAGTGTTTTTCCTAGGTGCTGTGTTATTAATTTTAGTAGAAATAAAAAAGTTGCTTCAAAATAAAAATTTAGTTTTTAAGTTACAAACATATATATTGAATAGTTTTTTAAAAGAAACTTTTGTAAGGTTTTATAAATTTATTTATCTATATAAAAGGAATAGATATTATTTAGAAAGGAGGCAAGATTTTAATTATTCAATTTTGAATTTTTTTATGAGACAATTTAGAAAGAATAGGTCAAATTTCTATTGTAAAAAATATAAAAGAAAATTAATGTGGTTGTTTGGGAAAGTTAATAAAGTTTATTGTAGTGATAAAGGGTATGAGTATAAGGTTTCTGAGGATAGAGTTGTTAATCTTTCAGATTTGACGTTAAATGATAGAGAATTAGATATTCTTGGTAAAGGCCCTAATTTTGTTCCATTTCATTCAAAAAATATAGTTTTTGATACAATTTCGTCTATTGAATCTAGAAATTTGAGTGATGAGCAGAAAGTTGGTATTAAATCGATTTTGAATAAAAGTTTAAAAAGGAAAGAAAAATTTGTTATTAATCCTGCTAAGATTAAACATCTTAAAAATAGGTTAATTGCTAATGATGTAATCATTTCTCATGAAGACAAATCTGGTAGGTTTGTTATTATGAAAGGAGATGAATTGAAAGAGAAAATGGATAGAGAATTAAATGATGATATATATATGTTGTTAGATAAAAATCCAGGTAATTTGATTCAAAGAAAATTGATAGATATTAAGAAGAAAATGGTTAATTTAAAATTTTTTAATAGAGTAGATTATTTAAATGCTATCCTAATGATTTTACATCAGCTAAGATGCTTGTGAATATTAAAACTCATAAATATGGTTTTCCTTTAAACCTTTGAGACCGAAAAATGCTCATTTGCGCTTAAAAAAAAGTTTGCACTTTCGACCACAATAGCATGACAATCCTATATGTCACGCTTACGGGTCTTTTTTTTCTCTTCACCATTTTATTTTCTTTCAGCACGTGTAAGAATTTTTTCTGTGCGATGAAAATTAGATTTTTTATAGCAATTTTTGTAAAATACATTATTAAAATTTTATAATTTTTTTTTCTTTGTAGATTTTATCAATGTATAAATTTTTTTACAGCAATTATGTCTTCTTTCACTGCTGAACGTGATTGTGATTATGATTCTGATTCTGATGAAGATTTTCCCATTGAAGATGTGTTTGATTCGGAGGCTTTGTCGTCATCTTCTTCTTCTGTGGATTACAGTGACTCATCAGATGATTATTCAAATGATCGAGCGGTTGTGGTTTCAAAGAAAAGGAAGAGAGGTGCAGTGAAGTCATCTAGAAGGGTGGTGAGGATGGCAACTAGCCCGATGCCCGGACCTTCATCTCGGCCTGATCCAGTTACGTTTCAGGATAGTGAACCATGCATGCCAATAGGAACTTTCACTAAGTCTCCAGGGCTAAATTTCCCCATTACCCATGAGTATACAATTCCTAATCTATTTCATTTATTTTTTGACAAGAAAATGTATGACCACATTTGCACTGAAAGCAAAAGATATGCTTCAGAGTGGAAGGCATTACCGAAGTGGGTTGATATGTCATTCGCTGAGTTGAATGCATTTTTTGGTATGGTTATTCATGTTTGTACTATATCACGCATACCTAAACTAAAATTTATTTGGTCTAAAAATGAATATTTGCATCAAGTGGTACTTGCCAGAGTTATGACCCGAGATCGATTTTTTGGTATTCTAAATAATTTACAATTCAATAATAATAAAACCATGCCCCCAATTACTAGTAAAGAACATGATAGGATTTATAAAATAAGGCCAATTATAGATTGCTGTATGTTAACTTCAAGGCTGCATACCAGATGCACCAAGAAGTAGCAGTTGACGAAGCAATTACCAAATTCAAGGGTCGTAACCCAATGAAACAGTATGATTCCTCCAAACCGGTAAAGCGAGGTTTCAAATGGTGGGTCTGTGCAGACAGCCATAATGGATATGTGTACCATATGGAGTTGTATACAGGCAAAGATGCAACTGCAGATGCGAGCCTAAATCTGGGAACCCGAGCAGTGCTGTCAGTGGTTTTGCCACATTTAGCTAAACAGAATCATGTTGTTTTTTGTGACAGATTCTTTACTAGTGTTCAATTAGCAGAAAAGCTGTCTCCTAGTAAAGTTACTGTATGTGGCACACTGAACACTAATAGGAAGAGGATTCCAGATAGCATCCGTGAAAAAGCAAAAAATGCTAAAGATATGGAGAGAGGAGACTTCACTTCTGTATCTGGCAGTGGTCTTGAGTTTGTAGTGTGGATGGATAAGAAGGCAATTCTTATGCTCAACAATGCTTATCCACCAGCTACAAGTGGTACTGCTACTAGAAAACACAAGAATGGTACACGTCATATATATCCATGTCCCAATGCTGTCAGAAAATACAACTGCTTCATGGGTGGGGTTGATTTAGCTAACCAGAGGTGAACTGTATATGGCTGGGATAGGAAGTCTAAGCGTTGGCCTATGCGCTTATTCTGGCATTGTTTTGATACAGCTGTCACTAATTCCTACATTATATACAAACTATACATGGCCCAAAAGCAAATGCGGCCTATATCACACTTGGATTATAGAATAGCTTTATCATCCAGCCTTATGGGTGACTTCACAACCAGAAAGCTGAAGTCTACAATCATTCGCCATCTTCCATCTCCTTCGTCTGAGTGCCATAAAATTGCTGATCTGCGCAGTCATAACCAGCCTAAGAGAAGAAGATGCACTGTGTGTGTGAAAAACAAACTCAGACATGAATCTTTCTTTGGCTGCGTGGAATGTGGCTGCATCCCCCTGTGTAAGAGTGAAGATAGAGGCTGCTTTGCTGCTTACCATGCCAGAAGCAGCATAAGTTCAGTGCCTACATAAATATTCTATCCTACACAGCTGCAACACCTATGGCACACATACAGGATCATAATCATAATCACATCATTTCTGGTTTTCTCATAGGTAAGATATAACATGATTTTATTTATATTGCTGTTTATTATTTTGATGATTATATTAACTATATATTTTGTTGTAATTTTGTAGTCACATGATTCAGCTCTTGCAATTTAAGCCACCCTGCTTTATGTGTTGACAAAGAACCATATCTCCACTTGGTTCTCCATTAGGTAAAATATATTGTGATTTTATTTATATTATTGTACATTTATTGTATGATTATAGTAAGATTATATATTCATTTGTTGCAGATTTGTAGTCACACTGCACTTTTATGTATGTATCATCACTAGTTGCTCCACATCATCATCATCAGTTATTTTGAAATTGATTTTGCTCATGCATTTATATTTTCAACAATTTGCAAACTGTCTTCAAACTATCCACTCTGTTCTGTGAAACTAACAACGTGAAAAAAATAAATACCTCCCAATGCTGAATCAACAGTCATCATCATCTATGTATGTATCATCACCAGTTGCTCCACATCATCACCAGTTGCTCCACATCATCATCATCAGTTATTTTGAAATTGATTTTGCTCATGCATTTATATTTTCAACAATTTGCAAACTGTCTTCAAACTATCCACTCTGTTCTGTGAAACTAACAACGTGAAAAAAATAAATACCTCCCAATGCTGAATCAACAGTCATCATCATCTATGTATGTATCATCACCAGTTGCTCCACATCATCATCATCAGTTATTTTGAAATTGATTTTGCTCATGCATTTATATTTTGAACAATTTTGCAAACTGTCTTCAAACTATCCAATCTGTTCTGTGAAACTAACAAGGTGAAAAAAATAAATACCTCCCAATGCTGAATCAACAGTCATCATCATCTATGTATGTATCATCACCAGTTGCTCCACATCATCATCATCAGTTATTTTGAAATTGATTTTGCTCATGCATTTATATTTTCAACAATTTGCAAACTGTCTTCAAACTATCCACTCTGTTCTGTGAAACTAACAAGGTGAAAAAAATAAATACTTCCCAATGCTGAATCAACAGTCATCATCATCTATGTATGTATCATCACCAGTTGCTCCACATCATCATCATCAGTTATTTTGAAATTGATTTTGCTCATGCATTTATATTTTCAACAATTTGCAAACTGTCTTCAAACTATCCACTCTGTTCTGTGAAACTAACAAGGTGAAAAAAATAAATACCTCTCAATGCTGAATCAACAGTCATCATCATCTATGTATGTATCATCACCAGTTGCTCCACATCATCATCATCAGTTATTTTGAAATTGATTTTGCTCATGCATTTATATTTTCAACAATTTGCAAACTGTCTTCAAACTATCCACTCTGTTCTGTGAAACTAACAAGGTAAAAAAAATAAATACTTCCCAATGCTGAATCAACAGTCATCATCATCTATGTATGTATCATCACCAGTTGCTCCACATCATCATCATCAGTTATTTTGAAATTGATTTTGCTCATGCATTTATATTTTCAACAATTTGCAAACTGTCTTCAAACTATCCACTCTATTCTGTGAAACTAACAAGGTGAAAAAAATAAATACCTCCCAATGCTGAATTAACAGTCACCATCATCTCCCACTCATATATAATAATTGCTTGTAATTCCTTTTGATTATTTATTTTATTTTATTTACTATGTTTTTATTCATTTTATTTTAGAAACAAATTTTTAAATTATTTATTTGCATATTTGGCAATTATGGTTTGCCATGAAATAATGCATAATTTATCTCGCCCCACCCCTGATTTTTCAATAATATAGTCATTATTTTTTACTCCCATAACTTAGAATTTACTATGTTGTTATTCATTGTATTTTAGAAACAAATTTTTAATATTTATTTGCATATTTGGCAATTATGGTTTGCCATGAAATAATGCATAATTTATCTCGCCCCACCCCTGATTTTTCAATAATAGTCATTATTTTTTACCCCCATAACTTAGAATTTACTAAAGTTATTACTGTTATTTTTTTTGATCCTCACTAAAACCTTGCATTTCTAATAGATATCCTGCATAGAGGGCCTAGAAAAACAACTGCTTGCAAAAATAGAACATACAGAGTGTCAAGCAGAAAAACGAAATTGAAATGGTCACCTTTTGCCACATTACACCAACAATCTGCAACTCAGGTAGGTCATGTTATATATTATTTTTTTCTGCATTTTATGACGAATGTGATGAAGCTGCCTATGAAAATGTCATTTTAGGCTATATCTTTCAAAATTGAGAGTTTGTGAACAAATGTAAAAATAAAGATATTTAAAAATGTGAAAAATCTCCTTTCTTTAATTATTTTTTTGTGGTAATGACTACTTTATCAGCTTCATTACATTCTTTCATATTTGCACTTTCTAAAAAAGTATATATATTTGTTATTTATTGTAATAAATTAGACATTTCATTTAAAATTGTATGTCCTGTACTTTTTTCTGGGAATTCAAAATGGCCATTCAGGTCTCTAAGGGTTAAGATTTATTTTTGATTTTACAGGTAGTGTTGTAGAGGGTATTTCTAGTTTCTTACGGATAATTTGCCTGATGACGTATTTGACCCACCGGTTTCCCTTCCAGTAGGCATCGACGATCTTTGTATGACAACGTTGTCATGGCAACGAAGTGACTGGCGTGATTAATCCATCAGAGAGTCAATTTTTTTTTTTTTTTAACCGCGAGATTTAAAATTCGGAGAGAGATTTGGGAAATTTTTTGATTTTTCTATCTATTGTGATTTTGCTATCCACTTGATCACAGTGATTTTTTTCAGCACGTCAGCACCTGGACTCATATTTGAGCGAGTTTATGTGGAGGCAGTCGTACAAAGCTGATCCTTTCGCTGCAATTTTAGAACATATATCCCAATTCAGTCCTCCACAGTGAACGCTATTTGTAAGTAATTTTAATTTTTTTTATAATAATTATAATTTTAGAATTAATTATATTATTGAATATAGACAATAAGTAATCCAAATGCATGTAAAAGTAACGTCACCATTAATGCCATATTCGCATTAAATCTTTATTTTAAATGTACAAACAATTTTTGTTAATATTTCTTCAATTAATTTGTAATTAATTTTCAATAATTTTTTTAATAAAATTACCAATATACAGTCCGTTTTTAAAATTACCAAATGCTTGTAGAAACTACGGCGTCTTACACCACATTTTATACAAGATGGCGATTAATGGTAGATTCGCATTAACTTTTTTTTTTTAAAATTTACAAAAAAAAATTTTTTTTTATATTTCTTCAATTATCAAACTTCCACTTAATTACATTTAATTTGTAAATAATTTTTGGGTTAATATTTCTACAAATATCAAATTATTTTTCGTAAATTCATTAGCCAATGTATGTAAAAGTAGGGCATGTGATCGCGATTAATGGCACATTTTCAATAATTTTTTGTTTTTATATTTTGTATTGACCTTATTTTGTATTTCATGCATGTAAATTTTCACTAATTTGTTGGGTTTTTTTTTGTATTTTTGGGTTAATATTTCTACAAATATCAAATTATTTTTCGTAAATTCATTGGCTATACAGTACGGTTTTAAAATTAGCCAATGTGATCGCCATTAACGGCACATTTTCCATAATTTTTTGTTTTTATATTTTGTATTGACCTTATTTTGTATTTCATGCATGTAAATTTTCACTAATTTGTTGGGTTTTTTTTTGTATTTTTGGGTTAATATTTCTACAAATATCAAATTATTTTTCGTAAATTCATTGGCTATACAGTACGGTTTTAAAATTAGCCAATGTGATCGCCATTAATGGCACATTTTCCATAATTTTTTGTTTTTATATTTTGTATTGACCTTATTTTGTATTTCATGCATGTAAATTTTCACTAATTTGTTGGTTTTTTTTTGTATTTTTGGGTTAATATTTCTACAAATATCAAATTATTTTTCGTAAATTCATTGGCTATACAGTACGGTTTTAAAATTAGCCAATGTGATCGCCATTAACGGCACATTTTCAATAATTTTTTGTTTTTATATTTTGTATTGACCTTATTTTGTATTTCATGCATGTAAATTTTCACTAATTTGTTGGGTTTTTTTTTGTATTTTTGGGTTAATATTTCTACAAATATCAAATTATTTTTCGTAAATTCATTGGCTATACAGTACGGTTTTAAAATTAGCCAATGTGATCGCCATTAACGGCACATTTTCAATAATTTTTTGTTTTTATATTTTGTATTGACCTTATTTTGTATTTCATGCATGTAAATTTTCACTAATTTGTTGGGTTTTTTCCTACAAATATCAAATTATTTTTCGTAAATTCATTGGCTATATTTTGTATTTTATATCTTGTACTACAAGCTTCGCTTGTCAAAAACACCCAGGGCCCCCCCCCCAACAACTACAGCGCTACGCGCTGTTATAATTGGCCACATTTTTAAGATTTTTGAATAGTTTTCATGCATGTACATTTTAAATAATTTTGTGGGTACTATATTTTGTATTCACAGTATTAAATTTTCACTAATTTTTTTTTTTTGTATTTTTTTTTCAGGACCAAGAAACATGCTGGTGTTCAGTCGGTGTGTATCACGTGACATTCCTTTTGTTTTTTATCACATGGTCAACCGATGACGTATTACCCTGAAGGCATACCGATTTAATGTTGCGCTTTTTAACGTGACGTGTTCACGTGATATGCGGACACATCTTATCGAGTAGATGTGTCTGCAGATCACTTGGAGATGTTATCTTAAAAATCGCAACATTAGACCGGTATGCCTTCAGGGTAATACGTCATCAGGCAAATTATCCGTAAGTACTGAATAATTTTAAAAACAATTTGTTGATTTTGGTCAGTACACAGTTTCTTCTTCTTTTGAGGCTTTTGATAAGATTAATAATTTTAAAATGGCAATTAATTGGGTATTTGGATGTTTAGATATTGAAAATATATATCAGTCTGTTAATAGGCTTAGCAGTATTGATGTTTTTTTGTCTGTATTGATTAAGAAAAGTTCTTTATCAAAAAATAAAATTAAGGTAATTAAAGATTTGCTTTTGTTATTGGAAGATTCTATGTATTTTACTTATAAAGGTAATTTTTATAAGATTAAGGAAGGGTGGATAATAGGTTATATTATTTCTCATTTAGTATGTTCAGTTTATATTAGTTTTATGGAAGAGGAAATTATTATTAAAAAGAATTGTTTATATGTAAAATTATTTGTCAGATATGTTGATGATTGTTTATTTGTAGTTGAGAATGATAAATTGAAGGAATTTGTAAATGAGTTTAATTGTTTTGATCCTTCTATAAAATTTGTGTTAGAAGGAGGGGGGTTAGATTTTGGTAAGTTAAAATTTTTAGATCTTTTGGTGATTAGAAATATAGAAACTAATTGTTTATTGTGCAGTCATTTAGTTAAAAGTAAAGAATTAAGATCTATAATTAATCCTGATAGCTATCAGTCTGTATCTCATAAAGTAGCTGCTTTAAGGAATTATTGTCATAGGAATATTAAATTAAATAATTCTAGTGGGGTAGCTTTGTTTCAGAAATATCAATTTTATAACGATTATTTGAGTGTTGGATACTCTGATAAACTTGTTAAAAGTATTTTATTTAATAGTAATATTTATAAGGATGTAAAGGTTAAAGAAAAATATGATTGTATTTCTTTGCCATTTAAATTGTCCTTTTATAAAATTGTGTGTAGAAATAGTAAATTGTTTGGAAATAAGAAAATTGCTTGCAAAAGGGGTGTTACATTGAATAATTTATTAAATAATACAAAAGAAGTTTTTGATAGAAAGACTATTCCTGGTGTAGTATATTTTATTCCTTGTTTATTTCGTAAGAAGGTTTACATAGGTCAGAGTAGTTTGAGTTTAAATGAAAGAATAAAGGTTCATAAAAGTAGAGTTAAAAATAGATATCTTAGTTCTGCTTTGTATGTCCATGAAAAAGATACAGGACACACTATTGATTTTGATGAAGCTAAGGTTGTCTTCTTTGAGAGAAATGAAATCAAAAGAAGAATTAAAGAGTCTTTATTATTGAAAATTTATTATTCTGAAGCAATTAACTTATTTAAGAGTTCTTTTAATATTAAGGGTGGATGGGAAGTGAATGGATTTGTGGATAGTTTTTAATAGTATATATATTGTGTAGTTTTTTTTTTTCAGTTCTTTACACTTGAGAAGTCTGCTTGTAGCAGTGAAACCTTATGTTATGTTTTAATATTATTTTTATGCTGGTCTGGTTTAATTTTAGATTTGGGGTAGTTTTGATTTTATATTGACTAGTTTAGCTTTATGCTTGTAATGTTTATATATATATTGTAACGGACACATACGTACGTTAGATTGTTTTTTATTAGTAAACATTAAAAGAATAAAAGTTTGCAAATAAAAACTTCTTTTTTAAGAATTAAAAATTGAAAATTAAATAATCATCTTAAACTTGTATATACATAAAATCGCACAGATAATAATAAAAAAATTAGTATTAAAATAAAACTTTATTAAAAATAAAAAAAATATTTTAAAAGAAAAAGTTAAAAAGATTTAGAGATAAAAATATATCTTTAATTTTGGAAAACACATTAAGTAATCAGAAAATGGAAATGATTGTTTTAATTAGTCAATGTAAACTAGCCTTGGGCATGTAAATGTATAAACAACGGTCAGATAGGAAAACAATAGAAACTTTTAGCAAATGAAAGAAATCCATCGGGAAACCGGACCTCAACGAAAAGGTTTTCACCATCATGACGTAATGTTGATTTAATCCACAAAATTATTATAAAAGGAAAAGTTTGAAAATAAAAGAATTAATTAGTTATTATGAGAGGACAGATATGTGTTAGTGCGGAGTCGAAGGAGAAGGGATTGAAAAGACGCACTCTGCAATCCCTTCAGTTCTGCTAAAAAAGAAATAGAAATGACATCATTTTCTACGTTAAGGACCAGCTCAAGTAAAGACCTCCAGATAAATAAAAACAACAGCTAACTGGATACCAATATCTTCAGTACGGCGTGGGAATTCCCGTTCAAAATTACCAACAATGGCAAGGATAAAGCTGGACGTTTTAAAAATCATAAGAACTTTATATTCATTTGAAAACAATAAGACCTCTAAGTTCTAATCCTTTTAGTAAATAATACAAATAGAATCCTATCTGACCAATGTAAATTAATGTTATTAATGTTATTTGATGTACTTTTTTTATTTTTATTTAAAATCATTTCCAATTATTTTTTTTGTTCTTTTAAGTTTTTAATATGATTTTTGTTTTTTGTTAGACTAAATTACATAAATGTTAAACTTAATTAAGGCATGAATGGCTATATAGATTTGTAAAGTTATATTAGGGGAGGGTAAATCTTAGGTTATTTGTTTCATAGTCGAATTAGGTCAATGTATTAGATATATTGATGTAGTTAGTAGATGTAGTATGAGATCCACTATGGGCAGGATTGCATATATATGCCACACACTTTCTGTTTGCCTATGGATGGGTTTGTAAGTCAGCAAAGAACTGCAATCCATTCCTATGGAGTTTTTTGTTTATTGTTCTACTCACCAATAGATGTAGCATTCCTGTTGGTGGAGAGACGATGTCTTCTGTAACTCTACTTACTGTTCAGATGTACATTCCTGACAGTATAGTATTTTGTGTTGTCGTATTTTCATGCTACATTGAATACATAAATGTATCAGATGGATTGATGCCGGTTTGACTGTGAACTTTTTGCCTAAGGTTAAATCAGGGAAGAATATTTTCTTTTCAAATGCAGATCTATGTAGTTTATTCATACTCGACACCCTAATAAAAATGCATTAAATTTAAATTGGGTATAGACGTTTGCATTGGTTCGTTACCAGTTGATTGTTTTTGGTTTTCATATTTGATCAAAATATATAGACATTCGGTAAATACTGATACCTTACGGTGGGTATCTAATATGTATTTATGTCGGATGCCTTTTAAGTTATTGGTGTCAAGGCGGTGTCTTATGATGAACACCATTGGATTTCTTGTATTCCCTATGCAATTGATGGTATCAATGATTTTGTATTTTGATTGTTTATGTTTATTTTGGAATGTTTTTGACCGTGTAATCTATGTAACCGATCTATACTCAACATTAAAAACACATTTTATAAACCCATCTGTGTGAACTTATAAAAAATTAAAATGTAAACTTATAATATTATAAAAATTAAAATGTAAATTTAAATTCTAAAATCAAGTTAAAATCCAAAGTAAAAGTTATTCTAAAATAATGCTAAATTTTATATATGTGCGTAAATAAATGTTTGTGTGTTAATTACTGGCAGTGGCTTATTTTATTCATTTTTATATATTCTTAGATAAGAATTTATTATGAAATTTAAATCTCTGCTACTCTCTGAGCTAGTGACAATGGGCTAACAATCGGAATCAAAATTTATAAAAATAAAAAAATTTGACTTACGTATCTGCCTACTTTATAAATTTTTCTAGGTTCAAATGCCTAGATGGCACCCTGTAGTGCAGATTACGTTAACCTCAAATTCTCCGGATCGTTACAATATATATATATAAGAATTTTTTCTTTGTAGTGCATTATGTATATCATCTACTTTAAAATTATCATTGTATTGTTTTGGGGGTAGAGATTGATTTCAAATGATTTTATATATGTTTATTTAAAAGCTTTTGCTATTATTGTCATTTTGGTCGTTCTGATATGCCTTATTTAAAATGCTTTACAAACAATTAAAAAAAATACTTAAGAGATATTGTTATTAGCATCAGAAGTTATTGTCAAATGCATAGACTTATAAATGAATTGCTTGTCTATTGAGTTTTATCATCATCATTTTTGTTTTATAAAAGTGCATGGAAATAGTTTTGAGAATTTTGTGCGTATTGCTTATTGCTTATTATTATTGTTATTATAGATTTAAGGCCAGAAACAAGCTGATTTATGCTTGAAAAATTTATGGGCTCATATTCCAGTACACTAATTTGCAAGAATATTAAAGTTGTGAAAGTTTTACTTGTATAATTTGATGTTTCGACCTGTATGTGTGTTGATCCACAGAGATCTCCACAAAACTCAGTGAAGTCTAGCTCACTAAGATTTATGCGATATTCATAAAGTATTTGAACCTAGTGGAAAAGTTTTCCCACTTACGAAGATTTCTTATTTTGATGGCCAGAGGTATTTGGTATACCTATGTTTTTATATGACTAGCGATAAAGATCCTAGCATATCTCAACCTTAATGAAAATGTTCTCTCTTATTCGGGTCACTGCCTGCCTCATATTAATATTTGATATTCCTTACGTGTGTATGAGAGGATAGCCATGATAAGCATTTTTATAAGTATTGGATACCAGGTCGCAAACTCAATTTAATGACAGAATGAATGTAGATAATGTATGTGCGATTGGTGTATTTGAATATTGTTTTTGTAGATTTGATTTAGCATTCGAGCCAAAATAATTAAGTTAATAAATGTTAAGGATTAAATAAAGCTTACAAATGTTTAAGCTTAAGCGTGAGCAATGTATATATAAATTTATTTAATAAATATTTACATGGCCAGCTGAGCGCTGGAAAGGTAGTATTCTTAAAATATTATTGTGTCATAAGAACATGAGCATAAAGAGTGCACTATGATGATGTTTGATCTTAATGCCAATTTATTTTCAATGACTTAGTCTCATTATTATTATGATATCTCTGTTGTAAAGATTAGGGCAAAAGAATATTTAATCAGGATGATAGGATAAGATCAAGGAATTTACGAGGAAATATTAACTTTAGATTTGTTAACTAAAATTATTAAATTTAATTAGAGGAGAAATCGATTATGTATTTTCGAAAATATATCAGTAATAAAGAAAAAGCATCGAACACAACGGAAATTGGTATTCAGTAGATTTAAGATAAAATAAAAGCGTAAATATAATGTATATGTTTTTGTATTGAATTATAGTTTGTTAAATAAAATTTATTTGTTTTAAATAAAATTTGCGTGTGTCTCCATGTTTTTGTGGGTTCTTATTATCTAGGTATTTCCAATCCAATCATACATTAATATATTACTATTAATATTTCAATTATCATGTAGATAACTGATATTTAGTAAAACTACTTAAAAGGGTTATCAATAATTTAATATTGCTGAAGTATAAATCGCAATAGAAATAGTATTGAGTGATAGTGAGTGCAAAGGGTGGTCATAAAATCCTTTCTCCATCCGTTGTATTCAAACCTGTCTAGACACATTTTATTTTTATCTAATTTTGTTATAATGCGACTATGTTTTATGATATATTTATAAAGATTTTAATAAGCTTAAAATATTCCGAGCTTAAGTGTAAATTGATATTGAAATCCATTAAAAACAACCGAGATCACCTTGGAGGCGATCATGAGAGGAGTGTTTATCACCAATAACCTATCGCAGCTTATTCGATTTCCACACCTAATTATTCGGAAAAAAAAAACCCCGAGAAGAGATTGTAATGAGAGAAAGGAGCTAGCAAAAATGTAAATTTTAATGATAAAATAAATGAGTGTAATAGACATATGGATGTGAAGATGATGGAGTAGTGAATCAGGAAATGGAGATGAATATAGAACTTTATAATTAGAATAAAATTTAATTGTAGCTTTAATCATAGTGTATAGGGAATGCGCCGAGAATAACCTGAAATTCTTAAAGATATTAATATTGTCAATTTTAATGCGTTCTCAGTGTTGTCTAAATCGGTTGTGTATTAACCCATTCATGAAATATTATTACTAAGAGTATTGAATTGAGATTTAACCATTATATTTTATTGGAGCTGCAATTTGGCGCCCTGGCAATTAAGCTTATAGATGTTCTATATCATCATCATCATCTCAGTAGGCCTCAGAAATAGTGTCAGCTGGGAACGAATGAAGTATCCATCGATCCATTCTTAAAATGTGGTAATTGGCATGCAATTTATCTGCTAGTGTGTAAATGCCATAAAGATTTAAATATGGTATAATCAATCCATAACGTGGATGTGCGATCATTTGAATAAAATTCTCATTGGTTAGAATAAAGTTATAATTAGCTTAAACTATCCAATAATATATATGATATTTGTAAGGTCTCCCAATCATTTTAGTTATATTTAAAATACAATGCAAATGACCGATCGAGAGATTGCAAAATGCATTTCATGTTAATTTAATAAGTTTTTATAAAGTTAACAAAATAAAGAATAACTCTTCATTTATTTAAATTGATTTTATTTAGTTACAATTGGCTTGTAACACGGTCGCACAAAGGAGATTATATTTAATTTATACGTATGAAATATATTAGTCTATACATTGTACTTGAGAAATTATTGTATTTAATCTATACTTAGAAATTATTTAATCTATACTTATTATACCAGAATATATATAATCGATGCATTGCGTATTTAATTGATACTTAAGAAATGCATCTTTCGTTAAATTATATTTTAAAAAATATTCATCTTTTAAAAACCAAGATTTACAATAATTCACTTAAGTTTCATTTTGTTAGAAAATGGCCCAAATCTCAAATACTAATTTATTCCTTTAGTGAAAAACATTTTTGAATTTTCATCTTATTTTTATTTGGTTAGAATATATATATATATATATATTGATTTGAGTATTACATATATTTTGGAAAGAATACAGACATCAAAATTAATTTATATATATATATTGAACCAGATCCATTTAATAGAAGTTGATTAATTGAGTTTAATTGCATTTATCATGATTTTAAATTTTACATTTTTAATATTACATGAATGGACTGGTCCTTCAAGCAAAGAGGAGAATACCATAGATAGCAAAGATATCAATGATACCCATGGTCAGCCCATGTTATGCAAAGCATAATACAATCACATTTTTGGACTGTGGCCACTTTGACTGCTAGATTCAAACTCCTACCATCCAAAGCATTTTATTTATTTAGAGGTAAACCTCAGATGCCAGATAATTACATGAGGTAATTGAAATGCTTGGATGTTATGCCCATAATCCAGTGCTTGAAATATTCCATGGCTAGCTCACAATCTGTCTTAGGGTCCAGCATATTTACTTAACACATGCAATAACTTTACAGTGCTTTGAAGTTGTAGTAGTGAAAAGAGAGAAAGAGAAAATAGACAAAATAACAAACAAAGCAAACATTAATATTTAATTAAACAAACACATATTTAATATAACACAATAATATTGAAATTTACATATAAAATCATATAAGTAATTACTCAGGCTAAATTTTGATAATCTTTCCTTAATTAAAGTTCATTCATTTAAATATAAAGTACTCAAAATATATTTAGTTATTTAAAGTATCTTTACCTAGGTTTTCATTTGTGTGTATTTTCAAACTGGTTAGATTTTGATTTTTTATCGATGGCTTCATGGCCTTTTCCATTTTATGACTCAGCATTGGGGAAGAGAGAATAATGTTAGCACCTATTTTATGATTTTGGCATCAGTTTCCAGCATTTGTTTCAGGTGGAATAGTTAACTTGTGGAGGTTTGGGGCATGAAGTCCTGTCAGAGATCATGGCTTATGTGGTCTCTCTATTAATGCTGACCACAACAGTAATTTATAGGCTTACTACAGCATTCCAAATATCTGAATCTATCATTATTTGGATTATGCATTCTGTCTGAGTGATAAATGATTGAGCAAATTGCAGCCCCAACTGTATATCACAAACCGGACTGAAGAACAATAAGGAGAGTGGCTTTATATACTTTTTTCTCTATTATTATTCTCTTATCCTTATTTTTAATTTAGATCTCAACTTGAAATGTCTTTTAATTAATTTTATATTTTTTTAATTAATTTATTTTTGCATTGCCTTAATCTTAATCAGTACAGATTCATCTAAACAATCTTGATGAGATAGTTTAGTTTTTCCCCCTTTAAATTAATACAATTTAATCAGTCATCTTATAAACTACTTACTTACACTTTTCAAAGATTTCTTTTACAAACAAAAATTTACAGACTAATTTTATATTAAATTGTACATAATTATTTAGCTTTTATTTTATAAAAGCTCTTTTTTTTAAAAAAAAAGAGAGAAAAAAGTTTTAACTGTTTGTTAATTTTATTATACATTTCTCCTCCTCCTGCTAAGCAGTTTTATTCTAAAAGAAAAATATGCAGTCTTTTGCTCTTGCAAAATGTCATTTTAAAAATCTTAAAACTAAATATATTTTTTTAAAAACATTATGAAACATGTAATGCTGAATAGCGGTACAATCTATATACTGGGGTCTCATTTTCCGCAATAGATAGGTTCCTCAGAAAACACACACAAATGAAATTGCACAAAAATAGACGTAGCTTACATTGAAAAAGGGGGGATGCGATCTGTGATTTTTCAAAATTCACATAAACGCAAAGCACCAAGTAAAATTACTTTAAAATTCACGTGCAAAAAAAAATAAGGAAATAAACTATGACTAATAAAAAATTTCAAATTTGAAAAAAATTAATACAAGACAACCCTTTTTTAACTATAATATTTAATTTTATTCAAAATAATATATTTTTATGCATAATTTACAGTACAGTAATTTACATTTTTTTAAACATGTTTTAATTATTATCGCTATTTGCAAAAAAACACCTTCGTTTGTATGTGATGTGATGTACTGTAGCTTCTCCTTAAACGAAGTCAAGAATCTCTCAGCAATTATACCAAGAAATACAACTCATGTCAATGGTTTTCTGGTGACAACGTAATTAGTAATTAATCTTTGAGACGATGATTTTATTAATTGTTTATGAAACTAACAACTAAAAATTAAATTCATATTTTTGTCTTTAATTTTCAATTCCATTTAAAAATCAAATTTCACATCACATTAATTTCAAGTGCCAAGTAATTTTTAAATTGTTAATTGCAATTAAAAATCAGATTTTAATTTTTAATTGTCAAATTTAATTTTGCCCACTGCTATTACTCACCTTTTAAAAATAAACTTGTGGACACTGAATGATTAATACTGTAATTGATTATGTTCTTTTTTAAAAAGCAATAACAGAATGTGTTTTAAAATGCAAAATTAACACGCACAATGTTTGAACAAATTTACATTATAATCTTGTAAAATTTAATGTGTGTATACATAAAATGTGGACATCATGATTTTAATTTCATTATTGCATAAAATCTTACTATTATAAAGCACTGAAAATATTGAAATTACTAAGATGAAAGTCGAATTCCAATAATGTGCTATTACTTTCAATATAACGTAAGTGCGCGAAATTTATTATTTAAAGTAGTAGCGCATTATTTTAGTTTGACTTCCGGTGAAAAAATGAATCGCGTAACGTCAAAATCGTGTTAAATAAGTCCGCGTAAAAAGAGACCCAAATGTGTATATATATATATGACTGTTTGATAGGAAAACTTCATTTACATGGTAAAAAAATATCTTGTTTAGATTTATAAATTAAAGACAAAATGTTGGTCTGCTTTATATCCTTTCTTGATTTTTAGCATGATTAAAAATTACACTATTAAATTACACGTTAGCACTAAAATAAAATAAATTATAAAAAAAAAAAAAATTAAAAAATAATAAATTAATACCACTTGTAAGCATACTGAATATAGATTCTACATAATCGTAAACAATATAACTTTATTTAAAATATTTCTATCTATCTATCTATCTATCTATCTATCTATCTATCTATCTATCTATCTATCTATCTATCTATCTATCTATCTATCTATCTATCTATCTATCTATCTATCTGTCTGTCTGTCTGTCTGTCTGTCTATCTGTCTATCTATCTATCTATCTATCTATCTATCTATCTATCTATCTATCTATCTATCTATCCATCTATCCATCTATCCATCTATCTATCTATCATCTAATCTGCAACAATTTATTTTATCTTTATTTATCTATATTGAATAAACAAAATTTATCTTCTATCTACCTATCTATCTAAATATCTATCTATTATGTCTGTCTATCTACATACTTATCTACCTATCTATCTATTTATCTATATTAAAACAAATTTTTTAATATAAGAACAATCTTATTTGATCAATACTATCAATTTTTAATTCATCTACATACCGTTGGGTAGTAAACCTTGACACGTAGCTGGAATAGTAGTATCTATTAATAAAACAAAAAAATAATTATACAATAAAAATGAAAATTACAAAAACATTTTTTCTAAATATTTTACTTTCTATAATGTCTGTTCTATAGTTGCTACTGTTTGCAATATCACTATCACTCATATCCTATTAATATAAATATTTAATAATAGTAAGTAGGATGGCTGGTTTTATTTAGATTTGTCTAAGGCATTTGACTCTGTATCTCACAAAATTTTACTTAAGCATTTATATGTTCGAATTGTTTTCGTGGTGGATTTATTTCATGGTTTGTGAGTTACTTAAATCATAGGAAACATCCAACAAATATTTCTGGTGTTGTAAGTTCTTTTATAACAGTTAACAATAGTGTACCACAAGGTTCAGCTTTTGGTCCCATTTTATTTATAATTTATATAAATGATTTATTTTCTTTACCTTTAGAATCTAAGATTTATGATTTTGCAGATGATATTGCTTAATCTTATGCTGCAGTTTCATATAATTTTGTTGACAAAATAATTAATGATGATTTAGGCCTAATTAGTAAATAGTTAGCACTTAATAATTTATCAGTTAATCTGAGTAAAACAAAAGCTATTAATTTTTCTTACAAGTCAAATATTCATTCGCTTAACATTACTATTTGTAATAAATATTTTTGGCATTGTAATAGCACTTTTACTTATGCTAACATTTCATTTGTTGATAATATTTGCTATCTGGGTGTTTTTATTGACTCTGGACTATCCTGGTCAAAGCATATTGACTCACTTTGTTCTCGATTAAGTAAATTATATATTTTTCTATTTATCTATTTTTTTTCCTCGGTTAGCTTTGATTACTTTATATATTTTTTCTTATCAAAGCTTATTATGTTATAATATTTCAGTTTGAGGGAACTGTTCTACTTTTGCAATGACTACTCTGTCTGTTTTACAGAATTATACAATGCGTATCATTTTTGGTAGATCACATACCATATTTGTTAAAGATATTTATGAGACATTTAATATACTAGATGTTTTCCATTTGCATAATATAGAATGATTCTTGATATTTATTGTAGGAAACTTCATTTGGATACAGTATCTTCTGTTGTAAAGACTCATTTGTCTACTAAATATCAACTAGTTTTACCTAATTTTCTTAAAACATCCAGTAGGAAGCAATTTAGTTATAATGGACCTAAATTATTTAATATGTTTATAAGAGCTTGTTCTGTGAATTTAATGAACATTTGTTATTTGATTTAAAAAAAAAAAAAACATTTATGACATTGGTTATATTATGCTGAGCATTAGTTTTATTTTATTTTATTTTTTGGTTATACTGTTGTTTATAATGTATGTTATATTGTAATTAATTACTACTGTGATTGAATTGCCAAATGTAATATCTGTATAATTTTAATATTTTATGCTATATTTATTTTTTTTGTATTTTATTAGTGTTTTTAGTTGTTACATTGAAATTCCTCACTCAAGATTTTTCTTGTATGGAATTTATCTCACTGTATTATACATTTATTGTTTGTTTCGTAATAAATAAAATAAATAAATTATCATTATTATTATTATTATTATTATTATTATTATTATTATTATTAATGATATTATAAATACGTTTATGATGTTTATTTTGATGTTTATTAGGTGTTTATAATGTTGATGCCCAAAAAAACGTAATAGGGAACATATGCGATGCAAGATTTATTCTAGGAATTAATTATTATTATTTTGGAGATTTCTGAATTATCGTTTAAGCTTAAATAAATGATTATACCCAATGTATAATAGCCTTTTATATATTGAAGTACTTATAAATGAAAGTATTATCAATGACAGTGTGCCTATGAGAATTTTACACATCTTATCAATTGAATGTTGTCATCATTATGCAATCACAGTTTAGTTGGTGTACACATAGTATTAGTCCAAATGGACGAACTGTATGCATTTTGCATGTGCTCGCAAGATGTATCATTATGTATTTATTATCAGCTCTATGCCTTATACTATTAGAGGTCTTTCTTTAGGCAATTTTAGGTGGATATTATTTTGATTTTTATTTGCATTTAGCCCCTCCATGAGTAAGAGTGTGGGTTGTTTATTTACCAGCACTGTCTGCACATAGTTACCAGGTAACCATTTATATTTTACTTGTTCGTATTTGCATTATTCACTTTACCATAAAATTTCAATGTTAAAATGTATTTTAGTATATAACAAATATGTTTATCTTATAATTCAGTATTACCGCTGCTATAAATTTAAACTTAAGATATATTATAACTGATGAGCTTATTTATTTCCTCGCTCCAACATAGGTATTATTAGTGTTATAAAAGAGTATTATTTATGTTGCATAATATTTGCGCCATCTTTTTAATATCTTCCAAGTGTCTCTGCACTAATTTTTCAATTCTGTTTTGGTCATGAAAAGTATATAATATTTTACTAGTGCTCTAGATCTAGGCACATATATGTATTGTTCTTACTCTGTGGGCATATGTTTGATATTAAAGACCGTATTGGATAGATGCCAGAATTTTGGGTAATGATAATTACTTATGTTATAATTTTTTAGAAATTTTTTAGGAAAAGGTACAATTATGTTTAAAATTTATTTAAAGTGCTTATTGTACATAAATATTCTATTGTATAAATATTATTATATGTTGTAAATAAATATTTTTTTGCTAATAACTGAACACATTTCTGCTTCGTTGCCATTATTACATTTTAGCATTTTCACGATTGTTCCTCAGAAAGTGTACTTTAAGAAAGATTCCATAGTTAATGATTTTAAAAGAGTATTCTTCAGTGGCAACATGAAATTTATTTATTTTCTTTAGTTATTACTCAATTTTAGCTGTATATTAGAATTTATTTATTTACAAGTTTATTCATTCATTTTGCTTTTTATTTTTACCATCATTATCAGAAGACAAATACTATGTTATTGATTTTATTTTAAATGCACTGGTATTATAATTGATAGCATAAAATATATCCTTAAAGCCTGCTGCATTATTTTACGTTATTGCGTATTAAATGTTGCATGTGAAAGTATGAAAGTTATGTATTTTATAGTTGGTAGAAATGAAATGTTATACTTGAAGAACTATAGAGGATTTGAACTCAGATTTTCAAGCATCCTTCAACTATCCACCCTATCTCATACAACTGATACACATGACCACACACATGTAGAAAAGATTAATAATCACCAATATCGTATTTCATGCTAAACCAGCACTCATCAGTTGGTCCATTCTATCATCCCTCGCACATATATATAATCAATGCTCAGTTTATATTAAGATAGCAAATCTTCATACTTTAATGGACAGGCTTCAATCCACTGCAACCTCCAACTTTTCAGCCATCCATATCATTGAAAATCTGATGATGAAAACTCAAATCCCATGCCGATGCTAATGTTGACCTGAAGTCACTCTGACCCCTCATGTATAGGACAGTATCCATTAAATACATATAAGAGGGAGGGACAGGATACACGCTTGATATGTAAATATTTGAAAACCAGGCACTCTTCACAAACCTGGGAGCTTAATTGTAAGTAAAGAGGATTTGAACTCAGATTTTCAAGCATCCTTCAACTATCCACACTATCTCATACAACTGATACACATGACCACACACATGTAGAAAAGATTAATAATCACCAATATAAGTATTTCATGCTAAACCAGCACTCATCAGTTGGTCCAGACTATCATCTCTCACACACATATATAATCAATGCTCAGTTTATATTAAGATAGCAAATCTTCATACTTTAATGGACAGGCTTCAATCCACTGCAACCTCCAACTTTTCAGCCATTCATATCATTGAAAATCTGATGATGAAAACTCAAATCCCATGCCGATGCTAACGTTGACCTGAAGTCACTCTGACCCCTCATGTATAGGACAGTATCCATTAAATACATATAAGAGGGATGGACAGGATACACGCTTGATATGTAAATATTTGAAAACCAGGCACTCTACATGAGGGGTCAGAGTGACTTCAGGTCAACATGGGCATGGCAATAATATTAGCATCAGCATGGGATTTGAGTTTTCATCATCAGATTTTCAATGATATGGATTGCTGAAAAGTTGGAGGTTGCAGTGGATTGAAGCCTGTCCATTAAAGTATGAAGATTTGCTATCTTAATATAAACTGAGCATTGATTATATATATGTGTGAGAGATGATAGTCTGGACCAACTGATGAGTGCTGGTTTAGCATGAAATACTTTATATTGGTGATTATTAATCTTTTCTGCATGGGTGTGGTCATGTGTATCAGTTGTATGAGATAGTGTGGATAGTTGAAGGGTGCTTGAAAATCTGAGTTCAAATCCTCTATACTTACAATTAAGCTCCCAGGTTTGTGAAGAGTGCCTGGTTTTCAAATATTTACATATCAAGCTTGTATCCTGTCCATCCCTCTTATATGTATTTAATGGATACTGTCCTATACATGAGGGGTCAGAGTGACTTCAGGTCAACATGGGCATGGCAATAATATTAGCATCAGCATGGGATTTGAGTTTTCATCATCAGATTTTCAATGATATGGATGGCTGAAAAGTTGGAGGTTGCAGTGGATTGAAGCCTGTCCATTAAAGTATGAAGATTTGCTATCTTAATATAAACTGAGCATTGATTATATATATGTGTGAGAGATGATAGTCTGGACCAACTGATGAGTGCTGGTTTAGCATGAAATACATATATTGGTGATTATTAATCTTTTCTACATGTGTGTGGTCATGTGTATCAGTTGTATGAGATAGTGTGGATAGTTGAAGGGTGCTTGAAAATCTGAGTTCAAATCCTCTATACTTACAATTAAGCTCCCAGGTTTGTGAAGAGTGCCTGGTTTTCAAATATTTACTTGAAGAACTTTAAAATATTTAGAAAACGTTTTAATTTGCATGCCATATTTTATTTAAATATTTGAATAATCTATTATTGTGTAATTTTATTTATGCATGTTTAAAAATAAACTAAGGGAAGAATATAAAATGTTTAATGTATACCTTGAATAACAGTTAACACAGTTTAAGTGTTTAAAGTATATTATTCTTAGTATTTTTTTTTTGATCCAAGTGGACTTTGAATTTGAACCTAAGATAAATATATTTTAAAACCTAAGATAAGATTTTTAAATTGTAAAAGAACCTATATTTTAAACAAAAGAAAAATAAAACCTGAGATAATATTTAATTTAACACAATAATATTGTATTTTATTAGTTATAATTTTTTATTATGTTTTCTGTAAGAGACCTCATACTATCGTGTTTCAAAAATCCATAGCTATTATGGCTCCTGTATAAAAAAAAAAACTTTGATTTTTATATTCATCCTTGGGCAGCATACTAAGTTTGTATTGGTTACATAGTCTGTTTTTTGAGATCAACATAATGGGCTTGATTGTAGGGTTTCTTTTAGTCTCACAACCTTTGGTCAGTCTTCAGGTTACAATATATTAGATTGAATTTATTAATTGTTTGAATAAAATATTTGTCTGCTCTATTTCCTTGATGTGGTTGTTTTCATGATTAAAATATATTCTATTAATATAAAGTGGACAATAAACAAAATGATTTATAAAAAAATAAACAATAGATATGAATAAGTATTTTATAATCATTGGTTTTATTTACTTTGCCTTCAAAAACATGTAATTTAAAAAATGAAATATTTATTTTTAAATAATATTACATAAATATATGAAACTAATTAATTAAATATTACATTTTGCAATTTCAATGTGTATTTTGATATTTACTTTTGTTAAAATATTGCAATTAATTTTATTAAAAAAATTAAATATATTTAGTAACTAATGAAATAAATGGCATACTAAATTTATATAGATATATGTAATGTGATTTATTAGTGCCTATTAAATAAAACATATTCCATGTGTAATATAAAAACAGATTCACCTTATGGTGTGAAAGATTAAAAAAGGAACTATTTAAACATTCCATCAAATTTGGTCATGGATAACATGTTATCAGGGAGTAAGCAATCTTGATTTCAGAATTTTTAATTAAATGAAATATTACAGTAAAATATAATGTTTTGTTTGAAAATGTGAAAAAAATGTTTAGAATAAATTATTGTATAGAAATCATCTATGTAAAAAAAGATCTATCCTTTAGCAGTGTGTGTGTATATATATTGTATTGAACTACATTGATATTTAATTAATTTTATGAGTCCTATGTTTTAAAATATAAAAATTTAAAATTAAGAAAATAAAATGTAAAAACTAAAGAGCGGGGGGGGGGGGGATTTGTTATTAAATAAAAATAAACTGTAAACGCTTTTTAAAATAATAAGATTTTTTTTTGTTTAAAAGAGGTAAAAAAGTCTTGTAATAAAAATGATTTTAATATTCTTTAAATGAATTTATAATAAAATAAATAAAGAAATTTCATTTTATCTTATAATAAAATAATTAAATATATGTGTGTATGTGATTTTTAATAAAAAATAGAGGCAAAAGCTGATTTACTTCATGAGACCAATGACGCTGCTGCTAATAAAGTTTTCCATTGTTTAAAACAGTATAAATAGCTCAACATTTTATTATCCTTGGGCTTGTGTGTGTGTGGTGCTTATTTCTTCTATAAAAAATGTTGCATTGTTAAAACCAACATGGTGTGCAGTAGACCGAAGCCGCTCTATGCATTTAAGATTTGCAATTAGTTCAGAAAGTGATGATGTTTAAATAGCCTAAACAAACAGCGGAGTGTGTGTATAACAAACCAGCCAAGAAAATCCTACTATGTCACTGGATCTATGAAGGAATCATTTTATCGGTCATCAATGGGTTAAAATAATTCCATTATGCTGTATCCATCATATAAAAAAAATCCTAGGTAATTATTTGACTTTGATATCTTAATATTCCCAATTTCTTCTTAAAATAAAAAATAGATTTTAAGAACTTTGAACTTTATGAATTAATCTTAAAAATAAAACTTTAAACTTTAAAAGATAATATTTGCAATAATAAAAATAAGTAAAATCAGCTTCTATCATTAAATAATATTTTTGAAACAATTGCATGCACATATGTGTGATTTGATTTTTTTTTGTTAAAAAAAAGAAATAATATATAATGTAACGTGTATACTTTATTTGCTAAAGTAATGTATTAAAATGTTTTATTTTAATTTAAAAAAAAGAAGTGTGTGTGTTTCATTATAAGATAAAACAATTAATTTATTTTAAATGAAAAAAATACTTAAATTATTTTTCTTAAAATATTTATGTTTATTTTGATATGTGCGGGTAAGTATAAATATTTATTTTTCTTAATAAAAGTAGGAGGGAAAAAGTTAAAGATATAAGTGTTTTGGCAGTCAGTATAATATTAGTATTATGGTTTTAAAGGATTGAAGTATTGTTTTGAATAGTTCGCGAAATTATTTTAGTTTTTTAAAAAATAGTAGTAGCTTCAAGGGGGCATTTAAGATACCTTTTGTTTGTCTATTAGTGGGTGGTTGGAAACCGATTGAGCTAGCGGGGATTTCAGTACCAGATTATACTGATAAGATAGACATGCTAGTTCTAACGTAATTAGCTGGTGCCTAAGAGATTTTTTTTCTTCTTTTAAAGACAAAATAAAGTGTTTATTTGGTCAGTGTATATTTGGTAGTCAAGCATTGGGTGTTATTGGTAGTTCTCTACTGATGATAGGTGACACTTTACCTGAAAACCAACCACTTTCTGGGAGGAATGTTTAGGAGGACAAAGTATAATAAAATATTAATTGATATTTTTTTTTTGTCGATAGTTGTTGTTGTTTCCCGTATTGAATTGGTAATTTTAGTTGTAGTTGAGAGGCTGTTGATTCAATATATATGTATATGAAGAATTTCATGGGTTGCATATATAAAAGACATATTTTGTGGGTTCATCCATGTTAAAAAAATTTTAAATATTGATTCACCGATGTTTCAACTTGATCACACAAATCATTTACTGGGTGATAAAAAGTAGAAAGGTGGTTGTAGAGGTGCTACATTCACTGATTTGAAAAAAACGTTAAAGTTCCACCAATAGCAAAAATGTTAAATTAAAAAAACATTATTAATTAAAACATTCTTAATTTAACATTTTTGCTATTGGTGAAACTTTAATGTTTTTTTTCAAATGAGTGATTGTATCACCTCTACAACCATCTTTCTACCTTTTATCACCCAGTGAATGACTTGTGTGATTAAGTCGAAACATTGGTATATCAATATTAAATTTTTTTTAAACATGGATCAACCCACAAAATATGTCTTATATATATATAATAAAGAAATGAAGAGATTTGATAAGTTTGATATAAAAAGTATATTTTTTTATTTTATTAAAAGCTAAGGCAGGCTTTCAATATGGAGTACTTTGACAAAGGTAGTTCATACTGAAAACCAGGTTCAGCATTTAATAATAATAATAATAATAATAATAATAATAATAATAATAATAATAATAATAATAATAATAATAATAATAATAATAATAATAATAAAATAATAATAATAATAATAATAATAATAATAATAATAATAAAATAATAAAATAATAAAAAAAAAATAATAAAAAAAAAAAAAATAATAAAATAATAATAAAAAATAATAATAATAATAAAATAATAATAATAATAATAATAATAATAATAATAATAATAATAATAATAATAATAATAATAATAATAATAATAATAATAATAATAATAATAATTTATATATATCAGATTTTTCAAATCTCTTTATGGCAATATTATTTCATTATTTTATTACTATTGTGTCCAGTATATGCTCATTTTTATATAATTTAAATAAAAAAACCATATCATCCACAATATATACATATATAATATCTCAAAAAATACATATAATAAAATGTTTAATCTATTTTTCTTTTAATTTATTGCTCTATGAATGCCATTTATGCATAGCTTTCTGGAAGTACCATGATTTTTCCAAATAATCTTTATGTCAATATGATGGATAACTTTGTTAGACTGCCTTGCAAAAATAAACATAAAATAATTTACATGTTGTTTTGTTGAAATGGATATTATTCAGGGTAAAGTTGCCAGATTAGACTTCATTCACAATGCGAAAGGGAACAAATGTAAATTGAATCATTTTATGCATGGAAACAAATTGATAAAGCAATTGCTTAATAATATAATAAATGATTGGGTTGTTTATCATTTCTGATGTTTATGTAATTGAAGACTGTACTTTTTATAAATTTTATATATAGTTTAGACACAGTGATGTCATCAATGTGACATACTTTTACTTTTTAATATTAGTCAGGTAATGCTGATTTTGTATTAACATTTATGATGTGTAAGTCGACTCAAACACGCATGTGTTTATTAATGAGATAATTCAAAGGATTATGTAAATAAGATAAATCTGGTCGGATTTATAAAGGATATACTTGATTTATTAGAAACATATATTGTTTAATAATAAACACTTAATAATCATAATCAAAAAATAATAATAATTCTTTACAACAGCTATATAATCAAATAATAATTTTATAAATTTAAAAGCTTTCTTTCAACACCTGTTTGGAGCCCTTTTCAAATGTGAATAATCTATTTAACATTAATTAATCACCTGACATAAAAACATCCAGTGTCCAATAATGCAATTAAAGCAAACAATAATAACATAAATAATTAAAACAAATCAAAACTATCATATATAAATTCAATACTTACAAAAAATGATTATAGCATAACATTATGTTAAACATTATTACATGGATTTTTATACAATTATTTATATATTTTTCAATTCATTTTTAATCAACCAATCATTAACCAAATTTGTAGAAGTCTTATAAATATTCAAACAATTAGTTAAATTATTTTTAATATATGTTTTATATAATTGCTTTCATTGTGAATCTTCAATGACATTTAAATATTTAATACTTTTAGTAGCATCTATTCTGTGGCCATATTTCAAGTAGTAAATATATAATGCAGACCTATCATCTTTTCTTTTAATAACATTGTTATGTTCTTTGGCTCTTACCTCTAATTGTTTTCCAGTATGAACAAAGTAAATCATTTTACAATATTGCATGTAATTTTATATACAATTCCTTGTTTGAACTGTAAGTTATCCTTTAACCTATAATTACCTATTAATTGATCAAGATTTTTGCTATTTGACCAGCCAATATTTATATTCTCATCAATAAATTTTTTATTATATCTTAAAGTATTATAAATTATATGGTAATATGAAAGTTTAATTCATTTCTTACTTGATTATAATTACCATTATGAATACCATCATTATTCTAAAAAAAATTATCATCTACTTAGATTTTTTAAAAATAAAAAATATATTGCTAATAGTTTTAGGATTATATCCATAATATTTATATAATTTAATAAATTGATTCTTTTGCAATTGAGCTACACTTTTATCTATATTGTATTTATCATTTTTGTATTTAAAATTTTTAATCATCGATAAATTTTGTACCCATGCATACTGTGAATTTACATAAATAATTTTTCTTAATTTATGTTCTTTAATAAAATGTTTAACCTAGTTTTATTATCTTTATCTACATTACTTCCTATATCTAAATATTTAATCTCATCTTCAAATTCACCTTTAGTAAATTTAATTATATATATATTATTATTATTAAACTCATTATACCTATTATTCATTACTCTTTTATTACCAATAATTAAAAGTTCATCAACATATCTAGAATAATGTATTATTTCTTGACTAATCACCCTTTTTTAATTACAATCTTTGATTAAACTTGTAAAATAATATAGGTGCTATTGCACCTGAATGCAAAGCTACTTTATATTTAAAACAAAATAAAATTATACTATTCTGCAAGCACTTTCAAAAGACATGCTCTCATATTCATAGCTGTAAGTGAATTAATTATATGTAATTATGCAAAGTTCAAGGTTAATTGTTCCATTTTATTGAGATCATGAAGCATGTGTCCTTGAAGTTGATGGTGTTGCAATCCATCGCTATGAAGCAGGCCTCCTTCACTTTTATTTTTATTTTATTTTATTTTGTTTTAAATATAAGGTGCAATAGTGCCTATATTATTTTACAAGTATATTTTTACAGGCAAAGTTTTTGAGTTAGGTTTGAATTACAATCTTTGATTATATAGTTGTTATAAAGAATTATTATTATTTTTTTGATTAGGAGCATAAGGATTTTTATTCCTTTCCAATTGTGACACTTAATAATGTGAATTACATTACTAAAATAAAATCTTTCCCATCATCTTAACGCTTTAAATTAATATATGTGTAATATTTTTGTTTTGTAATTATAGCATCACTTACTTTCAAATGCCTTTGCTTCTTCTATACACAAGATAAAAATAAAAGCCATAACATATCTGAAAAATATATTTAAACGTTTGTTAATTTCTAATAAAAAAGTAGAATATGAAAGTTATTGATAAAGTTGATTCTTGCACCATTTGTAATGACATATAGAAATAAGCATGAGTTTAGATTGCATATAACAACATATAATGAATATTTCAATTTTATTCAAAAGAATAGTTTGATTTTTCATTTCAAAGGATATCTTAAACAAACCAATAAAAATAGATATTATATTATTACTTGGAAAAATTAATCAATAAACTATAGTTAAAGATATTATATTTTATAAATTAGTTGAATAATTTATTTACATTGATGAGTATATCAAAACTGATAAATGCTCTTTATTAATATAAGTATTAATGATTTTAATGAGGACATAATTAAGGCTCTAAGATATAAAACGTTAAGAATATAAATCTATTTCACGTAACAAATACGCCTGAATATATTTCTAAGAAAATTTACAAGACGGATTCACAATGATTTATTTTTAAATAAACATGAAAGTAATCCCACCTTTTGTTATATCATTTTTTTATCCGAAAAATAAAATAGATTGCCATTGATAAACAAAAAATAGACATAATTTGCAGATTTATTTTAAAATAATTATGTGGATCTCCATAAATTATTTTATTAACATGTTTGAATTTATTTGTTTTATAAAACATATGTAATTATCCCTATATGATAGTTTAAACAACAACATTTGTTTATATTGAAATATATTGCAATTTAAACGTTTTAGAAATAGTAAAGTAGTCTTTAAATCAACTATTCTTTTTTAATGATGATATGATAGTTTTCACAATTTTTTTAAAATTATAATGTGAACTTTATTATAATTTGTTAATGGCTATAAAAGAGAGAGAAGAGTATAAAATCAAATAAACATTTTTTTTACCTCTCTTTTAGTAATTTAAATTATTTACCTGTTTTAAATTTTTTGTTTTTGTTTAAAAAAGTACTAAGATCAATAAGTAGTTATATTTTTAACTTTTACAAGATAATAATTAGAGAGATAAATAAATATTTTTTTTAAAAAAAAAAAACCCATACGTATTTGTTTTTTTTTTCTTTTTATTTCTTTAAAAACAAGATATCTTATTAATAATAAAAAAAAACAACAAGAATCTTCTCAAAAGCATGGTCATTAATGGATTAACTTATGTTTTCTTGGAATTTAATTTTTTTATCTTTGATTTGCTTTGTAATTTTAATTCTGAAGGAAGAAATAAATTTTTGTAAAAATAACCTTAATTGCTAAGAATTAAATTTTATCAGATGGGAGGCAAAATCATGATTTTAAAGAGAGAAGTTTATTCAAAAAATGTTATAAAAGGTGAATAAATCAGTAGAGCTTAGTATCTGGTGAGGAATATGAATTCTGGAACAAACTGATTAAAAGAACAGTAGAATTTGCTATTGTTATACCAACTGTTAGAAGAAACAGTAACAGACTTATTTGTTTAAGCTGTTAAAGAAGTCAGTAGCAAAAGGTTAGCTGTGAAAAGTACACTACAAGTTTATAAAACTATCCTAAAATTTATTTAATAAGTGTGCTACATGTTAGCTAGGGGTTAAGCATCATTTTACCTCTTCATATAACCTATTCACCAGAAAAAATGTAAAAGAATACTCTTGAAGTAATCTGTAATATACCATGTGCCCATTCAAGAGCGTGCTGTTCTTTTTCATAATGTATTTTAACCTGATTTGGAAAATTATTAGAAAGTAAAATGAATAATGTTTCTGTGTGCTAGAGTAAAATATTTTATTGCAAATTAGAAAAAAATGTGTACATCAGATTGCTAGCCAATGTCAATGGACAAGCCCACAAGAGAAAATAAACATGGAAAAAAATGAACTTTACAACTGCTCAAGAAATACTCCAAAAATAAGTTCATTGTAAAAGTTACTTTAATATGCACATTATATCTTTATTTATAATAAATTCTGTAAAGAAAATAGTAATAATGAATAATTTAACACTTTCTTCTGAAACATATTTTTTATTAATTTTACTTTCTGAAATTATGCAGAGTTCGTATGTAATGTAAAATTTTCTTTTCTTCCATTTGTTAAGAGTTGTTTGTCAATTTGTGTTAATGAAAGATGTAATAACATTATAAAATAAAAATATAATTAATTTAATGGATAAAAATCAACTGGGTAATTTTTTTGCTATATGAAATTATATTTTTTATTAAAAATTTATAAATTTGAATTATCATATTACCATTTCTATTTTAATTTTATTTTAATTCTTTTATTAAATAATGTTTAAAAATAGTATAGTGTTAATATCATTATTTCTCTAGCTATCTATTCTATCAATTGATAGTATGTGTGACTTGATTGCATTACTGTTTAGTATATTCGAGATTTTAAAATTATCTCAATAAAGCTATTTAGATATAGTATGGTAAGCCTATGAATTTATTTTTACTTTTAGGTTAGCAGTTACAGTTTCTCATCTTATGATTTTGAGATAGCTCTAAAGAGCAATAATGATTCAGTTATTTATATGTAGAGGTTCATATTTGTATTTGAAAGTCCAGATGATACCTTTAAATGCCAATTACTACATTTTGTCTATTTTATAATAAATTATTTTATTGTTGATTGCTACACTAGTAATAACATATGGCCAGAGCATTGATGTTGATTAACATATAACAGTTTGCCAACATTATATTTGATTATGTATGATGAATTACCACTGAGGTATATAAATGCAGAGTATTGTGCTATATTATGCCTTATTATTGGATATGTCTAAATATTTAATAGCCTGTTTATATTATACCAGTTTTAAATACAGTTATAGAGAATTAAACTAGTTTGTTGATTGATTATTATTTATGTCTAATGCTGGGAAATTTATACTTTATAACTTATTGTTATTTTAACTTTTTATTGTATGTCTATTATGATTCTCATGTTACTTTTGTATGTATTTTTGCTATTTGATCCATTTATATATGATGTATTTTCCTATCACCCTATGTTCATCTCTTCATCCTTATCATCATAATGATGATCAAGTTTTTATGGTCACTATGAAAATGAGCACATAATTTGAAGCTGACGTATAATACATCTAAATAAAAAACTATTTTGAAGCAGGATTAATTAAAAAAATTATATTGCAGCAAGAAAAATGACAACAGTATAGATCATGATAAATTTTAATTGTTTACAAATTGTAAAATAGTGCTATTAATAGATATTTAAAGTGTTTATATTTAAATTACAACCGAAAATTAAAGTATTATTTTTGGAGATTGGATTATGTGATTAACTTTGGAGTTTGTATAGGTATACTTTTAATACTGGTAGTGAGTGAAGGATTTGACATTGTCTTGAGGATGCAATCATCTTATGTTCTAATTCAACAAATATCAATCCATTTTTCTGTTGTTTATCATAGTCTTTTAATATATTAATGTTATGAATTTTAGTATCTAAGTGTCCCAGCCTTTATAGGAGCAAAGCATGGATTTGAATTTGGTATTTATCAACCCCAAAAACTCAAAGGATCAGTTTTTTTGCCATGGCTATTTCATTATTATTTCACTTATGGAATGTAGACATTCTATAGTGTCTAAATTATATGAGAAATATCTAAGGTTCATGCTGCATTGAGTATTCATAGTCCAGTAACTGGACTATGTGTATATCCCACAAGTTCCACTCACTATAAATTCTTTTGTTTGCTGTCAGAGTGGTAGTGAGATCTTTGAGAAAAGTTTTGACAAATGGGTTAATATATGATCATGTTTTTGTATATGCACAGATTATGATAAAAATAAATAATAAATATAATGGGAAGTGAGGAATCAACATGCAAGCATGAACAGAATAGAATTTGAGAATAAAATGGAAGGAAATAAATAAATTCGACAAGTAAAACCAAATGTTGAGACTTGTTGAAGTAAAATGAAATGCTACATGAAGAAGGAGCTGATGTAAAAGTTTATTTTATATAATAATTTTAAAAAGTTTATATTTATATTTATTGTGTATAGAATTATTTGAAAACATTTTTTTTTTTAAAAAAAATAAGATTAATGTAATACAAAGTAATATGCTGGAAGATGCAATATTGAAAATTATGAAGGAAGGTAATTATAACAATATCCAAAACAAACTGAAGTAATCAAGAGAATAGTAAAAATGACTTTGGTCAGGATGATGTAATTACTGTAAAAAATAGATAAAAAGCAATTGGCAATGTTAGATATTATTTACAGATATTGAAGAAAATAATAAGAGAACGCATTAATGGCTTTTATTTAAGGAAGATGAAACATATCAGTGAATGGAAAAAAGACTTCAAATTATAATAATGAAAATTTATCAATGAAATAAACACAAGCAAATGAAAAAAAGTGTTTAGGCAAATAATAATAATATAACTCAAATAATGGATAAAATAAAAAAAGAGCAAGAGAAGAAAATGGAAGGCAATCAAGCAATGATTGATAACATAAACATAATTGAACTTAACAGAAAAGAAAATAATCAGAAAGTGATAAAATAAAATGAAGATAAAAAAGAACAGGATGCAAATTAGAAGGTAACAAAGGTTGTAAATTAAAGTGGATGAAAATAAGAAAAAGTGAGGCATAAAAGTAGAAAGCAATCAAATCATATTAGAAAATAAAAGCAAATTGAGCAGAAAAAAATAATTATACATAAAAATGATGAAAATAAATGATAAGAAAGAGCAAGATGACAAAGTAGCAGACAATGAATAGTCATTAATTAAAGTGGAGGACAATATGAGAGGGCAAGACAAGAAAATGAAAAACAATCAGTTGATAATAAAAAAAATAAAAAATTGAGCAGAAAAAAATAGGAAGAAAATGATGGTGATGAAAATAAATGAAGATAAAAAGATCTGGATGACAAATCAGAGAACCATAAAAAATATGAATTAAAATGGAGAAAAATAAAAAAATGCAAGATAATAAAACAAAAAGCAATCAAATGATATTAGAAAAAAAATGGAGAACATCAAGCAAAAAAATAACAATTGAATAAAATTACACTATCTGCTGCAACATTTAAAGCCATATTCTTTGAAGATAATGAACTGTTTCAAACATCAAATCTGAGTATCTCAAAAGTTACACCTATCAGTCTAAATCATATCCTGTGCCATATAAGTATAAAAGTTGGTGCAGAAACAAATTGTACAGTTAATGGAGGTTTTTTGTCTAAATGCTAATCACCATATAATAATTTTGTATTGATCATAAAAAAAAGATGGGTCCATTAAGTTATGTCTGGATGCATGGAAATTAAACAAACTAACCATTTGAGACCAAAATATTCCTTCTGTCATTAATAAAATATTAACTAAGTTTAATGAAAAAAAGATTTTCTTCACATTTGACTTAACATTTAGTTATTTTCAAATCTCTCTTTACCCAGAAAATCAATATGAAGCATTTAATTATGGGAGATGGATACACTTACTCATTTAATAGAATACTATTTGTTCTTTTAACTAGCAGAATTGGGTTGTTGAAGTATCTTGATTGGATTACTTTATCTGTGGTAAACAAATTTATAGCCATGTATAATGGTGATGTCATAATAACATCCATAGTCATAAAACAACATAAAATAATTATAAGTCTTTTTTCCAGGAATATTTCATTTAAAAAAATCATGCTGACTACTGAAAATTAATTATTTCAGGGTATATAGGCATTAACCCACTTCCAAACAAAGTGCAAGTCATACAGAAGTTTCCCACATCTAAAAAAAGTAATCAAATTCAAACATTTACAGATCTTTATATCTTTATAATAATTTTTGTAGTAAGATTTTCAATAGAGAAAAAACACTGATAATGCTTTAAGAAAAGTTGTTTATTGGTCATAGACTCCAGTACATGATAAAGCATTCAAAAATATATAAAAAATACTTTCTTGGAATAAGTAATACTGGTATTCCTTAATTAAAAACAATCTTTATCATTCAAACAGATAGTAGTGGATATGGATTAGGCATTACATTCTTTCAAATTAAAAAAAAATGGCCAATCTGGAATCCTTTATTTCATGTCATCTTTCAAAATGCCAAGAAATTAATTATATTATCACAGAAAAAAGTCTATAATATAGAAATTCCAAAAGTTTCAGCAATTATTATTAGAGGTGATTGTGGTCATTGACCACCAAAGCCTTGATTTTCTGAATTAATAGCCATATGATTCATTGAAGTTTGTTCTTAGAAGAGTTCATTTACACAATACAATATTGTAAATGATTCAAAAATGTGGTTGCAGGTATTCTTAATCACAATCCTATTAAAACAGTTTAGCAACAACTGAGTGCAAATTAAAGTGATAATGACATCAGAGCTGCATATAAATAAGTCATTAGAGAGAGATTTATAACAATTAACCACAAATCATTGTAAAGACAAAGACTTACAACAGTAAATACATGATCTAAAAAAATATCAATTATTATAGCATGCAAATTTATTTGGACAGAAGACATCACCTTAAAATTTAAAATCCAATCTTGAAGTAAAGATTGGAGAATGGTGATCTCAAAAACTTTATGTGCCATTATTTGATAAGATATATTCACTGCCTATGTGGGCATTATGATGCCCATAAAACTGAGGAATTATTAAAAACAATTTTATTGGTCTAATATGCATAACATTGTGATATTAGTTTTAAAGAATTATGACATATGTCAGCATGTTAAACCTAATAAATATTATACAGCTCTCCTAAAATGAATAATTGCTAAACAACCTAAAGGGATGATGATAGAATTTGTGGTTCTTTGCCTCCATTTAAAAGGATAAAATATTTAGTTGTGGTTTATGATGTGTTCTTAAAATTTATTGTTGCATATCCTGTGCTATAAGCTAATTCAAACATAAAATTAGGGTATTAGAAACACAATATTATGCAATAGTAAGAAAAACACTGGCTTTTTCTACCAATAATGATACTTATTTTTTATCAATGAAATGGTACCAGTGGACAGGAAAAGAAAATAGTGGACATATATTTACATCAATACAGAATCCACAGTCCAACTCATGTGCACATTTTTATGTGAGAGTTGGGTGGCTGTTTTATACTTATATAACTTTCAATTATCAAAGATTGATAAAATAAAGTACAATAGGTTGTTATTTATATTAACTGGATAGTGAATAGTTTCACAGGATTTTCACCAATATGTATTCAGGCAAATATAGCCCAATTTTATTTTTGTTTACACTTTCTAGATTAAAAAAGAGACTATAGATAAGGAAGCTGATAGTATCAAAACATAAGAAAGGTTATTTTAATAGGTAAAATATGAAAGAAAATATCACAGGCATCAATCCACCTATTTCATGTAGGTGATGAAATGTTAGTAAAGTTTTCCAATGTAAGTGATGCTGAAAATATTCCTAAATTTATATGAAGACCCTGCCAAAATTGTTTAAGGCCAGAGTGAAAATGCATTCTGGAAAAAAAAGATAGAAATGGTGTGTGTGAAAAATATAACACTAGAATATTTAAACCACAGAAAAATATAGTTGGATAATACAGTCCCAGCTATAAAATTGAAAATCAAGATGTAAATTTAAAATAAGAAATGAAATATCCATCTCCATTTCATTGTCTATTCATTTTAGAATAGCTACTGTAATATTGTAGCCAGTGAGAAACTCTGGCCACACCAATATTACAATCTTCTTCAACTTAAAATATATTAATTAATGGAAAAATAATAGATTTATTTTATCATATGATTCTTTTTATAAAGCAATGTTATTAATGTATTTTTTTAAATAATGGTATGGTAATTTCTAAATATTGTTTATAATAACAATGTAAGTATTAGTATATTTTTTAAAGTTATTATTGTTTTTCTTATTGTATTTATTGTTTTATTATGTATATAAAACTTACATAAAAGGAGTTGGAAATAAATAAATAAATAGTAGTCGTTTCAAAAAAGACATCTAGATAATTTTTCTATATATTATAACGATCTGTAAATATTTGCTATAGTATGTAAATTACACTGAGAAGGTTAACAAGAAGAAAATAATTAAAAATTTAAAGGCCGGTTATAATAATTCTACAGATAATCCACTAACTATGAATTCATAATATTGTCAATATAAAAAGTCATATTCTTTTATAAATTGACACCGATTCTCATATTAAATAAATAAATATTGATTTGATTTATCTATAATAATAAATTATTATAAAATTGTTAAATTTGACATAAAATCTTAATGGAGATATGATAACATTATATATCAAATAGATGAAAAATATTTTTTAATAGAAGTAAGTCCATCTTAAAAGACTCTGTGCAATAGTGCTGTAAATGGAGCATTGAATTAGGGATCGGGAAGTATCAAAATCGATTTTGGCGCCTTTAACAAAAGAGGATGTAAAGAAAGATCTTTTATAGCTGATCTGTTCATTGCTTATAGGGATCTACAGGATGATATGAATGTGCCCAGTTTGGAAAATATTAAATATAAAGACTTAAGTAATCATTTTAAAAGTCATGATAATGCATGGTTAGATATATCAAAGAAAAATGTGTTGAAAAAGTTCCACTCTATATATGCACCCCAATCCTACTTGAAATTTGTTTTCAAATTACTGAATGGCTTGTTTCCAACAACTAAAGTTCTAAATGAAAGACTACATATGAATTTAGACCAGTCTGTTCACTGTTCAAATCTGGTAATGAGACTTTTTAGCATCTATTTGAAGAATGTTCAGCATTTAGGCAGATTGCTTAGTCAATACATTGAGAAATTTAAGCCTCACAATGCAATGGTGACTGTGCATACCCTTAAGAAAATATGGTATATACGATGTACTATGATATTTTGCAACAAGAAATTTAACTGGCTGAAAAAACTATAGAGATTGGGAAACTTATTTCAGTCAATGTCTGAGATACTTGCCAAGGAAGATGATGAGTCGAATCTGGGGTGGTCCTGGAATAACTCTGTGTGAGATTCTTGAATAAAGGTTTAATTCTTATGTGTGGTTTATTCCTTGGGCCAATTAATCATTTTGTTACATGCTTTGCTCATTTGAGTTGCATATCTTAGAATCTCCTTCTGCTACAGTGATACAAGTCAATCTCCTTGAGTTTAGAATAACTAATTAATTGCCTGCAGACTTTTTGTCTTAATAGTGGAATATATCAAATTCTTTGTGTTTTGGTATACAAAACTGTGACATATTTATCATTTATATTCTCTTATTGTTCTCCTTCACTTTCTTTGCATTTCAAGTGAAAAGGAATATAAAAAAGAAGTAGAATTAATAGTAAAGGAATTTAAGGAAAACAAATATCCAGAGAATGTAATAGTGAAGAATATAAAATTAATAGAAGAAAAATATAAGAAAAGTAATAAGGAAGGAAAGAGTTATGAATATAGGAAGAACAATATAAAGGAAAAGTATATAGGGGTTAAGACATATAGTAATAATGTACTTAAGAGTGTTAATAAAATTATTTAAAAAAAATTAATAAAAGATATAATAATGTAATTAAGTATAAGGTAGTAAATAAAAATAATAATGAGTATTTTAGATAATAAATATATTAAAGATATGGGAAAATGTATAAATGGCGTATATCAAATAGATTATAGATATTGTAAGCAGAATATGATAAGGACTAAATATGTAGGTGAGACAAAGAATTCTATTTTTACGAGGTTAAATCAACATAGATATAACAAAAATTCACCAATTTGTGTACTATGGAAACAGGGCATGTATTTGACAAAGAGAGTATTAAAATGATAGGATATACTAATAAAAGAAGAGATTGAAAAATAAAAGAGGCAATATTAATTAAGTGAATAAGGCCTAGTTTAAATAGAGATGGGGGACTAAGAGCCTTGTGTTGGTAGGTTGTAGTATTGGATTTATAGGGTCATTGGTAATTAAAGATAAGTGTATATGTATTAGGTGTATATAAGTAGGTTAAGAAAACATTAAATATGAAATTATATTGGTGTTATAGCATGATTATTGTTGTTATTGATTATTAATAATAAAAGTAATAATAATAGTAATAAAAAAGTAGATTTAAAGTACTAGTATGTGAATATAGATAAAAGACATGTAAAAAATGTTAATAAATAGGTTAAAAAATAGAATTATAAGTTTTATAAAATTGGTAAAAGAGGGAGTTGATTTAAAGGAATAAAAAGATAGTGACTTTAAAACATCAGAGAATAAAGATAATATTATTAAAAGAAAAAAAGTAGAGATATTAAAGTAAAAAAGATATTATATATTAGATAATAATTGGACAAGATAAAAAATGATGAAAGGAAGATTAAGGAATAGTGATGCTATAAATAATAGTAATAATAAATAATAAAAGTGTAAGGCATTTAAAAATAGTAAAAATTTGTTTGAAAGAAATTTGTTTAAAAAATTTTTAAAACTAAAGGTAAAAATGAAATAGTTTTAAAGGTAATATAAAAAATGGTGTATTGAAAAGGTTTTGTATTATAGGTAAGGAGGTAAAAAGGAATACTGATTAGATAATAATGAAACAAGATAGATAGTGAAATGAAAAACTAATGCAAAAATAAATTAGTTTTTAAAGATAATAGATAAAAATGGGGTATTGGATGTGTTTAGTATATTTATAAATGTAATTTATAAGTAAGTTGTGTGTGTGTATATATATATATATATATATATATATATATATATATATATATATATATATATATATATATATATATATGGGAGGTTATAGATAAATGTATATGAGGATTGGTATATGTATGTATATGTGTTATAAATATGGGTGTACATAGGAGTATATTTTTAAGGATATAGGTATATTTTGGCTAACCATGTGTATATATATAGATAGAGAATTTTTAATTTTTAATTTTTATTTAATTTTTTTAATTTTTTTATATTGTTTATATATTATTTTATTTTTATTTATATGTATAGAGGTGATGTGAAGAGATATTTATCTAGGTGTAGGGGATGTATGGATTTTTGATATGTATATTTATATGTAAAATGAAGGTTAAGTAGTTGTATTTGTAATATTTGAATATGGTTAATGAATATAATTTGGAAGTTAGAAGTTTAAAATAGAATAAGTTTTATAAAATTGATAACAGGGGGAGCTATTTTAAATGAATAACAAGATAGAATATTTGAAATAACGGTCAGCGTAATTAAGGCAGTGAAGAAGATAGAGGTAATAGTGTTAAAGAAAAATATTATTTAGTAATGTAGAGATAAAAATTATAAAAAGTAAAATTAAAGATAGTAAAATAAAAGATGTAATATACTAGATAATTATAAAATAATAAAATAATATTGGAAATATTATAAAAGAATAATATACAAAAGTAAATTAAAGATAGTAAAATAAAAGATGTTTTATATATTAGATAATTATAAAATAATAAAATAATATTGGCAATATTATAAAGGAATAATATTTAAAGGTTTTTTTTAAAAGATAAAAAGTAAAAATAAATTAGTTTCAAAAAGTAAAAAGATTTTTAAAAAAGGTGTATTGGATATGTTTTTGTGTTATATATATATATATATATTGTACCGGTCAGAATTGTATGTTCATTTAACAAGGTTTAGAATCTAAGCAAAAGTATCCTAAATCCACTCATGCCCGAGATACACAGGTCAGGAGCAATCATGAATTCTGCCCTATTTGCTCTTCTCTAAAACTATAACATTATAAACGACACTTCTGATGATAACATGAAATTTTATTCATTCTGGTACCAGAGAAACTGCAGAGAAACATGAGATCTATAGGGTAATTAATGTAAATAAATACTAAATATTGGCTCAATCAATATCTTATGTGAAGGGACAATTTATAAATTTTAAATGAATTGCACACAGCTAGCATTGCAAAAGAAACATGAATTATAAAATAGTATCCATCCAGAATGAGCAAAGACAGAACAACCCAGAGATAAATGTTCATTTAAAATAATCAATTATAACTTCTAAATATTACTAACACTATTATAAATATTTAATGGAATTCAATGAGTGAGAGTCAGTAAGACACAATGCATGAGTAATTATTACAACATAATAATTTAATAAATATAAACAATTTAATTTACATTAGAAACATAGCACAGATTTAATGTGGTTATTACTTTGCATATATGTAACTGATTTAGTATGCTAATGAGTTATAGTATAATAATAAATTAATGTTATCAATGTGGTGATCATTACTTTAAGTAATGATAAGGACGTTTACAAATTCATCTCTAAAAAGAAGTTTACTCTTGATATGATAATTAATAATTTATCGTTTATGAGCATATTTGGGCCTGTACAAATGAGGAATGGGTTAGCCTAAATTAGCTTTACTGTGACAATCCTAAAATATTCGACTAATTATAAAATGAGTGGTTTATAAACATCACTGCGCCACATCTTATAGATAAAATGAGAACTACATATAAAAGAACTCGCAGTGCTAACTATAATGACAGCATTTAAAATGGAGATGTCCATCTTTGGACTGGAAGGCTTTATCACATATATGATTCCACTTGTATTTATCACAAGGCGATATTCAAAAATATGAGTGGTAAGGATTCCATGGCATGCCCTCCAATGTGTCATATGCAGAGCCTTAATACCCTAATGTTTATCCTGAAATCGGTTATACCAAACCTCATTCCTATACGAGTTACGTGAAGAAAATCCAGATTTCGGATGAGTAAATATGATAAAGCAAAATATAATTCTTTAAAATGCTATCATAAGTAAGCAACGCGAATATGGCTTAAGTCTTAAATGACTAATGAAATAATGTAAGCTTAAATAAAGCAATAATAGCATGCGTAACACCATGATAAAATAATAACCCACTCAGCATTGTATGTATAACTTTAATATATTTAGGATGTCGAATATAGAAGAGGGAAAATATTTTTCCTATTTAACAAGCCTAAATATTCTTAAATGACAATATATTATAATTAATTTAACTCTTAATGGCATATAAATAATAAATAGTTATTAAAGTATATTAATAATCAAATTTATTAAAAGAACATAAATTGCATTTAAATATCGATAGTGATATGATTTTTAAACAATCCGCCATTAACCATAATTTCAAAATATTTAACCGAGCTAACAGCATTCAATAAGAAATTTTACGTTTAAACTATTTAAATACTCCAAAATATCGGAATGATGATTGAAATAATATAAGTTCGCTAGACTAAAACATTAGCATACTAAAACTAATTTAATAAGATATATTTTTAAAATAAGTTTTTTGCAGCATGAAATAAAATAATTAGAGTGTGAAACTTAAAAAAAAACTAATAATAAATTTACAGTACATAATTCTGTGCTTAGCGTTTCAAAAAAAAAACAAGTTTTAAAACTTAAAAGAGAAAATCATAAATTTAACGATAATTAAGTTTATAATCAGTTATAAAATAAATAAAGATTACATTCTGATTACAATTAAGATTTAGGAAAGAAATGAAATGAGGAGAATTAAGAGTTCATCCTTCGGCAAAATGGATTACCTTTAGAAATTATGGTGGCCACTTATAATAATGTATACAAAGTTTAACAAGGCACAATATTAATAAAATAATGGTAGGCATCTTCCAATATTCTTTACAATTAAACATAACAGTTCTCAAGTAGCGATGGCATGGCAGAGAGGCAGAACAAAGGTGATTTAAGATCAGGGAGGCAAATTCCTTTTACTCACAGTCCATATTGTTTCCACTCTCTACACAAATACCAGAGAGAAGAGTGATTTGAACTCCTTTTGCATGTTCCTAGAACTTCTGCTCCTCCTATACTTGAAATCTAGCAATATTGGAAGATGTAAACAATACGTTCCAGAAAGCAGATTATTTAAACGTATTTTTAAAATTGCAAATAACTTTAAAATATGATTTTTGGTTTGACTTGAAATGAGAATGACCTTTTTAAATTGTAATAATACTTTTAGAATTTCTGGCATTGCTTTAGCTTTACATTAATTGTATTTATTTTTATATCTGTAATACATATATGCACATACACAATTATCTAAGTGAAGGGAATTTACAAGCTCAAAATAAAATATACTTAATCTAAAATAATAATTCAACTGGTTACACATAACCATTTTGAATAAACAGGGTAGAAGTGATACATGTATATGTGTGTGCTTAACATTCCTAGATGACCAAATAAACATATAAACAGGTTCAAACCCTACTTTAAAGGTATGTAATGTCATCAGGCAGTGAAGTTAAATATGTACTACAGATTTACCACTTCAATATATATATATATATAGGTAGAGTATAAATATGGATGTGTATTTATAAAGATAAATAAAGATTGTATATATGTATGTGAGTGTATGTATATATATATATATATATATATATATATTGTAACCTAGTGTTATTGACACTTGGTTAACTTGGCATTATTTCTGCAGGAAAACAATGCTATTCTTTAAAAGAAATAAAAAGATAAAATAACAATAGTAATAATTGATTAATAAAGTATGCTATTCACTCACTTTGGCATGTTTTGGGGAATAACTGATAGATTTAATAATTCAATATCATTTTAAAAGGGAATATGAATACTTTAAGTAAGATATTAATAATTAGAGCAAATTAATATGGTATAAAAACAAATATCATAAACAGTAATTGATTTTGGATGGTAGAGAGAGGGAGAAGAGATGAATGTCTTATCATAAAGCACAATAACTTCTGGTAATTTTTAAATTATTTTAGATAATAATGTATACAGAATTATACATCACTAATAAGCATTGTTAGTTAAATATATTTATTATTTTTCATTATTTGTCAAATTACTTTGTAATCCATTTAAATAATATGGAAAACTATATGACTGTAATAAGTTTTTTTTTTCTTTCTTTTGTTTATGTTATAATAAATGATTATTTTTCTGTAAGAGGTCGCTAAAAAAAAAAATAACAGCAAAAAGAAGACCGCCAAATTTTGAAGAAGGATAGTCTGACATTAGTTTTTCAAGGAAGGAGCAGTGCTGAAATTGGGTAACAAAATTTTTTCATTTTTAATTGCAGAAATAAATATAATTCAAGTAAAATTTTAATAATATAATGTGTAGCTAATCCTTTTTGGTGGGACATCCTGATCTTCTGTTGCTATTGACCTATTTAAAGCTTTTTATACGCAAAAATATACTATCTTCTGCTAAAGTTCAAAATGACCGTATTAACTACAGCAATCACGGAAAATGTCATTATATTTAAAATAAGTAATATAAGTAATTTCCAGGAAATAATCAATTATTTGTTAACTTTACCTTATTTAATGATCTTTTCGTGGTATAAAAGAAAAATTATAATTAAAAGAAATATTATAAAAGCCAAAGAAAGTTAACTATAAACATTTTGCGCTCTTTCTAAAAGAAATTGTCTGCTTTTGAAAATAATGTAAGTTCCCCACGTTAAAATATGTTTTATTCACTGAAAATTATCTAGAAATAATATTAATGATAAATGATATTTACTTATGCACCTGTATATTTTTAAAAAAAATATATAAATTTTCTCAAGGCAAATATCGGAAAATTTGTATGTGTGCATTTTACGGAGAATTCCCTGTTAAAGAAAAATTACAATTCCCAGAGTAGGAACAAAAACTAAAAACATTAGTGACTTAATTATAACCATAATATAATAGGTTATATTATACATCAATTGGAGTCATTAAAACTTCATATCCACATAAGTCAGCTGCAGTCGTTATAATAATAGTATCTTGGAAAATTCGCGCATTATTTTTATTCATAAGCCAGCTAGCTAAAAATGGTACGTATCATCAATAATAGAAAAGGAAAAGAATTGTGTGTGTTATCATTTAGAATAAAATATTCGTCTACGTTAGAATATGTATTGTTTTATTGGATCCCAAAATTATAGCAGTTTAATTCAAGGAAGAGTTAACATCCAACGCTGCTATGTTTTTCTTTGCCTAATTTATTAAGTGCACCAGAATGGAGGCAACTTTTATATAAATGAAATAAAAAAATGTGTTTCTTATTTTAAATTTGCTTCGTGAACTACGACTGGATCAAGTTCTTCATCTGGATAAATTGCCCAACGGAAAACATTTTTCTAGGGAGATAATAAGCACTTGTTAAGTAATGATTTTTTTTTTACTAATTTGTAAAATTATGTGTATTTTTTTTTTTTTATATCAACAGGTTAAAGGCTGTATAGTCAAGTAATATTTAAATGACCTTGTAATCATAAAGGTATGTTTTCATGTAATTATTCTAGGTTAAATTTATATTTGACATGGAAAATTTTTTTTTTATAAAATGGGTTTTAACTATTATATGCAATTATGGGTATAAATTTTATATGTTAGATGCGTAAAAGAAAAACATTTAGATACTTAATAGGTAAAGTAAATAATAATAAAAAAAAAATTATCAGAAGTAATTAAAAATAATTGCTATACAAGATATTTCTTGTCTAAAGCGTGAAACGAATTTATACTGTATTAATTGAGGAACTTATTCCCAATTATTCTTTATTAACACATTCACTTTATTTAGTTCAAGATAATATGCTACCAATTACTTGTTGAATGTTTCTTTGGCAAAGGTGAAAATTATTATGGTTTTATTCTGTGATATCCATTGATTTCAGACGTTGATCTAAGTATACCCCGGAACATAAATTTAGTGTGATTAGTGTATTTGCTTGTCTTGCCCCGATATAGCATTGGTATATGATTAATATTCGCATAAGTAATAATTGTAATGTTTTTATTTTGTGGGATGGAAAATGATCTCCCCAAAAGCTTTATTTTCCATGAGGGGAATAGATAAATCTAATATTCGGATATGTTTATAGCCCAAGTGATCGCTTCTCAGAGTTAGGACGATCAGGAATTTATATCGTATTTAGTGTATTTCATTCGTTAAAATCCCAGGAGAGGATTATATTTGGTGTGTGTTCCTATCATGCCCAAGTAAAAGGCAAGGAACCACCAAAATATTTTAATGTAGTAGTTAACTCTACAGACCTTCAGTGTTATTCCATGTTCCTCATGAGAGAATAGAGATAATTCCACCAAGGAAGGTGTTGATTATTGTGTTTTGTTTAGAAAGTTATGGCAAGATAACGGGTATATTGGAGGTTAATTCCTCAAGATCCATTTAGTATAAATAGCTTGCTAGTATCTATGATCAATATCTGGATTGTGCGGTGGAATAGTGCTGGTAATTCACACGTAAGTCAATGGAGAGAGTAAGTTTAAGATTGCGTGATTTAGAAATTTTATTTGCCAATGGAGGATTCAAATACTAGGTTTAATTCGGGTTAATGATTAAGTAGCACTCACAATATAACTTATACTGAGGAATACAGTGTGTATAACAACTTCAGTTGTTATTAAGGTAAACATTAAAATAATAAGTGTAACTTCTGATAAATAACCCATAAATTATAATAAGTTATCTAAATAAAAACTATCATTTAATTAAAGATATGATAATAAAAATCGTTTGTACGTATTGCCTAGAATCAGATTGTTTTCATTTCAAAACTAATATTTAGTTAATAAAGTTAAGTAGAAGCTCATATAAGATACACTAAATGGATGAGTTGATGTATCGATAATAATATTTATTTTTTTTATTCAATTTGCATAATTGTAAAAAGATGAAGTAGTAGTTCTAATCCAGGTCTAAAAGTATAGACAAATTAATGTTAGTTACATGTTGTTTTATCCATATGGGATCGAATAAATTATATATGTTTGTTTAGTGTTTTAAGAATAAAGTATAGTCCGGTTAAACTGTAATAATAAAATATAATCTTGTTAAACTTTAATAATAAATTATAGTCTTGTTATACGTTGTTTAGAGTCATTTTTCTTGTGTGTTAAATAAAAGTGTATTTGCATAATACCTGCCATACTTTTCTTGAGTCCGAAATCATTTATGAACTCTTAAAATTCAATACACCAGATAGACAATTGTAAGCAGATCAGAATATTTCATTATATTTTATTTCAATGAAATTTATTTGTGGAATTGAAAACTTCAGACCAAGACATTTATTTTGAGTTTGGTGTATAAAATCATTTTATTCCCAAACTATTAGCTTTGGTTGCACATTATTTCGTACACATTTAGTTAAATTGTCTAAGTAATAAATCTTAGTTAAATTATTGTGTTGCCATGGATGATGGAAGGACACAAAAAGCACCCTTGTCTTTTTATTATTCTGACTGAGATTCTGGATAAAGGGGCTGTATTATTCAAAATTATATGTCATTATTGAATATAATTATCATCTCTTTAGATAATATAGTAGTTGATATGAGAGATGAAGACACATTGAATTTAAGCAAAGTAAATGTTTCCTATAGCCGATCAGAATGCCAGTCATATGTGATATACAATACAGTTGAGCATTTCCTTAAATTAAACAAAGAACCCTGAGATTAGTGTCGTTATTATAATTGCTCTTAAATTAATGAGTGACCCATTATGATCAATATTACAAGCGTGGCATGGCTTAAGAGAATAAAACTTCTAATTGTGCTATATGAAAAATATTTTTTAGATCATATTGGAAAATTAATAGATATGTTGCTTTTATTTTGGTTGCCTTAACAACAACCAGAAAAATTAGTGTCACAAGTGCGGATAAACTAACCAACTAGTAAATTAATGCTGGGATTAGAAATTACGATTTCTAACTAATAAATATTTAGGTTAGAATATATATATATGAAATGATGATTGTATATTTATATTATTCAAGTCTTGTAGCTCTGATGAAGACTGCTGGACAGTCGAAACTGTACAAAAATAAAGAGGTTTTTAAGAAAATTTGTTGCATTAACGTGTATATGAATAGAGTGTTATAAGCAATATTTGTCATTTGTTTAAGTACTTGTATAAATTGTAAATATTTATTGTGTTATTAAAGGTTTTTTATTTTTTAAAAAATCGATTCTGGCTTTCATTTCTGATACCCAAACTTCTAATGAATTTCAGAGCAATAAAACCATTAGCATTTTTTGTAATCTTAAAATAGAAATGACTTATAAAGATAAATTATTATCCATTAAAATTTATTCTCATTGCCAGTTTTCCTGTTCCGTTACTTAAGATGCTTTAAAAACAGATGGCAAAGTTTTAGAAAAATAGAATTAAAGCAATATTAATAAGCAAAATAAAAACAATTAAAATAAAAGTAGTTGAATAATTGGCTAATAGGGAAGATATGTAGAGTTGTAATACTGAAGTTACAGGTAGAACTATGATCCAGGAATATTTAGCTTTTTATTGTGTTAAACCAAACAAACACGTGAAAATGTTGAGTATGAATTATGCTAAAAGTAATAAATAAAGTAGAGGAATGTTTTTTTGATATTTATTTTCTTTATAATTAGTGAAGAAAATAATGATAAAGCGATTAGTGATTGTTTCATGCTGATAAATAATAACAGAGATCACACTGGTTTTTGTAATCTTTAGACATTACAATACAACCTGAATAATGTTTAGTCGACTTTTATCTTATTTTAAGCTATCCCTGACTTATAAAACAGCAAAAACAATACCAAGTCCTTTAAAACTACTTATAAGTATCGATTTCAATAGTTTTCATAGATAAAATATTTTTTGCCATTTTTTTAAAAAAATAAACAAATAATTTTAATGACAAAAAAAGCCTAAATCTGTATATTTATATATGTTCATAAATTATAATAGTAGAATAGTCTACAACCAAAGTGGTTATACATATACTAAAAATGTTTGTTTTCATGTTCGCAAGTATTCGAAGAAAGTCTAAACTATTTATTTAATAATTAATAAATGAAACATAATTATTTAGTACATTCAAATTATTTTTAAGCTACATTTTTATCTTGAAATCATTAATAAAAATAAGATATGATTATTAAATAATTGTTTTTATGAATATTTATATTTTAAAATTAAATTTTTCAAATGGATTTCAAAAATATTATTGTTACTAAAAATAAAATATTAACAATGGAACTATAACTTTATTTTACTTACATTTTGAACATCATTTTAAAATAATTTCTTGTATAAAATCAAACTAAAAAAAAGTAGAAACATATACCTACACAATAACACACATAAATAAACACATATATTAATAATTTTAATAACCCTGTAAATAAACAGTAACTATTAGATATATAGTGGTAAATATATCGAATAATATTTATAGAAATATAAAGTTCAAAAGTATATACTATAATATCCCACAATTTAGTCTTATTATAATCATTTTAATAAAGTAAATAAAGATGTCTTATATAAATGTTAAAATAATGGTCACATAAAAAGAAAGAGAATGATAAATTAAGTTTAATGAGAGAAAGGGAGCTTTATTTATAAGTTTAATAGAATGGTTCTAGTTAATTATTGCTATGAAAATTATTAGGTGCAAGTTTCAGTTTATTATTATTATGCATATGCGTATAATTATTTATGTACATATTTTAATTTAAGTTGATATATATTTGACACTTGTAAATATTTATATATATATTTATCTTCTAAAAGCAAATCGTAAAATACTACAATTCATAAAGTGTCAAACATTCAACTAAATACAATTATTAAAGGAGTAATGATATTTTAATTTTTTAGAAATGAATCATGGAGAAGGGAACTTTTTCTTTAGTTAATTGTAGCATACAACAACAACAAAAACTATTACTACTATTAATAATAATAATAATGAGAAAAATAATCAAAAGAAAAAGAAGAAAAAGTAGAAGAAAAACAGAATAAGAAGTAGAAGAGGAGGAAGAAGAATGAATAGAAAAAAGGAGGAGAAAAAGAGAGAAGAAATAGAAAAAGAACAGTAAGATGAAAAGGAAGAAGGAAAAAGAAAAAAAGATGATTTTAAAATTGCTGTGATTAATAAAAAAAATTTTAATTGTGGATGATAACATATATATTGATTATATAAGGAAAAAAATCAAGACTGATGGATAATTGTTTATAATCTACTTATCATAGATTGAATTAATATATCTATATATTATGAGTAATTCGTTAATATTTTGTGGACAAAAAATCTATCTATATATTGAAAGTAAAATTAGATTATGATAACATTTACATTTTAATTCTGAAACATTAATTAAAAGCTTACAGATAATTTAACAATGTCACAGAGTAATATATACTTACATAGTCATTTGTGATATAATACAATGCATGACAGATTATAACTTTTTTTTTATTTAATGACATTTTCCATTATATTTGGAAGTCAACCAATATATTGAGTTTTATAGACCCTTTTAAAATAATATAACAACTCAACTGGATTTATAAATTTCACATTTTTACTGTTTTTGTCAACTTATCTGAATATTTGTTTGAATTTGCTTTTTTTTAAAATTATTCTTTATATTTATAATAAAAGCTATATCAAAACAAAAACTCCAATTACAATGACTACCTCGCTCTGCAAAATCTAACTTTTTTTTTCTTATATCGTTAACACTGCTAAATTTTCATACAACTATCATAGATTTGTGTATTTTTTTAAAGATATAATTATATTTCTTCGTGTTATTAACTATATACTTTTAGGTTCAAATTGTTAAACGATCATAGATTAGCATGTTTCTTTAATAAAATTAATGATTCTATTAAAATATTTTCTACCATAACAAACTCATTTGAGTTTAAATATTTTTCTGAAACAATTAATGCTATTCATTCTATATTTCTAAAACTACTCAACACTAAAATTGTTAAATGAAGCTTAAAATTTAATTATGTGAATGAGTGGTGAAATTCTTTAAAATATGTTATGAATATAAGTCAGGCTGGTCTTGAGTTAATTGAAAACATAAATTGTAATTATTTAACTCTAATGATTGAATTTTAGTTACTTCCTTAAAATAAAACGAGTGGCATTTTCTGCTTGGCAGAAGAATAAAATAAAAGTGAAAAATTACATGTACTAAAAAGTATAAAACAAAAGCTCATGTCTAACAATGTCTTGCATGGTTTGGTATAATGTTAAAATAGAAAACATTGAAACTCAAGATCTATGTGTTGTGACTGAACTCTGTCACTTATGGTACTTAAAATTAATTATGAACATCTGAGCAATAAAATATTTGTTTATGTTTTGTGATGTTTTAAAAAAAATTGATGGATTAAAACTCCTAAAGTGATATAATTATTTACTTACAGTGATCATTTTATATCCGATTTCACATATAAAATATTATATAGACTTAAAGAGTAATATCATATTTTATTATAAAAATGGATTGCATTCATTTATATAAAAAATATTATTTCAATAGAGAACAGATGCATTTTTGACATTTTGAATATTGATGCAATAAGTCATGTGTCTACTTTTCTATAAGATTATATTTAAATATATTTTATTTTGATTAATGTAATTTAATCAACAGATATTATACTATCATTATGTTAAAACATATAATTGTTAATTAGAGAAGATATAAATTAGTATTAAAGTTTATCGGCTTAACTTTTTTTTTTTCGAGGATCCATGCCTCATATTCATATGGTGAAACGAAAGCTACAATTAATACTAGACTGGCTCAACATATTTACACATTTAACAGAGCTCAGAGAAACAGCAACACATCCTCTGTATTTTTGAAACATGCTAAACAATCTGGACACAACTTCACACCTGCCAATCCCATAATATTGTGCTCAGAATCAAATGATCACAAAAGAAAAATAAAGGAGGCATTTTACATCAATGGAAACATCCATGCCATTAATAGAAAAGACACTTGCTTCGAGATCTCAAAGAAATGGCCTACGTAATACTAGCTTATTTGAATATTTGTATTTGCATATATTTTATTATATATTTTATGAAGGCTATGAATATGAGGCATGGAGCCTCGAAAACATTAAGCCGATAAACTTTAATACTAATTAACAATTATATGTTTTACATAATAGTGAGAAGTAAAACTATATTTATCATTATGTTATTGTTTTGTATCAGTTATGAAAGTTAAAATATTAATTTAATCTTTTACATATCTGTTTAGTATTTATTATAAGTAGTGAGGTTAATTTAATCGAAAATATAGACTGATTCAAAAGAAAGAAATTACTATCTCTACTTTGTTCAGATTTGTGACTTCACCACAAGTATAAGAGAAGTATAGATGGGTTACTTAATGATGATAATTAGCACAACATATGTGCAACATATACAGCATGCTGCCCTTAAAGATTGGAAATTAAAATGCTGAATTTGATTTGGGATACTTCATTATCTCATCTGTCTCTTAACAGGAACATAACATACAGACAATTCATATGTAATATTTACTGAGGCTATAACCTCGACAATATGCGTATAAAATGCGATAGTAGGGACCTCTACAGGTGTTTTAACCACAAGCTTATGCTATAGAAGAGGGTTTTCTTCTATAGCATAAGCTTGTGGTTAAAACACCTGTAGAGGTCCCTACTATCGCATTTTATACGCATATTGTCGAGGTTATAGAGGGTTTCTTCTATAGCATAAGCTTATGGTTAAAACACCTGTAGAGGTCCCTACTATCGCATTTTATACGCATATTGTCGAGGTTATAGCCTCAGTAAATATAAATTTATAAAGACAATTCATATGTAAAATCAGCTTTATTACATTATCAAACGAAAATTTCTTTTTGGAATTTTGTATACATTCTATCTCATATATTGTAGTCTATTACATATATGTGAGAGTAGAAGCTTCGCTAAAGAAGAATATGCTAATGCATAAATAACTTCATTAGAATTCAGCATTAACAACATTTAAAATATTAATTCTAATGAAAAGGATTAATCTACTTACACCAAAACATGGACATATATAATAATGAAATACAAGTAACTATATTTCAGTTAGTTTGGCCACGTAAATAAACTGGCTTTTAATAATAGCTTATTTATGATAGAAAATTCATTTACAAAGATACAGTTACTTCCGATTTATATAATGATAAGCTGGGTTATTATATATATCAGCATGAAAAAAAAAGAAATATAAAGATGATAAAAAGTATTGTATGAAGTCATTATTTTAAATGTTTTATTCCAACTATAATATGATATACAAATATTGACATATGTACAAAAAATTTGAAACCAGACAGTCAAATATATGATGAAACTACAACACATCTTACCACAAGCAATAAAGTATATTATCGAACGATAACAAAAGTGAAGCCAAATACAAAAAAAAAATATAGCAATTTATATAGGTAAATGATTAAATAATATATAATTACTTCAAAAATTCACGATTTTGTCGAATGTTAATCATAATAAAAGTCCACATATATAATATTGCAAAACTGAAAAAGATTGTAGATTGCCCAGTTTTATTCATGATTTTCTTAGAAAAAAATTTGAAGAAAAATAAATACGTGTCAACTTATTATTTGTTATTTCTTCAGTGTATTCTATATTGCTTACTGCTAAATACAATGGAACAGTATATAAATCATATGGTTCTAAATGTGTGAACAATTATGGATTAATAGGCATAAGGTCTTTTTCTTCATCATCTTGATATTACTGTTAATTAATATCTTGGATTGATATGTTTTGATAATCTTCAGAAGTATTCATAACAATTTTTATTTGTGAATACACGAATTCCAAATATTAACCGGATGCAATAAAGATTTACAAATTATTTATGTGGTAATATTCTACAGATAATAAGTTATCACCATTCTTCACAAGAAATATATTCATATTTTTTATCATTTCAATCAATCTATTTAAAATATCTCACCAATTGTATCAACTCATTGTAGAACAGTTTGCATAAAAATTAAAGAATTATGCCTAAAACCACTTGATCTCATTATTAAAGTTCATATAGTGAAGACTATTCTTGGTGGTGTCTTTTCTAAATATTATACATATATGCATCTTTTAATGATATTTTAGCAAGCTCATGTTTGTAATAATAGAATACGTTTGGAACGCATTTTTAGTTTTTTTATCAATAAAAATGACATGCTTTCCCAACTATAAAATAGGCCTCAAATTTATAAATCTAAATTTTTTTTCTCATGTGTCATTACATCAGCCGGGAAGTAAATCCACTAACCCAGGACAACTGCTTATAAAGCAGCTGTCGCTGGCCTTTCGACCACCAATGCTTGACTAAAATATAAATATTTTTTGACATATATTACATGCAAAATGAATTTTTTCAAATTAAATTATCCCAATAATCAATGTTATCAATCCATCTTGCCCCTCCACAATTTCAATTTTTTCTTTTACTTCCAAATGTTGAGTGATTTTTTAATATGTTTTACTTTGAAACATGATATAATATCAACTCTTTTATTGATATCTTATTTAAAGTTTAAAGAAGATAATTTACCCTTCTATACATCTACGTACAACCTTAACCGGTTCCAAATACTTTGTGATCCTCAGCTATGGTTAATATTCCTGTTGAAAGTACTAAACTTCAACGAAATATTTCCTATTAACCAATTTGCAAAATCTTAAATCCATATGGGTTTTGTGCAATATTTCTTACATATTTTCAAATCTGCCCATACTTTCCATTTTATGCACATTTATGTTTTACAAACGCAAAATTAAACTCAAACAATTACATAAAAAACATGTAAAATACTTTAACTCTATAATGTGATCAATTTTTTAATCAAGGTAAATTGTAAATAGCAATGGTGCAAACAATGTGATTAACTTTAAAACGTGTGGATAGATGATATTTATTAATTTAAATGATCTGTTGGTAAGATAGTTCTGGATGACAACTAATTACCAGATTCCGATGTTTAGGCAGAAATTTGTGTAACTAATGACTAGATATTTTAAAATCAAATCAAATACAGAACTAACATTGACTTTGCTTGCAACATAATTTTTGTAAGAAAATGGATTTATGTACTAAACAAATAGCTTTAGATACAAAAAACCTTTTACTGCATACTAAGAATTAGAGAGATTTGTATGAATAAATTAATTCAGTGCTTCAGGATAATTATTTCAAACATTTTTGATTTGTATCTTTATATGTAATACGATATCAAGTTATGTACAGGAATATAATGCATTTAATTTTTTTCTCAAACAAAATATATGCAGGTGGAAAATTGTGGGTGTTATGTGTGTTCAAACATAGTTGATTATAATAACTATGAAGGATTAGAAGAATGATGGAGTCAAAATGCATACAGTCATTTGTAGATATAATATCTGCTGCCAAAAGGGTAAGTGTTCTAAGCTACATAATGTCCTCAAATATTTTCTACATTGCACTATTATAGTTTTGAGAAAGTTAAGTACCCTGTTGAATAATACGATAATATTGAAGGACTGATTTTAGATTAGATTTTAAATGTTAAATTAGATCCATAAAAAATGCCATCCTTTGATAAAATTGGAATGATATAAATAAAAAACATATTGTTATCACCAGCTTTGAGAGATTTGATATTACTTTCCTCTGACTAAGTATTATAGCATTCTGGTTATAAATTTTATCAGCTACTGTGCTTTATTTTATAATTTATAGATATATTTTAGAATCTTTTACATGGAAGATAGTTTCAAAAGTAGAATCAATATTATTAATATATTGTTTCAATGGAACAACAGTTGTGTAAGAATAATTTTGGAAACCAAACTAATTTTACCCACAGATAAATTCTGCAGTTCCTAATCATAACGACCAACAATGATTATGTTATAAAAATCATTAATAGATATATACATTTTATGGAAATCCGTTTTTAAAAGTAAAATTATAGATTATTATTAATCCATAAATAGGAAGGCACACAATGCAGAAAATATTACAAAATTGTAACTGTATTAGATGTTAGCATCAAGGTCCTGTCATATTCATAATGCAAAGACAGGTATGCTGGCAAATGAACTTACAGGTTAATTAGAAGGAAAGTTTGTAAAATTACATGTACCACTTGCATGATAATACAATGAAAGAGTCTTTTTTATATACTTTGTGCATGTTATTTGTGATAAACCATGCCTCTTTGTAATTATTCTTTCATTGTGCTCAAAACAAAGCACTTTGATATCAAGCAGATCAAAATTATGACCTGAGACCCGCATTCTCTAAAAATACCAATTTTATCTTAGGGTCTTTTACAGCATATATATATATATATATATATATATATATATATATATATATATATATATATATATATATATATAAATATATATATATATATATATTGTGACCTTCTAAATGGACACAAGAAACAAATGGATAGCACTTTCTCAGTAATAACTAATTGCATTTAATTAAAAAAAAAGTGAAATAACATGAAATTAAAAAAACACATTAATAATCCAATATATATATATATATATATATATATATATATATATATATATATATATATATATATATATATATATATATATTGTGACCTTCTAAATGTACACAAGAAACAAATTTTAAATGGATAGCACTTTCTCAGTAATAACTAATTGCATTTAATTAAAAAAAATGAAATAACATGAAATTAAAAAAAAAATCAGTAATAATCCATAGCCTTGTTTAGAAGTTTTACAAATTTAGTATTTCTTTGATAGATATTTAATGATAGAAAGGGGGGTGGTGGACTTTCACAGGAATTGTTAGTGTACATGTTGAGTTGATACACATTTGTCTTATTTGTATGTAAGACAGTGGTTGATAATTGTTTAGTGAAATTCTGGTTTATTTGCTCATTGATACTCCAGTTCATAGTATAGGTGGTACAGTCTATTTGAGTCATGGTTATATAAGCTACTATTTTGATCAGATTGGTTTAGTATTTATAGTGCAGCATATGTGTGTTCATGTATGTTTGACCATCTTACAACTTCATTTTCCCCTTATGTATTTGGTTATGATACAAAATATGTTTTACAGTGAAATATTTAAATTTGTAATAAATATATATGATAACCAATTTAAACACATTTTACATGATTAATTGGTAGATGGATCATGGATTGTTGGGCAGCACAAATACACTATCAATTACTTTATTTACTGTGTAATTATTTTTCTTATTTCATTTTTAGAAATGTAAAGAATATTTTAGTCAATTTGACATAATATTATTTAAAAGTCAGAATATTTTTTTCTTTCTCCAAGAGAAAAAAAAGGTTTATTGAATATTTCCAGATAATTACCTTAGTGCAAAAGGTGGGGTTGACCTACTTGAAGTTTACCTTTGGGGGAAATAGTCTCTTGATTGGTGAAAGAAATGGATATTTAAGCAATGGTTGGTAATACAGAGAGGTATAATATATTAGAAAGTATTCTGCCATTTTTACAGTCCTCACTCTCTCTACATAGCTCTTCTTCCAAAATCAAGTGGTTAATATTCAATTGGTATTCATAAGTATGACTTTCTTTAAGTATTATTTCTCTTATATAAAACTAGTTTTAAAAAATTTCATTTGAATATAAAGTAAAGGATGAGAACATAATCAACTTCAATCAATGTATATCACCCTATGTTTTCAATTAACTAACTTTAGATTCAATATCATTGTTTAAAATGCATACAAGCATCTATAACTCAAGTTTAACTTAACTATCCTTAATTTTTAGTATTAATGAAAAAAATGAATTGTACAAATTTTGCTATTTTGTGAGAAAAATTATGCTGAACTTTTTAACCAAACGTTTCATAAACTCTAGACTAAAAGATTGTTCTGGCTATAGAAAAGTAAAACTCAAATGGAAGGATCTGTGTGTCTAAATTAGTATAACATGCCATAAATTGTTATTGGATGAGAATTATATCTAACCATTCTTATCATATAGGTTTAAGGAAGTTTATGTGTGGCTTATATAGAAATAATGGATAACTAACCTTTATTAAATGTGCATATAACTTAATGTGGGTGGAAGAGCATGAACATTTAATGTGTACATTTTTCTCATTGTTCCCCCCATTTATACTTAATGTATCACTCAAAATATATTGTCATTTAAATACTTATGTAGACTTAAGAGCATACCATAAATTAATTAACTATTCACCTAATGGATGGCCTTTGATAAATTATTATGAATTCCTTGATAAATGTAATTATAGACAATGTTAATTGGTGGAAAACTAATGTTCCTTTCAAAATTTGCAAGAATGATTGCTGAGTTATAAAAGTGCAAAACCACTAGTTAATTAAAGGATAAAATGTTACTAGAAATCTTCAGCAGTAAATGTTAAATTTTCATTATCAAAAATATATATATTAAATACCTTGCATGCTATACTATCAGAAATTTCAATTAGCTATTTGCTAAGAACTTTGGAAGTGACTTTTCAATTGGATCCAATATGGATATTGTACATCCTGCAGGAATTTGTCTATATATCTAGTAACATCTATTCATTTTGTAATTATTTCTATTATCTCCATACATGCCTAAGAAGATTCATTTATAGTCTGTATGAATGAACTTTTATTTTCCAGTTAAAAAGATTTAATCATTTCTTTTGTTGTACGTGTATGGTAGATAGATAGATCTATTTATTTGTCATCATATCAGACATGTATAATATGAAAACTATTACAATGTGTAATTGATTGTTATTTTGATGTGATTTTTTTCTATACACATGCATTCTATATGCTTATGTTAGTGGTAGAAATATTAATTTTCTATTATGAAGCTAGAAACTAATATAAGGAGGGGTAAAATAATAAAAAAGTATTGTATTATCTTTGCATTGTTAGAGATGCTGAAGTCTATTTAATAACAATTGTTATACCTCAAAATTTGAAGTGTTTATAATTTATCTGAAATTAGAGATTTATTTTTGATTTATTAGTTAATGTTGGTATAATATCTATGCATTGAAAATGATTAAATTATTTTATCATTGTTATGCACATGTGTGCCTGTTTTGTGTGTTTCATTTATATAATTGTTAAATTTATAGTCGCATGACTTGTATTTTCCCAGTCGGTTTTGGATGATGTAACATACGAAAAGAGGTGAAAGAATTAGGAATTTATCTAGGAATGATTTTTTTTTAATGTTTAGAATGAAATGTATCAAATAGCTATGAGCAAAAAAATTGTTAAGGATATATATTATATTGTCAGGGATTGAAAAAACTCTTAGTTTGTTAAGATATTTACTATGAACATATTATATTTCTTAGATTATGTCTTTGTCCACTATGATGATAATGATATATTACAAAGTGAAGCAGTGTATTTACCTTGTTTTCAGTGGTGAAACTGAGTCCACACTATTGCTGAATCTTTGAGTAAGATTAGGGAGTCACCATATTTTGTTGTTTAGATTATTGGAGTTAAGAAAGTCTTCTTGTCTCTCATGTGTCCATGTTGGACCATTTTCTATTGCATAGTCATAGCTATGTGTAATATAGTTTGTCAGTTAAAAAAAGATAGGATTAATTTCTTTTATGGAACATCTGCAGCTTGTTGGTCTATGACATCATCCATATCATGATATTTTAACTCTTAATTTCATAAGCAAACCGATGGGATATAGTGGTGTTAATTATATTATAACTGGAAGCATAAGACAGAAGGATGCACAAAATACTATTGATTCTAAAGATATGGAAGAAATTTATCACTGGATTCATAAGTCTTGGGTAAATATTTCAAATCATATCATACTTATTTATTTCGAATATTAAATCATCAAACTCTCAGAATGACTCATCCTCATCTTGAATGGGTAAACAAGAAAGGGAAAAAAGTGTAGCTAGTTAATACAATTGTTCAATTGACTTATAAAGGACAATGTGACCTTTGTAACTCACATATTTAGATCCATATCATTGTTTAATTACCCCAGTGTTGATTTGGTTGACAAAGAATATTAGAATTAGCTGATAACATGTATATGTGTGAAGTAAAAGTTATAAAAATGTCTATTTTAATTACATAATGTAATAAATGTTTAATAATGCTTATTATAATTAGCTGATAACATGTATCTAGATGAAGTAAAAGTATAAAGATGTTTATTTTAATATTTAATTATTCCAATACTAGTTTGTTCAATAATGAATATTGGAATTGTTTAATAACAGGTATATGTGTGAAGTAATAGTATAAAAATGTTTATTTTGACTACATAGTATAATAAATGTTTTATTTATTTTAAATTTTGTTGAGAGTGGTTCTTTTATATGCATTTGTCTTCTCAGTTTCCACACCTGCATATCCAATATAATACAATTACACTATTTCAAAAATTTAATAATGAACATGTTCAAATCTGATGATACTATTTTCTTGGTCCAAACATTATATGAAATGCTTAATTATTTGACGAACTTCTGTGGAAGCTTATGTACTTGTTGCTACTTAGATGATGATTTGAAGTAAAAAGGTACCCTATTTATTTCATCTTATTAGAACAATATACATTTTATGCCACTACCTTTTATGATAGTAAATGGTAGCTATGAATTGTTAAATAAGTTATGTAATAAAACCCTGAGATATTCCATTATTGTTTCCAAGTAGATATTAATTTAGTCATTTTATTTAAAGCTATTATATAGTAAAAGTTGATTAGTGCTATATCTTTATTTTGATCTATTAATGTACTATCGTGGTTAGTCAAAAGGGCATTTAGATGATGGGGAGGATAACTTGAACTATAACTTATTAGTTTGAATAGATGAAACTTTATCAGTTTTAATTACTTATTTATTGTGAAACAAAGTAGATATTTTATTCTTATTGATTCATAATATTTCTTCCTCTATTATATTTGCATTTTACAAATTATGGAATTCTATGGCCTTCCAATGAGATAAGCTATAGTTGGACATTATTATGAGAGTCTCGATAGTAACTCAAGTTAGAGTCAGATTATTAATTTATTCTATTATCAATAGAATTGGCATCCTGGATATTTATTTATAGGTGTTGTAGGATTGGTATTGGGGATGGTTATAGTAGGTTTTTGGATTCTTAACATGGCACATAATGTTTGAATCTTTGGTTTCCAGTTTCAAATCTTAAAACATGAAAATCAATTTGCTCGTGAATGATGGGTGTGGAGAAAATCATTCTACTCCATTGGGGTATAATAGTTTTTAGTGCAGCCAACATGTTGGGCCTGATAAATAAAGTTCTAAAAAAGTTGTAGATACCAATTATAGTATTTTAATGCATCCAACAAATAGCCTAATAATTATATCTATTTGAATTATTTTACCTTTGTTATCATGTCAAAACTAACCTAGTTTTATGATGCATTTGTAAATGAATTATACAAATCTCATTTAATAATGTCATACATGTTTGTATCGATGTTATCTGATTAGGAAGTGCAATATATGTTTTTTATTTGTCATGTTGGAAACTGAATGTCATATGGGTGGCTATGATTATGCATATTCTAATGACCATATGTGTCTTTGAATGATAATGGAGAATTTGAATTGTTTGGTTGAGAAGAAAGTAGGTTGTTATATTTTGTTTTGTTTATGAATAATATATTAATAGGTTTTTAAAAAATGGATATAATGGAAGAATTTAATATACGTGATGATTTGGGTGGGTCCCAAAAGGTGTTATCTCCAGACACAGTTGCTTTATCTTCTGATAAGGATTCCGGAAACAAAACCATGAATTTAACCTGTAGAGGAGATGGTAGGGTAGAAAATGTCCCATATGGGAGAATGGATGAATACTTACAGATGATAATTATGATGACAATTGGGAACTCAGCTAAATCAGCTAGACAAATGTCAGAAATGATGCAGGAGAAGCTAGAAGAGCATGCCCAACAAATGTCAGAAATGATGTTAGAAGTGCAAAAGAAGTTAACAGGGAATGCCTGACAAATGCAAGAGAAGTTAGCAGAGAATGCTTGACAAAACATCAGAAATGAAATTAAAAATGCTGGAGCTTACCATGGAAAATCTAAAAGAAGTGAACTCAAGCATCAGTAGAAGGAACCAAGAACTTAAATTAAATCAAATAAGAAAAGAACATAAATCTGTAGAGATAGTTAACAAGGTTATTAATTTATATAATGAAAATATAGAAGCAGGCTTATAATTTGTTAAAATCACTGACAAGAATACAAATGGTGGGGGAGTTGTTGTCAAGTTAGTAGATTATCAGAAGGAAGATAAAATATTTGTTGATTCTACTACTGAGAACCCTTAGATAGTTGTATCAGTCAATCAAGATAATACACTAGTTCATAGAGAAGCTGAAGACGATGAAGAAACTATTGAAGTAATTAATCAAGTCATTGAACTAAACAGTAATAAAGCAAAACAAATAGAAATAAATAAACAGTCTGAGAATGAAGAAGTACAGAATAAAGATGAAAATTGTCTAGAAATGAAATTAGATTTTCATATTACATTGCAAAAAATAAGGGCCATGAAAGCATATTCTCAAAGCATATTAAAGAAATAAAAAAAACAATATTAATGATTCAAAGGTATAAATAAGAATTACAGTTGCATCAAATGGAAATATTGGAGTGAAATAAAACATCATGAGAAGGGTCATAGAATCTGTTAGATATAAGGTTGAAGTCTAAGGAATCTGTAGAGGAAAGAGAAGTAGATGTCACTAGTCAGTCAAAAAATTGACTTGAGTTCATGTAAAGAAAATCAGGAATTGGTTGAAATATTTAGTACAGGTGAGAAAATGAGTAAAGAATGTGTTGAATTAATTGATAAATTGGTAAAGCAAGATAGACAATTTGTTAAGTTAGTACTGAAAGAAAATTAGCAGATTATTAAATTAATTAATAAGAACTTTGGTTTAGCCAGTGAAGAATTCAAAGTATATGAGAAGTTTATAGAAGTGGTTAATCAAGAACCATAGTTAAGCAGAAATGAGGTTACTATTATTACAAGCAATAAGTTCAAATATAAAGGGGAAAGTATAGTTTCAAAAACTACTTTGAATTGCTTAAGTCCTGATCTGAAAATTAATGTTTGCCAAAAGGTAATATGTGATGATATTAAACATGTAATATTCAGTGTACAGTGTAGGATAAAAGGTGTTAATCATGCTAGAGAAGTTGGTGAAGTAAAAGTAAACCTTAAGATAAAGAATACAAAAGCAAGATTTAAAGGCTATAGTAGGGAAAGGTTTGAAAAAAACTTTAGTAAGAAGTATGACTTTAATGAAATAAAGGGAAAAAAAATAAATTCAAGAGGTACCTATAATGCTTTCATCTTGATACCATATCCAATGAGAGTACAATAGTTAGTTAGAAGTTTGGGAGCATGAGTGTTTTGTATGCATCATTTAATTTTCAAATTATTAATTAATCTTATGGTTTAATGTTCTAAATTACTAATATAGTGTTCTTGTTTTCATTGTCTATTTCATTCTTTTCTTTATAAGGAAGGTGGAGTCGTGACCTTATAAATGGACACAAAAAGCAAATTTTAAGTGGATAGCACTGCATCAGTAAAAACTAAATGTGTTTAATTAAAAAAAGTAAAATAACAAGAAATGTAAAAAAATATCACGAATACTACATTGCCATGTTTAAAAAAATACAGATATTAATTAAAAATTTTAATACATTTAGTATTTCTTTGATAAATATTTAATGATAGAAAGAGGTAGCTTATCAAAAAAATTTTAATGTATAAGCTGAGTTGATACAGATGTGTCTTATTGTGTATAAGACAGTGGTTGACATTTGTTTAATGATTTTATGATTTATTTGCTCATTGATACTCCAGTCCATAGTATAGTTGTTAAAGTCTATTTGACTCATGGCCATATAAGATTTTATTTTGATCAGATTGGCTAAGTATTTATAGTGCAGCATATGTGTATGCATGTATGTTTATGCCATCTTACAACTTCACCTTTCCCTTATATATTTGGTTATGATACAGAATATTGGTTTACAGTGAAATATTTAAATTTATAATAAATATTTCTGACAACCAATTTAAAACATTTTAAGTGATTAATTGGTAGAGGGATCAGTTGGGCAGACCAAATACACTATCAATTGCTTTATTTTCTCGATAATACTTTTTTTATTGCATTTTTAGCAGGGTAAATAATATTTTTAGTCAATTTGATTTAATATCATTTAAAAGTCAGAATAATTTATTTTTCTTCTCCAAGAGTGAAAAAGATATATTGAATATTTCCAGCTAATTATTTAATGCAAAAGATGGGGTTGACCTTCTTGAATTTGTGCTTTGGGGGAGTAACATCTTGATTGGTGGAAGAAATAAATATTTAAACAATGATTGCTAATAAAAAAAAAATATACATGAAAGTAATCTGCTTTTCTTCCAGTCCTATCTCTATATGTGGTTCTTCTTCAATAACCAAGTGGTTAATATTCAATTAAAATTCAAAAGTAGGAATCTCTTTAAGTATTATTTTTCTTATATGAAACTGGTTTAATTTTTTTTTTGTTTGGAATATAAACAAAAGGCTGAGAACATAATCAACATCAAGCAAGATATATGAGACTATGTTTTCAATTAACTAACTTTAGATTTAATATTATTATTTAAAATGTATATATGTGTCTATAACTCAGTTAAACTTACCTAACCATAATCTTTAGTATTAATAAAAAAATTGAGTTGTATGAATTTTGCTATTTTAAGTGAAAAATTATGCTGAACATTTAAAAAAAAAACATTTCATAAACTCTAGATTAAAATATTTTTCTGGCTATAGAAAAGTAAAACTCAAATGGAAGGATGTGTGTGTCTAACTTGGTATAACATGTCATAAATTATTATTGGATGAGAATTATATTTAACCATTCATATTGTATAGGATTAAGGAATTGATATGGTGGCTTATATAGAATTAATGGATAACTAACATCTATTAAATGTGTATATAAATTAACATGAATGGAAGAGCAAGAATATTAAATGTGTACATTTTTTTCATTAGTCTCTTTGTTTATACTTAACATATGACTAAAAATATATTGTAATTTAAGGAATTATATAGACTTAAAGTGAATGTCATAAATTAATTAACTATTCACCTAATGTATAGTCTTTGATATATTAATATGAAATCCTTGATAAATGTAATTATAGTCAATGTTAATTAGTGAAAAACTAATGTTCCTTTTGAAATTGGCAAGACTAATTGCTGAGTTATAAAACTGCAAAACCACCAGTTAATTAAAAGATGAAATATTATAAGAAATCTGCAGCAGTTAACGTTAATTTGTTATTATCAAAAAGAAAATATATTTAATACTTCGCTTCCTTTACTGTCAGCAATTTTAATTAGCTATTTGCTAAGAATTTTGGAAGCTGCTTTTAAATGGATCCAAAATGCATATTGTCCATCCTACAGAAATTTGTCTTTATGTCTATTAACATCTATTTGTTCTGCAATTATTGCCATTATCTTCATACATGCTTAAAAAAACTTTATTTACAGACTGTATAAATGATTTTTTTTATTTTCCAGCTAAAGAAGATTTAATAATTTCTTTTGATGTTAGACTAAGGTATATAGGTAGATCAATTTATTTATCTTTATGACTTTCTTTATTATTGTTTTCTTTTGCTCCAAGATCATCTTGGACATGGATAATATGAAAAGTATTATACTGGGTAATTGATTGTTATTGTGATGTGAATTTTTTCAATATACATGTATTCTATATGCTTATGTTAGTGGTACAAATATTTATTTGCTATGATGAAGCTAGCAGTTAATTTAATAAGAGGTAAATGCATAAAAAAGTATTGTTTTATCTTTGAATTGTTAGAGATGATGAACTCTATTTAATAACAATTGTTATACCTCAAAATTTGAAGCATTTATAATTCATCATGAATTAGAAATTTATTTTTGACTTATTAGTTAATGTTGGTATAAAATTCATATATTGAATATGATTTGAGATTATTTTGTGCATTGTTATGCATATGTGTGCCTGTTTTGTGTCATTTATTTATATAATTGCTAAATTTATAGTCGCTTGACTTCTATTTTCTAAATTGGTTTCAGATGATGTAATATGCCAAAGTAGGTGAAATATTTAGGAATTTATCTACAAATGATTTTTTTTTAATGTTTAGGATGAAATGTGTCAAGTAGCTTGGAGGAAAGAAATCATTAAGGATATATATTATATTGTCAGGCACTGAGAGAACTCTACTTTAGTTTATTTAAATATTTACAATGAGTGGATTATATTTCCTAGATTAAGTATTTGTGCATTATGATGACAATATTATACAAGGTGAAGCATTGCATTTCCCTTATTTTCAGTGATGAGACTGAGTCCACACCAATGTTGAACCTCTGAATAAAGTTAAGAAGCCACTATGTTTTGTTGTTTAGATTATTAAAATTAAGAAGGTCTTCTTGTCCCTCGGTGTCCATTTTGGAATATTTTTCCATCATAGAGTCATAACTATGTATAATAAAGTTTATCAATTAAAATAAAAGATAGGATTAATTTCTTTTATGGAACATCTGCAGCTGAAGTAGTAATATAGTTATTTGTTGGTCTATGACATCATCCGTATTATATTTTATCTCTTAAAATCATAAGCAAACTGATGGGATATAGCTGTGTTAATTATATTATAACAGGTGGCATAAGACAGAAGCACACACAGAATATTATTGATTCTGAAGATATGAGAGTAATTTATCACTGGATTTATAAGACTTGGGTAAACATTTCAAATCTTATCATACTAATTTATTTTACATTTTAAAACATCAAATCCTCAGAACGACTCATCCTCATCTTGAATGAGTAAACAAAGAAAGGTGAAAAAGAAAGGGTAGCTAGTTAATAGAATTGTTCAATTGACTTCTAAAGGACAATATGACCTTTCTAACTCACATGTTTACATCCATATTGTTTTTTTTAATTACCCCAGTGTTGGTTTGGTTGACCAAGAATATAAAAATTGGCTGGCAACATGTATATGTGTGAGTAAAAGTATAAAAATGTCTATTTTAATTATGTAATAAATGTTTAATAAAGCCTATTAGAATTAGCTGATATGTATATCAGTGAAGTAATAGTATAAAGTTGTTTATTTTAATGCTTAATTACTTCAATATTAGTTTGTTTAATAAAGAATATCGGAATTTGCTAATAACATGTGTACGTCTGAAGTAAAAATATAAAAAAAAAATGTTTATTTTGATTACAGTTTGTAATAAATGTTTCATTTATTTTAAACTTTGTTGAGAGTTGTTTTTTTACATGTATTCTTCTTCTTAGTTTTCACACCTACATATCCAATATGATAGTTTTTCTTAGTTTTTCATTGTTTAACTGCTATCTCATTAGAACAATACTCAATTTTATATTGTTACCTAGATGGTAATTGATAGCTATTATATACTATGCATTTTTAAGTAAGTTATATAATAAAACTCTGAGATATTCCCTTATTGTTTCAAAGTAGATATTAATTTAGTCATTTATTTTAAACCTATTATACAATAAAAGTTGATTAGTGCTATACGTTTGTTTCATTTAATTTAAACTGATTATACAGTACACGTTGGTTTGTGCTTTATCTTTGTTTCATTTAATTTAAACTTGTTATTCAGTAAAAGTTCATCAGTGCTCTATTTTTGTTTCATTTAATTTAAACTTATTATGCAGTAAAAGTTGATTAGTGTTATAACTTTATTTTGATTTATTAAAGTACAACCATGGTTAGTCATAAGTGCATTTAAGTAATGGGATAATTAACTCGAACTATAATGTATTACTTTGAATGGATGGAACTTTATCAATTTCAATTACTTATTTATGGTAAAACCAAGTAGTTATTTTATTTTTATCAATTCATAATAGTTCTTCCTGTATTTTATTTGTGTTTTACATATTATGGAATTCTATGACTCTCCACTGAGCTAAGCTATATTTGGACATTATTATAAGAATCTTGATAGTAAGTCAAAGTAGGGCCAGCTCTCCAACTGAAAAAATCATATGGGCCTGAACTTAATTCAGATACCCCATATATTACTAGTTATCCATTTAATTTAACCAAAGCCCCATTAGCAAAATAATAATAGTAATAATGTAAAGTCAGCTGTCACATGACTTATATATATATATATCTTGCATTTACAAATTTGTGTCACATGACTTATATATATATATATCTTGCATTTACAAATTTGTAAAATTAAGAGCTTGAGTTGGATTTTTGAATCTGGTATCCTAGATCTTCACTGAAGAGAGCCATAGCTTGAAACCAGTCTGGGGCTGGGGCAATCCTAGGTAAAGATGATTTGAATGCCTTCTTTTGTAGTAGGATTTATCATTAAAAATGTAAAAAAGATCTTGTTTTATATATATATGAAAGCAAATATAATAAAATTAATGAATAAAAATCAACAGGTTAATTATATTTTATATGAAATCATATATTTTGATAAAATGAATGTGTTTAACATTTCATATTATTATGTCATTTTTAAACTTTTTGTTTATTGTTAATCAATTAGTTTATTAAATAATTGTTTTAAAATGTTTTAGGTGTTAAATAATTTATTCAACCAGCTATCTGTTTTTTGAATTGGCAGTGTGTGTGATTTGATATCAGTTTAGCTTAATGTTTGTGGGAATGTTTTTAAATTATTCCAATAAAAAAATTAAAATAAATTAGAAAAAACTGTTATAGGTATTTATATCTTGTTCACAATAACAACTATTAGATTTCATACTTCCTGAGTGGTATTATATCATAATGGTTAGTTATATGGATGTAGAGGCTTATAATAGTATTTGGTCATTCAGATTGGATGGTGCCAAAGTATCACATTTAATGACCACACACTACATTTAATTTTTTTATTAGAAATTAAGTTTATAGTTGTCCTGTTCACTAATGGTACATATGACCAGGCAATGATAACGATCAGCAGGTGTTAGTATCTCAGCATTATTTTTATTATTTATAATGAATTAGCACATAGTTTTTTAGCTACATAAAAAAGCTAAAAGTTATCTCTGCTTACATGGATATAGTGGAACAACATGTAGTTTCCTAATTTCAGACTAGTAATTTTAAATTCAAGATAAAACAAAAATTGGTTTGATTTCTTAAACTCTATTTTTCTGAAAAACTTTTTTAAAATAATGGAAGGGATTTTAATAATGAAAGTTTAACTTAAGTTAAATCATTACTTTTTCTTCTAAAAAAAGTTAACAAGAATACTCAAGCAGGACTATGCGTTTACACTTTCAGTACTTGATAATGGATCAACAAGGTTGTGTCATATATGAATCATGATAATTCAATATGCCATTTGTTGTAATAGATGAATAATTATGCATCTGAGAAATAAAGAAATATTTTTGAAATTTTATGTTTGATGTTGCATTTGTTTGGACAAACTATTTTTAACTGGAATCATTTATTGTTACAATTCTTGCATCTCATGTTTTCAATACACCTTTGGAATAATGGTAAAATTAAACATAATAATTTTATGCTCACCAGCTAAGATGAGTGCAAAAAAGTGCTATTGTGATGAGTACAAAAATGAATTATGAGAGGCTACCAAGGTAAGAATCATACACTTTTTTATACTTGAATAAATGTAGACATTTTTGCATGAAAAAATAAGATTTCTGAAAATAAGCCCTACAGTATTTTTGGAGCAAACATTAATGTAAGACAGTCTTTATTTTCAGAGAAACACAGGAGAGTGTTAACACCTTATTTTTGAGCTCACATTAAAATAAATTCACTGTTAAATACAGTTTTTCAATGCAATGCAATATAACCATATATATATATATATATATATGAAAAACAAAAACAAGCTATAATCACGTAACTTGCTATCACTTGCATTTATGATCAATAGATGAAGCTTTACCAAAACCTTCAAACAAGCATATTTTTGTTTACATAAATGTCAAAAGAGTCAGAATTCACTATCTCTTTCATTGTCTCCACCTTCAGATCAGCTGATTTCAAGTGAATTTGCTATCATCCATGAAGGATATGGCTAGAAACTAGATATAAACACTAACTCCAAGCGTTTATGCAACAAGTTCCTATCAGTTTGCAAGCATTAATTTTTCAGACACATAATGTCTTCAAACCTAGTCTAACAATCCAATAGCTACATGGGTGAGATATCAATTCAGTTTCACCACATAGCAAAAGCCTCTGCAATATATATCATTGCAAAAACCTTTAAAGGTACATTTATGAAAAACAAAAACAAGTTATAAATCACGTAACTTGCTATCACTTGCATTTATGATCAATAGATGGAGCTTTACCAAAACATTTGGAGTTAGTGTTTAGATCTAGTTTCTAGCCCTATCCTTCACTGATGATAGTAAATTAGCTTGAAATCAACTAATCTGAAGGTGGAGCCAATGAAAGAGATAGTGAATTCTGACTCTTTTGATGTTTATGTAAACAAAAATATGCTTGGTTGGAGGTTCTGGTGAAGCTCCATCTATTGATCATAAATGCAAGTGATAGCAAGTTACGTGATTTATAACTTGTTTTTGTTTTTCATAAATGTACTTTTAAAGATTTTTGCAATAATATATATTGCAGAGGCTTTGACTATGTAGTGAAACTGAACTGATATCAGACCCATGTAGCTATCTGGCTTGTTGAATATTTGAAAATACAGTAACTAAATAAAATTTTTTATCCACTTTAGGAGCACTTTCAATTATCCCAGTAATCTGTGTCAACTAGAGCTTTGATTTCAAAGTTTGAGTTGACACAGATTATTGGGATAATCGAAAGTGCTCCTAAGTGGATTAAATTTTTAATTATTTAGTTACTGTATTTACAAATATTCAGTTATATAATTACATATATAGCTTTAAAAATACAGACATTGTATAATAATAATAATAATATATATATATATATATATATATATATATATGATAAACAAAACAAGTTATGAATTTTGTAACTTGCTATAGCTTGCATTTTATGTTCACAAGGATGGATAATAAAAAAATAGCTAAAATAGTATTTAATTGGGTTATGAGAAAAATGCAGGTAACAAGATGGGTGAGAAAGGTAATGCAGTATGCAAAAGATTTGGATAAATAATTTATATCAGTATATTTATACAAAAGATGGGATGATTGTGTTAAGAGGATTATTGAGTATTATAGTAGTAAGGAATGGGATAAAATAATAAATTTTTAATAAAGACTAGGGAGTTAGAAACATGGAGAAATAGTATGGAGAGTAAAAAGAGTTTAAATATATATAGAAATAAACAGAATATTAGGTGTGAGTTAATATATGATAATAGTAAGGAAAGTAGTTTATTGTTTAAGGCTCGAACAAGATCTTTAGCTACAAAAGAATATACATATAAATGGAAAAATATGGGTGATTTATTTTGTAAATTATGTAAGGAAGGAATAGAAAACATTAGGCATTTGTTAATTGAATGTAAATGTTTGAAAACAGAAAGGATACATATAATGAAGTTGTGGAAAAATAAATACGAAAAGAGTGATTATACAGAAAGTGAGTGATTGATTATTATGCTGGGTTTGGGAAAAGATAAGGGGGATTTAGATATAAAGGTTATAGAGTGTTTAAAAATTATGTTGTGGAAATGGGGTAGAGCAGATTATGGGTAAATTTAGAGTGGGGAATGTAAAAGAAAGTGGCTAATAAGTTTATCTGGCCATAATTGCTGAGATATTCTTTGACTTCCTTTAAGGAAAAGCCATAATACATCACATCACATCACATCAAGCTTAGTTTAGATAAACACTGAAAGAGATTAAATTCGATATCTTTTTCAAATTGTCTCCAACCTTTAAACCATGGTTTCAAGCTAGTGTAGGAAGACCATAAACTAGTTTCTGGTCTTCCTACCCTTTACTAATGTGAGCCAGCTAGCACTAAACCATGGTTTAAAGGCTGGAGACAATTTGAAAGAGATATTGAATTCTATCTCTCTCAGTGTTTATGTAAACTAAGCTTGATAGTGGGCTATTGGTAAAGCTCCATCTAGTGAACATATATATATATATATATATATATATATATGTAAAATAAATAAAATATCCGTTAATTAAAAATAATATTGTAATTGTAATTGAAATAATATTTTTAACGGTTTACAAACAATTACAAACAATCCTTAAGTCCACAGAAGTACTTTTGGTTACTTTCTAACCTGCCTCAACTGCCATTAAATTCAAAAAAATCAAAAGTGGAAGCAAACGTCATCAATTCAAATTCCACGAATCTCCTATTTTAATGTTAGAAGCTTGTCGGTTTATTAAATACATTTTATTCCTGTTTATAAAAATTGCCTCTTTAATTTTTCTTTTACTAAGGTTTCTCTCTTCATGAAGAATTTTCACATTTTCAAAATTAAATTTAAATTTATATTTACATGTTTTTTCGTGATCAAAGAAAATTTAAGGAGATATTAAATCACCATTATTTTTATTTTTTACATGCTTATATAACAGTTCATGTTCCTTCAATCTTTTCTCAATACTGCACCTAGATTCACCTATATATGATAGCATACAATCACAAAAAATTTGATATATGACATTACTTTTTTGCTTGACAGGTATGACATCCTTAGAATTATTGACTAATTCATTAATATTGTTTGGAACGTAGAATGAAACATTAAAAACATTCTTATATAAATCCTTAAAAAATATTACTTGTGGATTTGAAATAAATGGAATAGATATCCATTTTTTACTATTAATCTTCATTTCTTTTAAATTATAATAATTTTTTTTAAATTGACATAAAGTATTGTTTATTTGTTCCATTTTATAACCAACATCAAGCAGTTCCTTGGCAAATATCTCAATATTTTTCAGTTTATCACTTTGGTAACGACATAATTTTTCATTCCGAAACAAAAAACATTTAAAACTTGCCATCTTATGCATCAATGGTACTTTAGATTTACAATTTATATATTCTCTTTTTTGCAGTGGCTTAATTATTAGTTTATAATTTAATATACTGTTATCTCTTGTGATCATTAAATCTAAATAGTTAATTTTATTATCGTGTAGTTTATAATTTAATATACTGTTATCTCTTGTGATCAAGAGATAATAAAATTAACTATTTAGATTTAATGATCACAAGAGATAACAGTATATTAAATTATAAATTAATAATTAAGCCATTGCAAAAAAGAGGATATATAAATTGTAAATCAAAAGTACCAATGATGCATAAGATGGCAAGTTTTAGATCTTTTTTGTTTCGGAATGAAAAATTACGTCGTTACCAAAGTGATAAACTGAAAAATATTGAGATATTTGCCAAGGAATTGCTTGATGTTGGTTATAAAATGGAACAAATAAACAATACTTTATGTCAATTTTAAAAAAAAATTATTATAATTTAAAAGAAATGAAGATTAATAGTAAAAAATGGATATCTATTCCATTTATTTCAAATCCACAAGTAAAATTTTTTAAGGATTTATATAAGAATGTTTTTAATGTTTCATTCTACGTTCCAAACAATATTAATGAATTAGTCAATAATTCTAAGGATGTCATACCTGTCAAGCAAAAAAGTAATGTCATATATCAAATTTTTTGTGATTGTATGCTATCATATATAGGTGAATCTAGGTGCAGTATTGAGAAAAGATTGAAGGAACATGAACTGTTATATAAGCATGTAAAAAATAAAAATAATGGTGATTTAATATCTCCTTAAATTTTCTTTGATCACGAAAAAACATGTAAATATAAATTTAAATTTAATTTTGAAAATGTGAAAATTCTTCATGAAGAGAGAAACCTTAGTAAAAGATAAATTAAAGAGGCAATTTTTATAAACAGGAATAAAATGCATTTAATAAACCGACAAGCTTCTAACATTAAAATACGAGATTCGTGGAATTTGAATTGATGACGTTTGCTTCCACTTTTGATTTTTTGAATTTAATGGCAGTTGAGGCAGGTTAGAAAGTAACCAAAAGTACTTCTGTGGACTTAAGGATTGTTTGTAATTGTTTGTAAACCGTTAAAAATATTATTTCAATTATAATAATATATATATATATATGGTTTATACAAGTTAATGCTGAGGTAGTCATGCCAAGATTAGGATTCACTTGGAGCTAAATGGTTAGCTTTTCTCGTGAGCTCTGGTAAGATGCTTCCAGCTATGTATTTAGCTTGCCTCGAGTTGATTGTCAACATAGCAGTTTTAAGTCCATAGGTAAAATTATCTTACTGCATGGACATTGCGATAATGAGAAAAGACTACTCTTGTTAATGGCAGAGGGTTTATTGGAGAGCATGTTCAGTTATTCAGTTTGACAGAAGTGATTTCTGTCTGCTTTATCTCCAAAAGGCTGACTTATTAATAGTAGATTTCCTACCTTACTGGAAACATGCAGATTTGATGTGCAAACCCCAGTGAAGGATTTAATCCATTTGGATAGCAATTGGGTGCTCACCAGTCAGGCAAGAAATCTGAAATACTCCACTTCTAAAGACATGATTAGATATGACAGTCTCTATTAAAGATTTTTTTTAAAAATAATTTGAAATAATTACAATAGAAATTACTTTTCAATTATTTTTTAATAAATCAATGATTTGATTTCTAATAGGAAAAAAAATATGATTAGAATTTTCTAATCCTTTGCATTTATTTCAATCACATCACACATATAAATCTCATATAAAAGTATGTATATAAAATTAAACCAAAATCACTTTTATAACCAATTTTAATGTAACAGTTTTAAAATGGAAAATTATTCCTTAATCAGATCTGGATGGGGAAGCAAAAAAAATTCACATTTCACATATCATAAGAAAATAAATGCTAAATATTTTCCATGATTATTATTCGTACATAATTTCCTGGTAAATACTACATATAGTAGTAACAAATATTAATGGCAAAATATTAGCTTATTGGTTTGGATTACATTGCCAATAATCGGACTGCATTTAGAGAGTATATATAATTTTTACTAAAAGAAAGCTCCGGAACGCTTTTTTTTAAAATTAATGATATATGTATGTAAACTTTCTTAGATAAAGTTCTAACTATACCAACAATCAAATTTTGATATTGTAAGACGCTGACTTTGATCGTTTTATTTTTAGGGAGGAGGAGGATTTAATGAAGTTTATTTTATATAAAATAAAACATCTTTTATTTAACATTAATAAAAATAAAAGTTTTTATGCTTTAACTTTTATTTAATACTTAACTTATTAATAAAAATAAGATTTTTCTTTTTATGTTTTAATTTATTTTACATTCGTCATACAATAAATTAAATTACCGTTGTCCTTCAAGTGTACTTGAATATATTTAAGATATTTTGTTTCCACCAAAAGTACAATGATCTATAGATTCCATTAGATGTTTGTATTAAGTACTAATTATATTTTAAAAATTAAAATTGTAATTGAATAATTGACAATTTCACAAAAATATTTATTGTTATTTTTAGCTTTTATTTGTATAAGGGTTTTTTTACTTTCAAAACTAAAGTACATTAAAAAAAAAAAACTCTTCCCTTATATTTAAGTAAATTAAGTTGAAAACCAACGGCATAAATAAAAATGTAAAATATTTCTGTCTATAAATTTGATTTCTATCTGCCTATCGATCTATCTGTTTATCTGTCTATCTATTTATATGGGTGTGCAAAGAGTTAAACATTAGTTAAAATAAAACAAATTATTATGTTTTAAATGATATCAATCATTGTTATTTTAAGAATTAATCAGATAGTAAACCTTAAGTGAAATTAACAAAAGAAAAAGACATGAAAAACACAATGATGAACTGATTTTGGTTTTTTAATTTATATATATATATATATATAGTGAATTACGGTGTTGTTCTTCAAAATATGTTTTAAAATTATAAAAAAAAACAAAAAAAACAATAAAACAAACAAACCTTATACGTAGCAAGAGAGAGAGACCTGTATAATTAATAAATGAAAAACAAAAATAACAAGTTTTGTTATTTGTAAAATTTATATTTAATATTATTTTTAAAAGTAGACCAACATATTTAATGTAATTTTTTTAAACCATATATAAAATTGGAATAATATAATGCATCGAGGTGCTTAATTTTTTTTTTTTAATTTTTACAACTTAATTTACTGTATGGATAAACACAAAAAAGTATCCATCTAGTTATTAGAAGCGAATATAATTGGTAATGTAAGGTTTTTTGTATTTTTTTTTATTCACGGCTTACATTATTACTCTTCAGTTGGCAATGAGCTCACAGTTAGTATTTCAAAATAATATAGGACGTTTTTTTTATAAATATAAATGTCAAATTGAAAATGAATTTTATTTTAAAATGTAAAGTAATTAAATATTCTTAATAAAAAAATACTCAAAAATGTTGTAACAAATATTAAATTTATCTTAGACTAATTTGCAATAGTTATTACTTAAGTATTTAATAATTCTTACATTATGCAATAAACTTATTCTGTCTTGTGTTTAATATTTGTATGGAAATAATTTTGTATATTATGCTAAATAATATTTGCGAGCTCATTGCTAGCTAAAGGGCAGAATTGAACTAATGATCATGAAAGTACTTATTACCTGGTTTCTTTAATATAATGTCAAAGTTGCTTTTAACAAAATTAATGTTCGCCATCAAATAAAACACTTTTCAAAAGCAATTTAAAATATATGTAACATTTTTATGCTGTACATTTGTGTTACGTTGAAATTATTTACTTTTGTTTAGGTCTTCATTTTCATAGTTATTGGTTGAGAAGTTTTATTAAGCTTTTTCTGTTATTACTATTATATAAATTTTTTTTATAATAACATCATAAAACTTTGTCATATATTTTTTTTATTAATAAAGGTGTTTTAGTGACTATGCTTGTTATCAGAAAAGACAGAAAACGATTTAGCTGAATAGTGATAGGATGAAAACTATAAATATAATTTCATGAGTATTTGGTTTTTATATATAACAGAAGGCAAAGAAAAACAAAACCATCTAAAAAAGTGATGTTAAAAGAAAATTGTTAAAAATGATAAAAAATCATTAAGGACAGTCTTAATCTGAGTCTAAATAACAAAGATAATTTCAGTATATATAAACATAAAGCTATTTTTTTTTAATTATAATATTATTTATTTTATCTTTTTTTTTTTAAAAAAAAAACTGATCAATGCTTTAGACAATAATGAATCTAAAGATAATCGTAATATTTGTTTAAACACCTAAAGATAAAAAAAAAAACACTATCAACTGTATTTGATAAATAGTGCTTAGTTAAACCCATAACAGAATCAAATAGCTGAAATTTATTTTCAAACATCAATAGGTTAATTCAGAGGCCTACTAAACCACATATAGTTTTCATTTATTTAAGAAAGAGAAGAATAAAAAATTGGAGCAATAAATGCATACTTATAATTTAAGAAAAGAAAGCTTTGAAGTTATTTTCGGAAACTGTTAGCTATATTTTATTTTATTTCTAAAAAAAAACTTTTAATTCGTTGCCACCATGGACTTTGACAAACATTTAGGACTAACGGTATAAGTTAAATCTGTACATGCCCATTGTGGTCGAGAGGTCAGCGCGGCATCCTTGCACTTGCAGGCAGTTGCCCGGGTTGCGGGTTCGCGTCCCGGCCGATGCTATGACACTTAAAAAAAAAAAAAAGTAACATTTATTCATATAAAAAAATTTCGTTTAAATAATATAATTAATTACTTAATTAAAAATCACTTAAATATTTAATAGATGTTTATGTTATTTGGCTATTTTTTTTATCAAAAAAATATGGATGTTTTAAGTAACAATATTTGATTTAAAAAAATACAACTAAACTCTTGCTAGACATATGTTTCTGACAATCTTACTTAACCTAATCAGCAATTTGGAAAAACAGTCGAGATTCTAAAAAAAATAAAACAACAATAAAACAGCTGATTCGTCTTTGTTAAATATACAAATTAGCAGGATCTTAAGATCCGTACGCAAATTTAGATGCAATTTATGATGCCATTTAAAATAGTCTATAGAGGATCGAATAAATAATAATATTGTTATTATATACATGCAGTGTGTACATACATCCAAAATATTTTTTTATATATTATGCACTTAAATATTAACATTTTTTTTGAAATGGGTGATTGCATTTATATAGTAAGAATATCAGAATGATCGGCGGCAAGCCATGAATATTCATAGTAGTGGTACGGAAATCGAAGATGTAAAGAAAAGTAGCCTTATCTTCAAAATAAATAGTTTTGTTTTGCACACTATGAAAACACTGTTGTATCATTGGGATGCAGTAATCATTACCCATCCATCCGAGAGGCAAACAAAAAGAGCATTTATCAAAGTGAGACAAAAAAAATCTCTAAAATAATATTACAGATATTTTTTGTCTCATTACTTAGACAGGTATTCTCAAAGCTTCTGTGTAGGCATAAAGTGATTTCAGCAAGATAAATTTCAGAACCCTTATTCTCATAAGCATAGCTGAGCTCTGTGCATTGCAATGGCAAATTAACTTCCATTTATCAAGACCCTGTGTCTACATGATCTATGTATTTGGAAAAAATAAAAAAAAAATAAAGCATTTTATCATATGTTAAAAATTAGGTTTTCATTTTTGCCAATGTTTTTAATTAATAAGTTCTAGAATGAATATTTTATGCAAAGAAACATAATTATAAAAATACTGTTTGTGTAGTAAGGCAGATTTTTTAGTTATGTTTAAATGTTAATCAATAATTAGCCCTTAGCAATTTTATGTATTAAATTAGACTTTTCAATAAAAATATTAATAAGAAAAGTATGATGTTGTTGTTAATAAAAAGCAATAAAACATTGAAGAAAATTATATATATATATATATATATATATATATATATATAATTTTCTTCAATATATATATATATATATATATATTTGCATTATATGTATTTTATTTTATCCAATATTTGTTCAAGAAATCACAAAATCATATTTATAATAAATAAGTGATTATTTTTATATTATACATATCAATTTGTTCAATTTTAATATTTCTATATTTGCAAGTAAGAATTTATTTTTTAAATACTCAAAAGTATTTTATCTGTAAAAAAGACACATCCCATCCATGAAATAAAATTAACTAAAATAAAATAAATTCTATACCATTTTGTTTATCAAAAGTTATAATATAATATTAAGAAAATGAGATTTACACTTTCATCTTTTTATTTACTTAAAACATTCCAGAATTTGGTGGTCACAATGTGATACATAACAATCACTTTTAACTAGATTGACAATTAGTTTAAAATAACTTCAGAATTTCTCATGCATAAATTATGCGTTATATTAACTTCAGAATCTCTGATGCATAATTTAGGCATTTTTATTAACAAAGTTAACTTTTAAATCTCAAATGTTTGTTCACTAGTATAATTTTTTTGTATGCTTGTTATATCAGTTTAATTTAGTCACACACACACACTATATATATATATATATATTGTAACGATATATAAATATGTCGTTACATTAATTTAAAATAAAAACTTAAAAGTTCGCAAATAAAAGGAAAAAACTAAACGCTAAAATTAAAACATTGTTAAACGTGTATACATTCGCACAGATGTTAAACTTTAAAAATATTTTTTTCATAAACAAAAAAAAAAAAGTATTTGAACGTATTTTTTTTAATAAAAAAATACAAGATTGAAATATAAAAATATTTTAATAAAAAAATAACGTAAGTTAAAATAAAAACAGGTATTAATTAATTCCTGTAATCTATAAAGGGAAATGGTTGTTTATTAATTATCTAAAAGCTGTTTAATTAAAAAGTCAGATGGAAAGTTAGATAAGAGAAGAAAGAGATTTTAGCTTGACAAATGGAAGCACTAAGCCTTGGCCCGGACCATAACGAAAAAACAGATTAGTGACGTTTTGTTCAGTGAATCCTTGTGGATGATATAAAAAGAAAAAAATATTGAGTTGAAAGGAGCTTTTTTCAACTTGGTTGGGGAGACGAGCGATAAAGACGCGTCTTTATCGTTCTCTCCCACTTATCTCTGAAATGAAATGACTGATACCATGAACCAGCAAATGCCACCTCCTGAACATTAGATCGATCTTTCAATTAAAGACTCCGTGGACATTGACACCAGGAACCGGGAGTTCTGCTACCGTAAGCTATAGGAAAGGAACAATTCTTAAAATCAATCAAGAACTTTCGTCAAGTTGAACAAATTAATAAACAAGCCGACTTATTTAAAATGGACTCTTATCTGACTTTTTGTAAGTTTTAAATCAAATTAATAATGGTTAATTTTATATCTTTCCCGATTGTTAAAAGAATCATTTCCCTTTTAATATTTTTTATGTGTAGTAATATTTTATTGTAGAAATTATTAAATGCATTACATTTAAGTTGTCTATAGACGCTTGCATGGATTCGTTTGCGGTTAATTAGATTTTGGTTTTCATATTTGATCAAAATATATAGACATTCGATAAATAATGATACCTTACGGTGAGTATCTAAAATGTATTTATTCGGATGTCTTTTAAGTTATTGGTGACAACGCAAGTATCTTATGGTGAATACTATTGGGTTACTTATAAGTTTCCCTCTGCGATTGTCGGTATCAATAATTTTGTATTTTGATCGTTTATGTTTATTTTGAAATGTTTTTGACCGTGGAATCTGTGTAATCGATCTATACCCAACATTTTTAAATAAATCTGTGCGAACGTATATAAATGTTAAAATTAAGTCGGGCGCGAATGGCTATATAGTTTTGTAAAGTTGTATTAAGGGAGGGTAATCTTAGGTTATTCATTTCGTAGTTGAATTGGTTCAATGGATTGGATATATTTGTGTAATTAGTAGATGTAGTATGAGCGTCCGCTACGGGCAGGATTATAGATATACGCCACACACCCTCTGTTTGCCTATGGATGGGTTTGTAAGTCGGCAGAAGACCGCAGTCCATTCCTATGGAGTTTTTAGTTTATTGATCTACTTGCCCACAGATGTCACATTCCTGTTGGTGGAGAGTCAATGTCTTCTCTATTTCTACTTATTGTTCAGATGTACATTCCTGACAATATAGTATTTTGTGTTGTCGTATCATGCTACATTGAATACATGAATGTATCAGATGGATTGGCGCCAGTTGATTGCGAAATTTGTTGCCTAAGGTTAAATCAGGGAAGAATATTTTCCTTTCAAATGCAGACCTATGTAGTCCATTCATACTCGACCCTCTAAATAAAATATTAAACATTATAGCAAGCTATTTTAAATGTAAAATTAAAAATTAATATAAAATTATAAACATTAAATTTATTCCTCAAAATTTAAATATTATTTTATATGTGCGTAAATAAATATTTTATGTGTTAATTTCTGGCAGTGGCTTATTATTTTTTTATATTTATATCTAAGGTTATATATTTTATTATCTCTGCGTCTCCACTGAGCTAGTGACAATGGGCTAACGATCTAAATATGTAAATAAAGTGGAATCCTAACAGCGCGTATCTGCCTACTTTATAAATTTTTCTAGGCTCAAATGCCTAGATGGCGCCCTTTGGTAGTGCGGTGCGGTGCGATGCGATCTCCCACTTAGTTTGGATCGTTATAATATATATATATATGTATATGAATTTTAAGGATTTACTTTAAAGGAAGAAATTTTCACACATTTTTATTTGGTATATTGTTATCAGCCATTATAACACACATTGGACTTTCATTTCTTTAATGGTAGATTATCATAAGTAAAAAATAATCAAACAATTGGTTTTTTCCATTAGACTAGATAAATTATTTTGTGGGATCTTTTAACACTTCAATTATTTTTGATACTAAAGAACAACAAATATTTAACCAAATACTTCCATACACATAAAAAACATTTATTTAATAGAATTTATTTCAATAACAAACTAGTACTTATGCACATTTATATATTATAAATCACAATAAATGTCTTATGGCTTATTTAAACTAATAATTAAACTTGTGTGGCCTTCAATTGTCTCTAGATCATTTTGGAACCTATGATGGCAAATTTCACTGGAAAATTCATCTGCCCAAAACATGCTCATCTAAATATGTTGAATCTTCAGTGATAACAATCCAACTTTCAAATGCTTAATAAACAGCTACCATTTTTTTATCATTGCTTTTTTGTTACACTCATTCTCTTTTTGTTAGAAAAAATTGTGTGGCAATATATAACAAATAGAAATCTTTAAATAATGTATTTTTTAAAAAAATACACACATATATAAATATAAAACAATTTTCCAATCAAGTGGTTATAAGTGAAATTATTACAATCACCAGTGGACCAATAAACAGTAATATGACATTAAAATAATATCATTAAAATAGAAAAAAAAACTATTTAATAAAATGTGTGAAATTACAACACAACATAATGAAAAAAGTTAATATTGTTATTTAAAAAAAATGTGCAGTATAACAGTGGTATCAATCCCAGGGACTCTACTATCCAAAGTCAGACATTCTAACACTAAGTTAAAGATAATTTCACTGGATGTAAAATTACTGTAATTATGAGACAATAATTTTAAAATAAGTTTTATTTTTAAATAAATTATTAATACTAATGCATACTGTTTTTAAAAAAGAAAAATTATGATGTTTAAATAAAAGTGAGTAAAAAATCTAAAAAAAATATTGACATATAAATTCTAATAATGATATTACAAAAAGATATATATCTGCTCACTCTGAGGCTTAAGCAATTGCTACAAAATATTGCACTTATATTTAAACTTAAAAATACGTGCTTCTCCTTATAAAATGATTCAGAAATATAAACATTTACATATACACTTTATTAACTATTGTGACAAAATGGGTCAGTCTGTTTGGCTTAGAACAGGGATGGGTATATATGTAATATATTTTGAGCTCAAACCTCAAAATTCAAGTTTTGAGAAATATCCACAATTAATTTAAGTAAAGAAATATTCCATATTTAAGTAAAATATATTTACACTCAGAATGTATTTCTAACAATGAAGTGATTCAAAAATGTATTTTTTTTATTTACATATCAATTTTATTAAAACCTAGGTATCTTGGCACTTTTTTGATGAAGTACCTTTGTGCCCCACACAACTACACACCTGCATGCAGTGGACCTGGTTATTCTGTTTGTACATTTGTGTAAGAAACATATAAGAATTAAATTAATATAAAAATTTAAAAATGATAATAATTAAACAAAAACGTTCATTTTACACTAGTTTTACTATGAAAGCTTGTATCAGTAAGTTGTAACAGCTTTTCCCTGTCCAATAGAAACCACAAATAAAACAAACCAATATCTAAGTGAGACAAAAATCACTACAATTAAATTGTGGATAATTTTTTGCTTTATTACTTAGACAGTATATTCTATTTGTCATTGTGTAAAACATATATAGAAATTTAATTAATATACAAATTTAAGAACGTTAATAATTAATGAAAAAAACATTCATTTTACACATGAGGGGAGGAAGCAGCCATCTGTGAAAATTGCAATCGTACAGTTGCATATTCATTTTATATAATATAATGACTTTCAATTATAAATGATATCTTTTTATTTACTGTTTGATTTATTTTTAATTACTAATAGGGATTATGAATTAAGTAATTTATGTATCCCATACTCTTTTAACTTTTATTATATAAAGATTGACTTGTAGTACTAATTTTGTGATGTTAAGTAGATTAAACTATTACAAAATAAAAATTATAAAAGTTATGCACATTCAAAGTTTTAAAATATAAACATTTTAAATTGTAGTATTATTCTTTTTATATCCAAATTATAACTTATTTAATATGTATGTCGTTAAAGATATTTTGAATATAAATTTATTAATGGTTGTAGATTTAACAAAAATAGAATATTAAAATACTCCTCTTTCTATCTTATTAGTATTATATAGTCATACGATTTATATAAATTTATTACATTCAGAGTACAGTTATATAATTAATGTATAATACATTTTATCAGTTAATAATAATGTATACTTTAAAAGTTCAATTGTATGCAAAAGTGGTTCAGAAGCTAATTTAAATATAGTCATATTGAACTTTTTTTTTTTTTACAAAATATAGAGTTATGTAAAGTCATGCTTTCCTATATGATAGTTAGATATGTTATATTTTTTTAAAAAAAAAATAACACTTAATGTTCCATCCAATTTCTAAACAAGATCTTACACAATTATATGCACTTTTCTTTTACATAAAATGTCTAAGAATGTAAAGACAAAAAGTGTTTTTCTTTTTAGAAAATAAATATCATAAAATCATTTTTATTTCCTTACTTTGATATATATATACAATTATGTCCAGTTTATTATGAGATCGAGGGTCACTCTCTCCGGTAGTATTACTATTTTCCTTGAGAGATATATTTTCATTTTTATAGTCCTAATGGTGATTTGTTCATTCCAGTACTGTCTATATCTAGAGACTAAGTCCTAATATATTTTATTGCCTTCTTATAGTAGGAGCATAATCAGGGTTTATGCCATCATTTTTATTGCTTTAGTATTTTTTGTTACTTTTGAAAATATCTTCGTTATCATATTTTACCACCGCGTAAGGTGGTGTTAATTTAGTATGTTATTCATTGATAAGTTTAGTTATTTGAAGTGTGTCAACTACTTTAGGAACACTTTATAATTCTAAGTACAGGTTGAAAATATATGATGTATAAGGTATTTTTCTGTGCAATGATAGTGATTATTAATAAATCTGATAATTATTTATTAAAAATTATTATTATTAGCATCATCGTCCTGATGTAAGTCACTGCTAGTCTTGTAAGATTTAAAGATTGTTTATTTTCAGTCATTGTTGGGGCATATATAGCATCGAGTGTGTGTGGGAGTGTATAAATGTAACCTCTGAAATAATTTAAGGTTTTATTATAGCTTTATAAATAAAACCATAAGTTTAACAAATAAGTCATAGTTAACAAACTGTGATAATTAACGACCATAACATTTTATAAATAATGCGTGGATAGTAAAATTTTAATTATTGAGAATCATAAATAAATAAATGATATATAATCTATAAAGTTAAAGATAAGAAATTTAAATCATTAATTATGGCATATATTTATGTGGAAAGATGTAACATGTTCTCCAAATTTTCTGATAATTTTATTAGATTATATTACTTAAAATGTCACAGAATAATTAATAAAATGGATATTTAAAGTGTAAAATTTTATAATAATTTTTAACTGGTCAAATATTTTGTCAATTTAAGACAATCATATGTCATGAATATATAATTCAGTCATATAATGTTTTAATTTAAAGAAAATTGAAATTGTAAAGTATTCTAAAATTTTAGGAGCCTATTATAAATATAATTTTTTAATATTTTTTGTAATAGACTTCTATGATATGTTATGTTATATAAAATTATGTTTTGTTAATAAATTTTATTTTGTTGTTTAATCTGGTATATTATCTTTATGAAGTTCTTGATACTTATTAAAACCATTTCCAGAAATCTACACATTATACAATTTATTAATTAATCAATGCTTATTCCAAGTACTGACATGTAATTAAATATTAAACTATTAAACTAATAGTTATTTGTGAATATGAAAATTGCTTTCAAATAAATATTAATAATTTACTTTAATGATCTCTATACTTAAAACTGCTAATTTATTGAAAAAAAATTGTGTTGAGATTAATTAAAATTATTTTTCATGTATAACGTATGATAAACAGAGTAGTTAAAATTCAAAAAAACATTAATCAGAAAAAACTATTTGCCAAGTGCATTCGGTACCATGTGACTGAATCATGGTGACAAATTAAAAAAAACATTACATGTTGGCATGATTTTGATACACAGTACCGGAAACACTTGGCAATATCCCCATGATTTTGGTACACGATACTGAAAGCGCTTGGCAAATAGTTTTTTTGTGCTTAATGTTTTTTTTGAATTTAACTATTCTGTTTATCCTATTTTATACATGAAAAATAATTTTCATTATCTGATAGAGTTTTTGTATTATTTATTTGTTAAAATTAATTATTCCCATTTATAAACTTATTCATTGTTGATCCCTTTCCCACTCAAGATATTCTCCTAGTAGATAATTACATTTTTCAAAATTTAAAATGTGATACAATTTTGTCTTAGTTATTTTACCTATTAATTTATTATTATTATTATTATTATTATTATTATTATTATTATTATTATTATTATTATTATTATTATTATTATTATTATTATTATTATTATTATTATTATTATTATTATTATTATTATTATTATTATTATTTAATAAGAAGTATATATTAACTTGTACTTTAAGTGAATATCTGCTCAGGTTATCGCTAGGATATAATTCATTTATCAACAACATGTTCGGAAAATAGATATTAAAAATTTGATATTAATTATAAGTATCCCATGATCATAATATTATAATTAAAAATAAGAACTAATATCTTTATGGCAGAGGAAAGATAATGTGACATAATTAATTGATTGGATTTAAAAAAAACTAATTATATATTAAATGTGTTTCTGATTATGACAATATGATGGTAAAATATTTAAAGATGTAAAATTGTGTTGGAGAATGGATGTGGAAAAAAAATCTTATAAGAAAGAAATTAATTGTACCCTTTCTACTTGGGGATTTATGTAGGAAATACTGAGAGGTTAAAAGTTTTGCAAAAGTGAGTTGATGTTTTTCCTCCTCTAAATTTTAATTAAAGATATTGTATAATGTTTATTATTGTTGTAATTTTAGGTGTTCTCTGCATGGATTACTATAGATGTAACATTGTTTTTATTAATGTATATTTCACCTTTCAGCAATAGCATATGTGTTTAAACTTAGTTTAACTAATAGTTTATCTCTATCCATTTTTTACATGTTATATATATATATATATATTGAAGCAGTAATCTTAGCTTAAGATTGTGCTTCATGTTTCTACTTACTAACCCGTGTTCAAACCCCTATATCCCATCCTGCTCCTTTTGTCAGTATATATATATATATATATTTCATGTATATATTTGAGATGCGCACCTAAATTTGTAGTTTAACTTTCAATATTTATTATTATTGATTCTTTTTATTAATTATTAGTTCTTCTTATTAAAATTATAGTTGCAGATTAAATATATACTTAGGAGCAAAACTTACTAACAAAATATTGATGTTTTTGTAAATATTTTATTATATGTCGTTTTAGCTTTTTCTTTTCAAATTGCTTGTTTTTCTATAAATTATACATTTTTTATATAAAATCCAATATGGAGGATGCAGGTGTTGTTTAATTGTCTAAAAATAATTAGGGGTTGGAAGCACTGTTGTTTTAATCTGGGAAAGGTATTTTTAATTAAAGTTTCACTTAAGATAAATGGGATTAGTTAAGATTAGATTTACTTGTGTTAAAAACATGTTGTTAAATCTATTTCTAATCTAGAAATAGATTTGAATTTATTTTGGGCGTTATCTAACAATTGCATCTTCAAAAACAACTGATAAGAGAAAAAGTATAAAATGACTAAATTTTGAATCACATAGATTAGTTATTAATTAATTAGTTACTATTGATTGAGAGATTGTTAACATTGCTGTAAAACTAAGAAAAATATGTAGCAGTAAATCCACCAACTTGCTCGACCCCTTTTGGGTCATCATCTGCCGCTACCATAATATACTGCTGCCCTGAAAAGAAGAAACGTCAAAAAAAGAACTTTAGAATATGATAGAAGTTTTCTGCCATCGGAGAACTTTCATTTTCAACCGCCGTGCACGGACAATATTTTAATCGGACTCTTAAAATTGAAAGGTAAATTTCAAGCCGCTACCTAATAGTCAATTTAGTCTCAATAATCTCTCAAGATCTTTTTTTATGTATTCTTTAACTTTGCCTTTTATATATATATATAAATAACATGTAATTTGCTCTTAAATAAATTATATAAATTTAATTCTATCTTATATGCTCTTTAATTTTGGTAGGGTCATTTATTTACATGTGTTTATTATTTGATTTATATATCTGTTTGCCTATTAATATGTCAATCTAAAACAATCTGACAAATTGAATTTTCTAACAATCCTTTCTTCTTTTAAACTAAACCTTCAAGCAAGTTATTAACGTCCCCTTAAATATATATACGTATTATTAATTAATTGATATACTCGCCAGCTTGTTTTATGTACCAACATTTTATTTATGTTCTAATATAAAAATATATATATTTGTTTAACTCTGGATTTTCTACGGTGTAAATTCAAAGTTAAAACTAATTAACGCTTTGAAATCTTATAAAATATTATTTATTTAATTCTAAAATAAGGTGACTCAATTGTTTTCTATATCACTGCTAACCTTATTTCATTTTCATACTCTTAACATTTCAAATCTTGTATTTATATATTTTAGTTATTATAAAAATCACGAAAGTGGGATTGATTTATTTTAAATAGCAGAAAAGGGATGGGGGGAAATCTTAATGTTTCTTTATTAAATAAAATCTTAACGTATTTGGGAAATTTTAATATTTTACTTACTTAGTAAAATCTCTCTCTATATATATAACTGCATAGTGTATTATTTGTCTAAGTTATGGTATTCAAACTGGGCTCGTTTATTTTAAAGCTGTAAAATTTATTCAATGTTGTTAGAGACATATATCATTACTGCGTTTCTGTCATTTAGCCTATCTTCGTATATATATATATATATTACGTGCTTCTTAATCTGGGGGTTACGACAGGTTCGAACCCATAGATTTCTTCTCGTCTTCGTATAAAAATGCCTCTAGCGGTGACCCCTAAGTCTGGCACACGCTATGCATATTATTTCTTCGTATAATTCTTCGTATAAAAAGGCCACTAGCGGTGACCCATAAGTCTGGCACACGCTATGCCCATCCATTTCTTCGTATAAAAAGGCCACTGGCGGTGATCCCCTAAGTTTGGCACACGCTATACCCATCCATTTCGTTTTTCATCCAGAAGCACGACCTTTTCCTCTTAGTTATTTTTAGGCTATTATGTCAGCACCGCAAACTTCTTCGTATTATTATTATTATTTCTTTTGCTTCATGACCCAGTTTTAATGCTCTAATATTAAAATTAAGCTTTGTTTAAAAGATATATATGTATATATGCCAATTACTTCTATTTATTAATTAAGTTTATTTCAATCATATACAAGCTCACCGTAGTGATTTATATATCTATATTTAAGAGTATCTATATGCCTTGGGAAAATAAAGCGTTCGTCTTACTATTGTTAAAATAATTTGTCATTAAATATTTTGTCATAGGTTTAAATATAATCAAATGTATTTTATGTATTTTCACGACCATAATGGCAGGAAAATAGTTTGTATTTATATCTGTAATGAATCCCAGAACGCTCCCCTAATATATGTTAGTCACCACATTTCTGAACTGTAACCCAAAGCGTTAATAGCAATATTATGTAATTCCTTTTATTAACTGATTGGCATCTTAATATTGGACCCACCAAAGATGTGTGTTTATTTGTAATATATTATTTAGCTAATAAAGAGCATATGAGAACTAATAGCGTGAATGACACTATGTAATCGCTTGTTCATTCACGCACACACTAATGTACTTAATTTATAAATGTATATAACTAAATTTTCATTATATTAAACTATCTTTTATTGTTTAACTTATTTGAGTAGTTCGAATTCCTTTTCCTCCACTTCTTCCACATATATTACAGCCATACTTATGTATATTTTAATATAATCATAATTAATAGATGTCTCATTGTCTTCTCAGCTTTGCTAGTCGGCCGAATTAAGATTAATTCTCATGAGCCATAACTATTATGTTATTCATTAGGTGTTCGATTTGGGACTTAGAGAGTGGGTTCGAATCCAGGCTGGTTCCTGACCTAAATCTTGGGCTTGACTGGGTTTGAAGTACATTTTGTGAGTTCCAGCTCATGTTAGATGGATAAACATATTTTTACCGGCACAATATATATATATATTGTAACTGGCCCCCATACAACCTCTTTATTACTTTGGTTGTAACAATTTTCTGATGAGCACATTGCAGGAAAGAACCATTGATTGGCTTTCCCCAATACAGATGTCACCCCCTAAGAACAATATTTCCTGCTTATCAGAGGATGTAGCACCATAGAGACTGGAGACACCTAGAAATTTTTATGTTTGATTTTCCAAATGGTATCACTAGAGTTCCATCTCACTACAACCTGACTTACCTAGGTCTAGTTATGCCATACATATTTCAGAAGGCATGAAACTCTCATGAACAAGTGTAATGAATGACAAGTGATGCAAAAGTAGAACTAAATAACTAAAATTAATTTTAAGTAACAACAATTTTATTTAACACCAACTCATCTGTATGTCCTTCCAATAATGTTGATACATATCCAAGAAGATTCATTTTCAGTTCAATTATGAGAAGAAGTTTAGAAGCACTTTATTTATCAATAATTCATTTGCCATTCCTTCTAATAAAGTTCATCCTTCATTTCAAATGAAGGCTCATTTTAATTTATCTTGGATGAAGAATTCAAAGGGTCTTTTATTATGTAGACATCTACCATTACTGCATGAATACTTTTAAATATTTGTTCCATATCTGTATATCCTTTTTAGGTAGGTAAATAGGTAAGATGAGCAATTTCAGATTTGTGAAGCTTCTGTAATTCAGTCAAATATGGATGTGTGTTTATACACATAAGTCTCATTATCTTACTCATCCAGAACTAATATTCATGTAAGCATTTGTAATTCATATAGTACCTCATTATTTTAAATTTATCATAGGTAGGTAAACAGGTAATGTAAGCAATTATGGTTTGTGGACTATTCATAATCCAGTCAAGTATAAATGTACATTTATGCACATAAGTTTCATTATTTTATTCATACACAATCAATATGCATGTAAGAATTTATAATTTTTATATAGTTATTCTAATGTATAGCATAAATATGTCTGCCCCAGATGTATATTTCTACATATAAGTTGATCATCAGTTTCATTTATAATTTAGTCAGTTATAGTTATATGTAATAGCTCAGCATTTCTAACTCTTCACAGTATACTTATTTGTATATCAACAATATAAATGGTTATAAGTATTCATTTTTATTTTATTTTAATACAGATATATCTGCATATAAGAAGTTAATCATTTATGATTAACCTTATTAAAAATGCCTTTTGATTATGGATATTTAAGACATTGATGTATTTATAGTTTATCACCAATAAAACATATTTTCACATAGCTATAATTATTCATAATTTATTTTAAGAAAGACATTTTTTGTGTTTTTTTTATAAACACACATAATTATTGAATATTTCATGAAATTGTTACCTTATTTTATCCAGTTTGTCCCTTCACTTCACATTACTACTGTATTTTAAAAAGAGGTCAGTTTATTTGAGTTGAATGACATTATTTACTTTCCATGATGTTCACTCAGGCAGTCTTGGAGATTCATGGCTATGAACAAAGAGATAAAACTATTATGATTAGCCTTCAATCTTTATGATTTCCTTATTAATACTTTCTTTTTTCATCATTAGCAATGTGGATGTAAATATTATATTTCAAGGTGACTAAAAACAATTGTCAACTAAAGAGTTAAGCAACATTTAGATAAAACTTTTTTACTTGTTTTAACTCTTTCACTTTTCTTACTTTTTGACTGCTTTTTAAAATTTATTTATAATCTCCTCTAAACTTAAAATGCAACTATTTATACCCTGATCTCTGGATTGATTCAGCAGCAGTCCCACTATATCTGATTTATTACACAGCTTTCATTTAATCCCGAGTGCTTTTCTCTTCTTAAGGATTGGACACTACTTTTTGCAAGACAGATAAGGAATCATGAAGATTAAGCCATGTTTTTCAATTTGATAACTTTGCCTCAAGTGATTAACAACATCATTTCAAAAATTAAAAATGTAATATTTTAATAAATGCCAGCTTTTATTTATATCATAATTTAAAATTATAAAATCAATAATGAAGGTTTATCTTTTTTTTCTGAATTATAAAAAAACAATAATTTTCTTTTAACTTTAAACTTTTTGCTTTATTTTTTTTTTTTCAAAAAAAAGGATCAATTTCTTTCATATACATTTGCCTTTTTTAGGGGGGGGTAAAATAAATCTTAATACATGTGAAACAGAATTTCTGTTTTAATATATATATATATATATATATATATATATATATATATTGAAACAGACATGTTGTTTTACATATATATTCTAAAGATTTGTTTCCCTCTCAGTTAATGATGAGATTCTGTAAATAAAATTTAAATAAAAAAGCAAGTGACAGTGAATTAAAATCACTTTTTCAATTGTGTTATAATAACAAATAGAAAAATAAGGTACAATAAAGAAAATATAAAAGAAGCAATTAATTAATAAATCTTTATTATTAATTGATAAGTTTTCAATTTAAAATATTCCAGATGTAATTTATTTTAGAGCTATATGTTTTCAGATTTAAATGTAAAAGCACTTAAAGATAGTGTACCCTTCTTGCCTGGGGTTTTTATTCAGGTGTTTTTTAAAAACCATGTTGATAGATGGAAAAAATGCAGGAAGCAGATTAAATAAAAGATGCAGCTTAATTAGATATGTCAGTTACAGTAACAGTTAGATAAGTTACAGTACAATCAGTTATTAAGTAGAAGATGTGTTGAAAGTTGTAGTCATTGCTATACAATTTCTTTACTTTTTGGAATTCTAAAATAACCATGCTGGAAACACACAGTTATCATCAAAAGAATCCTTTTTTTAGTTACTAGATAACTAAATAATTTAAAAGTGCATTATTAATTTGGAAAACTCCAGTATTAGTGAGTAGAAACCAGTTCTTTCTCTCTCCAACTGTGTAAAAAGCCCAGGAAAATCCAAAAACATGCCTAATTAACAGCAGAAGTAATGAAGTGTGCCATTCAGCCCAAGTCAACCCCTTCTTGATGTGAAGATTTAAATATCAAGGTAAGAAAATTTTAAATACATTTATAATATTTAAATATATTTTGAAAATATATTTGTTGAAATAATTAATGTATAAAATAAAATACAACTCTGGAATCATTCCAGTTGCCATATTTAAAGCCATGTGTGGCTACTGCATTCCAAGAGATAAATTTCTTTTCAAAATTAATCCCTCATTCTCCAGTATAAATTAAATATTCCATGAACTAGCCAACTGCCAATCTCATCTTAGCAAAGTACTTCTCAACATACAAAAAACAAGAAGAACATGTAAAAGTTTATCAATGTAAAAAGAATACATGCTTATTTGATTAATCAGTACAAAGTATGAACTTTCACCCACATCATTATGGACTAATAATAAAACTTTATACAAACTATATTTTTATTGTATATATCAGTAATCCAGTGTTATAAAGATGTATATAAATTTAGTTTCAGTAACTCTTATTTATATTCATATTCATCTCATATATAACTCATTTCATATTTCAATTTTATTAATTTTTGTTTATTGATTTTGACCTTTTATATAATGTCTTTGACAGTTGAAATAAGTTAATTAAAATGCCATTTTTTTTTAGAATTATTCTTTTTTAAAAAATAAAAATAAATATGTTACTAGAAAGAATCATAAAATAGATTTTCCTCCATTTCTCTCTCATCATTGTTATAATTAATCCAAGTGAAACTTTCTGAGTTAAAGTAAAATATTTATTGTAAACTCATTAAAAGATTAATTAAAAAACTCAGAGAATAATATTTTTAGTTATTTAATTAATAATGTCTCACATCTCAACTTTTTCATTTTTTGATATGGATGTGTGTATAATCATTTATATATAACTTACTGTATTAAAAAAGTAGGTTTGAGTGTTTATATTACATATGCCTGAAAAAAACAAAGATGGTTGGATTATGTGTCAGTATGTATATAAATGATCCCCTTTTAAATACCATAGGGAGAATTTTTTTTTATTTGGCCTTTTATTTATTTGTATTTAGTTTTGGGTTTGTAATTTTTTGCTCATGCTCATTTTTATATTTATGTATAACTTGGGTTTATTTACCATTTAGAATTAATGAACATTATTACTTTTGCATTGGGTCAAATGTAGTAAAACTGCTCATGCTTTTTTATATATGTTTTGAGAGTTATTAAATATGGGTTACTTTGGACCTATTTATTAATATTCAGTACCTGTTTTTCTTACATGGCTTGGGTCCTGTACCATAAATAAAATATGTTATAAACAGTTTCACATATATGGGATTGTATAAAAATAATGTATGACTATGGTTAATTAATAATTAATGATTTTACACAATATATACATACCACTACAATTTTTTAGCATTGATAGGGTTCTATAATATTTATAGTAAATTATTTAATGAAAAAAATTAATTGGAAGGGAAAATCAAAACAATAGTCTAACAAAGGCACTAACTATTTATTTAAAATGATTTACACTATCTGTTAATATGATTGAGCTAATTATAATTAAAATTCATCTATGTGAGCTATTTATTATTTTTTGTTTTACTATTCTGATTTTATCAATAATAAGTGTTTATTGCTAGATTTGTTAGGCGTTTGCTTGTTTGACTGCCCTATCAATTGTTTATTTTTCCATGAATCAAGACTCTACTCTCAGTAACCTATTGGCTTTTATCATATAATTAGACATTTATTTAAATAGTTTTTCCTGACATTATATATATATATATTATAATGATCCGGAGAAAGGGAGATTAACATAATCTGCACTACAGGGCACCATCTAGGCATTTGAACCTAGAAAAATTTATAGAGTAGGCAGATACGTAAGTTAAAAAAATTAATATATTTTGATTACGGCCATTAGCCAATTGTCACTAGCTCATTGGAATAGCAGAGATTTATATTTATAATAAATTCTTATCTAAGAATATATAAAAAAGAATAAAATAAGCCACTGCAAGTAATTAACGTACAAACATTTATTTACACACATATATATAAAATTTAACATTATTATTTTAGTATGTTTATTTTAGATTTTAATTTGATTTTAGAATTTAAATTTACATTTTAATTTTTATAATATTATAAGTTTACATTTTAATTAAGTTTGCACAGATGGATTTATGAAAGTTTGTTTTATAATGTTGAGTATAGATCGGTTACATAGATTACATGGTTAAAAACATTTCAAAATAAACATAACCAATCAAAATACAAAGTCATTGATAATGTCAATTGCAGAGAGAAATTTATAAGAACCCAATAGCATTCATCATAAGATGTCGCAAGACACCAACAATGTAAAAGACATCTGACATAAATACATCTTAGATACTAACTGTAAGGTATCAGTATTTATCGAATGTCTATATATTTTGATCAAATATGAAAAACAAAAACATAATTAACCGGCAATGAACCCATGTAAGCGTCTATACCTAACCTAAATTTAATGCATTTTTATTTAGTGTCTCAAGTATGAATAGACTAAATAGATTTGCATTTGAAAAGAAAATATTCTATCCTTGTTTAACCTTAGGTCAAAATTTTGCAGTCAAACCAATTTCAATCCATCTGATATATTGAGGTATTCAATGTAATACGACTATGACAGCACAAATAGGTTAAGAGAAGAAATTGCCTTTCATCAGATAAGAATACTACATCTATTTAACGATAAGAGCAATAAAAAAAAATCCATAGGTAGGAACTGCGGTCTCCATCTTATAACACCTCCCATAGGCAAAACGAGCGTGTGTGGTGTATACAGCGATTCTGCCCATAGCGAATCTCGTACTACATCTACTAATTACACAAATATATCCAATCCATTGACCTAATTCAACTACGAAACAAATAACCAAGATTACCCTCCCCTAATATAACTTTATCAATCTATATAGCCATTCATGCCCAACTTAAGTTTAACATTTATATAACTAGTTTAACAAAAAACAGAAATCATAATAAAACTTAAAGAACAAATAAATAAATAAATGGATATGATTTTACAAAAGAAATACATTAAATAAAATTATAACTAATTAATAAATAATGTTGGTCAGATAGGATTCTATTTCTTATAAATTAAATACTGAGAAAGTTTATATTTTAAAGTTCTACATTTCAAAATGTTTTTAAAGTACTTAGGATTTTTAACATGTTCCTCTTTATCCATTGCATGCCGTTTGGAATCCATGTTAAATCCCCCGATGATCCTGTTGTCCTCAGTATAAGAAAAGTGATGTTTCACATCTTTTTTTTATAACAACTGAAGGAATTGAAAGTGCGTCTTTCAATCCCTTCACCTGCCACTCTCTGACTTAATACATCTTCAGCTTCTAATTAATCAAACCAAATCACTTTTTATTTCCAAATTTTTTCTTTTATACGTAACTTAAAAATCCAATGGACATTACATCATCGATGTGATGGTCTTTTCACTGAGGTTCGATTCCATTTTTTTTCTCACCTATCTGACCACTGCTTATACATTTAAATGCCCAAGGCTAGTTTACATTTAACTAATAAAAACAATCATTTCCATTTTCTGATTATTTAATGTGTTTTCCAAAATTAAAGATATATTTTTATCTCTAAATGTTTTTGAGTTTTTGTTTTTTAAAATACCTTTTCTATTTTTAATAAAGTTTTATTTTAATAATTTTTTTTCATCTGTGCAATTTTATTTATATATATATATATATATATACGAGTTTAAGATAGATTTTTTTTTATTTTCAATTTTTAATTCTTAAAAAAGTTTTTATTTGCGGACATTTATTCTTTTCATGTTTACTAATAAAAAGCAATGTAACATATGTATGTGCCCGTTACATATCAGTAAACTTGCTTAAAAAAATAAACAAAAAAACTTTACTTAGGGTTAGTAATTACAGTACATAATTAACAAAAATTTTCAATAACATCCGGTTAGTAATTTTACAAAAAGACTATATACAAAAAAAAAAAAATATTGACTATCATTTTCCTAAGAACCATTTACATCTATGCCTCCTCACCCCAAGCGTTCTATTTTTTTTATAAATTTTATTTTTACACATGGCATGACAAACAAATTTTATAAATTATTTATTTAAGAAGGTTGCACTGAGGTGAATAGATTTTAATAGATAATGGGTTTATATGTGTATATTTGCAGCACAATTATAAATACCACCAACTTATTTATGACTGACTGAAATGCTTAAATAGGGTTACACTGAAGTAATTCCCAAAGGTACTCATCATAAGGTACATTTTGATCATAAACTTACGTGGTTGTGGGCCTAAACACGTTAAAGCATAATATATATTAACAAAAAAAAACATATTAATTGCAACCTTTTGACTTTCTTTTTAACAAAACACAATTTAAAATTATTAATATTTTCTCGTGTTTAATATATGTGCAATTTGTTTCTGGCAGCGCTTTTATAAGATTTAACGTATACAGCTTTATGTAAATAGATAAGAATATTTTATTTTGAAAAAAAATGCTCAGAATACTGGTGGTTTATTAAAGATTGGAGAAAGGGAGCTTAATGTAATTTGCATGACAGGGCACCATCTAGACATTTGAACCTAGAAAAATTTATAGAGTAGGCAGATACGTAAGTTTAAAAAAATTTAATATATTTTGATTCTGGACATTAGCCCATTGTCACTAGCTCATTGGAATAGCAGAGATTTATATTTATAATAAATTCTTGTCTAAGAATATATAAAAAAGAATAAAATAAGCCACTGCTAGTAATTAACATACAAACATTTATTTACGCACATATATATAAAATTTAACATTATTATTTTAGTATGTTTATTTTAGATTTTAATTTGATTTTAGAATTTAAATTTACATTTTAATTTTTATAATATTATAAGTTTACATTTTAATTAAGTTCGCACAGATGGATTTATGAAAGTTTGTTTTATAATGTTGAGTATAGATCGGTTACATAGATTACATGGATAAAACATTTCAAAATAAACATAACTGCTCAAAATACAAAGTCATTGATAATATCAATTGCAGAGGGTAATTTATAAGAACCCAATAGCATTCATCATAAGATGCCGCAAGACACCAATAACTTAAAAGACATCTGACATAAATACATCTTAGATACTCACCTAAGTTATCAGTATTTACCGAATGTCTATATATTTTGATCAAATATGAAAACCAAAAACATAATTAATCGGTAACGAACCCATGCAAGCATCTATACCAACCTAAATTTAATGCATTTTTATTTAGTGTGTCGAGTATGAATAGACTAAATAGATTTGCAGTTGAAAAGAAAATATTCTATCCTTGTTTAACCTTAGGCCAAAAGTTCGCAGTCAAAACAATTTCAATCCATCTGATATATTGAGGTATTCAATGTAATATGACTACATCAGCATAAATAGGTTAAGAGAAGAAATTGCCTTTCATCAGATAGAAATACTACATCTATCTAACGATAAGAGCAATAAAAAAATGCCATCAAATGGAACTGCGGTCTTCATCTTATAATACCTCTCATAGGCAAAACGAGTGTGTGTGGCATATACAGTGATTCTGCCCATAGCGAATCTCATACTACATCTACTAATTACACCAATATATCCAATTGATTGTCCTAATTCAACTATGAAACAAATAAACTAAGATTGCCCTCTCCCCTAATATAACTTTATCAATCTATATACCCATTCACGCCCGACTTAAGTTTAACATTTATATAACTAGTTTAATGAAAAACAGATATCATAATAAAACTTAAAGAACAAATAAATAAATAAATGGAAATGATTTTACAAAAGAAATACATTAAATAAAATTACAACTAATTAATAAATAACATTGGTCAGATAGGATTCTATTTCTTATAAATTAAATACTGAGAAAGTTTATATTTTAAAGTTCTACATTTCAAAATGTTTTTAAAGTTCTTGCAATTTTTAAAACGTTCATCTTTATCCATTGCATGCCATTTGGAATCCATGTTAAATCCCCCGATGATCCTGTTGCATTCAGTATAAGAAAAGCGATGTTTCATTTCTTTTTTTTATAATAGCTGAAGGAATTGAAAGTGCGTCTTTCAATTCCTTCACCTCAATTCCTTCACCTCCCACTCTCTGACTTAACACATCTTCATCTTCTAATTAATTAAACCAAATCACTTTTTATTTCCAAATTTTTTCTTTTATACATAACTTAAGGATCCAATGGACATTACATCATCGATGTGATGGTCTTTTTGCTGAGGTCTGATTCCATTTTTTTTCTCTCCTATCTGACCACTGCTTATACATTTAAATGCCCAAGGCTAGTTTACATTTAACTAATAAAAACAATCATTTCCATTTTCTGATTACTTAATGTGTTTTCCAAAATTAAAGATATATTTTTATCTCTAAATCTTTTAGAGTTTTTGTTTTTTAAAATACCTTTTCTATTTTTAATAAAGTTTTATTTTAATATTTTTTTTTCATCTGTGCAATTTTATATATATACGAGTTTAAGATAGATTTTTTTATTTTCAATTTTTAATTCTTAAAAAAGAAGTTTTTATTTGCGAACTTTTATTCTTTTCATGTTTACTAATAAAAAACAATGTAACATACGTATGTGCCTGTTACAATATATATATATATATATATATATATATATATATAATTTAAATGGTGCAACCAACAAGGTCACAATGGTGATTTAGTTTGGTGGTCCATCCATTTATGTTCAACTGCAATCTCAATATTCCTGAGATTGGTAGTGTATGCTAATAGGATGGTTGAAAATTTTTGAATTAGAAAAAATACAATATTAGTCAACAATGGTATAATAATATGTGTGAAACCTGGATAAATTCATGCAGTAGAAGTTCTTTATTTAAATGAGTCAGTATAATATTTGAAGTTCATTATTAGTAGAATAATTGTTTCAAAATAGGAAAAAGTGTTAAAAGTAGAGCATTTTACGTTTTTAATATAAAAAAAGTTTTTTGAGCTTTTATTTTTCTGAATATGGAATCTGAAAGACAAAATGATAGATCAACAAACAAGCAGGTAGCATGGAAAGATGTCAGCCCCTACCCTTTTATAAATTCTAAAAGTTTTGAAAGAGCAGACAAGCTCACAGAAATGCAAATGCTGATGAATGTAATAATAAAAAAGTTAAACAAAAATCAGCAAGAAATGAAACTGCAGTTAATACAAATGATAGATCAAAATCATCATGGAATGGGAACATTACAAAAAAATAGAACAATCTATAGAAGAATTATAACAAGAAATGAGGTCAGTGAAAGAGTGCATTAGTAATGTTATAAAAGATTTCAATTGTGATAGTATAGAAATAACAAAAATTGACTTTGATATCAGTGAAGTCACAAAAAGTAAAAAAAAACCATTAGAGATATGGGAAATATAGAAAATGCATGCATAGATAACCAGAAAGAAAGAAAGCAGAAAAAAATAATGTTTAGGTGTTAGAGCACAAAAATAATAAAGGAACAGAGGATAGGTGCTATTAATACCAAGATTTTGAAGAATTTAAGGCTGACATAGAAAGAAATGGTGAAGTGTTATATCTAAATAATTCTTCCAGTAATGCCATTTGGTTAATTAATGGTTTTACAAAGATATATGCCCACATCTACCATATGATAGTATATAGAGAGTCCTATGGAAGTCACACTAAATTAGTTAATAAATAAAATTAATAGAAAAAAGAGAATCTAAACAATCAACTCACATAAACAATAACTATTTATTTTAAAGAATTTAGGCTTGCTATTAATATGATTGAACTAACTACAAACTCTTTCATTAATATGAGCTTTTTTGTTTTATTATTGTTATTTCATTAATATTCAATGATATTTCCTAGATTTGTCTCACATTTGTTTACTTTTGTCTGCCCTACCAAATATTTATTTTACCTAAAATCTCTTCTCTCCCTGACTCTGCAGCAATAATTAATTTATATATAAAAGGTTAACTATGTAGGCACTTACTGAATATTCAGTTCAAACAAAAATAAATATTCTATGCTGGAAAATGGAAAAGTCTACTGATATTATCTGATGATAAATATTTGATTCAGGTTAACTGGTATATATATATATATATATATATATATATATATATATATATATATATATATATATATATATATATATATATATATATATATATATATATATATATATATATATATATATATATATATATATGATCACTAGATGGAGCATTACCAATAGTGCCTAACAAGCTCTGTTTACATAAATGCCGAAAGAAATGGAATTCAAAATCTCTATCATTGTCACCCACCTTCAGACCAGCTGGTTTCAAGCTTATTGGCTCACATCATTTATGTAAACAAAGCTTGTTAGGAGATATTCATAAACCTCCATCTAGTGATCATAAAACGAAAGCTTAAAGACAAGTTATGAAATTTATAACTTGTTTTGATTATCATAAATGTACCTGTGAAGGTTTTTGCAATGCTATATATTGCAGAGGCTTTTACTATATGGTGAAACCAAATTGATTTCAGACCCATATAGCTATCTAGTTTGTTATGCTGGGTTTGAAGACATTATTTGTCTGATAAATTCATGCTTTCAAACTGATGGAAGCATGTTTGATAAGTGCTGACTTTAGATTTGGTATTTAGATCTAGTTTCAAATCTCCCAACTTTTCACTGACATGAGCCAATAAGCTTGAAACTAGCTGGTCTGGAGGTGGGTGACATTGATAGAGATTTTGAATTCTAACTCTTTTGGCATTTATGTATGCAAATCTTGTTAGGATCTATTGGTAAAGCTCTATATAGTGATCATAAAATGCAAGCTTAAAGACAATTATGAAATTTATAACTTGTTTTGATTATCATAAATGTACCTTTGAAGGTTTTTGCAATGCTATATATTGCAGAAGTATTTACTATAAGGTGAAACTAAACTAATTTCAGACCCATATAGCTATCTAGTTTGTTAAGCTGGGTTTGAAGACATTATGCATCTGATAAATTCATGCTTTCAAACTGGTAGAAACATGTTTGATAAGTGCTGATTTTAGCATTGGTATTTAGAACTAGTTTCTAGTCTCCCAATCCTTCACTGATGTTAGCCAATAAGCTTAAAAGCAGCTGGTCTGGAGATGGGTGACAACAATAGAGATTTTGAATTCTATCTCTTTTGGCATTTGTGTAAACAAAGCTTGTTAGGAGCTATTGGTAAAGCTCCATCTAGTGATCATAAAATGCAAGCTTAAAGGCAAGTTTCAAAATTTATAACTTGTTTTGATTATCATATATATATATATATATATATAAACAAGACCAATATCAATAACAATTACCAATCATGAAATATCATCTTTATCTGTTGCCCATTATGTTTATATATATATATATATTGCAACATGAATGCAAAGAGGAAATTATTAATTCAAGTAGTTTAAATAAACTTCATTAAAGAGGTAAATATAATTTGTTCTGAAGGCAGACTAACAAATAGTCAGTTATAAGTTTGATATTTCAATTTTAACTTTCAAACTGCTTAGAAAAAAAAAACTAATATATGAAATATTTTTTTTAAATTTTGAAATAACAATTACTATTACAACATATTGTCTAAGACTTAATAAATATAATTTTGTCTAAGAAAATACTGTAAAAACGCTTATATCACATCCATATTTACAACATACATGTTTTATCAAATGACATTTTCCAAATTATCAGTTATACTGTTATTTATGCAGGTACGTAATAAGACAAATAATGATTACATCAAAATTATGTCAACAAACCATAAATGTACATTTTAATTTCACAAGTGAAGTATGCTAACATCATACATATAACAAAGGAATAATTATTATTTGGAAATAAATCACTTTACATTTTCTATTAATTTAAAATTATTTAAAATAAGATACATTTTGTACATATAATTTAATATTGTAATGATTATTGTAGGTGGTGAAGCGCTTTAAATAGAAAATTCCGTTTATAAATTTGTAAAATCTGCGATCATCATATTTGTAATGCTGCAACACCCAATCAACACCAGTTGTTTAAAATAATAAAATAGTACACTGTCATATTTACAAACTAATCAGATGATGATCATATGATCACTTTTAATAAATACTCAAGCTCTTAAATATGTTCATATCTAGACAATGAAAGTATATTGGTTTAAGAAAAAAATATATAACAATCTTCTAATTCTCATCTGAAATCAAGATTCTCCTACAGAAATACATATATACTTCAACATTTTAAATAGATTATTATACGTGATAAAATATTTTCAGAGTGCGTATTTTTTAAAATATATTTAAAATCTGCAGCTCTAATATTTTTTAAGGAATTGAACCAAGTCTGCAAGCTGAGACAACAGTGCACTTTCAGATCTATAATTTTATAAAAATAATCATCATTTTATTAGGTTTGTGACTCTATCATCTGTTATTCAATTGCTCATAGGCAATATATACAAATACCTCAATTATTTTTGTAGTATCCATTCGACAGAAAATCTTCCTGCTCTATATGCAGAATGGCCATATTATTTAACCTTACTTCTCCCATAGAAATCCTTAAATAATTGTTACACACTTTAAAACAGAAAACAATCTTTTTTTGATGGATTAGATAAGGGAATTGTTAAAAAGTTTTCAATAATATTTCAACATTCAGAAATGTTCAGATGCTCAATCGATGTCTGGTGTGGTTTTTATGGTGTCCTCATTTTCTTTTAGAAATATTAAAAAATAGTCAAATGTATCTTCAAAATTACAAACATGAATGTCATTTTTGTAAAAATTCTTAAACTTTTTTATCGCACATTTGTTTTCTATTGATAAATTCCAATCAAAATATATTTGAAAAGGCTTTACACCAACTTTACACATCTGAGTTCTTTAACATAGTTCTGCCTTGGTGTTATCACAAATAACATAAAATGAATTGCCTATGAAATTTTCTCTTATTCTAAATTCATGTTTGACTTTTTTGTTTTCACCAAAAACATTTTTCTTTTTTGTTGTCTATGAGTTTGTCCATCTTCCAGATTAAATAATAGTCCTGATAAATCAGTTGCCTCTTTTTCAACTTTTTCAATTTCTTCTCTGAAATTATTGATAATTTTTTCTAATGACTTCAGTAGGATAAATTCTTTCAATAGTTCACACTCCACTGATTGCAATGATTTAATAGTAGCATTTATTCTTAATAAAATGGTATTTCAAATCACTGTCATTATGGCAGTTTCATATTTGTCCATTTTCTTCAAAAGTGAAGTTACTTTCATTATGGTAACTTTTTCTTCTTGTTCTGAATTACAAGTTTCAGTTAAAGCTTATTTTACATAGGTGAAAACAAGTTTTATTGCTAATACAGGATCTGCTCTTGCTTACCATCTTGTATTAGAAACTCTTTTGACTGTGAAGGAATAATTATACATTTCTAGATTTCTGGTTAAAATATTCCAATGATGGTTGATGCAGAAAAAGTGTGAATAAATTCTACACAAACATAAAATATTTAATGGCAGTGCTACAACTTTCTGCAGCAAAATTATCAATTAATTTTAAAGAATGGTTAGCACACAAAATAAAAACTGCACTTGGAATATGTTCTTTAATATGTGCTTGGAAACCTGAGCACTTTTCTACATATTAGAAGCACTATCAAATTATTTTCCTCAGCAGTTTTTAATATTTACTTCTAGTTTTACTAACCTTTGCAAAACTTCTTGTTCCAAATATGAAGATGTGTATTTATTTATGGGAATGAATTCCACAAATCTTTCCATTATATTACCACAGGATAAAACATATCTTACCACAAAAGTTACTTGATTGATATGTGAAATATCAGGTGTGGAATCAGCAGTTATACTACAATAAGTTGTAATGGTCATATATGTGCATTTGCACATCAAAATCTAAATTTTAATAAATCATCCCAAGGCTGATAAAATGAGGTTGTAGAGACCCCGAATCCAATCTTGCCTCAGTTACTTTACCAAAGTTCAAGGATTTACTACTATGTGGATGTTATATATGAGGCTACACTCGGATTTCTTTAATTGGTGTGCCAGCAGTAGCACAACAGTGGAAAATGAGACTATGATTTAAAACTAGCATATTCATAAAGTATAGCTATAGGCATGACTCAACCGACATATATTATTTAATTTGGATTGTGATTTGTGTTTGATGTCTGTTTGCTATGAAGATTTTTTTTTTTGTAAAATAGTTTAAAAACTTTTACCCTTGCAAACAATGTCTGCTAAAGCTATTTTTAATGATAATCATTCACATGCTTAAATTAGTATGCAGTCTATATCTTCACAATGCTGTTGAGTTGATATAACTTGATATTTCACAATTGTTGTTGTTTTGATGGTCATGCTTTCATGTAACAGCTGGTGGTTTATTGATTCAAACTACTTATAGACAACTAGATAGGTCATTGGCAATACTGGAATCTGAATCCTGTTAATTAACTGTTGAACATTGTTGCTGGAACATTTGTTCAGTGTTGTTTGCTAATAAAAGATGTTAGAGTTAATTAACAGTCTAAATATATTCAATGTTAGAATATGAGAACATTACTTTATTTGTTATTTCATGTCTTATAAATGTATAATCAACAAATACTCTAGTCTATAATAGTAAAAGATATACAAACCAGATTGGCAAATGTATTTGTAAATTTAGGAATTAGAATGAATAGTCCCAATGAGAACCAATTATATTTATTTTGATTACAATATGTAAATAAATGCTTTATTTGTTTATTCAAAATTTTGTCTTGAGTTGTTCTTATATGCCTTCATATTCTAGATTCCACATTCCACATATCTATTATAATATAAATGCAGTACATGATAAATTTGATAATGAACATACTTAAATCTGATAATATTGTTGTCTTGATCCAAACATTGTGTGAAATACTATAACATTTTGTAAAGTTATGAAGAAGTTAGTATACTCTGTTCTTCATAATCAAAAAGCTAGACCAGTGAAACATTATTCGACTCATTCCATTATTTTTTATTGTAATAGTTATAAGTTGTTTTATAATAGAATCTCTTGAATCAAATTGTATTAAAGATTCCCTTAATATTAATTTAGTTATTTAGATTAAGCTGTGCTAGAATGTAGATTTATTTAATATCATGTTTTTCTTTTAAAGTTATATTGTAGCTAATATAAGAGTGTATATAGGCAATGGAAAAGATTAAATTGAATTTATAATTTATTAGCTTGGATAAGTAAAACTTTATTGATTTCAATCATTTGGTTGATTAACAAATGACACACATATCTTATTTTATTGAACAGTAATAGTTCTTCCTTCATTTATTTCTATTCTATATATTCTTGATTTTCCATAACCATACACTGAGCTAAGCTATAAGTTAAGCAAAAGTAGAAGAGTCTTAATACTAATTCAAAAGAAAATAAATTTTTTAATTTATTTTATTCAATAATAAAATTGGTGCCCTGAGCATTTGTTTATATAATGTGTTGGATCAGTGTTAAGTAGGGAGGTTATAATATATATATAGTAAGGATGGAAAGATCCACCCTTTCCATTAAATTGCCATTTAGGTTTAAATAAATCACTTTGATTTGTTTTTATGTAAGAATTTGTATATAGGTTGTTGTTGTTAATTGCTGTTATTGTTTGGTTATTTATTATTTATTTATTGTGGTTTGTTGTGTGATGGTGAGAATTTGCAATAGGAATGGATATATATATATATATATATATATATATATATATATATATATATATATATATATATATATATATATATTATTCTTTAAAATGAAATATATTCAATTTATAGACAACTAAATACTTAAAATATATAAATAATAAATTTATTAATATCTAATCGATTTTCGTTCAAAATATGAACCTTATCAAGATATTACAACAATTGAAAAAAATTTTTCACGTGATTTACATATCATATACAGGTCAAACTTAACAATAAAGATGTTTTTAAATTTTCCAATTTTTATTTAATGACCATTTTCCACCTAACTTAACCGACCCTTGTACTAAATTTATACATTTCTCTTTATTTTCATGTATATACAATGTTTCATATACTTTTCTTTCTTTATAATTTTTACAATATTTGATGACTTCAATACTTTCTTCACAATTCATAATGTGTCCTGTTTCTAAAAAATGGCAAAATGGACCTGATTTAATATCTTTTCTTTTTATAGCTCTGTCATGCTCTTTACCCCTTTCTGTTTTACTTTTTGCTGACTGACCTATGTATATCATCTTGCATATTTTACAAATAATTTTATATATTATTCCTATCCTATCATTCTTATCATTCCTTATTTTAGAATTACTTACTAGTTTTTTTAAAGATTTACTATTTTTCCATCCAATACCTATATTAAGATTTATTTTTTCTTTTCTATCATTTAGAATTTCATATACATCCTTAGAATATGGAATAGAAATCCATTTCTTATTTTTTCTTTCAATTTTATTGCTAACTTTTTTATATCTATTTTTATTTATTAAAATATTTTTTACAACTTTACTATTATATCCATATTCAATGTATTCATCTTGGATTTTCAATTTTTGCTCCATTGCATCTTTATCATTTAATGTAAGCCTATCATTTTTTTCTTTTAACCCTATTAGTACCCCCATTTTTTGACACCAAGGTTGATAAGATTCTGGATGTATCATTCCTCTAACATTTTTATTTTTTATGTAGTGCTTTATATTAATCATTCCATTTTCATCCTTTTTTATTAATAAATCTAAATATTTTATTCCTTCTTCATTATTTTCTATAGTAAATTTAATATTAAACATATTTTTATTAAGCTCATTAAAAGCTTTCATTATGCTTCTTCCATTTCCTACAACTAAAATATCATCCACATACCTAAAATACTTTATAATTTCTCCATTTTCGATATACCTATCAATTATTTTCTGCTCAATCCAATCAACCATAGTTGATGCCATTATTCCACTTATTGAACAGCCCATTATCCATCCTTTATCAATACTCCAAAATTCATTATTATATTTAACATATAATGTCTCATTAATCATGATTAAAACTTCTTCTATTATTTGTATCCATTCTTTTGAAATTATCTTCTCATCTTTGACTTTTCTAATTACAATGTTAATACTTTCTATCCTAGAAACACTTTGATACATTTTTTCTATATCAAATGATGCTACATTACCATTTCTATTTAATTTAACTGTATTCAAACTTTTTAGTACTTCCTCAGAATTTTTGACACAATACTTTCCATAACCCATACCATCCGCAAGTTTTCTATATATAAGATTACACATTTCTTTTAATATATAATCATTAAAATCCAATATTAATCGTACAGGCATATTTTCTTTATGAGTTTTTATATTTCCAAATACCATAGGATGTTCAAACGCAGTTGGATATAATAACTTATATTCATTATTATCAATCAACTTAGTTTCTCTCATTCTTTGTAATATTTTTATATATTTATATTTAATTAAAATACTTGGATTCTTTTCTATTTTTACAAAATCCTGTTTGATCAAGTCATTTTTAATTTTATCTTCATAGTCTTCTTTATTTAATATTACAAACCTAGATCCTTTATCTTCAATAGTAATAATTAAATTTTCTTTTTTAACTTTTTCAATAATTTCCTTAATTGTTTGTTTATCTTTCCATTCACTTTTACATACATGTCGAAATTTTTTATTAATTACATTATTAATTTTTGACTGCAAATTAATTTTTTCCATATCTTTAATATTTGCAGCTTCAATACTAACTACTGTCTTTTTATCCGTATCCATATCCTTAAATGGTATATACTTTGGTCCTTTTTCTAACATCCTCATTTGGTTATTTGAAAATTTACTTCTTGAAATATTTATTAATTTATTATAATTACTATCATTTCTATTATAATCAATTACAGTTTCTTCATTTTTTCTTATCCCATATATTCTTTTATTTTTATAAAATAACCAATTCCACTTGTTTTGATATTTCAACTTAAGTTTATTCTTAATGAAACCATTATGCTCTTCTAACCATTTTTTTATAAAATAAAACATGTCCGATGATAAAACTCTTTTTATAGTTTCCTTATTTCTTTTATAAATTTTTATTAAGCTATTAATTTTCAAGTAGTTTTCTTTAACAAACCATTCCAATATTGTTCTTCGTAATTTATAAATTAATTTATCATTAGAAGTAATTTTCTTACTACAAATTTTTACACTGCACGATCTAGGAAAACGATTCTCTTGTTTACATTTATTTAAAAATGTTAACTGGCATTTTAATTCTTCAATTCTTCTACTATTATTCCATAAAGCTTTAAATAAATTAAAAGATAATTTATCTACTGAATTATATAAAAAATTCCACTTATCTTTATTAGTGTCAAATCTGTTATCCATTTCAATGTTAAATATTATCAACAAATATTCCAATCACGTTCCAATTTTATACAATAAAAACTTTTAAAACCTTCTATATAAATATTTCACAATGATGGCATTACAAAACCATTATGTTGTCTTTCTGATATACTATTCTTTAAAATTAAATATATTCAATTTATAGACAACTAAATACTTAAAATATATAAATAATAAATTTATTAATATCTAATCGATTTTCGTTCAAAATATGAACCTTATCAAGATATTACAACAATTGAAAAAAATTTTCACGTGATTTACATATCATATACAGGTCAAACTTAACAATAAAGATGTTTTTAAATTTTCCAATTTTTATTTAATGACCATTTTCCACCTAACTTAACCGACCCTTGTACTAAATTTATACATTTCTCTTTATTTTCATGTATATACAATGTTTCATATACTTTTCTTTCTTTATAATTTTTACAATATTTGATGACTTCAATACTTTCTTCACAATTCATAATGTGTCCTGTTTCTAAAAAATGGCAAAATGGACCTGATTTAATATCTTTTCTTTTTATAGCTCTGTCATGCTCTTTACCCCTTTCTGTTTTACTTTTTGCTGACTGACCTATGTATATCATCTTGCATATTTTACAAATAATTTTATATATTATTCCTATCCTATCATTCTTATCATTCCTTATTTTAGAATTACTTACTAGTTTTTTTAAAGATTTACTATTTTTCCATCCAATACCTATATTAAGATTTATTTTTTCTTTTCTATCATTTAGAATTTCATATACATCCTTAGAATATGGAATAGAAATCCATTTCTTATTTTTTCTTTCAATTTTATTGCTAACTTTTTTATATCTATTTTTATTTATTAAAATATTTTTTACAACTTTACTATTATATCCATATTCAATGTATTCATCTTGGATTTTCAATTTTTGCTCCATTGCATCTTCATCATTTAATGTAAGCCTATCATTTTTTTCTTTTAACCCTATTAGTACCCCCATTTTTTGACACCAAGGTTGATAAGATTCTGGATGTATCATTCCTCTAACATTTTTATTTTTTATGTAGTGCTTTATATTAATCATTCCATTTTCATCCTTTTTTATTAATAAATCTAAATATTTTATTCCTTCTTCATTATTTTCTATAGTAAATTTAATATTAAACATATTTTTATTAAGCTCATTAAAAGCTTTCATTATGCTTCTTCCATTTCCTACAACTAAAATATCATCCGCATACCTAAAATACTTTATAATTTCTTCATTTTCGATATACCTATCAATTATTTTCTGCTCAATCCAATCAACCATAGTTGATGCCATTATTCCACTTATTGAACAGCCCATTATCCATCCTTTATCAATACTCCAAAATTCATTATTATATTTAACATATAATGTCTCATTAATCATGATTAAAACTTCTTCTATTATTTGTATCCATTCTTTTGAAATTATCTTCTCATCTTTGACTTTTCTAATTACAATGTTAATACTTTCTATCCTAGAAACACTTTGATACATTTTTTCTATATCAAATGATGCTACATTACCATTTCTATTTAATTTAACTGTATTCAAACTTTTTAGTACTTCCTCAGAATTTTTGACACAATACTTTCCATAACCCATACCATCCGCAAGTTTTCTATATATAAGATTACACATTTCTTTTAATATATAATCATTAAAATCCAATATTAATCGTACAGGCATATTTTCTTTATGAGTTTTTATATTTCCAAATACCATAGGATGTTCAAACGCAGTTGGATATAATAACTTATATTCATTATTATCAATCAACTTAGTTTCTCTCATTCTTTGTAATATTAAATAAATAAATAAAAATTGGAAAATTTAAAAACATCTTTATTGTTAAGTTTGACCTATATATGATATGTAAATCACGTGAAAAAATTTTTTTCAATTGTTGTAATATCTTGATAAGGTTCATATTTTGAACGAAAATCGATTAGATATTAATAAATTTATTATTTATATATTTTAAGTATTTAGTTGTCTATAAATTGAATATATTTAATTTTAAAGAATAGTATATCAGAAAGACAACATAATGGTTTTGTAATGCCATCATTGTGAAATATATATATATATATATAAATATATATATATATGTATATATATATATATATATATATATATATATATATATATATATACACACATACAGATTTGTGTGTGAATGTTATATATAGTTAATAAATAATAGTTATTAATAGGCAATGAGAGTTAAAAAATGGGCAGTTAAAGTTAAAGAGTTGGCAGTAAAGGCAGTTAGCAGCAGTTGTTTTCATGTTTCTTTTAAGTTCATGATGAGCTGTTATATTTTTTACCCCTTGAAAATTTAAAGAGGAAATTGTAAGATTTTCTTTTGCTTTAAAAACATCATAAAAGAAGATGTGCAGATATATAAATAATCTCACAACAAAATTAATCTAAAGTGATATATTAAAATTGAATCTCATAAAAGAAGTTGGTGAAAATAAATATTAAAATATGGTATTTATATATATTTTTCCTGTTTGTGAAACAATGAAGATGCAGTGATAATTTTTGCCATTTTGTTTCTTGCAGCCTCACATCATGAGTTAATCCACTGTTTTATTTGTAGACTCATATACAGGTTTGTAATAACCAATGAATGGCCGAGTTTAAAATCAACCACACATGCAATCTGAGAGGATTCTTTTTTTGTATTCTGGCCTATTAATGGATCATCATCTTTGAAAAGAGAAAGAAGAGGAAAGAAGAGAAGAAATAAGAAGATGTATAAAGCCATACAAGCAACCTCAATTAATCTATAAATCAATTTTTTAAAAAAATATTTTCTTCATATTTATCAAGTGTCTGCAATAACAAGCAAAATCCAAACAGTTCATATTTATCAAAAGTGTCTGCAATAACTTCTTTATAATGGTAGAAACAAGCAAAACTACCAATTGAAACTATAGATAGGAGAGTAGTCTAATATTTGAACTTGGGACATTAATAAGAACTCAAAAATGGATCGGATAACTTTAAAATGTAATTCACAAATTTTTATTTATTTATTAAAAGTAAACTTTGATGATCTTTCTACAGTCAAGCATTTGTTTTTCTTTTTACAACATAAACATTAAGAGTTTCTTTATTGATGGTATTGCTATCAATACTGCATTTTATTACAGACACAGCTTAAAATTCTTTTTTTAACTTTTTGCACTGTGAGCACTATGAGTGCACTGCTGGTGATTGTCAGATGATGTTTTGTTTTCTCTCTTTACTTACATAAAGAGTATAAGCATGTTGTCAAACAGCATATGACCATTTGATAGCTTAATAACCTGGTTTTTAGAAAATGTTTACCTCAAAAAAATGGGTTGAAATTTGGATTTTTGGCAGAATTTTTAATCAGACATAGTATTTAATTTTTTTGTTTTTTTTATCATTTTTGTACTTATCATGAAGCAATAAAAGAAACGTTTTATGGGCTGCAAGTGAAAATTTCTCCGGTGTTTTCCACAAAGAAGGCCTCCAATAGAGCTTCAACGTAATATTGTAACATTTTTAACTTTTTTTAAAAATTTGTTAATAAAATTATTTTTTATTAATTTTAGTTTGTAATTAGTGTGTGTTAGTTATATATTTATTTATGCTCATATAAAATTCATATCTATCGAAAAATAAGTGGGTATTAGATTGTAGTTATATATTTATTTATGCTCATATAAAATTTACATCTATAGTAATTTTCTAACATTGTACCTACACTATTATAAAAAATAATGTTTTTCAAAAAGTATAATAATTTATTATGAAAATCATTAATTATGTTTATATAATATGATTTACAAGTAATATATTATAAAACTAATAATCAAATGTATACAAAGATTGCATACACAAAATTATAATCAAATTCTGATTCTTGTTTATGTTTTTGTTACTCTTGTTCATGCTTTGGTTTTGCTATATGTTTCACAATATTATTTTTAAGTCTATAGATAACAAATGGACTAAATAAATTATATCTATGTGGTACAATAAATATAATAAGATAGCATCACTTCTGTTCAAAAGGAATATAAACATCATTTGTGTTCTTAAAGAATGTAAAGATCACTGGTGCACATACAGTATATAAACATCACTGATGTACAGAAAAAAATATAAAATAATGAGATGAAACTCATTTTATCAATGATATAGACAGTAGCCTACATTTTCTAGTTTTAGATAGATAAGAAGCCAATTGCTATGATGATTTTTTTTGTATCTTTTATTAGAATGAATCTTTTTCTTTATAGACACCTTTGACATTTAGAACATTTGGGGTACAATATAAAAATGAAGAATTCATATCTGAATTTATTTGGAGATTGTGAAGCTGTGGATTATCTCAGGTAAGACATGTTATACATGTTTCGAAAGATAATTTTGTGAGGAATAAAAAAAATTATCACTGAAGATGTATTTTCAATTTTAGTTAATGTTAATTTCCAAATTATGAACAAACATTAAAATAATAATTATTTTGGATGTGACATTTTTTTCCTTATTTTTTATATAGGTATCACTATTTATTTTATTCTTATTGTTTTCTGTAATGTGTCTAGTTTCTAGCAATGTAATTGTTTTTGCTCTAACATAATTAAAACTGGAGTTATTGTGAAAATTGTATCTCAGGCCAATATTTTAAAAAATTCAATATGCAGCTTGAAGCTGTTAAACTTAATTTTTCATATTTTTTTTTGATTTTTATATATTGTAATACTAAAATGATTTTATTATTATTGTTTTTTATTCATTGTGATAACTGAGCAACCTATCAATATATATTTTATAATGTTTTTTTTATTATTTATTTGATAAATTTATTTTTGCTCAAGGTTGCAAGATTATTTTTTATATATGTAATTTATGTATCAATGCATAATATAAAGGGACACATTTTAATATAATATATGTTGACATATCACAGTGTGTGTGTGTGACTGCTTATACCAACCCATCAACATAGATTAGACATAGATATGTTAAGGTAGAAAATTAAAAAGCAGGGTTTCACATATGTATCAAAGTAAAAAAAACACTCACATTACATAAATGAAATTTACTTTTATGACATATAATGTGTAAGGAAAATCTTGAATAAGCATTCAATAGAATATTTTTTTTAAGTTAGCTTATTTCAAAATATGTAGTAACATGAGCAGATATATAAAATTAGTTGGTTATGTACTTAGTATTGCAATGTTTTGTTTTAATTATGTATTTAGTTGAGTCAATTGTATAATTAGCAATGTGATTTATTAAAAGGAAGAGTGTGAATAAATACAATTATACTGTATTTAGTTTCTGAGTTATGATTATTATTGTTATATTTTTTTTTCCTCTTGATTCTATTATTTTAATTGATCTTCATGACTCGTAAATCTTAAGTGTTGGACATTGATTGCATATAATGATGTTTAATGATTATGCTTGATATATAACCAAATTTTGAGTAATTATAGATTAATAGTAAAAAGCTAAAATTTTACGTCATGCCCTTGAGTTTTGATTATCTTCATCATCATCAATGGTGTATATTTCTGGTTAAATTACCATTTAAGCATAATACTGTTCAAGTAAATAATTATAGATTTATTAGAATCTAAATTTTATGATATAAGATTAGTTATGTTCACCATCATCACTAAATAAATAGTAATAATTAAGTTCAATCTTAAATGTAATTAATATTTTAGTAAGTAGGGGTTTATGAAAAGTTGAATATCATGTGATGAGATTTGTGATGATCATTCATCATCACTGGTAAATATTGATGATTGAATCATGATTTTAACTATAAAAGTATTTTAAGTAAATAACCATAAACATATATAAGTGCTAGTGAATATTATAATTAAATCCCAGTTAAAACATATATGATTTTGAGAAGGTGCCTATATGCTGATAAAAGATAAAGTAGTTGTTATGAGTTTATTACAAAAGCTGTGGATAGAATCATCATCATCATTATATTATGATGAATAATTAAATTAAATAACTAGGTTTAATGGCCATATATGTAAGTAATGGTCTTCACTATGTGTGTTTGAGAGCCGCCGGTAAGAATATACTTGCATCAGTACATCAATGTATTTAAACTGAGCTAGTAATATCTATAAGAGTGTTGGATATATAAATTTTATGGTATTGGGATCTTATAATTCTATTGACATGGATAAAATATAAGAATATTATTTTTTGTTGTTATTCATCTAAATGCATGTGTACTAAAGAAGGTACCAAATGAGTTTGCACCTGGTACACTATGGCCAGATGATATTTATTTAGGTTCAAAACAATCTAGTGGCACCCGGGGATAACACATGTACTTAGCTAAACTGAATAATAGTGATCAAGTCCCTTTTCCAACTTATTAACTTTCTTTGGTATTTTTTTTAAGTTGTTATAAATAGCAATAGTGTGTGTGTGTAACCATGAATGGTCTTATATATAGGGAAAAGGGAATGGGAATAATTTTTTGTTGAAAGAACCTATGACTGGAGATAAGCATAATGCACTCAATGGATTTCACTGTAATTTTGTTTAGTTGCAATAGCTAATATTAGTTTATCTGATGGCAATGGCTAGTATATTTTATTAGTTAAATTGACTTCCCAATATCGAAACATTTTAAACCTTAAATGATGACAGTGATGGATTTTCATTTTTATCTTGTGTGTTGAGAAATGGGATAATTTATTTATCTCATTTTTGACATGACTAAATTAATGTTTATGATAGTTGCAAATGGGCTATGGTGTAATATTTAATTAGTTACAAAAAGATGCCCAACTAAAGCAGAATATGTATATTGCCATATTCTTATGCATATATTGGCATGTCTGTGTTAAATTTATTTGTTTGAATTATATATATATATAATTCAAACAAATAAATTTATATATATATATAAATGTACATATATATATATATATATATATATATATATCATTAACCATTATCAATCCATTGCTGGATGAAGGTCTCTCCAAGTTCAATCGATCTTTTCTGATCTTTAGCTTCTCTTCTCCACATCTCCCCTGCTTACTTTCTTATTTCATCCATCCATCTCACTTCCAGTCTCTTACTGGTTCTTTTACAATCTCTTATATATATATATATATATATATATATATATATATTGTACCTATATTGATATAGGCACATATAATTTTATCTAAAATTATATTATTAAAATAATCGTTCATAAAAGAAAAACATAAAATTAAATGTTGAAGAGTTTATTCAGTTTGTTTTTGAAAAAAGATAAAAATCAAATAGTTTTCTAGCATTTGTTTTGAAATAAAAAGCTACAATTAATTAATCAAAAGGGGGGAGGGGAGTCTTGGTTTGAGAAATTAAACTAAGAGTTATAAAAGGAAGTAAAGAGTTTTTATTAGTATTCGTAAAAATATAATTTAAAAAGTTAAAACATACAAAACTCTTTTCATTCAAGTTTAATTAAAGAAAAATAATGTTAAAAGTAAATAGTAAATTGTATTAAAAATACATGTGCGTATATATGTGCGATTTGTAAATAAATAAAATGTATGTGAAATAAAAGAAGATTATCATTAAAACCACGGCAATGGCTATTAATAAAATAAAACAACACATTTTATTGCATGGCTATTACTAATTAAGCAATCTTCCAAAACACGATTATCAAATGATTACCATTGGAATTTGACAACAGATCTTTGCCGGAGATATTAGAAAGACAACAAGGCACAGGTATAAATAGACCTTTTTTTATCAGACAAGCAGTCCACAAATTAATTGAGTGAGATCAGTTCACAAAGTAATTGAGTAGTGCAGTTCAGAAATTAATTGAGCAGTTAACAAACAAAATGCAGTGTTGAGAAGATCTTGGGAACGCACGTTTATCTCCAGCCCAGATGTCCGAGAAAACAGCAGATCTGCCCATGAAATAATGTCAGCTTAACATCTTAGAAAATCTTCATCAGTATCTATTTGTCTCTGATAGTAATAATCATGAAAATCAGGAAACTCAGCAAGGAAACGTCCCAGCCGGCTGGAAGCATTCATACTGGAAGAAACAACAAACAAGAAGAAAACAAAGTGTTAAATCTACGTTCAAAATCCTAGGTAAAACATTTGCTTATTTTCGTTTATACTGTAATAGCCATTGCATTTCATTAATTTGTGCGAATCCTCCAAGAGTCTAATTATATGAACTCGATATCATACATAAATGAACTATTGATATGTGTGTTTAGATTTCAAATGCTATGTAATACTTTATTATTATTATTGTTATTATTATTATTATTATTATTATTATTATTATTATTATTATTATTATTATTATTATTATTATTATTATGTGTGTGCATGAGTTAATATGTGCGTGATCCTTATATTAATATTATTGGTTAAATTAGATAAATACCAGTGTTCGGTTATGAAAATATACAAGAATATTTAAACTAGTTTAGAAATGTTAATTTAAAAATATGCGTGTGTTTTTATTAGAATTATAAAATTTTTTAAATTTAGTAAATAAATGTTAGTTAATAAATTGTCTTTAAAATTAAACTTTATTTGTCGGTCAATTCTTTTTATCAATTTTTTTACAATTCTTTTTATAAATTTCTTTTACAATTCTTTATCAAGTCTTTTAACCACTAATTATGTATAATCTATTAGTGATTACAAACAACTGAGCTAGTCATGGATTTAGGCGTTGAGTTAGTGGCCACTATTCAAAGTGCGTTGTCTATTCTTTTAGTATTCTTTTAGAATAAGCAGCTGGCGCCCGTGTTTATACACAAACAAAAAAGTGCTTTGAACTTGGTGTTGAACTCAACAGCCGAGAAGAAGCTATGTACTGGAAATGTAATGCTAGCTATATACTTTATAGCTATCATTTGGGCATACATACTCTCCGAGTATGTTATTCTCTGCCTAAGAGACCGGTGTTTCGAATGGACACATTCAAACACGGTTCAATATATACATATTGTATTGTGACTTTCTGGATGGGCACAAGTATTTAAACTGTGTTGTATTAGTAGTGAATAACTGCATTGTACTAAAAAAAATGAAATAGCCTTAAAATTTTAAATTTTTTTCTACTAATGGTACAAAAACTTACATGTGGGTCACCTGTGCATTTTGATTAGCAACTTTACAAGCATTTATTATTATTATTATTGTATTTAATGAAGTGTTTGATGCAAGGAAGGGGGGTGGAGTATCATTGAAATTGTTGTTATAATAGATTGATGCAAAGTTGTTTTATTTATTTATAAGTTAGTGTTGGTGTTTGTTTGAATGGTTTTCTGATTTATTATTCATTGACACCCATCCATTTACTAATATTATAATCAGTGAAATATGTTTAACCCATAGTCATATCAATTATATTTTGTCAGGATAATTTAACATTTGTGCAGCAGTATATGTGCATGCATGTATGTCTGTATTATGTTTCATTTCATTTCCATATTTTAATTACAGTAAGTAATATTACATTTACAATAAAACATTTAAATTACAACAATTATCTTTAATAATTTTACAAGTATATATTTTTAAATGATTAATGGATATTTGGATTATTAAATTATTTGGTAATTTAAATAATATTATCAACCATTTTTATTTAATAGCTTATTAATGTTCATTTGTTTCAAGTTTGTAAAAGTTATTTTTTTTTGTTTTATTTCGCTTGATTTAATTGTGAAGGTCAAAATGATTTTTTTTTCAAGAAAAGATTTCCTGAATATTTAATTAATTCCTGACTGCAAAGGATGACTTGACCTTTGGAGGGTGAAAATGACCTTTTGATGGAAGGAAGGGATTTCTATTTAACTGATAGTCATTAATGAAAAATTGTTCATTGTCATTATTGTAAGCTCATTATAATTATTGCCTTAGTTCATTCTGTCTGTGACCAGTATATATCTCTTACAGAAGTCAAGTTAATTTTAAAGTTTCAAAGTGATATTTAAAAAGTCATAGGAAAATTCTAGTTACCAGAATGTCTTCAACTAGAATATCTGGCTAATATATATATAAAACATGTATTAATTTTGTTCTTTTTGCTCAGTTTAAACGTTTAAATTAACACTCTCATATATATTTTCATTCTACATATGCCTGTTTATGTTACTAAATTTATGCTATTCTATTTACTCATATTTATTATTATTAAGAAAAAAGTTAAAGTGCAGGAACTCTCTAATATGCTAACGAAGGTGTGTGAATTTCATAATATTTTGTGGGAAACGGTGCAGAACAATTTATCAAAATGTATAAACTTTCTGCTCAAGCTATATTCTGTTTTTATAAAAGCCAGATTAAAATAAAAGGATGCGTGTACTTTATTATGCTATATTTAAAATTATTACGGAATGTTAACTTTATTTCTCATTTTATGCTTATAAAATAATATGTGTTTTTATTAAAGAAATAAAGATATGACATAGCTAGAATAATTGATTGCTACTGTTTACCAAATGTATATGCTTAAATCGAATTGAAAGACTTTAATACTGTATATTTCTGTTCTCTTTGATGTATGGATGCATTATGAAGTAAATTATTATTGCTTAAGGATTAGGCAATTTTATATGATATATTAATTTGCAATGATCAAAAGTAATTATGTGTATGCCAATTTGCAAATTATAGTAAAAACAAATGCTCTTCAAGAAATCTGTTAAAAGCTACTGCTAAGTTAAAAATTACTATGGAATGATTTAAATAATTATTATAGCACAAATATAGCTGAAACTATCTTTTCATATTCTTGTCATTATAAAAATTTATTATTTATGTGCGATATAGTAAACTCAATTAGCTTTCGCTAAGAACATTGGAGATTACTAAATTGTATGTGAATTATATCTGTTTTGTCATACAAGGGATTTTTTTGTTTCATCTTCTTATTAACATGCAGTCAGTTTGGAATTTATCTCTGTATCATTCCGTAAACTTGGAAAGGAAACTTTACAAGTGATTTTTTTTTTAGTTTTAAAAAAAGAAGAGTGACTTTTATTTTCTTTTATTATTTTCTGTTACTGATATATGTATATTATAGATAGGCAGATAGATTTATTTAGTAGTACATGTTGTTTAGTTAATTATTAAATTTGTGAACTTCTAGAATGTCATGGAGTAGTGTATTCACTAACTGTGAATAAGCTGGTAAATTGATGGTATTGTTATTTAAATATGATTTTATTCTCATGCAAAAATGAACCATATATTTTTCTTTTGAGTATTTTATAAAAGAGACGGATTTATTTTACGTATTTTTCTTTATCTCAAAGTGAGAATTTTGGCTTTCAGAGTAGTGAGTATATGAAAGAAATATTGTATCAGAGATAGCAAAGAAATCTCATTCATAATAACTATTACTATTTAACTTTTGAAACAACTGAAAGACTATTCTAAGTTAAAAGTTTGTACTTTTGATGTATCATTTACTTACAGTAGTGTTTGCATATTACATAATTTAAACTCTTACATATGCATATGTGTGTCTGTCTTGTGCAATTGTTTTATTTAAGTGATCAACATTCAGTTTTATAATTATTTCTTTGTATAAATTCGGACATTGTTGTATTCTAAATGAATTGAAGGGATAAGTGATTTATCTGTGTGTATATATCTGCCAACGTATAGTGTTAAATATGTAGAGGAGCTATAGAAAAGGAATTTATTCTTGATGCGTTCTATGTTTGTAGGGATGAATGATTTTTCCCCTTAGTAAATTTTTAAATATTTTGCAATGAGTAAAGTGGGATATTCTATATTGTATATGTACGCATTATGAAATGATATTTATGAAGTTAAGTGATATTTTTCTATTGTTCTGGTGATGAGAAAAGTTCCACACCAATATTGTATTTCAGATTTAAATAAGTTGTTGTTGATGTATTAATTAAAGAGTTTATTTGCTCCTCATGTGCTTTAATTCCCCTTGAACGTGTAGTTTGTATTATCATGAAAACATAGCTCTGTGAGTTAGCGGCTAGATAAATAGTTAAATTAAATTCTTTCTTGAATATTACAGTAGATATAGTGTCCTATTTTGTTGATTGGTCTATGACATTGTCCGAAATTAAATAATTATTTAATAATTCCTAAATAAATTGATAATGTGTAGAAAATATTGTTTTCTTTTATTATTGCTTAAGGTGTGACACACACGCATAATGTAAATAATATCATGGATATAAAGGTAGAATATTGTTAAACTTAAAACAGGAAATAAATATTTTAAAACACATCATATATATATGTCATAGCATCGTCCGGGACATGAACCCACAACCCGGGCAACTGCCTGCAAGTGCAAGGCAGTCGCGCTGGTCTCTCGACCACCAATGCATATTAATTTGCCACAAATTAGAAATTATCAAATCATTGGAATGAGGATGATTTTATTGCTATGTGTGAAAAGTGTAGTTATTTAAAGTGATTATTTAATTAAGTTATTTAAAGCTGCTCTCTTGATAGCCAAATGTATTAATTTGCTTTATTCCAACAATTGATATTATATCCTCTCAAAAGTGTACATTATGCCCATAATATAATATATGAATTATTTATTTAGTGCTGCATATGAAAATGTTTAGATAGCCCAGGTATTCAAAGGCAGAATATTTAGGTCTTGTTTGTTTGTTAATTTGCATTCGTAAGTGTATAAATAATAAATGATATAACATGTAATTGGGATAATCCTAAACTTATGTTCATACATTTATTAGTAAATCCAAAGATTAGGATATATAATCTTATTGTGAACCGATTACATTTAATTAAATCTTAAGTGTAAATAAATGCTTTGTTTATTTATTCAAAACTGTGTCCTGAGTTGTGCTTATGTGCATTATTATTCTAGTTTCAACATCTCCACATCTCATACATCTATTACAAAATAAGAACATTGTTTTATAACTCCGAAAATAAATATGCTGAATTCTGATAATATTGTTTTCTTGATCCAGACATTACATGAAATATTTTACCACTTGATAAACTTGTAACAAGGGTGCCTAGTTAGTGTATTATTTAGATGATGATGTGAGATTAAAAGATACATTATTTCCTTCATTATCTAATTGCTAGCCCAGTAAAACATTATTCAATTTATTTCATTATATTTTTATTATAATTTAGAGTTGTAAATTACTGGCTAATATAGTTTCTTTAGTCTAACTGTGTTATAGATTCCCAGAGATGTGATTTTATATTCCTAGCTTAACATTGGTTTAGCTATTTAGATTAGGATGTGCTGAATAATAGAGTTATTTAGTGTTATGCTTTTCTATTCTGTCTAAGTTGTATTGAGCTAATATAGAGTGTAACTGGATGATGGAAGAGATCAAATTTAAATTATATTTTATTAATTGGAATAAACAAAGCTCTGCTTGCCTTTATCATTTGGTTAATTTGTAAATATTGTTTATAGTTTATTTAATAGTTTATAGAATTTTTTCCTTCCTTTATTCATATTCTATATGTTATGCCCTTTCTGTAACCTCCAACTGAGTGAAGCTGTAAGATAAACATAAGTAAAAGAGCCTCAGTATCAATTGTAAATCAAATAAAGGGTTAAATTATTCTATTCATTAATAGAGTTGGCACCCTGGGCATTTTCTCGTATAATGTATATGAGCAGTGTTGTGTGTGTGGGTTACAATATATATCTATATCCATACTTTCTTTTGAAGTGCCAACATAGTTTAAAAAATCTCTTTGATTTAGTTTTTGCTTAAGAATTTGTAAATATGTTATTGTTGCTATTGTTGTTAATAGTTTTTACAGTTATTTACTTCATTTTTATTTATTTATTGTGGTATGTGCTTTGTTTTGTGATGATGAGATTTTAATGGCAATGGATATATATATATATAAAATTTGTGAGTGTGTATTTATATAATTAATTATCATCAGTAGCATTTAAATTGCTAATTATAATTAGATTGTACTTTTATTGATATATATTTTTTTTAATTATAAAAAATGTAATGATATTATTTTGGATTGTTTATTTATTTATTTGTTTTGTAGATTATGAAATAAATTTTTTAATGTGCTATATATATTTTTTATTGATGTTATTTTTGTTTTGTTGTTTAAAAAAATATTTTAAAATCAACAGTGTTAAAATTTTAGATAAGTGCATAAATTATAATAATGGGGCAAGGATTACTATAGAATGCCAAAACATAATCGCTATTATTAATTAATAAAATGGAAGCAAAAGGAAGTCATAGATTTATTGGACAGATTCTTCTTTTGGATCTCAATACAATTATTGGTGGACCAATATAATATCAAAATGGTTGGCCAGGAATTTTTGAACCCTTTTGCCTGTCTTATTTCATTATTAAAGGCCAATAAAACATGCATCCTGAAACTAAACCTGTGTTTGCAAATAGATTTCAGAAAATAGCTATTTATATATTATTTTCAACTTTAAAATTTCTTTCTTATAATGGTCATAAGTAATATTCAAATTTAATTATTTCTATAATTAAATATAAGGAGAATGACCAGAATCAATCACTCGAATAACAGAAAAACCCATAAATTTATTAATAAAATGTATATGTATTTTAAAGTATTTCAATCTATGCTGGAATAGATAGAATAAAAGAAAACCACATAAAATCTTTAGTGGACTGGGAAATGAAGAGACATTAAAAGAAGTTAAATGATAATCAAAATTTTTAATATTATTTTTTGTTGTTGGTTTTGTTTTATATGTCTCTTATTATTTTTTTATAACATTTTAAAATATATCTTTATAAAAGTGTATACAATTGTGATATTTAAAACTAACCTATAACTTTCTTTTTGAATGTTTAAATATATTAATAATAATGAAAGTCAATTTTAATATATATATATATATTAAGAAATTCTATATCTTAAATTATGCAAGTATATTGTTAAATGCCAAGGTAAAATAACAATTGTATATATATATATATAATATACAAATCAATATATATATATAATATATATATATATATATATCAAACTACAGTACAATTTATATAAATTATATTCTTTTAGAAGTACTGTCGACTATACACTTTGTAGTCTTTATCAACTACATAACGTTGAATAATCAAAACGAGACAACCCTTAACAATATCCATAGTTCAATTCAGATTTCCCACAATTCTGTTATCTTAACATTTGATGACTGGCGATTCATTAATATTTGACGATTTCTTAAAATCAACATAGCCTCTTTTATTTTACGTTTATTATGACTTCATTCAATTTGAATGATTTTCATATTTTTATAATCAAATTTAAATCCATATTGACAAGATTTATTATGATCAAATATAACAGATGATGAAGGTTTATTTACATCTGTTCCATATTGATTCTCTTTTTGAATTCTATTATATAAAAGCATATGTTCTTTTATTCTCTTCTCAAATGTACACTTAGATTCACCAATGTATTGTACGCTGCATCCACATATCAATCTATATATAATAGAATTTTGATTAAACTTTGAATTTTGAATTTTAAAATTATTAAGCAATCTATTTATGTGATATGTAGAGAAAAAAGCAATATGACACAAACCATTATAAATTTTCCTAATAAATTTGACCTGCTCATCTGATATAAATGGCATTGATATCCATTTTCTTTTGATATTTTTATTTTTAATTTTATTATAGTGTTGATTTCTTTTAAATCCTTTAATAATATTAGCAAATGCTATTGCTAATATTATTAAAGGATTTAAAAGAAATCAACATTATAATAAAATTAAAAATAAAAATATCAAAATGAAATGGATTTCAATGCCATTTATATCAGATGAGCAAGTCAAGTTTATTAGGAAAATTTATAATGGTTTGTGTCATATTGCTTTTGTCTCGACAAATAACATAAATAGATTGCTTAATAATTCTAAAATTCAAAATTCAAAGTTTAATCAAAATTCTATTGTATATAGATTGATATGTGGATGCGGCGTACAATACATTGGTGAATCTAAGTGTACATTTCAGAAGAGAATAAAAGAACATATGCTTTTATATAATAGAATTCAAAAAGAGAATCAATATAGGACAGATGTAAATAAACCTTCATCATCTGTTATATTTGATCATAATAAATCTTGTCAATATGGATTTAAATTTGATTATAAATATATGAAAATCATTCAAATTGAACGTTGTCAAAATAAACGTAAAATAAAAGAGGCTATGTTGATTTCAAGAAATCGTCAAATGTTAATGAATCGCCAGTCATCAAATGTTAAGATAACAGAATTGTGGGAAATCTGAATTGAACTGTGGGTATTGTTAAGGGTTGTCTCGTTTTGCTTATTCAACATTATATAGTTGATAAAGACTACAAAGTGTATAGTCGAAAGTACTTCTAAAAGAATATAATTTATATAAATTGTACTGTATTTTGATATATATATTGATTTGTATATTACATATATTGTGAAACGAATACAGATATCAAACTTTATTATATATATATATATATATATATAATATAATGTTTGATTCACATTTGACATACATATATATTAAATAATAAAATAATAAATGCCATGTATCAATTTAGGTTGTAAAATAATAAATTACATTGGATTGCATAGTGGAAAAGGTGCTTTTGATATTGTCTTTTATATCATCCTGTTTATGGATCCAACTTTAAAATAATACATCTATAACCTAAATTATTAATTTAACAAGATATCATCAATTTATTTGTTTATTGATTTAATTTTACCACAGTTTTATACAATTCCTAAGTAAAATATCAACTGCAAGTGATGTTTATTGTTGATAGAACTTTTATTTGATTTATATTTAAAAAAATGTACATTTAAAAAACAAAACATTTTTTTTGTGTGTTTTCCATATATATATATATATATATATATATTTATATATATATATATATATTTGTGCTATTATAAAAATATAAAATCACAATCTTGGATAAAGCTTATATCATATGTTTATAGAAAAAAAATGACTTTGAGTTTTCATTTGAAATTTATTAATATTGTTTTTTTCTTTTCTTAGCAAATCATTTAATAATTGGTTCACAATTCACCCATTCAACTAAATGATAATCTTGTGTTAGTACATTATTTTCACAAGCCATCAGTAATGGAAATATTAAATTACATGTAATCTTATTTGTGAATTTATATATATATATATATATATATATATATTGAATTCAATAAAATTTCTTTTGTTCCAATTTATATATAGTAACTAATCAAATTGTTAGTTAAGTTAACCCTGAGATATAATCAGTAACATGCCCTAGTGAATGCTCTGTAGTATTTAGGTTTATTTTGTATAGCTAGCTGAAGTAACAATATAAGTAGTGATTAGAGTATATTCAGTCATGAATAATATATTTTTTAAGTTATAGGTTATTTATTATGTGTAACTTTATAAATTAGTAATTTGTTCAAATGAAGTTAATTATTATAACCTGATTTATTGTAACTCATACTCAATGTCTAGAATTAGTTTATTTTATTATATCTATTTTTGACACAATTTCTTTTCTCTTTATAAGTATATGGCATGCTATTATACATACTATGACATTTATTATATTTATATTAATTTCAATGATGGAACCAGTGACATTTATTCACATGATGCTATAATACATACTATTATATTTGGCTTTCAGAATGATTGGGCCATTTCAATTGTTAAGACCTTTCTTTATATGTATATTTTACATACCATTATATTTGGATCAAACAACATAGGGACTCAATGGCTGTGTCCAGCCATAATGAATTTTGTTAGACTTTGTTTGTAGTCAAAACTGTTTTAACAATGTTGTGGACCAAGAGTCATACTGTTATATTTAGCAACATGGACATGAGGCTCGGTTAATTGATGATTGTTGGTGCAAAGTTTTTTATTATATTTGTTACCAGCAATGTTTTGGGCCTGAAGTTAAACAATTAGTGAGATTGAACTTATATAATATAAGAGGGTGTTGAGTTTTAATATCACTTATATATATATATATATATATATATATATATATATATATATATATATATATATATATTAAACCAGGCACTCTTAACAAACCTAGGAGCTTAATTGTAAGTATAGAGGATTTGAACTCAAATTTTCAAGCACCCTTCAACTATCCACACTATCTCATACAACTGATACACATGAACACACACATGTAGAAAAATAATTAATCTTTTCTACATGTGTGTGGTCATGTGTATCAGTTATATAAGATAGTGTGGATAGTTGAAGGGTGCTTGAAAATCTGAGTGCAAATCCTCTATACTTATAGATCGGAAGAGCACACGTATATATATATATAAGTATATCAGGACTTAATTTATATATATATATATATATATATATATAAATTAAGTTTGATATCTGTACTGTTTCCACAATATATGTAATATACAAATCAATATATATATATATCAAAATACAGTAAAATTTACATAAATTATATTATTTTTAGAAGTACTTTCGAGATACATTTTGTAGTTTTTATCAACTATGTAACATTGAGATTATAATCAAAACGAAACAACCCTTAACAATAACCATAGTTCAATTAAGATTTCTCACAATTCTGTTATCTTAACGTTTGATGACTGGTGATTCATTAACATTTGATGATTTCTTGAAATCAACATCGCCTCTTTTATTTTACATTTATTATGACAATGTTCAATTTGAATAATTTCCATATTTTTATAATCAAATTTAAATCCATATTGACAAGATTTATTATGATCAAATATAACTGATGATGAGTGTTTATTTACCTCTATTCCAGATTGTTTCTCCCCAATTGAATTCTGTTATATAAAAGCATATGCTCTTTTATTCTCTTCTCAAATGTTCACTTAGATTCAGCGATATATTGTAAGCCACATCCACATGTCAATCTATATATATAATAGAATTTTGATTAAACTTTAAATTTTAAATTTTAGAGTTATTAAGTAATCTATTTATTTATTTGTTGAGAAAAAAGCAATATGGCACACACCATTATAAATTATCCTAATAATCTTGACCTGCTCATCCGATATAAATGGCATTGACATCCATTTGATTTTGATATTATTTTTATTTTTAATTTTATTATATTGTTGCTTCCTTTTAAATTTTTTAATAATATTAGTAATAGCATTTTTATAATAACCAATTTTCAACAAGCCATTAACAAATAAATGTACATTTGTTATTTTATCACTAGAATATTTGCACAATTTTTCATTTCAAAATAAGAAAATGAGCAGGTCAAATTTATTAGAAGAATTTATAATGGTTTGTGTCATATTGATTTTTTTCTCAACAAATAATATAAATAGATTACTTAATAACTCTAAAATTCAAAATTCTATTATATATAGATTGAATATGAATGTGGCTTACAATATATTGGTGAATCTAAGTGTACATTTGAGAAGAGAATAAAAGAGCATATGCTTTTATATAATAGATTTCAAAAAGAGAAACAATCTGGAATAGATGTAAACAAACACTCATCATCAATTATATTTGATCATAATAAATCTTGTCAATATGGATTTAAATTTGATTATAAAAATATGGAAATTATTCAAATTGAATGTTGTCATAATAAACGTAAAATAAAAGAGGCTATGTTGATTTCAAAATATCGTCAAATGTAAATGAATCATCAGTCATCAAATGTTAAGATAACAGAATTGTGGGAAATCTGAATTGAACTATGGGTATTGTAAAGGGTTGTCTGGTTTTGATTATTCAATGTTATATATTTGATAAAGACTTCAAAATGTATAGTCGAAAATACTTCTAAAATAATATAATTTATGTAAATTTTATTGTATTTTGATATATATATATATTAAGCAATTGAATTACCCCACATCGTCAAGAAATCCAGTACTACCCTCTGTGAACTAATATATAAATACATTAGACTTTGTATGTTTGTATTTCAAAATAGCCAGGTCAAAATGATACTACTTAGACCTGTCTGCTATATGATGTTTTATATTGAAATACGAACCAACTCAAACAAAGGACTTGAAGTTTTAGCAAGCAACAATATTAATTTTTGCTACAAACCAACATGTTGTAATATTATTATATAAAGACAAACTAAACTTTAGAAATTTTTATGTTTAAACCACCTACCAGAAATGTATAGAAAATAATCCCAGTGCATAATGCTATACTGAAATAAATATACAAATATTAAGCAATTAAGTCACTCCACATGGTTAAGAAATCCAGTATTGCCCCCTGTAAACTAATATATAAATACATTAGAGTTTGTCTTTCAAAATAGCCAGGTCACAATGATACCACTTTGACCTGTCTGCTATATGATGTTATATATTGAAATATGAACCAACTCAAACAAAGAACTTGAAATTTTAGCAAGCAACGATATATATATATATATTGTAACATTTTTCGTATAACTAGGCCACTAGACGCTTCAAACTTTACGTTTGGGCGTGAGTTGATCAAGCTGTATCAAAAGAAAAAAAAAGTTGGATTTCTATTCTCAACACAGCTATTTTTCCTGATCAACTTCGGCCTAGAACTATTACCGAGGACAATTGTGAGCAGAACCAGTTTTTAATTTCTACTTGAAGGCGCCAGAGTCGTGAGACCCACTGAGACTGTGTCAAACATATTGTAGCCCGTAAGGTAATAATTATACGGTCTGAGTTAACATTCTCGTTAAGAAACAGATATCCCCATTTTTTTTTTATTACGGAAATTAAATCTATCAAAAAAAAAATAATTTGTATATCGATCTAAGTTAAATAACTAAAGGTAAAACTTAAATATAATAGCATTAATTTCATACACGTACAATGAAAGTGAAGTTAATAACAAAGATTTATTCTAACTCAGCAAGCATTCAATATTTATGATTAAGACAAAATTATAATGTTGGAAAAGATTGTGCATATGAATTCAATAATTTTATTCAAATATTGGGGTACTAATTATTTAGTCTCATTTTCCGTAGTAACAGTTTGGTTCATTCCTCAGTTTACAAAATCTTCTGATCCAAGGAAAATTTATGGGATAACATTTCCATTCAATTCACTATTCATAAAGCTTTATGTAAAAAAATTTATGGCCATTTACTTACTGGTAAGTTGACACTAAGTAGGTCATCGATCTTCCCGACATACGGTTCAGTTAGTGGGTAGTCCGCAGTAGTTGTTCTTCTTTTTAGTTTTATTTCCGAATCTCCGATCTAATTTAGGTAGCCGTATGACGATCTAGGTGACTTTTTCCGAGAGAAAGTGTCGGCAAACGATATCGTTCTACTCACTCATGATGAGCGATTTCAGTCCGTATCTAAGTGGCCACATTTTATAAAAAAAAATATGAGGCACTTCAAATTGCTAAGCACTATTGGAACAATAAGATAAAAAAGACCCCTTTTCAAATCTGTCGGCTCTTTTTATACTCCTCGATTCTTTTTAGAAGCTCTGCGCATGCTCTTTTTTTTCTTTGTTCTACTTTATAAACTTCTACATTATTCTCCTTTTCTTATTACAAAGTCTGTTTTTCCGCTAAGAATTTCTGCCATTTTTAATTACTATCAGAAAGTTGTTTCTGATAGCAATCTTTCGCCTTTTGAAATTTCCTTTCATTATTTGAATCACTGATTCAATATGCACTTTCCAACATTGAATTTATTTTAGTTAACTTATTTCTAAAAAAAAAGAAAAATTAAACTTTCACTGTATGTTTTTTTTTCTTTTTTTAAAAACATTATGCTACAAAAAAAATAAAGATCGTGTTCGCTTTTTTTCTTTTTTTTATAATACCTAATATCAAAAAGTAATTTGCACCGCATATATAAATAAATGGTACAATACCACCGGGGCAGGGAAATGAGAATAAAATATAGGTTTAAACTAATTTTATTCTTAATAAGTCTTTATGGAGTACTTCTAACCCATGTCCTAGTCTTATATGGTTTCAGTGACCTAGCATTATAGGTACCCCTTTCTCCTTCGCCATTCTTTAAAGTGAAAGCATTGGGACCATCCTGTTGGCTGATTTGGTAAGGTCCCTCATACAAATTTTGGAACTTCTTAAAAATATGCTTCCCAGTTTGACTCACAGGGTTCGTTATTACCCATACTGTATCCCCTGTTTTAAATTTATCAGTCAGGCCTCCTTTCCGCTGGGTTTGGAGCTTGGCACAGTGTTCCAATTTTTTTCTTGCTTCTTCATGATCTCTCCCTTTATCAATGTTTTCTGGACCAGCGGGTAATTTGGATTGGTACAATCTAGGTATTGCTTGTCCGAAGTGAAGTCTTACAGGTGCAAATCCGGTAGATTCATTATGAGACCAATTTATGAAATTTAACACCCTTGGGAGTTGTTTCACCCATCCTCTATGGTTGGCTGCAGTATATACCCTGAAGAGGCATCCTAACTCTCTCATCACCCGCTCACAAGGGTTTGATTGCAGATTTCGTATGGATGACAATATGTGTTTTACCTCCATCCTCTCTATCCACTGTTGCCAATCATAAGATGTGAACGGCGTACCATGGTCCGACAACATATCTTTTGGTTTGCCTACCCTTTTAAAATATCATACCTCAAGGGCTCGTATGGCATTCTTGGTATTGGCCTGGTCACCGGATATGCTGACACCCATTTTGAAAAAAAGGTCATATACTACTAGTTGATATTTCATTTTCCCGAAAGCTGGCAATGGTCCATAGAAATCAATAGCCACCAGGTCTTTGGGTTCTTTAGGGATGATAGAATTCAATGGACCTTGATACGACTTGTTTGCTGGTTTTGTCTTCTGACACAATTCACATGAGCTTACTATCCTGGTGACCTGTGCTCTCATATTCGGCCAGTCAAACCATGTCCTCAATAAGGCTTCCACTTTATTTACACCATAGTGCCCATACAAATGATGTGTGTAGTCAATAAATCCTTCCTGTAAACTTTCTGGTATGATCATTTTCCATTGATTTTTTCGAGGGTCGGTGATATACCATAGTATCCCTTCTTTCAGGCGGTATCTCTCATCAGTGTTAGCATCTGCTGTCTCTCCCACTTCATCTTTGTCTTCTAGTTGATCAATAATTTTCTTGTAGGTCGGGCTTTGCCGTTGTACCTTTCCTAAGTGTCTCAATCCTTCTTCTACTACAGCGTCCGTTTCTAATTCTACACTTGCCAAACAGATATCTTCCATCTGCAAATGGTCCTGGGTATCAGGAACAATATTCCGACTCAATGTGTCGGCTACCAAATTTTCAGTGCCCTTACAATACTGGATGGAATAATTGAACTCCTGGAGAAAAAGGCTCTATCAGATTAGCCTACTATTTGTTAAATAACTGTGATTTAAGAACTCTAGGCTCTTATGATCTGTCCTAACAATCATTTCCGATCTTATCAAGAATTGGCGGAACTTCTGAAATGCCCACACCACAGCCAAGGCCTCTTTCTCTGTCACACAGTGATTAATCTCTGCACCTCTCAGTGGTCTGCTGACAAAATAAATTACACCCCAGGTACCATCCTCTTGAGCTTGCATAAGAGCAGCACCTAACCCATACCCACCACTATCTACCTGAACAATAAACGGTTTCCTTAAGTCAGGGTAAACCAGCATCACTTGACTAAGGAATTTCTCTTTAATAACCCTAAAATTGATCTCATGCTCTTCCATCCATTTCCATGATGTTCCCTTATGTAATATTTGCAGCAGAGTCTCCATGTCTGAAGCAAAGTTTTTGTAAAATTTATTGTAGAAATTACACACCCCCAAAAACGATCTCACATGTTTTGGTGTTCGAGGGGCTGGGAAATCTCGTATTGCCTGGATTTTGTCCGGATGGGGTCTAATTCCATTGGCATTAATTAAGTGCCCTAAGAAATTCACTTCTTCCGCTGCTAAACAGCTTTTTTGCAGATTAATGCGAACATCCTTCATATTGCACTTTTGTAGAAACAACTTGAGGTGTTGTAGGTGTTCCTGGGTGTTATTGGATGCAATAATCACATCATCCATGTAAACAGTGATTAACTTTTTTATTTTTGGGCACAGCACATGATCGAGACATTTTAGCAGGCCTGCTCCACTATTCTTGAGACGAAAAGGCATTCTGTTAAATTGGTACGATATACCATTATATTGAAATGCTGTGTACTTCCGGTCAGCAGGGTGTAACCTGATCTGCCAATAGCTGGCAGTCAGATCTAATGTGGAAAATATCTTTTTTCCCCTGAATTTATTTACCAACTCATTTATTGGAGGTGAAACATTTTTATCTGGCCATGTAATCTTGTTCAATTGCCTGGCATCCAAACACAGTCGTATGGTTCCATCTTTTTTTTTACAACCACCAATGGGTTATTATGTGCTGACGAACCCTTAGTGATAATATCCCACTCCTCCATTTTAGCTAATTCTTTCTTTACCTCCGCTCTATAGTGGTGTGGCACTGGGTATGATCTTGCCTGGTATGGTGTACTGTCAGCGATCTTGATCCTGTGCTCATACCATTTAATAACCCCGGGTTTATCTGAAAAATTCGATTTATATTCATTTAAGACTTCTTTTAGGTCCTCTTTCCATCCTTCCTTCACTCCCTTTATTGCTTCATCAATCCGTGCCTCTATTGAAGGCTGTTCTATCTCAACCTCCATATTACATATGATTTGCTGGTTCATTCTCATCTGTGACCCAAACTCCACTTCTTCCCCATCACAGATAATATTTTCATCTTTATAATTGATCACACACCCAGTTTTGTGCATAAAATCTGACCCCAATATGGCTTCATGTACCAACCCTTTTAGAATTACTAGCGTGTGGGGCATAATTTTATCCCCTATCTTAATTTGCACCCAAACCTGTTTTGAGCCCAATTGTGCTTTTTTGTTATTTGCTAATGTTATTAGCATGCTTTTCACTGGTAGAGTTGGTATCTCTATGGGTTGGCTCCGCATGCGCTCATACGTTGTTTCTGACATTACCGATATCTGGCTGCCAGAATCCCACAATGTCTCTACTTTGACATCGTTTATTTGCAAAACAACCTTTGGGCATTCTTGAGATGTGTACTTAATCGATTCGCCATCCTACTCACAAATAAGATTATCTATCCTCTTTTCTTCTGTTGTTCTGCTGATCACTTTATTTCTTTTCCTTTTCCTTTTTTTTACTGGTTCTTTTATTTCTTCTTTTAATCCTCTGACCATCTCTGCCATTTCTTTTTTTATTTCTTCTTTGAATTCTGTCATGCATTCATATAATAGTTTTTTTTTAAGGGTTCCAAGCCCTCTTTTAATTCTTCCACACCTTCTGCCATATTTTGTGTATTTTTATTACTTCTCAATTTCATATATGGACGTGTTGCTTATTTTTGCTACAGTAAACAAATCTTAACGCTATCAATTGTTACGATATAAATATAATATTTTATTTCGCTTTGCTAATGAATTCGTTCGCCAACACCCCTCTCTTTTATCACCCTATAATCTCCCGTCCCCCTCTACCATTACCGTCATTTCTTACCTTTGATCGGTTTTATTTATTATTTAATAATTTATAAGCTATTATTTTCCTTCAATATAGTCCTTATTTAAAATCCTACTCTAAAAAAAAAACTTTTGTAATCGTACACAATAACTTTTTAGACTTGTGCACTATTTGTGGTCATATTTATTTTCCGGCTACGGACATTAAATTCTCAATTTTATGCCGTTTTTAAATTTTCTCAGGTCGTGGTTTTTTTTTTTCTTTTCGTAAGCCTCGAGTAGGGCAAGCCATTGTAACGTTTTTCGTATAACTAGGCCACTAGATGCTTCAAATTTTACGTTTGTGTGTGAGTTGATCAAGCTGTATCAAAAGAAAAAAAAGTTTGATTTCTATTCTCAACACAGCTATTTTTCCTGATCAACTTCGGCCTAGAACTATTACCGAGGACAATCGTGAGCAGAACCAGTTTTTAATTTCTACTTGAGGGCACCAGAGTCATTAGACCCACTGAGACTGCGTCAAACATATTGTAGCCCGTAAGGTAATAATTATACAGTCTGAGTTAACATTCTCGTTAAGAAACAGATATCCCCATTTTTTTTTATTACGGAAATTAAATCTATCAAAAAAAAATAATTTGTATATCGATCAAAGTTAAATAACTAAAGGTAAAACTTAAATATAATAGCATTAATTTCATACACGTACAATGAAAGTGAAGTTAATAACAAAGATTTATTCTAACTCAGCAAGCATTCAATATTTATGATTAAGACAAAATTATAATGTTGGAAAAGATTGTGCATATGAATTCAATAATTTTATTCAAATATTGGGGTACTAATTATTTAGTCTCATTTTCCGTAGTAACAGTTTGGTTCATTCCTCAGTTTACAAAATCTTCTGATCCAAGGAAAATTTATGGGATAACATTTCCATTCAATTCACTATTCATAAAGCTTTATGTAAAAAAATTTATGGCCATTTACTTACCGGTAAGTTGACACTAAGTAGGTCATCGATCTTCCCGACATATGGTTCAGTTAGTGGGTAGTCCGCAGTAGTTGTTCTTCTTTTTAGTTTTATTTCCGAATCTCCGATCTAATTTAGGTAGCCGTATGACGATCTAGGTGACTTTTTCCAAGAGAAAGTGTCGGCAAATGATATTGTTCTACTCACTCATGACGAGCGATTTCAGTCCGTATCTAAGTGGCCACATTTTATAAAAAAAAATATGAGGCACTTCAAATTGCTAAGCACTATAGGAACAATAAGATAAAAAAGACCCCTTTTCAAATCTGTCAGCTCTTTTTATACTCCTCGATTCTTTTTAGAAGCTCTGCACACGCTCTTTTTTTTTCTTTGTTCTACTTTATAAACTTCTACATTATTCACCATTTCTTATTACAAAGTCTGTTTTTCCGCTAAGAATTTCTGCCATTTTTAATTACTATCAGAAAGTTGTTTCTGATAGCAATCTTTCGATTTTGAAATTTCCTTTCATTATTTGAATCACTGATTCAATATGCACTTTCCAACATTGAATTTATTTTAGTTAACTTATTTCTAAAAAAAAAGAAAAATTAAACTTTCACTGTACGTTTTTTTTTCTTTTTTTTAAAACATTATGCCACAAAGAAAATAAAGATCGTGTTCGCTTTCTTTCTTTTTTTTTTTTATAATACCTAATATCAAAAAGTAATTTGTACCATATATATATATAAAAATGGTACAATATATATATATATATATATATATATATGGCTTATTAAGGTCGTAGTGTCAATCAACATTTTCCATAAATCAAAAGGGTCAGGATGTTATGAAATTAAAATTTGGATCATTGAATAGCTATAATCATAATTAAAATCAGGGTGTTCATGTTTTACCCTGGATCGCTTATTGGTGTTTTAGGATAATTGCAAAGAGTGGTAAGTCTAGGATGGTAATAATTATCATATAACAACATATATTACATTTAGATAAATATGTATAATGCAGATGAAGTATCAAGTGGTCCTTATTATAGTTTGCTGAAACTCAGAAAGTTAATAAATGAAATGAAAACTGATGCTGATATAGGCGAGGCTAGTCTGAAAGCTGATTTAAAAGCCAATTCTGAAAAATTGGAGGCTAAATTGGAAGCTAATGTCCAAGAATTGAAAACTGAATTAAAGGCTGATGCTGATAACAGGGAGACTAGGTTGAGAGCTGAAATAAAAGCCAATTCTGATAAATTGGAAGCTAATACCCAAGAATTAATAGCTGAATTAAAAGCTTAAATAAAAGCTAACACTGATGAATTGAAAACTTATTCTGATAAGATGAGTATAGAGTTAAGGTCAATGGTAGATAGTAGATCCATGGAGTTAGAGACCAGGTTTAGTGAAGAGATAAAAAGTTATAGGGAAGAATCTTGCATTGAAGCTGTTTCCCTGAAAGCAATGTTTGATGAGGTTAGTGATGAGATGAGGAAAGAGTCTCAAGGGATGATGGCTAAGTTTGAAGAGTCTACAGAATAGTATAGAGTGTTAAAAAGGATAATTGTTAATGATAATAAAGCCTTACAGAGTGAAGTCCAAGGATTGAAAATAAAAGTGAGTCTTCACTTAAAAATGTTTATGCAGTTGTAAAGTCAGTAGTTGCAGTTGCTATTAACTCACAGTGAGATGAGTTTTTTCAGCTTAATAAAGAATATTATGAAGAGACAATGCAATTGACTGCTAGTGATCAGGTACAGGATCTCAATGAGAAGATAGAATCAATGAATAGTGTCTTCTTAAGCTGCATTCATGACATGGATATTAGGTGGAAGAAATTCAGAAAAATCTGAAATTCCATGAAATTGAAGCTAATGGAGAAACAGAGATAAAGGCAGATGTCATAAATATTTGTATTCAAGTTGAAGAAATGAAATCAGTCATGTTAATAAACAGTGGACACATAGCAGATATACAGAAACAATTAAAGATGAATTTAAAGTATCAAGATTCTGTAGATTTAGTCGGTCAAGATAATACTTCTATCCCAGAAGGAGATAAACAATAATCAATTTATAAGGATAATAATTGGTAATGTAAATGAAAGTATGTCTGATTATATAACTGTATAAAGGTAATAGATAATGAGAAAGACTTTACTGAAAATATAGGAAGTAAACAATCTCTTGAGGTAGAGTTAATTTCTGTAAGTGTAAAATGTCCAGAGATTTTGGCAAATTAGTTATTAAAAGTTACTGATATTACAAGTAACAAGTTCAAGAATCAAAAAAATGTACCAAATAGGGAATATGAGTTTGAAATGCAATTTCCGTTGTTTAAGTGTCATTCCCAAGATTGGTATTTTCAAAGAACTGTTGTTCAAAAGTAATAATATTTTCATCTCTAATTTAAAATTTATAAGAAGAGAGAATGTTTAAAATAATGATCTTGCTAAAGTAAAAATAAAGGTGAAGGAAGGTAGAGAAATCTAAAATGAATTTTATTTCTGAAAATTGTAATAGAGGGATGAAAGTAGGCAAATTAAAAGTAAAACTTAAAATAATGAATGAAAAGAAAAGTCAGATGAACTTTCTTATACGTAATCTTGATCAAATGAGAAACACAAGAAAAGCTAAAGTAAAGCTGAAAATAATTAAAAATTTAATATTAGATAATTGTCTTATAAAAATGATTAGTGTAGAAAAAAGGATTGGAAAAGCTAAGATCAGACATGAAATGCTAGAAGATGATATGATTAATATAGATTATCTTTGAAAAAATATTAATAAGGGGGGTGTCTTAGGTAAATCTGAAGTTAAACTCAAAGAGGGAAATAAGAGATTATTTGATGTAGATGTTCTTAAGGAAATTATTGATGAAGAAATTTATGGTAGTAAGGCTAAGTTTAAGCCTAAGAGATTAAAGGAAAGATGCATTTAATGTGCATTTTCATAGCAAAAGTCTTGATGAGACAAAAGATATCAGAAAAGACTACTCATCAATAATTTAGGTAATTGTATAGGAAAAATTGAGGAGTTGCTTCTACTTTCATGGTAAAGTTGTTTGTATATAAAAAATATTATTAGCAAAGGAGTAATATAAGAGATGGAAAATCTACCCTTTCTTTTGAAGTGCTAGTATAGTTTAAAAAATCTCTCTGATTAAGTTTTTACTTAAGGATTTGTAAATAGGTTGTTATTGTAGTTAATTGTTTTTATTGTTATTTAGTTCATATATTTATTTATTGTGATATGTGTTTTGTTTTGTGATGATGAGGTTTTATTGTCAATGGATATAAATAAAATTCACAAGTGTGTATATAATTAATTATCAACAGTAGCATTTAAATTGATAATTATAATTAGATTGTACTTTTACTTTTTATTTTTTTAAATTATAAAAAATGTAATGATATTATTTTGGATTATTTAGTTATTTATTTTGTAGATTATAAAATAATTTTTTCAATGTAATATATTTTTTATTGATGTTATTTTTGTTTCATTGTTTAAAAAATATTTTAAAATCAACTGTGTTAAAAGTTTTGGTTGTCATCTGATCCTTCGTGTTAGCCGCCAGAGGCGCGATTTCTAACTGAAAAACACATTAATATATAGTTCCCGGAATAGCGATTCTCTATTAATATTGACTTTTTTTTTTGGTTTGTTTACAAAGTTTACTTTTTTTCGTTTCTGAATTATTTTTCCCAAATAATATTTTTGACGATGGGATAATAATAGTTTTGGTTTTTTTTTTTACCAAAGGGTCTTTTTTTGGTGTGTGTTCAAATAGTAATTTGTGTTTTTTTTTTAAAAAAAATAATATTAGTTTTTGTAAAATTGGATTGACAAAATTCAAGAGAGAACGGGGTTTTATGATGGATCTTTAAATAATAATTTACGTTACTTTGATAGGTTTACATTTGATTGCCGAAAAAATTATTGGGAGAAGTGTTTTTTTTTTTTTTTCGCGCGTGTGTGTTTATTATGTTTAAATAAAATTTAAAACCTTTACTTTTATCGGTTTACATTTGATGGACGACCGATTGGACTTCCTTTCGTTTATAAATTATGGTTTTGGTTCTACAAATAAATATTTTTGACAATGGGACGATAATAGTTGTTGTTTGTTTAATTTTTATTGACAAGAGCGGGTGTTTTTTTTGGTGTAGATTCAAATAGTAATTTGGGTTACGTTTAAATAATAAGTTGCGGTCTTACTTTGATCGGTTTACATTTGATTCCCGACACTAATTACTGGGAAGGGTGTTTTTTTGTGTGTACGATTGTAGACAACAATTATTGGGAGAAGGGGTGTAACCGTTTAAAGAATAGTAGTTTACGTTACTTTTAGTAGTGGTGTACATTTGATTGCTGACAATAATTAGTGAGAGGGGTGGGTGTTTTTTGGTGATTGGTGACAACAATTATTGGGAAAGAGAGTTTTGCGTTTTGTTTTTGTTCATGTGTATGTTTAAATCAAAATTTAAGTTACTTTTATCGGTTACCATTTGATTGAAAACCGATTTGACTTTCTTTTTTTTTTTTTTCGCTTATAAATTATTTGGGTTTTCCCAAATAATATTCGATTTGACAATGGGACAATAATACTCTAGGTTTCTTTAATTTTGATTGACAAGAGCAAGTCTTTTTCGGTGTACATTCGAATAGTAATTTGGGTTATGTTTAACTAATAATTTACTGTCTTACTTCAATTGGTTTACATTTGATTGGCCAGGACAATTAGTGGGAGGGTTGTTTTTTTTCTATACGATTAAAGAATAATTGACGTTCCTTTTATTTGACCGTTTGATTGCCGATGACAACAATTATTGGGAGAAGAGGGGGTTTTGGGGTTACGTTTAAATAAAAATTTTAGTTACTTTTTTTATTTTACATTTGATTGCCGATGCCAACAATTATCAGGAGAAGAAGGGATGTACGTTTAAATAAAAATTGAAGTTACCTCTTTTATTTTTGACATTTGACGAAGGTCATTTAGAATCCCTCAAACAAGCTTGCCTTTACAAAGTGAACCTTTCCGTCAGCAGATGTTTTTGGACCTCAAATCTGCATATATTTGCCGCACAATCCAATCTTTTCTTTCAGCAGCAGGATGGATTTTTCTGCTGTAGAAATATTCCAGCGCTGGCCCATGTCTGGCAGTTCCCATCTTTTCCAAGTTTTCTGTTGTGGGAATTAGCCGTACTTTTTGTCTCGGAAAATTTCTCGCTAAAACGTGACTCAAAGCGTGATTTTTAAATTTTTACGCTATTCTACCCTAATCAAAAATTTAGGAGGAATACAAATTTATGAGGAACAATCACGATACTGTTAAAATTGATAAAATGTAACAGTACATCGATTGGTCTTAAAAAAGCAAGGCACCGATGAAAATTTAAATAATCATGACACGATCAAAATAAACACCCTAGTACGATATTGTTACATCAAATACATAACGCAGCATTACGATATAGTGCATGACACAAACAACTACAGCATTTTCCTCTGCTTTTAGCATCGGAAAAAGCCACACTGTTAGCTGCTAAGCCGAGTTAACACTCTTTCTAGATTTTATCGTAGAAAGGAGACTTAACTTCCGAGTTAATACTCTACCTTTTAGCGTAGAAAGTAGACTTAACTCCGAGTTAACAATCTTTCTAGGATTTCTTTTAGAAAGAATGCTTAACGGCTTGGGTGCGGCCGCGGAAACGGCATATTTCTAGAAATTTAGCTAGAAATCGCGCCTCTGGCGGCTAACATGAAGGATTAGATGACAACCAAAGTTTTAGACTAGTGAATGAATTATAACAATGGGGCAAAGATTTCTATGGAAACTCAGAACATAATCATCATTATTAATTAATAAAACAGAGGAAGAAAGAAGTCAAAGTTTTGTTCTGTCTATTGCCCAAATTCTTCTTTTGGATCTCAATAAAATTAGTCCCGGACCAAGATAATATAAAAATGGTAGGCAAAAGTGAACCTTACTATCCAGGGATTTTTGAATACTTTTTCCTGTCTTATTTTATTATTAAAGTCCAGTAAAATACATAGCCTGAAACTAAACATGCAATCACAAATCGATTTCAGAAAATAGCTATTTATATATTTTTTTCAACTTTAAGTTTTCTTTCTTATAATGATCCTAAGTAATATTTACTAAGGCAATAAACCTTAAAGCATGTACAGTTGAAAATGCAAAGGTAGGAACCTCTACAGTTCTTAACCATAAGCTTACACATTGGAAGCTCGTAATTAAGATTGCCTTAATAAATATTACTTATGTAATCAATGTGCATTAAATAAATTTATAATGATCCTAAGTAATATTCAAATTTAAGTATTTCTATAATTGAATATAAAAAGAATGCATGCAATCAATCGCTCCAATAACATAAAAATCCATAAATTCATTGATAATATATATATATTATAATGGGATTTACCGTTTTCCACATATATATTATGCATAAATGTAGTCTTGTACGATTGCGTGTATGTATATATAATGATACACGTATATGCGTAATGGTTTAAAATAATATTTATTCTTAAATTATTTCATTTTATTGCCCCAGCATATTTATGAGCATCAATTTATGACCTCAAGCACCAATCCCATATTTCTATAAGAATTATGCTGGGAGAACTGGAATACCAATATGGAAATGCCCCTGGACTATCTCAGCTCAGGGCTGGTGGTAAAATTTACCGGCAGTAGATCTAACTCTCTTTTTTTTTTTTTAAAAAAAAAAAACTCATAACATAAAAACAAAACAAAAAAAAAAACACATTCATTTTATATACATTTATTAGCTATGATATTTACGTATGTATAAAAAAATATATTATGTACTTAAGTTAAATTAGTGTCTCTTTTCTCTTTTAAATCAAAGATTCATATCAGTTTTCTTTTTTCTTTGTTTGCTCCTTTCTCTTTTTGCCAAAACTCCCCCACACACAAGCATGCTATTATATGTATTTTGCACTGAAGATTTAATTGGACTAATTTATACACTAATAAATTCCATAGTAAATAGTTTGACCTCTCCGGGCAAAGAAAATAAATTTTTAAGTTCACAATTGTGTCAAATAAACAGTTTTCTCAAATTCGTGGAGTAAGCTTACTAAAAGTGACATATATAGATGTAATTAGAAAGAAAATACCTGGTTTCCCCGGGGAATTGATCAAATCCTCTTGGTGAAAATGGAATCTTCGGTCCTTTGTCGGTGAATGAACTTTGTTTTTTTTCTTTGAAGTTCGGGTTCCATGGCTAAAGTCTGTTTATTTATTTATTTTCTTTCTCTTCTGGCAATTCAATATTGTTACTTATTGAGGCGAATTCTCCGGGCTTGACATCCCTTCTCCGCTATCGGCAGCTGCTATACATTTGGGGGCAAAGGATTCAGACCCTCTGCATGTTGAAGCCTCTACCCCAACCTGACCATATTTTATCAAAATGTATATCACATTGAACGTCAGCTTTCTTCTACCTCCAAACTTATACTAAATAATTAATTTTTTTTTTAATTATCAAACTTATCTTTCTTTTCACTCTTTTTTTATTATATTTCCATTCACATTCCATATGCCTTTGTTAAAATGCACAACAAAAGCTTTTTACACCTATTTCTTTCCAATTAATATTTAATTAGTATTAGACATTCCATGATTTTTATAATAATTACTTCCATTGTTCTGCAAAATTAGTCTTCCATCTTGATATTTAAAGTTCTAAAATATTTTTTATTATTATTTTGTGAATTTTTCATTTTTTAATGGTTCAAAAACGCACTCACACATATACATAGCGATGTGTATAGCTAGGTTTGGCAAAAGAGAGAAAAAAATCAGAGCAAGTATATAATCCCCCATACCTCTTCTATGAGTTCTTTTTAATTAAAATAAATAAATCAATTCTGTACAACCACGCAAATGACCGTTGATTGTACATCAAACTGTAAATATCAATTTTGTTAGTAAAATAATATATTTTTTTAATAATACGTTAGTAATAAGACATATATATATATATAATAATGTGTTAAGTATACAAATACGTATTTGTCTAATTATTGCAACAGTGTTTGATTATACATGCCCTGTTGAAATATGTATTTTAAAGTATTGTGATTTACTCTGGAATAGATAGAATAAAAAAAAATGCCTAAAATCATTAGTGGACTGGAAAATGAAGAGACATTAAATGAAATTAAATGGTTATCAAAATTTGTCTTATTATTATTTTTTTGTTGTTTTTGTTTTATAGGTCCATTATTTTTTTATAACATTTTAAAATATAGCATTATAAACGTGTATACAATTGTGATATTTAAAACTAACCTATAAGTTTCTTTTTGAATGTTTAAATTTTTAATAATAATGAAAGTCAATTTTTAATATTTATATATAAGTTTCTTTATTTTTTTTAAAAATTCTGTATCTTAAATTACGGGAATATATTGTTAAATACCAGGATAAAATAATGATTGTAATATATATATATATATATTGTAAATATCAATAGGTCGATATTTATATTTTAAAAATTTGTTATTTGTTATTAAAAAAAAAAATCTCTTTAAGTTGAAGTTTACATATGAAATATTTAAATTTTTCTTTTATGTTTATTAAATATAGTTATTATTTGAAGTTATTATTTTATTTATATATATTGATAGTACATCGTTATAAACATTTAATTATTAAAATAAATAAGGACATATAAATTATTAGTTATAAAAAAAAAATTATTTTATTTGCAATGATTACTAAATGCAATAAATAATTATTTATGTATATTTTAAAAGATGTCAAATTTTCGATTTGATACTTTTTATATGTATACTTAATATTTTATTTTTATTTTGATGTTAATTGTTGTAAAAGAGAACATATATATATAACATGAGTTTTAAAATAGCATCTGCTGGCATGGAACCACGCGACAATAATAAGGAAGCCATTATTAGGATTATTATTATTAAAAATGGGATATAGAACAAACAACTGAAGGATAGAATTTTATTACATTTTATTTCTTTAAAGTTTACCATTTTTAAAATACTGAAGTAACGTATATATTTTGTAATAAACATATAAATTATGACGGGGTAATAAGGATATATCGCAGCTAGGGCTGCATCATCATCATCGCTTTCATATATTCTAAAGCAATTTTTCAATGGAACAACTAAAATTTTCAACGTATAAATTTCATCGCGTCTGGAGTTAAAAGCTGGCATAGCTATCTTAAATGTATTATCGTCAATTTAATTCTAATCTGAAAGTAATTGTAATTGATGTACTGGATTTAACATTTTAATAAAATATGCATATATTCAAGAATTAATAATCTTCTTTAATGAAATCGTTTCGTCGTCTTTTATAGAATGCATTCTAAAATTAAAAAAATATACAGATGAAAAAAAACTCATGGACTAAATTAATTCTTAAAAGGACAATCAACTAAGTGAACTTTTAAAAAGGTATTTAATAATTATATATTTATATGAATGATGTGTGGATATATATATTTTGAGATTGATATATTTTTTTTTGTTTATTTTATTTTTCATTGTAAAATGTAACGTTTGTGAATGATCAATTTAAGCGTCTTGTTCTATTATAACATTAAACGTATAACAGATGATGTTTAAGATAAATATTTAAATAATTTTAAAATCTGAAAATATAATTTATAAGTTGAGGTACTATATATTAATTATTATCTTTACATTACAACTATTAGGCAGAAATATGTCTTTATATATTTATTGTTTATATTTATATTGGAAATATTAATATTATTTAAAGTCAAATGATAACATAAATAAAAGATGTGCTATTTATTTTATAAATAATGCCTTTGTAATTATTTAAAGATCGATACTATATTATTCTTATTTTCTTAATGCCAAAGTTATTAGTAAATTAATTAAATTTACGACTTAATAAAAGATAATTTCTTATTTCATTTATTACTTGGTTTGTAGGTCACTTACATATATTATTTTTCATACACATATTTAGAGGTACATAAATTTATATAGTAGATGTGTATATTTGAATTTAATAAAAGTCCCTTTATTTTTGATATATATATTTGATTAGTTAGTCACATCAACCTAAAAGATAAATTATAATGAAAGATCTCATTGATTAGTATGATTTTAGATTTGTTTTATATAAAGCTAGCTGGGAGGGCAATTTAAACAATTTATTAAAATATAATTGGAACAAGTTTGTTTTTCTTCATTCTTTAATATAAATGGAATACCTCATATACATTCCATTATATTTAACTTGCTTAATTATGAGCTACCATATAGTTTCCATTACATTATTTATATAACCGGGATAATTTTGTCTTTCTTCAATTTAAATGGAATGTAGCAAGTACGATCCATTATATTTAACTTGTCCAAACATGGGCTACCTTAAGTTCCATTACATTTGGAGCATCCAAGTGAGGCTCTGAATTATAGGTTCCATTACATTTGGCTAGTCCAATCGTGGGGCTGCTACATATACGTTTCCATTACATTTGGCGCAACAACTAGGGCTAGAAATAAGCTAATTAGGGCTTGAAATACCCCACATACTTGAGATTAAGATGTCTAGTATATATATTAATATGAGATGTATGGTTTAAAGAAAGAGAAGCATTTTTGTGTGTTTAATTTTTTTTTTTATATAAATGGAAATATTTTAGCCTTATGTTTAGATGGTGATGGTTAATATTATTGTATTTTTTTTTAGTGATGAAAGATAAATATAGTCATGAAGCAGTTTAATTTCAATTTAAAAAGTATATTGATGGTGTTGAATTATAGTATAATAATTTTGTACATATTTGGAAAGTTTGAGTTGTAGAAAATCTATAATTTTGAAGGTTGGATGGGATATTTGATTGTTGGAGTTTGGTTGGTTCTGTTGCAGGTATTGATGTTGAGTGGGGAATTTTGGTTATTATCTTGAGGATGTGATGCATTCATGTCACTTGTATTGATTAATCTCATTCATTGCTCCAACCCAAATCTTGATGTTTATTATTATTTATCATGAAGCAGTTAACAGTAGTCCTGCCATGATTTTATCTTTAAAACTCCAGAGAGAGTAAGATATAATTATTTTAATATAAGTATAATATTTGCCTCTAAGTCTCCCAAAGATGAGCAAGGAAATATTTATAAATAATAGCCCCTAAGACTTAAATATAAGCAGGGTAGTGTAATGGTGTTTTCAAAAAAATTATTATGGGTTGTAGTAGATAGGATAGAATGAAATGTGATAGTCATCTAAGTGTTTATGAAACATTGTATGCTTTGGGAGTAATGATTGGATTCTTTTATCTACATCAAAGTTGTGAAGTGCTAATCAATCTTTTGGTTGTCAATATCTGTCGGATCTTTGGAGGAATAGATAAGTATATAACTTAAATATATAACACCAAACTTAAGAGTTTGATTAATTGATTATTGTTTGTAACAAATAATCTATTACATTGATTATCAATTAGGGTTTGAAAACAAGTATATTAATATTTTTTTTTTCTTTGTAAGTGACTTTTAAACATGAAGTTCAATTAGTAAATATTTGTTAGTAGTAAACTGCATTAGTACAATTTTAGTAAAATATTTCGAGCACAAAAGTTAATAATAAGTGAAGTGGATATTTTTTTTTTATGTGTATAAAATGGTATTAAGTATTAAAGTCCAGAAAATTTATAGGTATCGATTTAAGTATTTTATATTTAACTACCATTATTTTGAATGAGAAAGTTGTCTCACTATATTATCAAATTAGTTATTTTAAGGCATGTGAACATTTAGTTGTAGTTTAAATATTTCAAGGTTATATTGAATTTGATATGAAGTATCCACATTTTAATATAGTATAAGTGTAGAATATTTATTATCATTAAATATAAATAAATGTTATTTAGTGATATCAGTTATTACTCTCTGCATATATATATTTTAGAGAAATTTGTTGATGTTATGGTGATAGATAAGATTATTTTTTTTTTAAGCCAAGAAGTTCATGAGTTCAAATAAGTAAAATTTAGATTGTCAGATAGCTATTATATATTATAAGATTAAAAAGGCTTGTATTTTTAGTTAAAAAATTGCTTGTTGGAATAATGATTGGAGATGGTGAGCCCTTGATCTGTGATAATTACTATATAGAAATATATATATATATATATATATATCTTAGATTTTATTTTATGAGTATATAATATTGTATTATTAATAATAATGGATAACAATAGTAATAAAATGCCAGTTAGTGGTGATTTTGACTTAAAAGATTTTTTGGAAAAATTTGAATCTAGATTAAATACTAAATATGATAAACTTAGAGCTGAGATAAATACCAAATATGATAAACTAGAGACTAGTTTAAAAACAAATGCTGATGAACTTAGAGTTGAGATAAAAACAAATTCTAATGAACTTTCTCAGAAGCTAGAATCTAAATATGATGAACTTAGAGTTGAGATGAAAATTAATTCTAATGAATTAAAAGTTTTGGTAGATGATAGTATTAGAAGAGTAGAAGTAAAATTTGATGAAAATTTTGATGAATACTATAGTGAGGATAAAAGAATTGATGAATCTGTAGAAATAAAATTAAATTCTTTAGGTGAAAAATTACTAAAAATTACGGATAATACCAGTAATAAATTACTAAAGATTACGGATAATACCAGTAATAAATTTAAAGATAAAATGCAAAATCTAGTTCAAAAATGTACCATTAATTGTGGAAACGTTTATACAAAAATTAATATTTACAAAGAAATATTCTTTACAAGAATTAACAATATAATATGTAATGTAAATTTTATGGAAGTAGAAATTGATCCAAATGGAGATTTAGGCAAAGTCAAAATAAAACTTAAATTCAGAAGTAAAGAGAAAATTAAAATAGATTTTCTTGAGATAATTTATACCAGTAAAAATATGAAGAAAATTAAAGTAAAATTCAAAGAAATGAGTAGAGATAAGTTTAAAATAAATTATCTTAAAAGAAGTATAGATTTTATGAAAGATATTGGAAAAGCTAAAGTTAAACTTAAAGTTATAGATGGAAAGATAAATAATAAAGATTTTCTTCAAGAAAATATAACTAAGGAAAGAGATTTAAGTAAACCTAAAGTTAAACTGAAAATAATTAATATAATAATGTTATTGTTGTAAAACAAAATGATTTTCAAGAGTTCTTTAATGTTGAAATTATATCACACTGATTTGCGATTTTTAAAGGATTATTTAGAAAATTTGAATGAATACCATTCAAAATTATCCAGAGAATTGTTTTTAATTGAATCTAGAATAAGTAAAATAAAGACTTACTCAAGTCGATGATGTTTATCAAGATAGTCAAAGGAAAAGTAAGATTATCTGATAAAATAGCAACTATTATTGATAAAGTTAAGAGTTATGTTAGTGCTTATGATCAAGTTACTATTTATGTAAAGGATATAGATGTAGGATCTAAGGAGTTCATAGCAAAATCTTTAGATACTTATCTCAAAATTATTCAAAAGCAATTGAGTTATACCAAAATGCTATATGAAAATCTTGTAAATTAGGGCAAACTTTTTCACAAAGTTTAACATACTGGAAATTCTTTACAGGAAGAATTGAAAAGGCACTTTTGATTATTATATATTTTTTTTTTTAAAAAAATTTTGGACAAATATCTAGATGATCTGAGAGATAGATATAAATAAATGAATATGGTTATTAATATGAAAAATAATATTCTTTAAACCATGTTAGTCCTTAGAAAGATTACAAATTTGAGAAGTTTTTCGATATTTCATAATTAATTAGTTATTTGCAAAGACATTTTTTTTTTTCGGTGGATTTGAGGGTATTGTAAATATCAATAGGTCGATATTTATATTTTAAAAATTTGTTATTTGTTATTAAAAAAAAAATCTCTTTAAGTTGAAGTTTACATATGAAATATTTAAATTTTTCTTTTATGTTTATTAAATATAGTTATTATTTGAAGTTATTATTTTATTTATATATATTGATAGTACATCGTTATAAACATTTAATTATTAAAATAAATAAGGACATATAAATTATTAGTTATAAAAAAAAAAAATTATTTTATTTGCAATGATTACTAAATGCAATAAATAATTATTTATGTATATTTTAAAAGATGTCAAATTTTCGATTTGATACTTTTTATATGTATACTTAATATTTTATTTTTATTTTGATGTTAATTGTTGTAAAAGAGAACATATATATATAACATGAGTTTTAAATAGCATCTGCTGGCATGGAACCACGCGACAATAATAAGGAAGCCATTATTAGGATTATTGCTTATTAAAAATGGGATATAGAACAAACAACTGAAGGATAGAATTTTATTACATTTTATTTCTTTAAAGTTTACCATTTTTAAAATACTGAAGTAACGTATATATATTTTGTAATAAACATATAAATTATGACGGGGTAATAAGGATATATCGCAGCTAGGGCTGCATCATCATCATCGCTTTCATATATTCTAAAGCAATTTTTCAATGGAACAACTAAAATTTTCAACGTATAAATTTCATCGCGTCTGGAGTTAAAAGCTGGCATAGCTATCTTAAATGTATTATCGTCAATTTAATTCTAATCTGAAAGTAATTGTAATTGATGTACTGGATTTAACATTTTAATAAAATATGCATATATTCAAGAATTAATAATCTTCTTTAATGAAATCGTTTCGTCGTCTTTTATAGAATGCATTCTAAAAATAAAAAAATATACAGATGAAAAAAACTCATGGACTAAATTAATTCTTAAAAGGACAATCAACTAAGTGAACTTTTAAAAAAAGGTATTTAATAATTATATATTTATATGAATGATGTGTGGATATATATTTTTGAGATTGATATATTTTTTTTTGTTTATTTTATTTTTCATTGTAAAATGTAACGTTTGTGAATGATCAATTTAAGCGTCTTGTTCTATTATAACATTAAACGTATAACAGATGATGTTTAAGATAAATATTTAAATAATTTTAAAATCTGAAAATATAATTTATAAGTTGAGGTACTATATATTAATTATTATCTTTACATTACAACTATTAGGCAGAAATATGTCTTTATATATTTATTGTTTATATTTATATTGGAAATATTAATATTATTTAAAGTCAAATGATAACATAAATAAAAGATGTGCTATTTATTTTTATAAATAATGCCTTTGTAATTATTTAAAGATCGATACTATATTATTCTTATTTTCTTAATGCCAAAGTTATTAGTAAATTAATTAAATTTACGACTTAATAAAAGATAATTTCTTATTTCATTTATTACTTGGTTTGTAGGTCACTTACATATATTATTTTTCATACACATATTTAGAGGTACATAAATTTATATAGTAGATGTGTATATTTGAATTTAATAAAAGTCCCTTTATTTTTGATATATATATTTGATTAGTTAGTCACATCAACCTAAAAGATAAATTATAATGAAAGATCTCATTGATTAGTATGATTTTAGATTTGTTTTATATAAAGCTAGCTGGGAGGGCAATTTAAACAATTTATTAAAATATAATTGGAACAAGTTTGTTTTTCTTCATTCTTTAATATAAATGGAATACCTCATATACATTCCATTATATTTAACTTGCTTAATTATGAGCTACCATATAGTTTCCATTACATTATTTATATAACCGGGATAATTTTGTCTTTCTTCAATTTAAATGGAATGTAGCAAGTACGATCCATTATATTTAACTTGTCCAAACATGGGCTACCTTAAGTTCCATTACATTTGGAGCATCCAAGTGAGGTTCTGAATTATAGGTTCCATTACATTTGGCTAGTCCAATCGTGGGGCTGCTACATATACGTTTCCATTACATATATATATATATATATATATATAGTACCAATAGTGGTATATACGTTTCCATTACATATATATATATATATATATATATAGTACCAATAGTGGTTGGTACATAATAACTTGTTTAAAAAATTATTAGAAATAAGAAAAAATCTTTTGTAAAAGAAAAATGTAAAATTAAAAGTTTAACAGTTTTACTGCAGTTTATTTAGTAAACGTAAAAGTTAAAGAGTTTTTTGAAATAAAAGTTAACATAATTAATTAAAAATGGGAAGGGGGTTCGCTTTAGAAACATCAAATTAAAAGAAGTTGGTTTTCAAATAAGTAAAGAATTCATTTTATTATTGTTGTTAGTTAAAGAAAATATTGTTCATGAAAGTTATAAGTGATTGATTAGAAAAAGGGAAAGAAATTAAATGTTGATTTTCAAGTTTAAAATATAAATCTCTTATTTAAATCAAAGAAAAAAAAGTAATCTTAAAACTAAATAGTGAATGATCTTAAAATGTACATGTGCATAAATGATGAATGCTTGCTAATAAAATATATATGTGTGATGATAAACATTGCATAAATACATAATAAATATTAAAATGAAAAAAAAAAAAAATTATATTTAAAAAAACACAGCAATGTCTACTAATTAAAAACAAACAAAAAAACAACATGTTTGTGATGGCTGCTTTATTATTATATATGTGAGTGTATGTATTAGTATGTGCATGATCATTAGATAAATACCAGTATTCTTTTATTAAGATTTATAAAATATTTAATATTAGTATATTAAATGTTAATTAAATAAATTGTCTTTAAATTTAAACTTTATTTGTTGGTCAATTTTTTTCATCAATTCTTTTATCAATTTTTTTCACCACTAATTTTCTACAATCTGTTATTGGTTAAAAATTGATTGAGCTAGTTAAGAGATTTTCGAGTGCTGGATTATGGGCCTACTGACCAAACATGTTAGTCTTAGACTAGCTTGCACCTGAGGTTTACTCCTAAACAAATAAAGTGTTTGGATAGTAGGGGTTTGAATCTAGCAGATGAGGTGGGCCACAATCTGGAAATGTGATCATGTTATGCATTGCATAACTTGATCTGATCATGGGTATTGTTGACAGCTCTGCCATCAATAATATTCTCCACTTTTCTCGAATGTGCCGGTTTGTTCATCTAATATCTATAATATAAGATGATGAACAAATAGAATATAAAGTCTAGGAAGAGTAAGTGAGCGAGTCCCAATGGATTGAACCTGGTACAAATTAGCACCCGTAATGGACTGGCAGGGATTATTCTTCATTTAAAATGTGCTCTGGGGACAACTCAGCATAAGCCACAAGTCACTTCTTCAGGGAAGAATCCCCATATCTCATACCTCATATCCAAAGTGTAAGACGGAAATGGACAGTTGATAATTCCTCCATTTGCAGTGACCCTTTATTTTTTCCAAGTCTGGTAGAAAAAGGCAAATGAAGCTTCAAATTTTCATATGTGTAATTCGGTATAAGTCAGCGAGTCTGCCTCCACTTCGTTTCCAAAAATCTTTGTGCCACAAATTTACTTTGTCCTCGTGGTCAATATCCAGGACTCAAACCATTGTAAGCAATGTTGCCAGCATCAAAAGAAGTAAAGTATAATTGAAGTTTGCCCTTAGTATGTAAAGAGAAAGATATTAAAAAGCAAACTTAAAAAAATAATAAATATTTAAAAGTAAGAATTAAAGTTATCAGAGATAAAATGGTCAAAATGACACATTTTACTCTCCAACAAAGGGTGGTGTTATGTACCAATATTGGTTGGTACATAATAACTTGTTTAAAAAATTATTAGAAATAAGAAAAAATCTTTCGTAAAAAAAAAAAAAGTAAAATTAGAAGTTTAAGAGTTTTACTGCAGTTTGTTTAGTAAACCTAAAAGTTAAAGAGTTTTTTGAAATAAAAGTTAAAAATAATTAATTAAAAATGGGAAGGGGGTTCACTTTAGAAACGTCAAATTAAGAGAAGTTGGTATTCAAATAAGTAAAGAATTCTATTTAGTATTGTTGTTAGTTAAAGAAAATATTGATCATGAAAGTTATAAGTGATTGATTAGAAAAAGAGAAAGAAATTAAAAGTTGATTTTCAAGTTTAAAATATAAATCTCTTTTATTTAAGTCAAAGAAAAAAAAGTAATCTTAAAACTAAATAGCAAATGATCTTATAATGTATGTGTGCATAAATGATGAATGCTTGCTAATAAAATGTATATGTGTGATGAGAAACATTGCATAATATGTAATAAATATTAAAATAAAATAAAGGAAAATTATATTTAAAAAACACAGCGATGGCTACTAATTAAAAACAAAAGAAAAAACAACATTTGTGATGGCTGCTAATTAATATCTCCAACAACAGGATTATCAAAGAAATTTCAACAACAGATATTGCTGGAGGATATCAAAATGAAAACATGTGTCATTTATAAATAGTCAAATTTTTATCAGACAATCAGTTGAGTCTAGTTAATTATACCAGAGTTCAGTGCAGTCAGTCAGTTCAGATAACAGTTCAGTTCATTATGAATCAATCAAGAATACAGTGTTAAAAACCATGGGAAACATGTGGCTGTCTCCATCTTGAAGTCCAGTAAAACAGCAAAATCTGCCAGTGAAATAATGTCTGCATAACAGCTTAAAAATCCTCCAACAATGTTTAACTGTCTCCAGTAATAACACGAATGAATGAGAAAGAAACTTCCTCAAAAAACTTCAAATCTAACTGGATAGATATATTTCATTAGAAGCAGAAAACAGCAAGATGTATCCACATTCAAAATCCTAGGTAAAACATTTTCTTATTTTCATTTATACAGTAGCAATCACATTCATGTGAAGCCTCCAAGAGTCAAGGATATGAACTCTATAGCACATAAAAATGAACTATTAATTTGTGTGTTCTAAATGTCAAATACTATTTAATGCTTTATTATTATATATGTGAGTGTTTGAATTAATATGTGTGTGATCATTACATAAATACCATGTTATTTTATTAAGAGTTATAAAATATTTAAAATTTGTATATTAAGTGTTAATTAAATAAATTGTCTTTAAACTTAATCTTTATTTGTTGGTCAAGTATTTTCACCAATTCTTTTATCAATTCTTTTCACCACTAATTTTGTATAATCTGTTATTGATTAAAAATAGACTGAGCTAGTTAAGAGATTGTTGAGCACTGGATTATGGGCCTACTGTCCAAACATGTTAGTCTTAAACTAGCTGGCACCTGGGGTTTGATTGTAACAGCCAAGGTGGGCCACAATCTGGAAATGTGATCATGTTATGCATTGCATAACTTTATCTGATCATGGGTATTGTTGACAGCTTTGCTATCAATAATATTCTCCACCTTGCTCGAACGTGCCGATTTGTTCATCTAATAATTATAATATAAGATGATAAACAAATAGAATATAAAGTCTAGGAAGAGTGAGTGAGTCCCTATGGATTGAACCTGGTACAATATATATATATATATATATATATGTCCACAGATGGCGTCCTACCAAAAACACCTATCAAGCGTATTTTCGTTTACATAAACGTCAGAGTAGTTAGTATTCACTATCTCTAACTATAATTCCACTTTCAGATCATGATTTCAAGCTATTTGCTATCGTCAGTGAAAGACAGGAATAAAGAAACTAGATCTAAACACAAACTCTGAGCGTTTATGAAACAATTTCTATTCAGCTTGCAAGCGTGAATTTTTTAGACACGTAATGTCTTCAAACTCAGCATAGCAAACCAGATAGCTATATGGGTCTGATCTCAGTTCAGCATCACCACATAGTAGAAGCCTCTGCAATCTATATCATTGCAAGAAAGACCTCAAAGGTACATTTATGATAAACAAAAATGCAAGTTAAAAAACTTGCTAACGCTTGTATTTATGTCCACAGATGGCGTCCTACCAAAAACACCTATCAAGCGTATTTTCGTTTACATAAACGTCAGAGTAGTTAGTATTCACTATAAATACAAGCGTTAGCAAGTTTTTTAACTTGCATTTTTGTTTATCATAAATGTACCTTTGAGGTCTTTCTTGCAATGATATAGATTGCAGAGGCTTCTACTATGTGGTGATGCTGAACTGAGATCAGACCCATATAGCTATCTGGTTTGCTATGCTGAGTTTGAAGACATTACGTGTCTAAAAAATTCACGCTTGCAAGCTGAATAGAAATTGTTTCATAAACGCTCAGAGTTTGTGTTTAGATCTAGTTTCTTTATTCCTGTCTTTCACTGACGATAGCAAATAGCTTGAAATCATGATCTGAAAGTGGAATTATAGTTAGAGATAGTGAATACTAACTACTCTGACGTTTATGTAAACGAAAATACACTTGATAGGTGTTTTTGGTAGGACGCCATCTGTGGACATAAATACAAGCGTTAGCAAGTTTTTTAACTTGCATTTTTGTTTATCATATATATATATATAATGTTTTATTCACATTTGACATACATATATATTAAATAATAAATGTCATGTATCAATTTAGATTTAAAATTATATTTGATTGCCTATTAGTTGTATATAAATGTATAAATTTTTATAAAACTACATTTACAAATTATATCATTATTTAATAATTATCTTAACTGTTCGATTATTTTAATTGTATTATTAGATATATCTTGAAAAAATTGGATCAATCGATAGTGTTAAGTATTGAAGTTATACATTCATATCCCCAAATTTGTATTTAGAAGTTGTTATATATATATATATATATATATATATATAATATATATATATATATATATATATATAGTGCTAGGTTTAATAAACCTAAGTTAAGAACATTATGAAATAAATGTTGAATTTTTCAGGCTAGGATATAAGCCTTATATTAATAAGAAGCTCAAGTACTTGATGTTCCTAATAAAAGACGTGGTTTAAAATAAAGTGAATAAATCCTTATAGCATAGTAGAAAGGTGCTTTTGATATTGTCTTCCATATCATCCTGTTTGTTGATCCAACTTTAAAGAAATACACCTATAACCTAAATTATTAATTTAACAAGATATCATCAATTTATTTATTTATTTGTTTACTCTTTTAATTTTATAACAGTTTTATACAATTCCTGTGTCAAATATCAACTGCAAGTAATGTTTATTGTTGATAGATCTTTTATTTGATTTATATTTAAAAAAATGAAAATTTGAAAAACAAAACAGTTTTTTTGTGTTATATATATATATATATATATATATATATATATATATTGAAGCCATCAATGTCTAATCATTGTTGATGCTTCATGTTTCACCACCTAGACTAACCTCCTAGGAGTCCACAATTCCCACCTTGCTATAAATATATGCTATTCACTCACACACTGTATGCTGATCATTATAAAGATGAGTAAAATTAATTTTTGTTTAGTAAAAATGAAACAGTAGTTTGAGTGATGCGTATATATATATTATGACTAAAGCAATCATTTTATTGCTATGAAACTACATTTGCTTATATATTTGGGATTATTTTTATATCTGTGTGTATTTAATGTAACAACAAAGTAAAATGGGGAGGTTCGAAATGCTAAAATAATCTTGTTCAAATTCAGCTTGTTGCCTTTAATTAAAATTGTCAATTGCAATTAAGATCGAAAACAAATCATTTATCAGTTATTGTCGAATGATTTAAAATAGCTAAAAATGGTATTTTGAACCTTATCTGTATAAAAACATGTTGTTAATTAAAAGTTATTTGTAAGGGGATTATAGAGATAGTGTATGAAAACAGCCCATAAGACCTTTTAAAAGAGCAGTCGGTGATTTTCACTTGATAAATTAGTTACTGGATAAATCAGTTAGTTACTTTCACTTGATCAGTCAGTTTTTTTTACGTTCCCGATTCAAAAAGTGTTGCCTACCATCATTTAAGAAGTCAAGAGAAGTTTAGTGCCATGGAGTATGACTAGTGGAGCCATCCACCTTTTTTTTCATCTCAGAGGACTGTCTACCAGCCGTAAAATTCCATCTGACCAGCCATATGAGATGACATAGGATTATCAACCTGCCTGCCTGATGCTATGCTGATATCTTATGTAAAATCATGTAATTTAGAGCTGCCTTAATATGAACATTCATGGGTGATTTATAATTTGTAGCTGAATTAATTGATAGATCTATTTATGATGTTTTGCTAGTTTTGCTTGTAAACTCTCTCTATATAATCCTTTATTAATACTTATGTAATTCTAAATATACATTTGCTTTCATGCTTAATTTATGTTTATATAACTTTATGCATCTCAATTAAATGTATACAATTTATTTTGTTTAATATATATATATATATATTATTTTCTCTAATATGTCGGTATCAATCAATCTCGCGCCTTTAAGTAAATTCATTAGTAAAATTATATTCATTTGTGTATTTAAAAATAGAAATCATTCGCTAGGTTGGTTGTATACTTAAAAGTATTTTATTGCGGATGCTTATTTCATTTTGTTGTTTAGTTGCCTTTATAAAAGATCGCAACATTTAACATAAAATTCCACTTTCTTTTACCATTGCTGGGAGGGCTAATTCTTTAATTAATATGTATATGGGAATCAAATTTAAATATAAATTTCATTAGCTTAATAATATAAATAAAAGTTATTATTCATTATGATTTGTTAAATGACTCAGGATTGAAAACATATTATTGCACAAGAGGTTAGACAATTTCCAAGTTTTAAAATAATGTTATAAAATTATATTCCTATCCAATAACGTTGCTGGTATACCATCCACATTATTCTGATAATTTATCTTCTCCATTTTTCGATTGTTTAGTCATTGGGAACATCTAAAGCTCCCATCCTACTTTTCAAAAATTATTCATAATCAGGAACACTACTTCCTGTGGAATGTAAAGTTTATAAAATTATGTGCTGCAGATTACAGTATGTCCAGATTCGCAGCTCTCAAACCCAGCCTTTCTTTCGATATCGCTCTGCCAGAATGCGAAGACATATCAAATATCAGTCCATCTCAAGTAATCTTTTAAATGATAAAATATCCAAATGCCATGAAAGCCAGATTTCTTTCATTGTATGCTAGTACCATTTCTTTGCTTTTTAATTTGAGCATCCATCCATCTAATCTTAATAAGTCGCAATGATGTTTTAAAGATAATGCTTCATTTCATAAAAATACATTTAGTTCATTAATTTCAGCTGCTTTCTTTTAAAAACCGTTATCGATTCCCATAGATGTAAATCTAATTTATATTAATGATTGCATAACTTACTTCTGTAAAGAAAGCACATTGTTTGTTTCTTATTTCTAAAAGACGTCTTTGCCAAACAATGTGAATAAAAGTATCAATAATGGTTTTCCTAAGAAATACATGATTGAAATCATATATTTTTGCCCAATATTAAATAAATCATTTAGTGTTAAAACTGTCATGATCTTTTATATTTAATTTCAGCATCCACAATGCTCCATAGCAAAAGTTTTCTTTAATTAACTTATTAACTTAGCATAAGTTATAAAACACTAGAATTGTATCTGTAAAATTATATTTATTAAATGAGTGATAGAGGGGATTTTATACAACAAATTCCCAAGTCTTGTAAATAAATAATATTGTCCCAAGCTTGAAACTATTTGGTAAAATATACATATGTTTCCTAAATCTTTTGTAATATATACATGCGTTTGTTTATTATTTAATAAATATATCTATTTCATGTAAATCTGGGTTTGTCGTTGAATTATTATCTTCTAGTTAATATTTAGAACTATTTTTGTTAGCTAAGAACCTAGCATTAATAAATAACTATAATAAATGTATTTCCTGGGCTACTCCAACCTTGCTCATCATCATCAGTCTGATCTTATGCTCTACCGCTTTGCTTCTGGGCAAGGATTTAAAATAATTTTACTGTGTCATCAGAAGTGTTGTTCATTCAGTCTGAGATTCGAAAAATAGGCAAATAGGTTAGATTTCAGGACTGCTCCAGACCTGTGTATCTCAAGCATCATCGGATTTGAGGTACTTTTGCTTAGGATTTGAATCTTGTTAAGTGAGTGTACTGTTTTGACAGGTACAGTGGATTTCTTTTTCCGGGCTTGGCTTCCCAAGTGGGGCTTCGATATAAATACCCACATACCCTGAGTACTGAATTCTGTTTGTATGTATGTTTTAAAAAATGGTTGTAAGAGATCATTGATGATAGATATGTATACTTTCTTTCTACCCGAGGTTGTTTTCTGATTATATATATATATATAAAGTGTGAAAAGTTTTGTATTAAAACCAATGTCCATGTGTTGCAACCATAAATGTAAATGGTTTGTGTTGTATGTGGTTTTGCAACTATAGAAAAATATTGTTTTCTATGTTTATAGCTACAAATGTAAAAATCTTATTTTTAAAAAGAAAAAGAATTTTGATACCCATGTGTTATGACCATAAATATTTTTTTTCTGTATCTGGCTTTATAAATATATAAAATGTGTTTCTTATGTTATATACAGAAAAATTAAAATGTTTTGCAAGTAAAACCCATGTATTTCACCCATAAGTGATGTTTTTTTCTCTGTATCTGGTTTTACAAATATGTTATATATGTGAAAATAAAAATGTTTTGCAAATAAAACCCATGTATTTCACCCATAAGTGATTTTTTTTTTGTATCTGGTTTTATAAATATATAAAATGTGTTTCTTATGTTATATATGCAAAAATGAAAATGTTTGTAAATAAAACCCATGTACTTCAGCCATACGTTATAAACCTTGAAATTGTAACAAGGTATATGTCATATTTAGTGTATTTTCTTTAGATTATATATGTAATAGAGTTTATAATGTGTAACAAATACTTATTTATATTTACTAGTTGAGTAGTCCAGATGTATTTGGAATTGTTTTTTTCTTATATCCTGTTGGCTGGTGCCATATAAATGTGCCAACAGTAATATAATAAACTATGTATCAAAATGAGTTCAAACCAGTACGTTAGGGTTGAGAGAGAGTTTAATTATTTCCCACTATTTTGCTATGTATAATTGTAATGATCAAACATATGATATTGTGTAAATAATTCACTAATTTTTTTGTAAGAGTCTATTATAGGTGCAGAAAAACAACCAAAAGTCAAGCAGCAAGGCAGTTGAATTCCAATAGATCATACACATACATGTTATGATCAAATATTTTTTCCTGTTATCAGCAGCAGCAAAAAAATGGCAAAATGAAGACAGTTGAAGAGAGAAGGGAGAAAGAGGTGTATATCCTGAATAAAATAAAAGAAGAAAGAAACAAGCCTTATTTTTCGAATAATTAGAAGTGACAGTACATTTAAAGCAAAATAAAAGAAAAAAGAAGTTAGCCTTGTTTTCAAACAATTATAAGGGACAAAAATAAAAAGTTTAAATCAAAATATTAAAATGTATTTCACAGAGACATTTAAATTTGACTATCTTTCAAAAGAAAAACAAAAGTGAATTGTGAAGAAAACATATGATAAATGATGCCAGAGGAAAAAAAAGATCTTTCAACTCTTGCAACTCATGCAAGAAATGATGAAACAAAATCAAGACCGAGCAGAACAAATGATGAAATATGAAAAAGACTAAGCAGAAAGAGATGCAGAATTTATAAAAATGATGGAAGGAATTTAGAAGAGAGATTGTTGAAATTAAAAGAATAGAATTAAATATTGATAAGATTAGTACTACATTGGACATTCAAGCTGATGGTTTCAAAGTTGTATCTGTAACCAAGCAAAGAGAGACTATTGATGTAATCAAAGCCCACCAGGAGAGAAAGCCTCATGAAGCCAGGTCAGCAGAAATGATAGATTTCATCAAAGAAATGAGAGAGGACCAAATATACTGGAAAGAAAGAATGGCCATAATCCAAAATGAAAGAATAGAAGCCATAGAAGATCTGAAACAAGAAGTAAGTCAGCTCAAAAAAAGCCTGAAACCAGTAGTAAATGAAGAGACAGAAATCCAATTACCACGAGCCACAAGAGACCTAAAGCCAACCAGTAACTAGATTATCAGAATAACAAAAATAAAATAAATGAGGAATCACCAGAAACAATTACCAGAACAAAATGTAAAGAACTTGAACCTTCTGCATGCACCCAAGGATCTTCATCCCTATCAAATTTCATAGAAGTACAGAATTTTAGTGGTGGACCTGGTGGGAATCCTTTAGAGCACCTTGAAAGTCTGCAGTAATTATTCTTCCACCACCAAATAAGTGATGTTGAACAAGTAGTCATCGCTAGCCATTACTTAAAAATCTACAGCTAAGGATTGGTGGCGATCACTGCAGAGGCAGCCGACCACATTTGAGGACTACAAGACCATTTTACTGCAACACTACTGGTGTGAAGAATGCCAAGAGGGTATTCTGCATTCCCTGGTGAATGAGAAGTACCAGAACAATCTCTGGAAAAAGTATACTCAGTTTTTCCTGTGCCAAGTGGCAACATTTAAATCACTAACCGAATTCAAATATTCAGACCACCATATTATACATATCATTGATAATAATATGCCACCAGGGATACAAAGAATGAGGCTAAGTAGTCAACTTTCCATGGTGGATAGCATAACAAAATTCCTGACCTCAATAGATTATGGAAATCTCACATCAGAACCTGAAGTGCTGAGATTCCCTGAAGCACGGAAACAAGTAGTATCTAAGGGAAGAAAATCTTTGACTTTTGTAAAAGGAGATTGTGATGATGTAGAAACAATCCCAACACTGATTAATTAAACACTAGAGTGTGAAGATCCATGCCAAAATCAGGAGATAGATGACAACAGCTTAAGGACGACTATCATCCAAGAGGAGGGTAATTCAAACAAAAAAATCGCAATGTTAACTCAACAATTGATGTAACCATAGGCACCAACATAATACAGGAACTATTGAACTTAGAAAGCCAAGTGTCAATTATTTCCAAGGCATGGATTACTTCACTGAAAGATAAAACTAGCATTATGCATTTACCAACTCACCCTATACAATTCACATTAGGAAATAGGAGGACAATGAAATGTGAGAATTACCAAATGTGGATGGAAATTAATGTTAACAACCAGGATATGATTTTCTCACTCAGAACCAGAGTGTTATTGACTTCCAGTAAAAGCAATGCAGAATTCGCGATGAGCACATTGCATTTAAAACTACTCCACAACTGATAGAAAAAAGAAGCTGCCTAATTCAGCCTATAGATCCAGTGCAAATCAACACCAAGATTGAAGAATCTGCTATTAGAGAACTGGGATAAGCAAAAGATGCAGACAATTCTTGAAGAATTTTCCCCGGTATTCTCTAAATACCCCTGGTCAAATAAGGAGTTATACTCACTGGATAAGAGTCAGGGAAAAAACTTATAGTCAGGCGAAAACATACCCAATCCCCTTTCAATATAAGGATGAAGTCGAAAAACAAATCCAACAGATGTGTGACTGGCATTTATTGAATGAGGTCCATCGCCATACAACAATTCTCTAGTTGTGGTCAAGAAGAAAAGTGGGGATTTGCGACTATGCCTGGATGCGCATTGTCTAAACAACATGACTATCCCAGAGAGAGATGTCCTTTCTACCATCCAGGAAATTTTTGTTCAACTGGCCAGAAAGACAATTTTCACCACCTTGAACCTTACCTTCAGCTATTGGCAGATGAATCTTGACCCCCATGATCAAAAATACACTGCTTTTCTATATATATTTGGCAAACCCATGTTTTTAAAAGGGTCCCATTTGGACTCATTTGTGGTGTGGAACTCATGCAGTGTTTAAAGAAAGTGCTTATGGATAAGCTACAGCACCAAATGGTTTGCTTTATCGATGATATTATTATTGCTTCAAGAAACTTAGCAGAACATCTACAGTGGTTGGAGAAATTTTTCCTGGAATGTACCCAAGAAAACATTACCATCAACCTTGAAAAAAGTAAATTTGCAATCACAGAAATATCCTTTTTGGGTCATGTTATCAATGCACAAGGAATTAAGGTGCATCCAGACAAAATTAAAGCCATTGAGTATTTTACGAAACCCATTAACTGTAAGCAGGTCCGATCATTTCTTGGACTCTGCAATTTTTACCATAAAATTTATCCCAACTTTACTAGTGACACTGCTCACCTTATTAATCTGGTAAAATAAAACAGAAAGTGGGAGTGGACCCATATTCATGATTGAGAGTTCAAGTCGATCAAAACAAAATTTTTGCACACTGTCATGCTCCACCATCGTGATTTTACTTGTCCATTTTACCTGCAAATAGACAGCAACAAAAGGGGTCTGGGAGCAATTCTATTCCAAATAGCCAATGCTGGAGAACACCAAGTATTATAATTCACCAGCCAGACACTAAAAGGGGCAGAAATTCATTACACAACCACTAAGCAAGAGACACTCACTATCATTTGGGCATGCCAGAAGTTCAAGCAATTTTTTCTAGGTTCAGAGGTGATCATCATCACTGACCACAAATGCCTTGAATTTCTAAATAAAAGTTTCTCACCAATGACTGACTGATTCGATGGAGCTTGATCCTCCAACAATTTCAGTACAGCATCATATACTGCCCTGGTCGAAAAAACATTGTGGCTGTTATTTTAAGCTGCCACCCAGTACCCATGAATATAGAAAATCCTGGGCTAACAGACCAAACTACAAAGATCATGCTGACTAACAGAGAGGAAACTTTAGAATCCAAATTAAAAAAACATAAAGGAATGGCAGGAAAATGAACTGCAGTACAATCAGATTATAAAAAAAATTAAAAGCAGTACATGAAGGTGACCACAATACCAAGTGATAAACAATATAGGCTAAAGAAAAGGATTCTTCAAATAAAAGCAAGAAGCCAAGATAGTCCCTGGAAAATATTGGCCCCCAGCATGTTAACAAACCAAATTGTCAAACATGGACATAAAGTGTTAGGGCACCATGGACTTTGGAAAAGAGAGGAGGCACTTAGGTGCCACTTCTACTGGCCTGGGATGTATTCTCAAATCTTGCAAGTCTTAAGAAAATGCCAAATTTGCACTCAACGCAAATGACCAAACAAATTATATGCAGGGATCACTAAACCTATCCTTGCAACATATCCATATGAGTTATTGGCAATTGACCATTATGGCCCCTTACCAAAATTTTGGCAGTTCTAGTATTTAGTTGTCACATATGATGTTTTTTTCAAATAGGTCCAAGCCTACCCTGTCAGGGAAGCAGATTTAAGAAGAACAATATGTGTCCTTCAAGAGCGACATTTCCTAGAAGTGGGAAAGCCCTGCACCATTCTTTCCAACTATGGCTCAGCTTTTACCTATAAAAAGTTGAAGAACTAGGTTGGAAAACAGGGGCTGAACCATCAACTTGCATCCATCAAAAACTCTCAGTCAAACCCATGCGAAAGAGTAATGAGGGAGATAAAGACAATTTCACATCTACACATCTACCAATCACAGAGGATGGGTAAACAAAACTGAGGAGATTGTGGACTACATTAATAATTCTGTAAATGAGTCTACCATGTTTACCCCACGAAGGCTCCACTAAGAAATGCTTTGTCCAAATCTTTTCAAAATACCCTTGTATATGGAAGAAACCCAGGTCAATCCAGAAAGAGATCAGGAAGCTGCATGATTATGATTGGCACACATGACAACAATTCATAAAAGGAGAGAACCTATCCAGTACCATCAATTTTGGGAAGGAGAAAAAGTCTGGCTCTGGGCACCTAAGCCCAGCAATACGGGCCGGAAAGAATTTAAGTTCTTCCTATTATACCATGGGCCATATACCCTTCAGAAGTGATATTGGAATAATACCTTCATATTAGAAGATGACCGAGAAATATAAGAGACTTACAATGTGAGGCATTTAAAACCTTATGTACCTCCAGATCCTGGAAAATGAAACTAAGAAGCAGCAGCCATGGCTATACAAATGTTGAAGACAATAGAACATTAAAATGGACATTCTCATGTTTTGAATCCCTGCACAAAATCTAAAGTAATAATAAGTTGCAACAAGAAAGAAATGAATGAAAGATTTTGTCATTTCTGTACTAGAAACACAATTCAAATAACAGGCAGTTGTTTTTATGCTCATTTATTAGGGTTGTTTTTCTCACCCAAATGATAGTAGACTCCAACTAAGGTATTTTTTTTATTGATTTTTTTGTTTGTCATTTTAAGTGGGAAGGAATAAAGCAATCGATGTCTAATCATCATCGATGCTTCATGTTTCACCATCTACACTAACCTCCTAGGGGTCCGCAATTCAGACCTTGCTATAAATATATGCTATTCTCTCACACACTGTATGTTGAATCATTCTAAAGATGAGTAAAATTAATTTTTGTTTAGTGAAAATGAAACAGTAGTTTGAGTGACGTGTATATATATTATGATGAAAGCAATAATTTTATTGCTATGAAAATACATTTGCTTATATATTTGGGATTATTTTTATATCTATGTATATTTAATGTAACAACAAAGTAAAATGGGGAGGCTGGAAATGCTAAAATAATCTTTGTTTAAATTCAGCTTGTTGCCTTTAATTAAAATTGTCAATTGCAATTAAGATCAAAAACAAATCGTTTATCAGTTGTTGTCGTATGATTTAAAATAGATAAAATGGTATTTTGAGCCTTATCTGTAAAAAAACATGTTATTAATTAAATGTTCTTTGTAAATGGATTATAGAAATAGTGTATAAAAAGAGCCCATAAGACCTTTTAAAAGGGCAGTCGGTGATTTTTACTTGATAAGTTAGTTACTGGATAAATCAGTTAGTTACTTTCGCTTGATCAGTCAGTTATTTTTACATTCCTGATTTAAAAAGTGTTGCCAGACCATCATTTAAGAAGTCAAGAGAAGTTTAGTGCCAAGGATTGTGAGTAGTGGAGCTGTCCACCTTTCTTTTTCCTCTCGGAGAACTGTCTACCAGCCATAAAATTCCATCTGACCGACCATATGAGACAATACAGAATTATCAACCTGCCTGCCTGATGCTATGCTGATATCTTAAGTAAAGTCATGTAATTTAGAGCTGCCTTAATACAAACATTAATGGGTGATTTATAATTTGTAGCTGAATTAATTCATAGATCTATTTATGATGTTTTTCTAGTTTTGCTCGTAAACTCTCTCTCTATAATCCTTTATTAATACTTATGTAATTCTAAATATACATTTGCTTTCATGCTTAATTTATGTTTATATAACTTTATGCATCTCAATTATATGTATACAATTTATTTTGTTTAATATATATATATTATTTTCTCTAATATGTCGGTATCAATCAATCTCGCAACTTTAATTAAATTCATTAGTAAAATTATATTCATTTGTTTATTTAAAAATAGAAATCATTCGCTAGGTTGGTTGTATACCTAAAAGTATTTTATTGTGGATGCTTATTTCATTTTGTTGTTTAGTTGCCTTTATAAAAGATTGTGACATTTAAGATAAAATTCCACCTTCTCTTACCATTGCACAGAGGGGTAATTCTTTAATTAATATGTATATGGGAATTGAATTTAAATCTAAATTTCATTAGCTTAATAATATAAATAAAAGTTATTATTCATTATGATTTGTTAAATGACTCAGGATTGAAAACATATTATTGCGCAAGAGGTTAGACAATTTCCAAGTTTTAAAATAATGTTATAAAATTATATTCATGTCCAATAATGTTGCTGGCATACCATCCACTTTATTCTGATATTTTACCTTCTCCATTTCTCAATTGTTTAGTCATTGTGAATGTCTAAAGCCCCCATCCTAATTTTCAAAAATCGTTCATAATCAGGAACACTACTTCCTGTGGAACGTAAAGTTTATAAAAATATGTGCTGCAAATTACAATACATCCAGATTCTGGGCTCTCAAACCCTGCCTTTCCTTCGATATCGCTCCACCAGAATGCAAGGACATATCAAATCTAAGTTCATCTCAAGTATTCTTTTAAATGATAAAATATCCAAATGCCATGAAGGCCAGATTCCTTTCATTGTATGCTAGTACCGTTACTTTGCTTTTTAATTTGAGCATCGGTCTGTCTAATCTTAATAAATTGCAATGATGTGTTAAAGATAATGATTTATTTCGTAAAAATACATTTAGTTCATTGATTTAAGCTGTTTTCTTTTAAAAACCATTATCAATTCCCATAGACATAAATCTAATTTATATTAATGATTGCATAACTTACTCTCATAAATAAAGCACATTGTTTGTTTCTTATTTCTAAAAGTCGTCTTTGCCAAACAATGCGAATAAAAGTATAAATAATGGTTCTCCTAAGAAATACATGATTATAATCATATATTTTTGCTCGTTATTATATAAATCATCTAGTGTTAAAACTGTCACGATCTTTTATATTTAATTTCAGAATCCACAATGCTCCATGGCAAAAGTTTTCTTTAATTAGCTTATTAACTCCGCGTAAGTTATAAAACACTATAAAATTGTATCTGTAAAATTATATTTATTAAATGAGTGATAGAGGGAATTTTATATAACAAATTCCCAAGTCTTGTAAATAAATAATATTGTCCCAAGCGTGAAACTATTTGGTAAAATATACATATGTTTCCTAAATCTTTTGTAATATATATATATATATATATGCGTTTGTTTAATATTTAATAAATATATCTATTTCATGTAAATCCTGGTTTGTCATTGAATTATTATCTTCTAGTTATTATTTAGAACTATTTTCATTAGCTAAGAGCATTAATAAATAACAATAATAATTGTAATTCCTGGGATACTCTGACCTCGATCATCATCATCAGTCTGATCTTATGCACTACCGCTTTGCTTCTGGGCACGAATTTAAATTAATTTTACTGTCTCATCAGAATTGTTGTTCATTTGGTCAGAGTTTCGAAGAATAGGCAAATAGGTTAGAATTCAGGACTGCTCCAGACCTGTGTATCTCGAACATGATCGGATTTGAGATACTTTTGCTTAGGATTTGAATCTTGTTAAGTGAGCATACTGTTTTGACTGGTACAATATATATATATGCTATTATAAAAATATAAAATCACAATCTTGGAATAAACCTTATATCATTTGTTTTTATAAAAGTATGACTTTGAGTTTTCATTTGAAGTTAATTAATATCTGTTTTATTTTCTATTTTTAATACATCAGCTATTAATTGGTTGACAAATTTACCCATTTGACAAAATGATAATCTTGTGTTAGTAGATTATTTTCACAAACCATCAGTAATGGAAATATTTAATTACAATTAATTTATTTGTGAATATGTATTTTGCATTCAATAAAATTCCTTTTTTTTCAATTTATATTTAGTAACTAATCAAATTGTTAATTAAGTTAACCCTGAGAATTAATCAATAACATGCCCTAGTCAATGCTATGTAGTATTTGGGTTTATTTTGTATAGCTATCTGAAGTAACAATATAGGTGGTGATTAGACTACATTCAGTTATGAATAATATATTTTTATGGCATTGGTCATTTTTTATCTGTAACTATATAAATTAGTAATCTGTTCAAATAAAGTTAAACACTATAACCTGATTTATAGTAACTCATACCCAATGGCTGGAATTAGTTTATTTTATTATATTTATTTTTGACACAATGTATTTTCTCTTTATATGTATATGGCAAGCTATTATAGAAACTATTGCATTTATTATATTTATCATATCACCCAGAGAGTTTTCCCATGTTGTGGATAGGGGTATGACCTTGAGATATGAAGGTTAGCTGCAAATAAGCAAAGTACTGTAAATAAGCAGTCGCTGACAATGGGACAACATTCACTATTAGGAAGTGGTGAAGGAGGTGATGGCATGTTTACTTCTATAAAATGACACAATTTCTATGATGGTGGATGTATAATGGTGAGTGTTGGTCGTCATTGAAGAAGTCAACACCACACTTGGTGCTGGGTCAGCAACGGCATTTTTCCAAATCAGCGGAAGATCACTATAGGTGACAACATTAAGGAGGAAGTGGTAGTTGGATATTCATTTTATGGGATTTGTCTAGCACCCTAAGCCTATTATGGAGGTTGTTGCTGGGCAAAATAAGTAATGGGAACCACTTTGTCTTACATTTCCCTTGTTTTATTATGAGTTTGTCTACAAGAATCATTATGTTTGGTGTTGAGACATTATTTAGGAATAATTTTGTTTTCTTGCCTGGCAGGAGTTGACATGAGGCTACTCAGGTCATCAACTTGCAAAAATCCTCATAAATGTAATTTATTGAGAGGGAATATATTGAGAATCAGAACATGTAATGTTAAATATTTGAGGAGAGGTGGGAAATTGGAGAATTTAAAAATAGATTTGCATTTGAATAATATTGATGTTATGGGATTAAGTGAAGTGAGGTGGGAGAGATGTGGAGAAGTAAGTAGTGGAGATGTATTTATTCAGGTGGTGATAGCTCAATTAATGGAGTTGGCATTGCCATGAGAAAGAAAATATGAAATAGTGTGGCAAAGATTGATTGTATTAATGGTAGCCTGATAGTGATGAGAATAAATGCAAGCCCTAGGGATTTGGTAATTATACAAGTTTATATGCCATCTAGTAGTCATGATGATATTAAAATTGATGAAATGTATGAGAAGATAGAAGAAAGTATTTAATGTGAAGGCAAAAATGGATGTATGTTGTTATTGGGAGATTAGAATGATGTTGCGGGGACAGTTAGCGAAAAGAAAATTGTTGGAAATTATAGTATTGGAAAAAGAAAGGAAAGAGGTAGTTGGCTTGTACAATTTTGTAAAGAGAATGGTTTTGTCATTGCAAATACTTGTTTTAAAAATTATTTTAGAAAATTGTATACATGAAAAGCTCCAGGTAACAAGGAATGTTATCAAATTGATTATATATTGATTCTGAATAGATATAAGAATGCTATTAAGGGTTCACATGCTTTTCCTGGTGCTGATATATATTCGGATCATAATTTGGTGATGACTAAATTAAGGTTGAGTTTAAAAAAAATCAAAAGAGAGAAAAGATATACAAGATAGGACTTGGATAAATTGAGAGAAATGGAAAAAAGAAAATTTGGTTTAGTATGTGACAATGAATTTAAGAGAATTGTTCAGGATGGGAAATATATTATTAGCTCTGATGAGTGTTGAAATAGAATTAAAAGAAGGATTCTTGAAAATAGCAAAAAATGAAATAGATATTATTCATGCAAGAAAAGCTAAACACCATTGGATAACTGGTGGTATGTTAGAAAAGATGGAAGTGTGGTGATGGTGGAAAAATATAAATACTGCAGAAGGGCAAAAGGCATATAGGAAATTTAATAATGAACTAAGAAGAGAAACAGATTTAGCAAAGGAAAAGTGGTTAGAGCAAGAATGTAAAGAGATAGAAAGGTTTCAACAGATGAAAAAATATTATCTGGTATTTGATTGAATACATAGTATCATTTGGGAGAAAAAGACATGGGTAGCAAGTGAGATTGCATATAAGAATGCAAGGAGGTCAACTGATAATAATGATATATTAAAAAGATGGGAAGAATATATTCAGTATCTGTTTAGTAGAGGAAATAATTTAATTAGTTATGAACTTGAAAATGAAGATTTCGCAATAGATGATAGAGGTATGGACATATTGCCAGATGAAGTAAGAAAGGCAATCACACAAATGAAGAATGGTAAGGCTGTTGGAATTGATGCATTACCCATAGAAATTTTGAGACAAATGGGAGAATTTACTATGAAGGAAATAGTTGTACTTTGCAATTTGATATATAATAGTGGAGTTTGGCATGAAGATTTTTTAAGAACTGTAATGATTCCAATTGCTAAAAAAAGCTGTTAAATATGAAGAGTATAGAACAATAAGTTTGTTGTCTCATGTTTCTAAAGTTTTATTGAGGATTTTAACTCAAAGGATTTATGGGAAGATAGACTATTATATTGGTGAAGAACGGTTTGGTTTTTGGAAAGAGAAAAGCACAAGAGATGCTATTGGTATTGTTAGGACAATTGCAGAAAGATATATTGAAAGAGATAAAGGAATTAGTATATGTGTTGTGGATTTAGAAAAAGGCAATTGATAGAGTAAGCTGGAATAAACTGATGTCTATCTTAAGTGATAAAGGAGTATTTTGGAAAGAAAGATAATTGATAAGGAATATGTATAATGGTCAAAGATAAGAGTTAGATTTAAGGATAATGAGACTGATGAAGTGAATATAGAAAGTGGAGTTAGGCAAGGGTGTAGTATGTCACCTGTTTTGTTTAATATTTATTTAGAAGATATGCTAAATAATTATTTGTATTGTGGAAAAGCAAATGTTGGATGGAGAGTAATAAAGTGTATAAGATTTGCAGATGATGTGTCGCTTATTGCTGAGGAGGAAAAGGATCTTCAGAATACTTTGAATAAATTGGAAGAAGGATGTATGGCACATGAAATGAAGATTAATATTTTAAAGACTAAGTGTTTATGGATAGGAAGAGATGAAAAAAGAGTACAAATTGGAATCCATGATTACATGGTTCAACAGGTGAAGGGATTTAGATATTTGGGTGATTGTTTAAGTGAGGATGGAATAAGTGAAGGTGAAGTTAAAGGAAGAATAGCATTGGTAAAAGTGACATTTGGAAAAAGGAAAAAAAGATATTTTGTGGACCCATGAAAAGAGAATTAATGAAGAGATTAATTAAATGTTATGTGTGGAGTGTATTAATGTGTTGTTGTGAGACATGGACATTGAGTAATAGAATTACAAAATGATTGGAAGCTTTTGCGATGTAGACATGGATAAAAATGGAAAAAATCAGTTGGATGAGTAAAATAACAAATGAAGAAGTTTTGAAAAGAGTTAATGAGGAAAGACGATTGATGACAATATCAGAGAGAGAAAGAGAACTCGGATTGGACATATATTAAGAAGAAATTATAGTTTAATAAAAGATGTTTTGGAGCGAATGGTGAGTGGAAATAAAAAGAAAGGATGGAAAAGATTGACATTATTGGATGATATAATAGATGGGAAGGCTTATGTGGAATTGAGGAAATGGGCAAGGAAGAGGATGGAATGGAAGAATGTAAGAACTGATTTAGTGCCTATACTCTGGACCTATATATTGGACAGACTAATATTGATCATATCATTGTTGCAGTTTTTAATAATATATTAGTTATTTTCTCGATGATTTTGTTCAATTCTGAATCATATTTATAATCTGATAATATTAAAAATACTATTTGTAAGTTCTTATTTAAATTCATTTGAATGTTCCAAAGATTAAGCATATCAATTAGAAATACTGGTTTTTTAATAATTTTTGTCTGTCTAGTTTTGCATTCTTTTTCTTTTGTTTGAAACACCCAGCATGGGTTTACTGAAAAGGTGAAATGCTGTCAATGAAAATGACAAGATAAAACTTTTGAAAAGTTAAAAATGGTCTACCTTATCATTATTTCCAAAATTCATTTATATAGGCAAATATGAAGCCCTTTGATGATCTTAAACTGTTTATATTATATTAAAACTTAAAGCTATATTTTAAATTACTTCATATTATATTAATTGACATTTAGGAAGTTTTTCAATTTGTAGCCTGTCAATAAGTAATCAAATAATAAAATATGTAAATATAAACATTTCACAATGATTAAGATTATATACTAATCTTATTACCACTCTAACACTGGTTTATTGACTATGTGACATACTTTTAATCCAAAGCACAAGATACAATTATTGCAAAGACAAGAACAGTGTTTTTTTACTGAAATTCATTCAAAACATGTCAATTAAAATAATAAACAACAGTTTGAAATATAGCTTTGAGAAGTATTATGATCAATTTAACATCTTCATTTTTTTTTTTTTTGCAAAGTGCTTCAGACTTTTCTATATAAATAAATTTGGATAAAAAAGATAAGTTGCACCATTCTGATTATTTTAAAGATCTTATTTTGTGCATTGGATTATAATTATTTCAAATGCTGAATAAATTATAATTGGGGTGTTAATCTACTTATTATATAATATTAATTGCTAGGAAAAGTTTATATTTACATATTTTGTTATTTGATTTGTTACTTACAGGCCTGTAAATTGGAACATTTTACAAATGCCAATTAAACTAATATACAACAATTTTAAACATTGTTTCAAAAAGTAATGTGATCAATTTAAGATTTTCCCCACTTTCTTTCCAAAGTTCTTTAAATTTACCTATATAAATAAATTTGAATAAAAATATAAGACTGACTGTTTACATTATTTAAAAATGTATCCTGTGCTTTGGATTGAGAGTATTTCACTTGCTCAGTAAACCAGGGTTGGGAATGTTAATCTAGTCATTACATAAACATTTTCACCCATTTTTGTTATTGTATGTGCATCTTTAACCTTAGCTCAATCATATCACAATAATTCTTTAGCTTAGAAGTCAGTATTGATGGTATGATTGAGCTAAAGTTAAAGGAAGACACATAAAAATAAAAAAAACCTGAAAATATATGTATATATACAATAATTATTTATCTATGTTATAGTTTTAATGTTTCTTCAAATGCAGGTATTTTTATCAAAAAATTATATAACCAAAAGTTATCTGAAAAATAAGTTATTTTCATATCTAATAAAGTGATAAGTTTCTATAGTTATAAAATTATTTTTTCTTCCCTTTTTATAGGAAATAATCATTCAAATTCGAACCTATTGTAATAAGTATATTATTATTTTTTTCCAAAAGATTAAAAAAAAACTAAAATTTTCTTATAAAACTTTACAAATTTTATAAATAAAAGCTTTAAATAATAAATTAATTCATTTTCATATACTAAAAATAAAAATACCCCCCCCCCCGTCCATAAAAAATATAAATTATGTTTTTGTGGAAACTTTATAAAAACTTTTAAATTGTTAATTAATAATTTTTAAAAAAATAATTCATCATTTAAAAGGGGAAAAATAAAATAATATATAATATACCAATATTACTGTCATCAAACATTTATTTCAGCAGCGCTCATCTGTGAAACAGACTGTGAAAAAATAATGATACAAAAATATGTTTATACAAATAAATAAATTATTGGTTACCGTAATTTTATAAAATATATCAAAAATAATAAAAATAGTATAATAAGAAAATAATTTACGAATGTAATAATAGTCCCTATATTTATATTCATATTTTTAAATTTATAGATTAAAAAAAAACTTATTTTTTGTGTAGGAGACAATTGTGTAGACAAATCATTATATTTATTTATTTTATTTTCTTTAGTTAGTTTATATATTTTTTATTGTGTCAATATATTTATTAGTATGTATGCAAAGTAAAATGTTTCATATGTGGTGTATTTTTAAAGTAGTATTGGGCAAGAAATTGACATGACATCAGTTAATATTTATTTTAAGAATTAAAAAAAAAAATTACAATAAATTTATCACCATTTGATACAAACTTTTGAATTTATACATAAGTAAAATATACATATTAAATATAAATTTATTATAACTATATTTGTTTTCTAGGTAATGTGAAAATAATTTCTATAATTAAAACCCAAATTGGCAGGATACTGTTTAAAAAATTCCGTTAATTAAAAGAACTGCAAAAAATTGTGACTATTAACTACACGTTTTTTCTTAATAGAATACATCCACAAGGTTATAAACACAATTCATAAAGTTTTTAAAGTTATTGAAACTTTCCTTGGTAAGACAAGCAATCGCTGCCTGTATTTTTTGTATAAGTGCTTGCTGAGCACTAATTGGCAATTCATGTATAAATTTAGCCCTGTTTCTGATTCCTTCTATTATATATAAAGCTATTCCAACAGATTTACCATCACATGATAGAATACTAGAAATTTTGTCACTAATTGTAGCACATACTAGATCATTATTAACAGGTGATTTATTAGAATTTATGTCATTAATAAATTTAATTAAGGATTCCGCTTCATCTGGTCTTAAATATTTTTTAATCAGCTTACTGATGCATTGATTTTTTTCCAAATTTTCCAAAAGCCACGCGAATTCCTTGTGATAACACCTAAACACACATATAAATATAACATTTCTTAAAATTATATTAGTAAAAACAATCTAAAAAAGTATAATAGCAATAAATAGTAACTATATTTAAGTTTATCTTAGTATTATAATGACCTAATTTTCTGCTATCTACCTTTGAATTTTCTCTTTAATTGAGTGTGTAAACACTGTAACGACTAATTAAGAAGTTGTATATTTTTCTCCAAAAAATGTCATTTATCTTAGTAATAATAATATTATGACTAAATTTATATATTCATTGTTTAGTACCTCTTAGTATTGGTTTTCAATAGCAATAGATCTTTTGTTTTTTGGCAATAATTTCCCTTTTCAATTTTTTATTTGATATAAAAAAGAGGGGAGGCAAGTGAGTGAGAGAAATAATGTGTGAGTGTTGGTGGGGAGAAAACAAACAAAAATAAGTGATTTACAAAAGGGTAGATAAATTTCAAACAATCATTTTCTTATTTGTAATCAAAAAATATTGTTTAGAAATATGGATTTTTTTTTGTTTGTTTTTTGTTTTAAAAAGTAAGAAGGAAAAGGTGGACAGAACTAGCAATTTTATTATGACTAAATGTATAAGCACTGTGTAATCTACTTTTTATTGACATATGCTTTTTGTTTTGGCCAAGCGTTATTTTCTTAATATTTTTTTTGAGGGAGGGGGATAACATTTATTTCTCTTTACAATTTCTACTTCGATTTCAGGAAAAGTAGAGAAAGGTGATAGAGAATAATTAATAAATTATTTGTGTAATTTAAAACTTCAAACTCTCGTTTTTCATTGTCAGACCTTTTGTTTTGGTTTAGTTTACTAATTTTTATTTGTCATTTTAATTTCTATTGAGACTTGAGAATCGATGAGAAGGGTTTGGAAATTGGATTTTTTTGTTGTTGTCTTTACAAAAATTTTCATTTTTTTTTTTAAAGTATATATATATTTTTTTTAAAAAAAGAAAAATTTCCCATCTCTGCATTCCAATAAATAATTAACTTTTTAGAAATTAATTTATAAAAAAATATTTTCTTGCTATGGAATTCATTTAAACTTTATTATTATTATTTAGTTTTAATTTAAAATACTGCAAATGTATAATCTAAATCACATTTTAAAAAAATGTATTGTTGATTAAAAGTCAGATAGTTCATTTTTATTTGTAGTATTGGATTAGTTTTGTATTGAATGTAGCCTGACAATTTGCTTTCTCATCAAAAATGCACCCCACCCTTTCTTTAAAAGGCTAAAAAGAACAAATGTAAAAATTGTTAAAAACAATATTATATGTCTTAAACAAATCTGTCCATTACAAATCAAAACAAAGTGCTTGAATTAGATAGTAGAGGCAGGTCATTCCTCTTTTCTCACTTTTTAAAATGCTAATGAAAAAGTGGAATTTCAAAAAAATTTGAAGACTAAGCCATTTTCTAAATCAAATCTGTCTATTACAAATCAAAACAATTACTTTAAATTTGGAAAAGTACAGACATCATACCCCACTCTTAATCCTTAATGAGAAAGCCCATAAGAAAAAAATAAATTTACATAATTTTTTAAAGATAAATAATGTCCAAAAAGAAATCTGCCATTTATAAATAATAATAAAAAAAGAACTTTGAAATACTGCAGCAATCCAATTAGTAAATCAATATTTAAGTATAAAACAATACCTAATAAATTCAAAGAAAAAATTACATTTGACCTTTTTTAGATATTGCAAAGGGGGAAAACAAATTCTACTAAAAGTTTGACAAATAAAGAAAATATGTTAAGGTAAACTAATAGTAACAGGTTTTAGATTACACAATGAATTTATGAATTAGGTTATAGTTACTATTACTGTGATAAATCACCATTTTTCTAAAGCAATCTTCAAATGATTGACTAGTCATCTTAATATTATTTAATGATGTCAAACCAGTATAAATAATTAAAAAAAAATAAAAATGGAAATATAGATAAGTGGTTAGATTGGTATGCAAATTTCTGTAGCAGAAAGGTTGCATTCTCATGGTCAAAAACCTCAACAAACAGAATCAATTATATCCCAAGTCATAAAGAACAACATTGCTATTCTTGGAAGTAATAAAATAATGTTCAATTTAGGGTATCATCCGCTTATTTATTAATGATTATCGAAATGCAAATAGTTATTTATTATGTAATCATTTCATTTTCTCAGTAAATTATTTGTAATTTCATTTTAAACTCATATATAAATACTGATTTCGATATCTGAATAGTGTGTAATGATAATGTACATGGATAAATCTACATAATTATAGGGACATCAATCCCAATCATGATTATAAGTACAGAATTTCTATTACCATAGTCTAGCAGGTTATTAAAAACAAAATGACAATGAATGGTAATTTGATCAGGGTAAGATTGTCATTCTGACAGTAAACTTAACCTTCTTTCATAGGAGCACATCTCCATATCATCATATAGTGCAGGATAGCTTGAAATAAAGAGGAAGGTGATGTGAAGTGATGCCCATGTACAGAGTCAGAATCTCTCAGCAACAATGCCCAGAAAAAACTATTAGTCACTACACCTTCTCTTTCCATTACCCACCCTACATTTCCCCATATCCTGCACCATCCCATTTCCACAACTTAACCTTTGTCAACTTCATGGTCTTTCTATCCAACTCCTTCTTATCTTTTCACAAACCTAGCATAAAAATCAATAACCCTACTTTCTGTATAATTATTTTCATTATATTTATTCTTCCACAACTTTATTATTTGTATCCGTTCTGCTTTCAATGATTCACATTCGATTAACAAATGCCTAATATTTTCTATACCTTCCTTACACAACATACAGACTAAATCACCTATGTTTTCCATTTACATGTATAATCCCCTGTTGCTAAAGATCCCATGCAAGACTTAAACTACTTTCCTTGCTATTATCATAAATTAAGTCAGACCTAATATTCCATTTACTTCTATATATATTTAAAGTGTTTTTACCTTCCATAGTAGTTCTCCATCTTTCCAATTCCCTTTTCTTTATTAATGCATCTACTCTTTTATCCCAATCCTTACCACTATGCACTCAACAATTCTCCTAACACATTCATCCACCTTTTGTATAAGTTCACCAACATAAATTCTCTGATGTGATGTGATGCACTGTGACTTCTCCTTGAACAGAGTTAGAAATGCAACAATGCCCAGAGAAATGTGTTAGCCCCTTAACCTTCCATTCTCCACTTTATGTCTTCCAATATTCTGCTCTATCCAATTTCCACAACATAATATTTGTTAACTCTATGGCCTTTATATCTAAATCCCCTTATCTTTTCCCAAACCCAGCATAAAAACCAATAATCCACTTTCTGTATAATCACTTTTTTATATTTCTTCTTCAATAACTTTATTATTTGTATCTTTTCTGTTTTCAAGCATTTACATTCAATTAACAGATGCCTAATATTTTCTATTCCTTCCTAACACAATTTACAGACTATGTCACTCATATTTTTGCATTTACATGTATATTCTCTTGTTGCCAAAGATCCCATTTGAACCTTAAACAATAAACTACTTTCCTTATTATTATGATACATTAACTCCCACTTACTCTGTGTTTACTTCTGTAAATATTTAAACTCTTTTTACTCTCCATATAAGTTCTCCATCTCCCTAACTTCCTATTCTTTATTAATGAATCTATTCTTTTATCCCATTCGTTACCACTATAACACTCAATAATCCTCCTAACACAATCATCCCATCTTTTGTACAAATATACTGATACAAATTCTTTATCAAAATCTTTTCCAAACCACATTACCTTTCTCATCCATCTTGTTACCTGCTCTTTACCCATAACCCAAATAAATACTATTTTGTGTATTCTTTTATTATCCATAAACTGCAATCTACCAAACATTTTCAATTTAATTTTTGAATTTCTCATATAAAAACTAGACCATCCCATTTCTTCTTGAATTGTCTCTCTTGCTGTCCATACATCTGCATCCAATTCATGTCTTTCTACTTCCTTTATACTTTTTCTAAGTAACCTAATACCCCTTTACTAACACATCATTACCATATGTTAACCCTACTACTACTACTCCCTTCCATACAATTCTAGCTATATCATATTTATTATATGAAAACACTGCTAATTTCTCTATCAATATATTTATTTTCTTTGCTTCATTTATCAATTTTTTCTTCAATTCATCCAAACAATTTTTTTGATTACTTAAGATAATTCTCAAATAACTATATCTATTCACCACAGTTAACTTTGTATCCCCCAATAAAAAATTTACATCTTATTTTCCCCTAGATTTAACCATCATTATATTTGATGTTTCTTCACTAAATTTAATCCCCATCTCATTACCCACCCTTGCACATGTCCTCAGCAAAACTTTCATATCTTCTCTTCTTTCTGCACACAAAAAGATATTCACAAAAAAGACCTGACAGAGTATATACTCTTTTGTCACCTAATAATGGTATCTCTATACCTTTTCCTAATATGTCTATTGCTCTTTCCATTTCACTCAAATACAAAAAAGTAGGTGATATAGGGCACCCTTTCCTTAGTATCACCCCATTTTTAATTTTAACTGATTCTATATTCCCTAATTGATATGTATAGTAAAATTTTCATATAATTTCTTAATAATATCCACTAATGCTTCATCCATTTTTCAATTATAATCTACTTCTGTTTACTCTATCATATGCCTTCTCTATATCTATAAAACTCATATATAACTACCTACCTGAATTACTACTGATATCCATAAGTTATGTAACTAAAAATAAACTATCTTCTACATGCCTATCTAATTTAAAATCTCCTTGCATTCCCCCCACTACATTATTTCTTTCTATCCACTTTACAAATCTTCTTTCTACCATATATAAGAAAACTTTATATATAACTGATGTTACAACTATTGGTCTATAATTATTTAACTTTCTATGATCCTTACATTTTCCTTTAAATAAAAATCTTACTCTTGTATTACTCCAACTACTCGGCAAACCCCAATCTGGACCAAATTATAAAAACAGGATAATAACTTTACTTTTGTCCTATGCCCTAAATTCATTACCATCTCTGCTGCCCATCCATCTAACCCTGTTGCTTTCCACTTTTTAATTTCTTGTCTACCTCATTCAGTCCATTTTTGTAAACCTTATATTACCATTACTATATACTTTCATGTTTTTATCACTCTATTTTTTACATCTAACATTTTTTATATAACCATTACATATCTATGTAAGATTTGCTCTAAGTCTTCTCTAGAGCTACACTCTAACCCCTCATCATCTAGTAATACTATCTCTCTCTTTCTCTCTCGCCTACATTACTCCTTTTAATGTAATTCTAACTTTTTTTACTCCAATCTCTTCCACTTTTATTAATATCCTCCAACAATTTATTATCCAATTTCATTTCTCACTCTATAATTACCTATTTTAACCAACTTCTTCTTTTCTAAGTACTTTTCTCTTATAGCACTAATATCTTTTTCACTTTCCTTGTTCTTAATAGTGCACTTATCTTCTCCATATGATTCTTTCATTTCTTTTAGACTTTTATTAATTCTATTTTTTTTTTACTTTTATTCTTCTGAATATTCTCACCTAAAATCCTATTTGCCATTTTTTTATTTCATTACACCAGTCTTTATACTCATCCCCTTCCAATACCATGATTTCTTCAACATGTATTTTATACTCTTACAACTTATTCTTATCATTCACTCTCCATCCACATCTTTCACTAGTATTTCTACTTTTATTTCTATTCTCCATCACATTGCTAACCATTTCAATTACAATGAAGTTGTGATCATGAGTACATACTTTCTCTTCATTATCAAACACCTGAATTTTCTGTATTTTGTTCATTTCCTCTTTCTCTACCAATATATAATGTATTGTGTGAAATATATTATTTCTAGACCATGTGCATTGTCTTTCATAAATAGTTGATAAATTTACAATAATCAATTTTACTCCCTGACAAAATGTATTCAAAAGCTATCTATTTTTATTATCAACATCATCAATTTCATCAATATGTCCACTCATATCCTGTATAACCATTATTATCTTCCCCATTTCATTAAAACTTTCTATATTTGTAACTAAACCTTCATATATTATACGATTCCATTTCATTATAATTTGACTTTCTCCAATGGCTATATACACTATAGCCACAATACATTCTTGTCTACCCAACCTTATTTCAAACCACAAATGTTCTTGACATTTAACAATATTTAAATATGTTTTTGATATAATTAAGTATATTGCTTTAAAAATACAGACATTGAATAATATATATATATATACATTAGAGTTTGTATATTTATTTCAGTATAGCGTTATGCACTGGATTATTTTCTATACATTTAGGTGGTTTAAAGATTAAAATTACTAAAGTTTAGTTTGTCTTTATATATTAATACTAAAACATGTTTGCTTGTAGCAAAATTTAAGATCGTTGTTTGCTAATTTTCAAGTTCTTTGTTTGAGTTTGTTCGTATTTCAATATATAACATCTGATAGCAGACAGGTCAAAGTGGATACCATTTTGACTTGGCTATTTTGAAATACGAACTCTAATGTATTTATATATTAGTTCACAGAGGGCAGTACTGGATTTCTTAATCATGTGGGATGATTTAATTGCTTAATATTTGTATATTTATTTCAGTATAGCATTATGCACTGGATTATATATATATATATATATATTGAAACAAGAATGCTGTTTCACATGTGTATTTATTATAAGAGCTATTTACCCTCCCACCTTAAAATATGGCAAATGTATAAAAAAGTCGATCTTATATTTTTTCTAGAAAAATATAGCAAAAGGTTTAGTTTATGACTTTACAAGAAAATCATTATTTTCTATAACTGAGAAAAAAATAAAGTGAAACCTTCATTATTGATTTCATAATTTTAGATTATAATTTAAATATATCACTCGTATTTATTTAAAGCTGTCATTTATTAAAAATATTACATTTTTAATTTTTTGAATGATGTTGTCATATAAAGTGTGATAATAGCTTGAGGCAGTCTTAATAAATTGGAAAGCATGAAATAATCCTTATGATCTGTTATCTATCCCACTAAAAGTAGATTGTTCAATCCTTAAAAAGAAAAAAGCATCCAGGCTTAAATGAGAGCTGTGGAACACATAAAATACAGTGGGCTGAGCTGATTAATAAATCCAAACATCAGAATATAAATAGATAAGTTGGAAGTTCAGGAGGGGATTCAAAAAAAGATTTTTAAAGTGTATGTATAAAGAAGATTTTTTTCGAAATATTTTTTTGAAAAAGATATTAAAAAAATAAAGAATTAAAAAGTTAAAATTCTTATTTAAGTGTTACTTAACTCTGATTTTGTCACCTTGGAATCTAACCTTTACAGCTACTGTTAATAATGAAAAAAGAAAAAAAAATATTAAGGAAAATATAACAATGAAAGGGTAAATGACAACAGTTTCTTCTCTTCATTCCAAGCCATGTTTTTCCATGATTTGCCTGGTTAAACATCATATAAAGTAAATAATGCCATTCAGCTGAAATCAATGCCACCTTTTTAATGCAGTCACATCATGGATATAAAGGAAATGACTGGATAAAAATGAAGGTAACAATTTTATTCAATATTTATATGTGTTTATAAAAGTAAATACAAAATGTTTTTCTTAAATAAAATTATGAACAAATGTAGCTACATGAAGATATGTTTATTATTGATAAATTATAAATGAAACTACTGATCAACTTATATCTGGAAACATACATCTGTGGCAGACCAAACAACAATATTTATGATAGATATTAGAGTAACCAAATAAAATTACAAATGCTTGCCTGCCTATTGATTGTATAAGAGTATTACACATAACTATAATTAATTAAATTATAATAATGTGTTTATAATTTAGATAAAATTAGAAAATATCAAAATGAAGGTATACATTCAAAATGAATGTATTTAGTAGATTTATGCTATATTGTGAACAAATTCAAACATTTAAATATGAATTAATATGTCAATAAAAGTTAATGATTATATGCGTATAATGAACCATGTCCTTAAATAAGTTGAAAGATTGAGAAAATCTTTTTTTTTTCTGTTGTTTTTAAAAGGATTTTATTATCTGAAAACTCTTAAAAAGTAATATAAACACAGAATTAAAACATGTTATATACATACGAGTTGAGAAATAAGAATACCAAACCAGTGAACCTAGGATAAATGTGCATATAGTATGGATTCAAACCTGGATTTGGGTAACCATGAATAAAACATATGTATTATGCTTTAACTGTCTTAAAATTAAGTGTAACTCTGAATTAGATGTAAAATATAAATTGTTAAAGAACTTGCATTCTTTAATTCATATTGCCCTACTATTGGATGTATACCAAGATACACAATGGACTGCAAATAAAATAATTGTTGAATTAAGTGGAACGCTGAATTAAATGCTATCAGTTGTCTTCATTATTGTCTCTGTTGTCTTAATATATCACACTCCTCTCTGTGAGTTAACTAAATGATTAAAGATGTAAACTGTTAAAGAACTATTGAAAGAAGGACTTTATTATACTCTCAACAGATTACATTTTTAAGTCATATAAAAATGTTATTGGAAGTAGGCCGAAGAGATACGAGAGACTGTCAATGAAATATTTTGTTTGATAGACATTTATTTAAACTTGTTATTAAATAAAATTATTGTTACTTAAAATTAATTTTAGTTATCCAGTGTTCAATTTTATTTTTTTTTGTTATTGCATCACTCGTCATTCAGTGCACTTGTTCATGAGAATCTCATGCCTCCTGAGGTACGTCTGACATAACTAGACCTAGGTAAGACAGGTTGTAGTAAGAAGGAACTCTAGTGGCGCTGTTTGGGAAAACCAAACACAGAAATGTCTAGATGCTTTCAGTCTCTATGGTGCTACATCCTCTGATGAGCAGGAAATATTGTTGTAAAGGGGGGGGGTTAACATCTGCATTGGGGAAAGCCAATCAATAGTTCATTCCTGCAACATGCTCATTAGGAAATTGTTACAACCAAGGTAATAAAGGGATTGTATGGTCGTCCGGTTACATATATATATATATATATATATATATATATATAAACATTACAGGCATAAAGCTAAACTAGTCAATATACAAATAAAAGTACCCCAAATCCAAAATTCAACTAGACCAGCTTAAAAATAATATTAAAACACAACCAAAGGTTTAACTGCTACAAGTAGACTTCTCAATATAAAGAACTACAAAACTATACAATATATATAATACTAAACATTACCCACAAATCCATTCCCTTCTCATCCACCCTTAATATTAAAAGAACTGTTAAATAAGTTAATTGCTTCAGAATAATAAATTGTCAATAATAAAGATTTTTTAATTCTTCTTTTGATTTCATTTCTCTCAAAGAAGACAACCTTAGCTTCATCAAAATTAATAGTGTGGCCTGTATCTTTTTTATGGACATACAAAGCAGAACTAAGATATTTATTTTTAACTCTACTTTTATGAACCTTTATCCTTTCATTTAAACTCAAATTACTCTGACAAATGTAGACCTTCTTACAAAATAAACAAGGGATAAAATATACTACACCAGGAATAGTCTTTCTATCAAAAATTTCTTTTGTATTATTTAATAAATTATTCAATGTAACACTCCCTTTCCAAGTGATTTTCTTATTTTCAAACAATTTACTATTTCTACATACAATTTTATAAGAAGACCATTTAAATGGCAAAGAAATAAAATCATATTTTTTTTTATCCTTTACATCCTTACAAATATTACTATTAAATAAAATACTTTTAACAAATTTATCAGAGTAACCAACCATCAGGTAATCTTTATAAAATTGACATTTCTGAAACAAAGCTACCTACTAGAATTATTTAATTTATTATTCCTATGAATATAATTCCTTAAAGCAGCTACTTTATGAGATACAGACTGATAGCTATCAGGTTTAATTATAGATCTTAATTCTCTACTTTTAACTAAATGACTGCATAGTAAACAATTAGTTTCTAAATTTTTAATCACCAAATGATCTAAAAAATTTAACTTACCAAAATCTAACCCCTTTCTCTAACACAAATTTTATAGAATGATCAAAACAATTAAACTCATTTACAAATTCCTTCAATTTATCATACTAAACTACAAATAAACAATCATCAACATATCTGACAAATAACTTTACATATGAACAATTATTTTTAATAATAATTTCCTCTTCCATATAATTAATAAAAACTGAACATACTAAAGGAGAAATAATATAACATATTATCCACCCTTCCTTAATCTTATAAAAATTACCTTTATAAGTAAAATACATAGAATCTTCCAATAACAAATGCAAATCTTTAATTACCTTAATTTATTTTTTGACAAAGAACTTTTCTTAATTAAAACAGACATAAGAACATCAATACTGCTTAACCTATTAACAGACTGATACATATTTTCAATATATAAACTGCCAAATACCCAATTACTTTCCATTTTAAAATTATTAATCTTATCAAAAGCCTCAAAAGAAAAAGAAACTGTGTAATGACCAAAATCAACAAATTGTTTTAAAAAATTATTCAAGAATCTCGAAATACCCTCTACAATACTACGTGTAAAATCAAAAATAAATCTTAAAGGAAAACCATTTTTATGAGTTTTAATATTCACAAACATCCTTAGCTGATATGAAATCATTTGGATAGCATTTTAAATAATCTACTCTATTAAAAAATTTTAAATTAACCATTTTCTTCATAATAGCTATCAGTTTTCTTTTAATCAAATTACCTGGATCTTTATCTAAAACATAATTACCATTATTTAATTCCCTATCAATTTTCTCTTTGAATTCATCTCCTTTCATACTGACAAACCTACCAGTTTTGTCTTCATGAGAAATGATTACATCATTAGCAATTAACTTATTCTTAAGATGTCTAACCTCAGCAGGATTAACCACAATTTTTTCTTTCCTTTTTAAACTTTTATTCAAAATCAATTGAATACCAACTTTCTGTTCATCACTCAAATTACTAGACTCAATAGACAGAATTGTATCAAAAATTATATTTTTTGAATGAAATGGAACAAAATTAGGGCCTTTATCAAGAATATCTAATTCTCTATCATTTAGCTTAATATCAGAAAGATTAACAACTCTATCATCAGAAGCATTACTCTCATACCCTTTATCAGTACAATAAATTTTATTAACTTTCCCAAACAACCACTTTAATTTTATTTCATATTTTTTACAATAGAAATTTGACCTATTCTGTCTAAATTGCCTCATAAAAAAATTTAAAATTGAATAATTAAAATCTTGCCTCCTGTCTAAATAATATCTATTTCTTTTATATACATAAATAAATTTGTAAAGCTTTACAAAATTTTCTTTTAAAAAACTATTCAAAATATATGTTTGTAATTTAAAAACCAAATTCCTATTTTGAAGCAACTTTTTATTTCTACTAAAATTAATAACACAACACCTAGGAAAAACACTAAATTCACTACATTTTTTAAGAAAATAAATCTGCCATCTTAAAGACTCTATCCTATCACTCAATCTAGACAAATTTTTAATCCCTCTAATATCATTCAATGGAAAATTATTAAAAAGTAAACTCCACAAACCCATATTAAAAAACCAATTATTTTGTAAGAAGATCTACATAGGTCAGAGTAGTTTGAGTTTAAATGAAAGGATGTTGAGTTAGTGCTTATCTTAAAGTACTATCAGTAAATTATAAGTGTTGGAATACTCTACAAAAGTGTAAATGCTCCCACAGAATAATTTTAACTATTCACGTAATATTAACTTTGTTTATAACTGCCGAATTATTTAGTAGATCATTATTATTTAGGTAACAACCTTATATTATTATTATAAATGACATCGATTATGAGTGTAATATATGTGATTTATATTTTGTATTGATGGAGACAAATTGCATTTGGATAAACTAAATTATAAACTTGTGTACACTGCTTTATGATTAACTTAATTTATGTTTTATTGTTTCTTAAACTGAACCTCAGATTAATAGGTAGCTAATCATTCTGAGTAGATAATTAAGTCACGAAAGCATATTTGTTTGTGTAGTGCCTATAATATTTTTATAATTTGATAAATGCTTTATTATGCAATAAAGCATTTTAATTGTATAAATAAAAAAAATAATATGTGTTAGTCAATGCACAATCCTACTTAATTATTTAAATATTATATATAATGTAATATAGTAAATATAGCATATTGTTCTCGTAAAAGGTATAAATATCATAATTAATGACGCTTTGCACTTTGTATATTATTTAAAATTACCAAATAAATAATTTTGCTTGCTTTAAAAGAGTTAAAGAACTCGCCATGTCTTATGGAATGAGATTATCAATCTATTAATTATTGTTACAGAGATAATTAAAAACATTATAAAACATTCGTATCCTCCTGTAAATAAGATGAGTTTTGTTCTTAATATTATTTAATCATTTCCAATAAACTGTGCTGTCGTTGCCACACTTTAAAATCGCACACATAATTGTAACCCAATATTAACTTATTCACGGAGAAAAATACATATATTTTTTAATATTGCTATTGAATTTTTTTATTAAAGTATGCTTATTATTCACTTATAATTTTATTTTTGTTATGTATTTGTTATTTATAATGAAGCAATTGTTATACTTATATACATCTAATTGTATTCATCGTCTGGACATGTTGAAATAAAATATTATACTTCCAAGCGATTAAATAACATATACATTTATTAAATTTATTTACATACTTTATTATTTATATTGCTATCTAATATACAAATTGGTATAGTAGGACGATGTAGAATGAAATCTTTATTACATTCATCTTATCTAGATACTGTAAAGTATATATCTGTATGTCCTTTAATTGAATGATTAAGATTGTTTTACTTAAGAACTCTGAGATAAGTAATCAATTTAAAATTGTATTTAATTTAGAAATCAGAGAAAGTTAATTTGGTGGTCTTGTTTAAAAGAACATATTTATTTGTATCAAAGTAGTTTTTATGCAATAGAAAGTTTAACAATATATATGTAATTAAGAGTACATTAAGGTTACCTCCAATATATCTATAAGAATAAATTTACCGTAATATTAAATTCTGTTGAGACAGATGTTCTATGTGGAAGTGCGTTTACCTAAGAACTTCCACATAAAATATAAGATAATATTATTTTATACTACAATAACTTATAAAATTTGAAGTAAATAAATATCTCAAGGTATTGCAGTTTATGTGTGATACTAATCTTAATACATTTTAAGTAAATATATTCAAATATAATATTTCTTATTCAAATAACAAATTAAGTATAAATTAAGGTCTTTAAAATAGGCTAGCGATTTTAAATATAATGTTGTCTAATGGTTTATCTCAGAGTTACGAATCAACTGTAATCATTTACATAAAATAATAAATGTATGGATGGAAAGTTTATTTATTAACTTAGGGTGTAAAAATGTAAAAGAGATTCTTATGTACATCATCTTATCTTATACTTTGTATTTCAGATAGCGACCATAACAATAATGATAATTATGCACCAAATCCAGATAGATTTATCTGTAATTTACTATTTTAAATATAACCTTTATTTCTTAAATAAGCAATTATGATATTTCTTTAATAATAACAAAATAGAAATATTAAAGAATTAGCAATATAAAGTATATTAAAAGCAAATAATAGTAACAAACATAATTAATTATAAAAATAAATAAAAGATTTACTAAATAGTAATATTTGTTCATTAATTTTAATCTAAGCTTGAGAAATTAGAGTATATTATCACACAGAGTTGCAAAGACACTAACACTCAATCAATGTCGGTTACATATTATTTAAGAAAATCCTCCATTTAAGTTTTGAGAGAAAATAAGTATAAAAATAATAATTATAATAATAAATAAATGTTTTATAACATGCTTAATTTATTTGTTCCAATAACTAACCAGTAATTCATAAATTTTTCTTAATAACACTGGATAAGTTTTTCACTCTAGCTTAGCATTCCTAAATTATATTTAAAACTTAAACATATTTATTAGACCTCAAGATCTAATTGTTTAACTAAGCATAACTCTTTATAAATTCGATGTCGAAACTTAAGAATTGATATAACATATAATGATTCAATATAGCAATGTTCATATAACTTTTAAAACTAGTTGCAATGATAAAACCTATTTCTAAAATAAGTCATAATATTTGATTATGTTTAATATTGTAAGTAATAAAATTGTCAATCGCCCATGCATATAATAATATTTATTACATTAACAATAGCAATAACTAACTAAATAAGAATCAGTTATAATAAAGTTTATTAAGTAATCCATCAGTTTGTACTCCAACTGGTTATAATGATTAAAATTTCTCAATAAAATATATGCGTATAATATTCCAATGTTTTTGGAAAATCACAGAAATATTATAACAAATGATATGAAGCACAATTAATATTCTTTTATGAGTCTAATTCTTTTTGTAACTTCATAGGAAGATCAATAAAATAATATTAAGCACATTTGTTAATTCAATGTGACTTTCATTGAACACAATCTTTTTTAGAGCTTTTGATAAATTCAATTTTTATAATATTTAATACTTGTGTTTGTAATCTATAATCCATGAGCAGTTGTAAAATATTTGACATTATAATCTATTATCCATTTCTTCAAGCACTGAAGGCAAATTTTAGTTCAATATACAAAGCGATTTAATTATTTTGAGTATACATTCAATTTTTAATAATTATTACTCAAAAATTGTGCAAAAATAATCATCAATCTTAACAATATGAATAAACTTAAAACAAATCAAGGTTTTAGTTATTCAAAATATATTCTTGAAATAATCTTTCAACACACATAAGGAGGAGTTTAAACATATTTTAAGTCAGTGCATTTTCAATTATCTAGGCAACTAGGTTTTTAAAAAAAATTAAAATAACAAAATAAATATAAGTGAATTTCAATATAAATAAAAATACTGAAATATCTCAATAGATGGTGGTCCAATCTCCAAAGCAGGTTTCATGTAAGTAAGTAAGAGAAGATTAAAAGTAATACATATGTGTTATATTTATAGGAGGGATGATTATACAATGATTGATGATTGTACTAGTATCAATTGTTATATAACATTTGAAAGCAACATACAGGCATGTATATACCTAATTTACTTTTCACATGTGTATCCAATTGTTTTATAAATAACAAGGATATTATTATTGATTTAATATTGAAATATGATCTGTCAAATTATTCAGAAAAATATTGTCAAATATTATATAGAGGTGTATAAATTATATAAGATTTTAGAGTTGCGATTCATTAAAGTGATATTATACATAAGCAGATTGAATAATTATGAAGTACAATAGCTAAGAATAACTATAATGTGCATTATAATATACCTTAATGAATATAAAATAAATCTGACACTTAATTTATTTTACTAATACTCTTATTTTACCATTATAAGCTACAGCAACAGAGTATTCCAATAAGTTTCTAGGTTTGCAATACCTAGTAGACATAAATTAAATTACTAGTAGTGATCAAAGATTTAATAATGACTTATGGTTACTTTCCTGTGTAAATATCAGCAGTGAAGACTTATGTTTTAAATTAAGAAATCGTAGATTATAAATCTAATGGTATCTTCTAAGTAATAGTTGCTGATTACACAGCAGACTCTCAGCTGAACGTTATGTTAGTTTTAATATTTATTTAATGTAAATAAATAAACTCACCTTTGGAGCCCTGGTGAGCCTAAATATATATATAAATATATATATATAAAGAACAACAAAAATAAAACATGCAATATAATTATTTAAACAATAGGAATGTAAAGTACATAACTAATTACAAAAAATACGCAATGAAATATTAATTAATCTATAATGCAGAATGAGAAAGTATAAACGTTAAATTCTTATATCTGTAAAATATTTGAAACAACAGATTACAAAGAGTAGGAATATATTATAGGTTTGTTTTCATTCGGTTATATTCTATTTCTATCAATAATATAACATCATCAATATATGTCTTATTTTTATGAATTCTTGGAATAATAATTATATTTTTAAATAGAAAGCAATTATAGCATTTCTTCCAGTGGCACGCAGAAAACAGCATTACTTTAGTGTATTAATTCAATAAGTTTGATTGACTGATGCTTGTTTCAATTTTCACTTAAATATTTTTGTTTCAGGCTATACTAATATTTTTTTTAATCATCTTCACCATCAATCACGATATGTTCAATACTAATAAGTGTAAAATACAGTTTTTAACTTATTCCAAGATATTGAGCCGCAAATTATATTCACGTTTACTTTATAACACTACCTGTCTATTTTGATCTTTTGATTGTATCCTAGATAATAGTAAAGTTCAAAATTCAATTCCAAATATACAATATCCTTTTTGAAAGTTATCATTTTTGTAGACCTTTTTATCTAGCCAATTATATCTAACCTTTTGTAGAATGTTTGTATCAAAGGTTATAATAATTCTTGCAAAACATTAGATTATCATTTTATTTATGTATAAGTGAAGAACATTATATTTTATCTATGTCTCTCAAATTGTATTTTCACTTTGAATCTGCAAATTTTAATAATCCCAAATGTAGAAGAATTTTTTGTAAAATTTTGCTTTTTAGCTGATATTGTTTTGTGATTTTGTTTATTTATCATTACTAATATAGCGGTAGACATAATTTAATTATATATAAATAATATAACGATAAAATGGTTTAAATGAACCAGCCATCGATTATTGATTTATACAACACAAGTAAATATACTGATCAGCCTATGAGCGACATAAATGTGAAGTGAGCATAGGCATAAAATATAAAACTAGTAAAAAAGTCAAAATCGTATATTAATCCAGAATAGTATATATATATATATTTAAAATCCTTGCATGCAAATAGGAAAATTAATATAAAACATGCTTTAAATCTTTTGCCTATTAAATTTAAAGACATACTGGGAAACATTAATTCAAAATTGAGTAAATTGAAATGAGAACGATGAATTTACTTATGTAAAGAAACATAAAACTTTTTTAATAATTCCATCTATTTTAAATACAAAACAACATAATACTAATTCAATGTTTCAAATGATTATGTGTAAATCAGGAATGTATTATGTCCCCAGAGTCACAGTAAAGTTATTCTAAGGCAATGACACAAAATTATACTTTCCATTCATTCTTATGGGTATTATATTATTTAGTCATGAAAACACCACGTAATCACCATTTCATATGCTTACATATGCTGTATATCAACTGAGTTTAGATCTATAAAACTATATACACAAATGAGCTTCTGTTGAAAATATTATGGTGTTTTCATCTTGGGCTTCTAGCTTTATCATTAACAAAATAGATAAAAAATGGCTGCTGAAAGGTTGCATAAGGTCATAAGATCTAGATTCAGTGTTCTTAAGTCTATGATTCCTTATTGATGAAAGCCACTAAATAAAACTAGTCTAGATGTGCTATATGAGTAAGCACTAGATAATAATTTTATGCAAATACCTTCCTGCATCCATTGATTATGAAAGTTTCCATTCGGTGGAAAATACTGTACGGCAAGTTCAGTACTATATGGAGTATTTGGTACTCATTATATTATTTGTAAGCATTTTTATTGATGACTTTGAGCATATATTAAATAATTGTTTTAAAATGTTTACTTTTCATATATACGTTTTCTTGCAATGATATATATTGCAGAGGCTTCTACTATGTAGTGATACTGACTGATATCAGACCCATATAGCTACCTAGCTTACTATGCTGATTTTGAAGACATTACATGTCTAAAAAAATTCAAGCTTGCAAGCTGAATAGAAATTGTTTCATAAACGCTCAGAGTTAGTGTTTAGATCTAGTTTCTTATTCCTATCCTTTACTGATGATAGTAAATCAGCTTGAAATCATGATCTGAAGGTGGAACTAACATAGAGATAGTGAATGCTTACTCTGACATTTATGTAAACAAACATACGCTTTGACGATGTTTTTGGTAAAACGCTATCTATTGATCATAAATACAAGAGTTAGCAAATTTAACTTGTTTATTGTTTTTCATATATATATATTGTTAATATGTAATTCAGTTAATTTATAATCATTTGGGGGGGGGGGACGTTTCTTGCCGACAGCTGAATTAAAAAAATATATAACTTTCTAAAAGTTGTTTAAAAGAAAGAAGAAAATGAACTCTTTAAAATTAGTATGTTAAAATTATGAAAACAACTAAATGATGTATCTTTAATGACCTGAATATAATTTTTGATTATTATTTATTTACGTGTTTTTCTACAAAAAATTATAATGGAATTTGTATAGTTTCATTTATTTCCTATATAACAATGATGAACGTATTACAATTTCAGAAAACTTGCAAATCTCCAATAATATCTCAGCTAACTTATCATATTTGCATTCTGTTATAATATTCATGCTTGTCTTTATGTCGTAAACATTTGACTGTTGGATCCAATCTTCGTCATTAGAGTTAAGATTATTTAAGCATTATTTCTACGACATTTCTATTAAAATGTTGCAACAGCCAAAGGAAAAAAAAAATCTCATTTTAAAAAAGTGTGCTTAGCTCAGCATGAAAAACAGCCCTGCTAAAGAATTATTACATTTTCATTTATTATTGTCAAACTCTCTCAACTCACAACTTCGATGTCATCCATTTCAGATAAATACAATAATAATTATTACTAATCATTTTCAAAACTAGAGATTACCTCTGCCACATATATAAACTTTAAACGTCAGTTAAAGATTAATATATCTGATTTTTTAAATTTTATTTTGCATACACATGGAGTTATTCACATTTCTCTTTTTCATGAATAATATCTTTATAGATATAATAAACACCTCCATACTTCTCAATTCTTTTTAAATTCATATAAATAAAGATACAATAAGTGACAAATGACCACCAAGATGCATTTTGTGCTGAACCAGCACTCATCAATTGGCGAAAGAACTAAGGTTTTAAAAAATTATTTGGTAGAATTTTATTTTTATTTTTATAATGTTAAAATATGTTAAGGTTTACATTTATTACCTATTTGTGGCTTTTATAGCAAATGGGTAGGCATTCCAACTATATTATTGAGTCAAGTTTATATTAGATATAAAGTTTTTCCACTAAAGTATATCTGGTTTATTTTACATGCATCTGGAGATATTAATCTCACATGTTAGGTACTTAAAATATGAGTTATATATCTCTAACGAGTAGACAGTATTTTAAATTTATCAGAAGTGAATAATTTTATATTTTATGCTATAACAGCATATTTCTCATTTAAAGTTTCAATGGAATTTCTATTTTGTTAGTTAATTAATTTATTAAGTTATTCTTTATTGGTGTGTCCACTTTATTTTAATATTAGCATGTATGCTATGCATTGCTGTTGAATATTCCTTGCTTATATTTAAAGTTGTGCTATTTTATATATTATTTACAGTCGCATGGCTGAGATATGTGTGTGTTTCATTCATTGGTTTCAGATATTGATTGAAGTATGCATTTTTGATATAGATTTGTTATTATTAGTGTATTTTGCTATCTTTACTAAGTTTAGAGTTGATATATTCTTAATATCAGCATATTTTGATATTTATTATGTATTATGCTTTGTGGGATGGAGGAGTTCTCTACATACTATGCTGTATTCTCCATGAGTGGATTATTTGATATCTTGTTATAGTATATTTGTATAGCCAGGGTGGCTAATCCCCATGGAGAGGACTTTTTTGCATTTATATGATGTTTTACTATAGCTAGTATATATTAATCCCATGAGAGGATTATATTTTGCTGAGTGTTACTTTTTTTAGGTTGCGAGACAAAGTCCACACCTATATTTTTTTGCCTAAGAAATAGGCCAGGATACCACTAATCCTTTTAATGAAGTGTTTGTTCTGGAGAGGTTTCTCAGTATTTTTGTCCCTCATTTGTTGTGGCTATCACAACATTTGTAAAAGATTAGGTTGGAATCAATGGATGAATAAAAAAAATATTCGTGACAGAGTTAAGTATAAATTTTTAAATATAGTTAAAACTAAATCAGTAAAGAATGACAGTGAAAATATTTGTCTAAAAAAAGTGGATATAATATTAAAAGCAAACATATAAAAATGCATTTGAATGATTATTTCAATGGTAAAAAATATATGAATAGATAGTTAGAAATTTTATTATAACTGTCATGTATAATAAACTTTAACGATAAATTGTATATAGTAGATGAATGATAAAAAGTCAAAAGAATGTATGGAAATAGTATGAACCAAAATGTAAAAGGAAAAATTTAAATAAAGGTTATAATTATACTTGTAATTATTTATCAAAACTGTAAAATGAAAAATCTATATAAGTATAAAAAAGTAAATAATTCCTCAGAATAAATAACAATATAAATATGTATTGAAGGAGAAAGAGTTGAACAATTAATGAAATAATCATTCTCTCATTTTAAAATATAAAATGTATATTAAGGATAATGTCAGTCTACATTTAAAGAGAAATTGTAAAATTCTATATTCTATAGAATAACATTGACAAAGGGTACACATGGAATAATGCGAACACTGATGTATAGTGGTTAACCAGTAAAATGTTGATATTATAATAAATGATAGAAGTATCTAAATAAAATATAGGATACAAGTTGAAAATAATCTTTGATTGTTAAGGAAAAAAACGGAGAAAGTGTAAATAATCTGTTTGCTTTGGAATTTTGCAGTTTTGTGATATTATTATGAAAACCAGAAGAACAGGAGAGTGTGTGTGTGTGTGCGAGGGGGGTGCTGTTGCTTAACTAATATGAAGCATTTGAAACGATTGGGGTACCATAAAAATAAAAGTTTTTTTTTTTAAATGAACTTATGACCTATATAGTTTGTATTTATCAATATGTAATATAAATAGCATTCCAATAACTCTAAACAAGCTTATTTTTATAATGCTGATGATAGTTCTGTATAGTAAGATGACATGATAAATGCAATAGTATAAAATAAATAAAATGGCTGCTTGTTTAAAAGTTTGAACTTGTAGCTGTCTTATCTTTAAGGTAAGTTTAGATAAAAAATAATTTTTATAAAAGCAAATCTCATTATAATTTGCCTTTAATGACTTCTACGTCTAAAATGTTAAGAAAAAAGAAGTATAACAGTCTACCAGATATTGACAAGTTTAACACGAATTCTTGCTTAGCAACATCCCAAAGTAAAACAGTTAAAACTGAAATATCAAAAAAAGGAAAATCTAATGTGTATATCAGTAAAACAGCTAATAATTCTGTTGTTCTTAATGAATTTAAAACAAATAGCCAAACAAATAATCATGCAAATAACTAAGCAAAAAAAATGCAAGAAAATAATATGAAAGCTTCTAATAATATAAAAGCTTCTAATAAGAAAAAAAGAACCCCGGAAAACACTGATAGTTTTCATTCCTCAAATAACGTTCATACATGGGGTGAACAAATGGAACTAAATGAAAATAATAATAATAGTAATAATATAAATATTAGTCCTCCCAGCAAAATGCGCAAATTTAAATCACTAACATTCCTTAGTGATAGCAGTGTATCTGTCGCTATTAACACAGCGGAAATTGCATCATCAGAACAAAGGAATCAAAAAGCTATAACAAAAATTAAAAACGATTCTACATCAATTTCCAGTAATCCAACGAAATTTATAGATATTAACTCAATTGCAAATAATATAGAAACAAATAAAACTAAATATACTTCTTTTAGCAAGCTTAATGATTATTGGCGAAAGATATTTGCAAATAGTCTCTCTCCTTCCACATCCATTATTAGTATAATAGAAAACTATAATCCAGCAGACAATGAACCAATTTTATCTCGTCCTTCTCTACATGATTATCTAGAGGAGCTGCAAAAGTATAACATGATAAAAAATATAAAATCGACAGCAACTTTCCCAGCTAGATCTTTTATATGCTTAGAATATTTTTCAAAACAACAACGCGAAGAAGCAGAAAAATCCGTAACACATTTAAATTTTAAAAAAATATATTACGTCACCAAAGATCCTAATCCAATAGTTTATGGTCGCATCATGCATGCACCTCCAGACTTTACAGATGTGCTGCAAAAAAACATATCAGAAATTGCACAGATAATAAATATCTCAAGAGAGCTCACACCAAATATAAAATTTGAGATTCCAACAAACTGCTGGAAAATTACACTAAAAATGAAACCTAATCATAAACCAGATGAACTTCCACATAGAATTTATATGAGATCCATCCCCATCACAATTAGTATTAAAGGTCGTCAACCTCTATGTTTCAAATGCTCCAGAATAGGGCATATAGCTTCACAATGTAACATTGGTAACTGTTTAAGTTGTGGAAAATCGATAGACTTGGTCACCTTTGTAGTAAAGATAAGGAAAAGTTATCATGGGCCAGCATTGTTTCAAAAAATTACACTCTCCCATCAACTACAGAGGCAATTCAACTCTCTAATCTTCCCAATAATGAATCAACCATAACTCTCCCTAATCAAGAATTTAGTATAAATAACCGTTTGCCTGACATGCATTCACAGCATAATTACCAATCACAAAACTCAATTTCCATTGATGATCCACAGGAACCATTAATGGATTTGAATAACAGTTTGACACAAAGTTCATCTTTAAGCCATAGCCAAGACTCTTTGTACAGTAAAAACTATCCTGAGATAACAGTAAAGCAAAATAGTGTACTAGTAAATTCGGATATCAATCTTACAAATGACAATAGTAAAAAAAATAAAATATCTAATTGTGATACTAAGCACACAAACAAAAAGCTTAAATCAAACTCATTAAACATTGAACATGTCTAACATTAAAATAGCCACAATAAATATACGAGGTATTAACTCATATAACAGACTCTCACAACTGATTCAATTCTTAAATAATCATAATGCTGACATTTTTGTCATAACAGAAACAAAAATTAGCAGAGTAACCAATCCAACCATAATTAACACTCTGCATAGCAAATACATTTTTACATACAAGCCAAACATCAGACCAGTTCAAGGTGTTGCAATTCTAATAAACAATCAATTTCCAGTGACAAAACTTAAAATAATACTTTTATCAGTTAATTCAATAATTATCTCTTTTTTGTTCCATTCACAGCTTTACTATATTATAGGAATATATTCATGTCAAAAGGCAAAGAATGTTGTTGATACCCTACTGGTTGTGCATAACAAAATACTACATAAGCCCGGCACAGTTATCATGTGTGGTGACTTTAACTGCAGCTACAATGGTTTGCCACTCTCCTTGAAAGCCAAACTTTCACAAGTTGCCCTGCTGCCATTAGCACACCTATATCCAACAAATGCTGTTACATTCATGGGTGCACAAGGATCCTCTCTCATAGATCTATTTTTTAGTTCTTCTATAAACCTAAAAGCCTCAATTCATCTAACTGCAGTCTCATTTTCTGACCACATCTGTGTAACACACAAGCAAAAATGCCCACATAACAGACAAACTATATATAAATTCTCATATAAGAAACAACTCCCTAGACAATTCAAACTTACCATAGATGATTTCTGTAATATATTAATAGTAAGCAACCACCTACATCAGATGAAAAATCTCTCTCCAATTGAAAAATGGACTCAACTCAAAAAAATACTAAACATGTGCTGTTCAGATCGCCTATCACACTATAACTCTAATAACCTTATAAAACAACGTATTGAAGACATAAATTCAACCCTTAAAGCTATAACAAGGTTTGATGAGGCAAAAGATCTTATCTATAAGCTCCAATGTGAAAACAAACATTTAACTCAGTTATATAACCAGAACAACATGGTTTATAGGCTGAGAAAAATTTTACCAAATCTATCAGCACTAACAAAAACCACAATAAATTATGCAAAATTTCCAATCCCATATGCTTGTGGCATTTTCATTCTATCAAAAGATAATTCTCTCCTCTCTGGTACTTATGTTGATGAGGCACTTCTGCACCACTTGAATATTTCCCTTAAAAAATCTCATAGCTCTTCACAGTTATTTACAAATGAGACAAACTGTACACAAAATTACTACATATCTAAACAACAAGTTTTTGATGAAATAGTGTACTTAAAACAACATATCTCGCTAGCAAATGACCTCATTCCAGCTAACATATATAAACAAATGGAATACATTATATCTCCATTCCTACAGAAATACTACAATCAACTTTGTTCGAAGGAATATCACATCCCTAACTTATCAACAAATATAGTATTCTGTATAAGAAAAAACTCTAAAAATCCACATCCAACAGTAAATGATTTGCGTCTCATTACCTTAGAAGACATTGATCAGAAAATGTTTGCTAGAATTATACTTAAACAGTTAAATATCTATGCTTTACCTAAAATTTCCCCTTCACACTTTGCAGTCAAAGGGCAAAAAGCATCTCAAGCAATATTATTAGCACAAGAAGCAATACTTTATATTAAACAAAACAAACGAACAAACTATGTGGCATGCCAGGTAGACTTTAAGTCTGCCTTTGACATTGTAAATTGGAACTTCTTATTCTCTGTACTTAATCAAATGCTTGAAAATCATACACACCTTGTTACAGCTATTAAAAACTATCTTAACAATAGAATGATTAGACTAAAAAATTACATGAGACTCTCTCAACCCTTTAAGCCAAGTAGAGGTATCCCACAAGGCTCTCCACTTGCATCATTACTTTTTGCGATATACATAGACCCCTTGATTAAGGACATAGAGCAATGCATAGATGGTATTTTTCTTCCACACTTAGGCACAACTGTTAAGATCATTTCATATGTTGATGACATTTTAATAATATTCAGGGACCTGCAAAATATACCTATGCTACTTCATAAACTTAAGAAAATTGAAACTATAACAGGATCCACAATACAAATAAACAAATCATCCTTATGGCAAATTGCTACCGGTCGCAGTCTTCCCTCACACTTTACAGGTTCATTTTCTTCATTTCTTGGCATACCTATTAATCTCTCAAAAACACAACTAAGTCATCACTTAAATCTTCTTGTCATGGACAAATTTAATAAAAAAATAAAGTGCTTCAACTCAAGATTACTGTACCCTATAATGAAAGTCCGTATCATCAATGCCATTCTAGGAGGTATTCTTGCCTATTACAGCCCTTGGATGCATCTTCAAAAAAAACTATTAAATATTTCATGAGTATAGCAAAAAAATATATATGGGGATCAACATCGCATCTTCTATCAATAGAAAATACCTGTTTTTCAATTTGCAAGGGTGGGCTTAACCTAATAGCTCCTCAATCATTCACCTCCTACATTAGAGCTAAGATGTACATCGTTACCACTACTAATCCCTTTTTAAGGACAACTCCTCCACCTCTACTTCTCCTTGCTATTACTCCATATGTGAATTGCCACTTTTTCATTGATCATGCCATTGAGCATGCTGATTTACTGGACAATTATAACATTAATACTCTAATTGGTTTGTCATACAAAGATCTAAAAAAAATTAATTATCCCCGATAGACAACTTTGGTCAACACTATCTACTGCAAGAACACTGACTAAATTTCAAAATTTGTATGTGCCTCACTCATGGTTAATATTCCTGTATAACCTGCTACTTGATGTAATACCAACAAAGTTATTTCTCATAAATCGATTTAAACTAAACATTGATCCTACTTGTATACTATGCAATTTGTTCTCGGAAAATTCATCACATATCTTTGAGACATGTCCATTCTTTTCAACCTTACGCTGATTTGTATTCCACAAAGACACAATTAATTTAAAAAATATCCTAATAAATAATATAAAGAAATTAAAACCATTCAATGCCCTTGTAACCGTTCACACTCTAAGAACAATATGGCTTGCCCGTTGTGCTGTAATATTTGATAACAAAAAATACAATGTACTTAAAAAAAAAAACAAAGAATGGTATAACATTTATCTTTATGCTCAGAAATATATACCTAGTAATGTCACAAGAAAAATATGGCAAAGCAATGTATTCCTTAGTTGCTCATAATTGCCATCTTAGTAATAATCTTGTTTTAAATCATTATATTCTAAAAACATCTTAAGAAATTAAAAATTAAAAAAAAAAAAAAGCTCTTAATGTAAATATACTAATTCTTGTAAATATTTTGTTACTAATAAAGTTAAAAAAAAAAAAAATCTATAGCCAGTGATATGATTGCCATTGGGTAGTGTTTTAAAGTAAACTACTATTCATAAATGAGAACATAATGTGATTACAACTTTTATTTATTTATATTATTTTGAAAATTGCAGAAATTATTCTAGTGTTTCATCTATCTATCTATCTATCTATCTATCTATCTATCTATCTATCTATCTATCTATCTATCTATCTATCTATCTATCTATCTATCTATCTATCTATCTATCTATCTATCTATCTATCTATCTATCTATCTATCTATCTATCTATCTATCTATCTATCTATCTATCTATCTATCTATCTATCTATCTATCTATCTATCTATCTACCTATCTATCTACCTACCTATCTACCTATCTACCTATCTACCTATCTATCTATCTATCTATCTATCTATCTATCTATCTATCTATCTATCTATCTATCTATCTATCTATCTATCTATCTATCTATCTATCTATCTATCTATCTATCTATCTATCTATCTATCTATCTATCTATCTATCTATCTATCTATCTATCTATCTATCTATCTATCTATCTATCTATCTATCTATCTATCTATCTATCTATCTATCTATCTATCTATCTATCTATCTATCTATCTATCTATTTACAAAATTCATTTTATGATATATACTTCAATTATATGAAGTCAAAAAAAACATCTGACAAAGGTAAATGATTCCAAAGGTGCATTTTATATTTTCACATTTTATACTACTCCTAATTTAAATAGATTGATAAATAGTTCAAAAAATAGATGTTGTATTTTAAATCAAAATTGTGAAATATATGAATGGAGGTGTGTTTGTGGAAAAGCATATATAGCTCAATCTCAGTGTACATTGGAGAAAAGATCAAAGGAACATTTATTGCTGTATAAATGAGTTCAAAAATCAAGATGAGAGTGTTAGAAATGATAATGTATCACCTTCAGTATTTTTTGATCATAATGTTATATATATATATATATATATATATATATATATATATATATATATATATATATATATATAGTTTTGATTTTAATAAAGTTAAGATTTTATGTATTGAAGGAAACAATAATAAATGTAAATTTAAAGAAGCTATGTAAATAAGAATTGCAAAGCAGCATTTGATAAATAGACAAACTACTAATATAAAAATTAATGAATTGTGGGAAAATTGATCTATGATGTAATTGTTTTTGTATACATTTATAACAATTTTTTGTAATAGAATTTGAATATAGTTGATAATGATTAATTAGATAGTTGAAAGTACTTCTATTAGATTATAGTACATATTTGTTTCTTTAAAATATTCTTTACTGTATTAATTATTGTATTGTTTTTCAAAGATATATAGAATATTATATATAATAGGTTGAATTTTTTTTCTTTCTTTGTTTTTGTAAATGCTTGTTGACTTCAATATTTTTTTTATTCTTTTAGAAAATTATTATTACATCATTTGGACATTTCAAAATATATATTCTAATTTTTATAATGTTTTTATTACACACTGTGAACAATGCAATCTTATATTTTATTCTCAGATTAAGTGCCTCTTTTTGTTTCATTCATTTTTTTTCTTGGATATGGAAGAGTTATGAATTGTGAGATTGGATTTTTTATTTTACAGCCTTACCAAATTTAAATACTTTACCTTTTTAAATATGTTCACAATTATTTGTAATACATATGATATATATATATATATTATTTATATATGTTCACAATTATTTGTAATACATATGATATATATATATATATTATTTATAATGTACACTATAAATACAAATACTGCCAAAGTCATTTTTTATTGTTTTTTTCCTCTTTCTGTGAGATTTTCCCACAATATTCAATAAAATCATTCTTATATTTTCCAAAATACATGTACTAATATTAGAAAGTAATTTTTCATCCAACCTTTTATTATTTAATTTAAAATATTGTTCAAGATTTTGGCTAGAATAATAATGGACACTGAATTTTTATTATTTTATAAGATTAATTTAGGCATTAGGTATTGTAATGTGGATATAAGCACAAAACGGGATTTATTACTTGTTACAAATAAAAATAGGAAGTTATGAGAATAAAATTAAATTAATGTACCAACCGATCTCTCAATTGATCTCATATATCCATATGTATAATTTAAATTTACGTTTAAGTAATTATATAATTGTAATAAAATATGTAGTTTCTCCAAAATTGTAAAACGTTGCATATTACTAATAAGCTAAGTTATAAAATAAAGTTATGTATTTTATAATCTTGATTAATAATTTAACCATAGTTGCTATCTATTTAAAACAAAGACAAAACTAAATAACAAGTAATTAAGATTACTCATAACGTTTAATTACATTATCAGAACCATTCATAAATATAATTAAAAAATTAAGGTAAAAAAAAAACGAAAAAAATGTTGTAAAAATGAGTAAAAAAACAGAAGACGCATATTAATTCAGCATTGATATAAATTGAAAAAAAAAATCAATATTAGTTTGTGAAGCATTCTATATCACTGCATAAAATCGCCAGACAGAATTTTTAAATCATTTGGAGAAAAAAAAAATTTCTCAGTCTACCCAAAGTTTACCAATTAAAACTAGTGATGTGGCTTTTCCAACATTAGAGAAATGCAAAGAAAAAACTCAGACACAATGAACATAGTAAAATGCAGTCTTTTTGCCTACAGATTTATTTTTTTTAATCGCCTACATTTATGTAGCACACATAATTATGTAATAAGTTATGCAAAAACAATATAATCCCGAATTTATTATAATTCAGTTCAATAGTTTACTAGTGGTAAAATTATTAAACTCTTTTGAACCAAACTGAGGTAAGAATTTATCGATTTATGCATGCATGTAAATAGTTTTCTTAAAATATGAATGCAACACATATATGTTGATAATTATTTATTGGAATGTATATTTTTAAATATTGTTCATTGACACCCATATATATATATATATGATTATGAAATGTTTTTCTATAGTTAAAATTATTTTTTGATAGCCCTCCCCCATTTTTATAATGTTTATCATCTTATTATTTTTGGGTAGCATATAACAATATTAACAGATAATTTTGAAATCAATTGGCATTATCTAAAATAAATATAAAGCATATTTAAATTATTTAAATGTCTATATGTCAATTCTTCACTGATCCTGCATGCTCATGATCAGAGTTGATAAAAGCGGAATTGATACTGTGAGAATGGCGTCAGAGGAGAAATATTCATATAGGGTCGTTTTTGACAATAGTAGCGGAGAATGAAGTAAATTAAAGTTGAAACTTGATACATTCAAATAAATCTATATAAATTAAAAATTAAATGAGACACTCTAAGATAATATTTATTATATTGTGACCACAAATTATAACCAAGATGCCTTGTATAAATATTTATATAGAGAATAGAAGGTTTGATTATCACCATGAAATATTCATGGGGTTTAAAACACAATATATATTATTTTAGAATACTGCATATGCACACTAGAAGCATTATCTATGTGTTTAAAAAATATTCACGGAAGCCGCATTTTCGTCATCAATTAATAGATCCTTGATATATTATAATACATTTTTGATAGTTTGTAAATTGTGTATTTTAAGAAATTTTTGCCATATTTTAAGTGTTAGAAACAAAAAATAAGTATATTACATGTTGAATTATTTTTAGAAGCTAAATATGAAAATAAAAATATAATGTTCCTAGATTGTAATAACTTCAAAACTGTAATATAACTTTTTGTAAAAAAAATATTTATTTTTCATTTTGTGTATATAAAACCAATCCTGTCTAATAGGATAGTAGTGGCTATGGTTATTAAAAAAACCAAAGACATCAGAATGTATTGGTACTGAACTGAGTTCAGACCTATATGACTATATAAGCTAATGAGCTTAGATTGAAAATATTATTTTGTTTTCAATTTAAGACTCATAGTTTTGTATTTATGTAGAGATAAAAGGTGGCTGCTGGAGGGTTGCACCATATCCTAAGATGTAGATCGAGTGATCTCAGATCCAAGGCTTCTCACTGACACAGGCCATAAGCCAAACACTAATCTGGGGATATTGGATGAGTAGGCACTAGATGGGGATTTTATGCACACGTCTTCTGGCATACATTTATTACTCTGGCTGGCAATGAAAGGCACTACTGTATGGAGAATTTTGCATGTTTTTATATATAAACATAACAAATAGAAAAACATAATTATAGATAAATTCAAATGAACGTTTATAAAATTCAAGACACCTATTATATAAATTAAAGGCCAAAAATATATTGATGATGTTATATATATATAGTTAGAGGCAATAATCTTTTTTAACAAGCGATTGATAAAAAAATAATAGAATATTTAGTGCATTTGTTTTTAATTATTGTTATTAAATAACACGTCAAACTATAAACCATGTTATTTAGACTAAGAGAATGGTCGACCTTTTACTGCATTTTAGATTCTTTTATTTAGAGTTCTCCAGAAAAAGTTACTGACCACAGCAGCGGAGATGACAGCAAATATAATTTAAAATAGACTTGGCAATTTTCACATGGCATTAAATTTATTCAATATTAAAATATTATTTATCATTACACATATATCTAATTTAAACTTACATTCACATCCTGCTAGGTGCTTAGCTTCTATAATAAAGTAAACATAATAACAAAGTTTTAAAAGTAATTTAAATTACAATTAAAAAGACAATTATTATATATGAATCATTATTAGTAAATAAATATTTCTGGATTTTTAAACATGTTTTTTTTTTTTTTTGAAAAATGTTTGGAAGAAGCTTCATCTTTAAAAAAAAAAAAAAAACTTTGCGTTTTAATATAATAGCTTCAATTAATACAACTATCTATGCATAAACAAACATTTATGAATAAATACATTTTAAAGAAGTAAAATTAATTATTGTGAAGAAAAAAAATAGAAAGATATGAATGTGAAAATAAGAATCGTTTTATAATTTATAAATTATCTTTAACAAAAAAAAGTTAAAATGATAATGATATGATAAACATTTTACAAATAAGCATTTTGAAAAATGATAAATAATTACAATTTGCCTAAAGTATCAAATCAATTCCTCAACCACTACATTGTAAATGGAAAGATGGCAATTAATTCACAAATTCTTTGCACACAAAAGTAAACACAAAATTGTTGACCTTAAATTACAATCTTATAATTTTAGTTTCAATAGGCTTTATTGGTTTATAAATGTACAAAAAAAAAGGAAAATAACAATTTTGATCAGGGCTTACCATTCTCCTGATCGTTACATCAGTTTATAACAATTTACATATATTAATGGGTACACTTTTCATCTCTTTTACCTCCCCCTTCCCTCCCCCCTTTCTTCCTTTTTTTTAAAATCCTGGTGATCTACTTCTTTGGCGATGGTGAGTCTTTTTATAATTTAGGGCGAAGTAGCATTATTGACCAGGTGTCTGAAAAAATGTTAGGCGATGAAATTTTTTCATCCCTAGTGCGTATGATATCAATTTTGTTTCTAAATGTGTCAGATTGTTTCATGTCCGGTTCATACATAAGTGTATATCTGGTACACCATAGTGAGTATAACACAAATGTGCTAGTGCGGATGAGTCCATAAATACCCTTTTCAAAGGAATTGAGAAGTGTTTGTATTCTGTAATCCTTGTTTTTAAAAATTTTTGGAATGTCCCAATGGATATTATTGTATCTGGGGCATGTGAATAATAAGTGTGATAGGGTTTCTGGTTCTAATTTTATAACACTATTTGACTGCACTCTTTCTAATTTATATTTTAATTGTATTGCTAATTATAAACGCATAATTAACACCAGAAATTAATAATAGATACTGAGCACACTAAATAAGAATGCAACTTTGATTTTAGAGACCCAAACAAATCCTTATATATTATGAGAGTGACTCACAATCTAACCAAAAACAACCTATAACTACTCATATGATATATAGAAGTCACAAAATAAGCTCTTAACAATCTTTGAAAATATCCCCAATCCAAGCCAGGATTTTCAAGCATTAGATTAAAATACAGGTACAGGTGCAGCACTTTATCTAATGTATAACTATTTAGTAGAAAATATGAAATTGTCAGACATTCATATGTCTTCCAATCCAGCTATCTAACTCAAATAATCATAAAGGTGTGAACTAAGTTCAGATATACCATACGACTATTTGAGTTAGATAGCTGGATTGGAAGACATATGGATGTCTGACAATTTAAGATTTTCTGGTCAATAGTTACACATTAGATAAAGTGCTGGGTTTGCCCTAGTATTTTAATCTAAAGTTTGAATATCCTGGCTGGGGTTGAGGATATTCTCACAGCTTGTTAAGAGCTTATTTTGTAGGCTCTGTATATAAAATTTGTAAATACAAGCTTTATTAAATTAAGACATGTGACATCTGACTTGATTTTTTATCATTCTACTCATATTACTAAGGTATGCTCTTTTTAAAACTTGAGTTTAATTTAATTTATATATTTTGTTAAAGTATAGATTAGGACTATATATATACACAATGTATTTTTTGGTACATAAAAATAATAAAAGTATAAAATTTTGAAAAACTAATTTTTTTTTAAACAAACAAATTCTTGATTAATGAAAATAAGCAAGATTTAAACACTAAAGAAAAAATAGTACAAATAGTAATTTGTGTTTATTATTTTGTATGTCACTATTCAAACAGTACAATGACATAGATTGGGGTTGCTTAATCTTTATGATGACTTAGGTCAAGTAATGATTGCTAACTAACACAATGTGAGAATTAAATAGTATTTCTATTGTATATATATTAAATCGATTATCGTTAATATAATCTGATACAACAATGAATAACTATGGTAATAAAAAAGGAGATGAAAAGGTTAATATATACAAGGCAATGGAAACCATGCTGAGTATAAAAATGAATGTTAACTTGAACTCCTTCTTCTTAGAAATTATTTACACAGTAAAGGAAGTCAATATCTTCAGAAAATAATTTTGAATACTGTAAAATGGAAATTTGTTCTAAAAAGATTTGCTTTTCCAGATGTGACTATTGATATAGAACTGTTATAATTTCAAAAGAAAATGGTAGTAAAAAAGAAGAAATAAATTTGTGCAGTTTAATGAAACTAGAAAATTGTTTTACTTTATATAAAAAAAGAACAAAGCAACAATTCAGATGAAAGAAAAAAATATATAGCCAGTCGATAAATAAAAAGAATGGAATAATTTATTTGCATGAAAAATTCATTAGTTATGAACATCAATTATTTTAAAAGTTTATATATGTGATAAAGTGATACACAATGTACTTAATCTAAAGTATGATGTTGTGGGATTGACCACCAGAAACCTAACCATAGAAGCTTGATGTCTTATTTGCCTATTTATAAATTGCCTGATAAAAGTAGATTTTGTCCAACATGAAATGCTTTAACATGGACTGGCATAAAGATCAAGGAAAGATTGATGTGGAGCTGTTTTAGTGTGCAACACAGAATCATCAATGAGGGATGAATACATTAATCAAGGAGGACTGTTCATAAATCATGAACTCATGAACTCTAACTAAATTTATTTAATCAAGTTTGATTTTTTTAATAGGTGTTTTAATTTTGTAAATATCTCTGTATTTTATTTTTTTAATTATTCCATTCATTACATTTGAAGACATATATTTCTTTAATTTAGATTTTTGGAAAAGTTCACTTTAAGAAAAATCAGAAAAAGTAGGGGGGGGATATTTTCAGTTGAATTTTCTTTTTTGCTAATAAAATTTAGGCTAACATACTTCTTTCTTAGTGATTTGAGATTTGGTCATCATCATCATCATAGTATAGAATGAGCGATAACATCTTCGATTTTCCCACATTAAATACAAACACTAAAACTGAACAGAATTTGTGTTATCTCATTATGTGTCTACAATAAAATATATATTTAATCAAGTTGGAAATGTTTTTTTTTTTCAAAAAGGTTTATTATTCTTCGAATTTACATGTTTATATACAGTGATAAACCAAAATAATTTATGATTCACAATGCTTATTTTGATTTAATGTTATTAGTAAGTGAACAATGTTACATCCAAATGACAAGTAAGAACAAAACCATTTTCATTGGTCACATAACTTTGTGCAATGATTAACTGTTGACATTGGTACCATGTCACAATACAATAGAGAAACCAAGATGCAAGTTATTTCTGGCACAGACCCAGATCCCAATAGTTGAACTTTTCAAAGACATATCAATTTATATATAATAGAATTTTGATTAAACTTTGAATTTTGAGTTTTAGAGTTATTAAATAATCTATTTATGTTATTTGTTGAGGAAAAAGCAATATGACACAAAACATTATAAATTCTCCTAATAATCTGACCTGCTCATCCGATATAAATGGCATTGAAATCCATTTCATTTTGATATTTTTCTTTTTAATTTTATTATAATGTTTATTTCTTTTAAATTTTTTAATAATATTAATAATAGCATTTTTATAATATCCAATTTTCAACAAGTCATTAACAAATAAATGTACATTTTTAATTTTATCACTAGAATATTTGCACAATTTTTCATTTCGAAATAAGAATGATTTCAATACAGACAGCTTATGACATATAGGTACATGTGATTCATATGGAATAAAATCTCTAGTTTCAATTTGAAAAGAGAATAAAAGAGCATATGCTTTTATATAATAGAATTCAAAAAGAGAAACAATATGGAATAGATGTAAATAAACCTTCATCATCTGTTATATTTGATCATAATAAATCTTATCAATATGGATTTAAATTTTATTATAAAAATATGAAAATTATTCAAATTGAATGTTGTCATAATAAACGTAAAATAATAGAGGCTATGCTGATTTCAAGAAATCTCAAATGTTAATGAATCGCCAGTCATCAAATGTTAATATAACATAATTGTGGGAAATCTGACTTGAACTATGGGTATTGTTAGGGGTTGTCTCGCTTTGATTATTCAATGTTATATAGTTGATAAAGACTACAAAATGTATAGTTGAAAGTACTTCTATAAATAATATAATTTATGTAAATTGTACTGTATTTTGATATATATATATATATTGATTTGTATATTACATATATTGTGGAACGAATACATATATCAAACTTTATTTATATATATATATATGAAAAAACAAATACAAGTTAATCACGTAACCTGCTATCACTTGTTATTTATGTCCAAAAGATGGCGCTATACCAAAACCGCCGAACACTTGTTCGGCAGTTTTGGTATAGCGCCATCTTTTGGACATATATATATATATATAAATGTGTGTGTATTTCCTGATGCTTAAAGTCAGATGATACCTAAGTAATTTATGTAAATAAATAGAGAGAAATATAAATAATTAAAACATGTTAGGCTGACCATTACATAGTAATATTTTTTTTTGTAATTGTTTGCTGGATACAGAAATGAGTTTGCTATTAACTAAAAGGAGACCCTTTGATTCCTCTTAGAAACCTTAATGAAACCAAGCAAGGCAAATTGCTAATGTCCAATCCATACATGCTTGTCATTGTAGCTGTTATTACTAGATTATTATTCATATATTATGTGAACATGGATGGGCTGTTCTCCAACAAGATCAAGAAATACCATGGTCTGTATTCTCAGTTGCTAGGTAAGGCAGAATTAATGTATGTGTAAATGATAAATATGTTCCAATAGATGTATACAACCATGACAGACAGAAAATAAACCATGGCCCTTATTCCCAGGAAACTGTAAAATCAACAACGAAGGTAGTGGTTGGTGGCCAAAAGCACATTGTGTTAAGAATCCTCTGATTATGGACCAGGCTGTCATGTTGACAAATTATTATTTAGAAACATACAACTGCAGATCACTTTCAAATGAAGAAAGACTGCAAGAGTTAGAGAAAGAACTGTCTTACATTAAATGTAATATTATTGGACTTTGTTGAAGTTAGAAATAAAGTGAAGAGACAATTGATTTAAAAAGTGGACATGTACTCTACTATATAGGAACAAATATTGAAAATACAAGTGGAGTAGGATAAATTAAAAATAAAAAGTGGAAAAACAACATTGTGGAAATTGATGGTATATCAGACAGAGTGGCAAAATTAGGTTTACAACATAATAGCATATACCAAATGGAGATAATTCAGGTTTAAGCCCCAACAAGTTTTCATAGTGATGAATTAGTAGAAAATTTTCATATGGTTGTACAAAGGTTTTTGATGAGAGGAAACAACATTTTAAAATTGTTATGGGAGTCTTTAATGCTAGAATTGGTAAACAAATGAAAGATGAAAGTGCTGTAGGTAATTTTGGTTATGATAATAGATATGAGAGAGGACATAGACTTGTTGAGTTTTCAGAAAAAGAAAAAGTGTTTATTATGATGTTTTTTTGAGAAAAATGTTAAAAGGAATTGAACATGAAAGCATCCAAATGAGGGTACTGCAGAATTGGATTATATTTTGACTGACAAAAAATATACATTTCAAGATTGTAGTGTTTTTAATAAATTTAACTCGGGAAATGATCATCCATTAGTAAGATGTAAGATACATGTTAATGCAAAACTAGAGAGACAAATATTATTAAAAAACAATATTTATAATTGATACTCCTAATCTTCAGAAACAATCTAATGAATTAAAAATATAACTTATCCATCGGTTTAAAGTATTAGTAGACTTTGAAGATGATTCAAATTTGAATGAATTTAATATGAAAATAACTGATACATTTTTAAAAACTGCAACAAACATAGCTTGTAAAAAAAGCAGCAATTGACCAATAAAATTTCTACTGAAACTAGAAACTTTATGAAGAAAAGAAGGAATATGAAGATATACAAAAATGATGCATTAAAAAGATTGAATATCTCGAATTTTTTAAAATGATGCAGAAAATAGTTGAAAATGATATAGGAAAATATAACCCTGAACTAGCAAGAAAAGCTGTAGAAGAGAATAAAAGTTCCAAGTGTGTAAAACAACATTTTGGTATTGGTATGGAATTTATGTCTGAAATAAGTAAAAAAGATGGAATTATTACTAAAAAGAACTGACATCATGAAATGGGTAGAATACTTCTATCAAGAATTATATAGTAATAAACAACATGTACCTACTATATCTATTATACTATTATATCTTCTGAATTGCTCATAATTTTAAATGAAGAAGTGAGAAATGCAATTAAATTTATGAAGGAAGGAAAGACTATAGGTAATGATGGAATTATAATTGATATATATATATATATATATATATATATATATATATATATATATATATATATATCAATATACCAACTTCTTAATATATATATATATATATATATATATTAAGAAGTTGGTGAAGAAATAGGAAAATTTTAGCAAAATTATATACCAAATGTTTAAATGATAAAGATATACCAGATGATTGGAAGAATGCAGTATTAATATTAATATTTAGAAAAAATGATAAAGAAGATAATGACAACTCATCTACAGAGAACAATGGATTTCCACCAATGAAGAAAACGAGCTTGATTTGAAATTGGTTTTATTACATTACATCATATCCAGGTATTGAGAGACATTATGGAAAGGACAATTGAACATGAGTTGCCATTATGCTTTGGATTTGTAAATTATGAAAACGCAGTTGATTTTATAAACATTTCTCAAGTGATTAACACATTTGATCATCAATGTATAGATCCAGAATAATGTCATATTTTAAAGAATATTTATAAAAATGCAACAGCTTTAATTATATTACATGATGATATCAGGAAAGTCGACACTGAGAAGGGTGTAAGACAGAGTGCCCCCATATCTTCAAAACTTTTTACAGCAGTGTTGCAAGAAGTATTTTGTGAATTAAAGTGAGAACCTAAATAAGTAAAGGTAAATGGAGATTGTTTATGTTATTTAGATTTTTCAGATGATGTAGTTGTTTTTGCAAATAATGCTTTAGATCTGTAGAAAATGTTGCAGTAGTTGTCACATGAAAGTAGGACTAAAGATAAATATTAAAAAGACAAAGTAATGTTTAATTAATTTTCTCAAAATATGAAAATAAAGATTGATAATGATGAGTTAGAAGAAGTTAACATCTACAAAGACCTTGGTCACATTATTAATATAAAAGAAAACATAAAAGATGAAATTAATCATAGGATTAAACTTAATTGGAATGCTTTTGTTAGAAATAAGTTGACACTAAAAATATGCCTGTATGTTAACAAAATTTTTAATAAATGTGGTTTACCATATTTTACTTATGGATCTGAGTCTTGGATCCTTCATAAAAGAGCAATACAGATACTTCATAATACTCAAAGAAGTTCGGAGAGATGCATGTTGGGAGTAAGAAGAAGAGATCAAAAATGCAATATATGGTTAGGGGATCAAACAGGTGTTACTGCCTTCATAGAAAAATTAACAAGCCTAAAGTGGAGTTAGGCTGGGCATATCGCTAGAATAGATGATAAGAGATGACAATTGAAATCCTTACCTGGATTCCAACAGATTGTAAAAACCCAGAATAAAACCACATTGGAGATGGATGGATGAAAAAGAAAGCAGGCAGCGATCGATGATATAGAGAAGAGAAGCTAAAGAAAAGAAAAATAGATTGATCTTGTAGAGACCTTCATTTTGCAGTGGAATGATCATTGTTGTTGATGATAATGATAATGAACTGTTTGCTTGCCCAGAGTTTTGCCATGAATGTATTTGTTGTAAATTATCATTTGCCTGAGTTTGATGAATGACATAGTTGACAAAGTAATATTTTTTTCTTTATTATAATATATTGTAATATAAAATAAAAAAAATAAAAATACAGATAACAATCAAGGTGTGCTGGGAAAATGTCATTCAATTACATGACACACAGGGTCAAGCTAAAACAATAGGTTTATTGGTGTAACCAGTTATAATCATATTCGAATAATAAATTTATTAGTATATTCAGCATAATCACATTGAAATAATAAGTTTGTTAAATATCCAGTTATAATCATACTGAAATAATAAATTTATTGGTGTATCTAATAATAATTATATTGAACATAATAAGTTTATTGTGTCTCAATATTTTAAAGACTAACAATATGTAGAATGACAATAGAAAAAATGAAGTGCAGCAGGAAATAATGGAAGACAACACTTCTGAAACTAGCTATGAAAAAATGTTTTGGATGCTAATAATATGGAACAATGTCTGTCTAGATAGAGTTTTATGCAAACAAATAGAGCATAAGCACATTAACAAACAGATAAAAATGCAAACGAGTACTGAGATATCATAGCATTTGGAAATGATGCAGTTGTTTAGAATATTATTAAAAGATATGACAAATAATCACAAAAATGGAGCAAATGAATTGAATTATGGAAGATACTTAAAAAGATAATCAACAGTGAAGAAAGCAAACAATGAAAATACCCCAAAACACATTGAGCAAATAAATTGAAGCAGAGAATATATATAAAACATATGGAATAGAATAAAAGGCAGATGACATTAATGTCAATCAAAAATCAATGGAATCAAGATTGATGGGACAAATGAATCAAACTAACATAACCTAAAACAGATAGAATGGAAACTAAAAACATTGGATCCAAAATCTGAGCCAAATCATAAAAGAAAATTATGTTCTTGCAAAAGATAAAACAAAAGAAATTAAGGAGAAATTTTAGAAAAATAAATGTTAAGACAAATAAATAACTTGAAAAATCTCAGCACATTCTGGCAACAAACCTCCAGAACTTTCAAATTGAGATGAACAAATCTCAAGAAAATAAACATATATAAATGGCATAAATGATGAAAAATTATGGAAATCAGTAAAAATTGGACTTAGATTCTATGTTAAAATTATATAACCAAATTGCAAGACTACTCAGATAAAAATATAAAATTTAAAGTTGATATAATGGGAGGGCTGCTATCCAGAACCAAAAAATTAGAAGAACAGATATCAGCATTTTTTTCTATATTATGCAAATAAATACAGACAAATAAGGATGTACAGATTCCAAATAAATATGAAGAATTAAAAACAACTTTATATAGCTGTCCATTAAATAGCTGCCAAACAAAGAAATGGTATTCTGAAAATGAATAATATGCCAACAAAATTGAACGCTAGTTCTATTTCCAAGCTGATAAAAATTAAGTTTAAATGGTTGCCTTGCAAAAACCCACTTGATTATTTAAATGGATAAACTGAATTATTTACATTCAATACCTCATCTGATAAAAAAAAAGTTGCTTCATAATATTAATGTAATGTAGCCAAAGATTGGTGGAATTCAAGGTACCACCATTCTGATACTTACAATGAATATGAATAAGAATTATATTAGGATGTTAATGTGAGGAATGGCAGGATAATGTGTTACAACATGTATCTCTAGATTGATACATGTCTCGTTAGTAAAACCTATGCCATTTTTTAAAGACAAGTAGTAAAATTTATGATCTTTTATAGTTTCCCCCCCTATCAGACAACTGTATTCATATCAAAGACATTTTACTGACCAAATTCAGCCCATAATTTTGGCCATCTATAGATAGAATGATAGTCTTTCTAGGAGCCATAGATCTAGAAATGTCCCATCCAGTGAAAGAGCCATTTTGGATTACATTGTCCAAAAGTTTTAAATTTTGGATAACCTTACAAAAGGAGAATTTGTCAAACATCTAGATACAAGTATTATATACCACCTAGAAAAACAATTGTAAGAAGTCTTATGATCAGCGTTGGACCTTCCACTAGTCAGCACAAAAAAACACATCCAGATAAAATTCTTTAGCAAACATTACCTGAGTGATCTTATACGTCTTATACCAATGAATAGTTGGATAAACAGTTCATAAAATGTCAATTGCGCATGAAATAAGCTTTAAATAAGTACAATCATTTTTGTTGTTGCTTTTTTATTTGTTTTCAAGAATGAAAATTTGAAATGAACAATCTATTATTCATTTATTTATTTTCCCCTAAACAATCAAAGTGGTATTCAAATTGATTTTTGAACAAAAAATATTTAAAATGAGTCATTCAAGAAGGAACACAATTTTATATAAAATCTGCTTTTCATTTTTTTATTTATAGTTTTTTAAAAAAAAGAACTGAAACTAGTTAAGTTGTTGAAGAAGAAACAAAATTTTATATAAAATCTGTTTTTGTTTTTTTTTTTACAAAATATGACTGGATATTTTCTTCATTTAAATTCCACTAAACCTTAACTATATTTAGCAATAACTAAAGTAAATGAAGATTGCGACCTACATATACCTAACTTGGAATACTTTGACAACTTCAAATAATCTGGTGAAAATGCAGAACAATGCTCATTTTAGATATCAGAGATGAAATCTAAGAAAGTATCTTATAATTCCATATTCAAATATTTTGTTTTACATTTAAAAGACAATTTGAATTTTATTTTAATTATTTTGAGTTTATATTTAACATTTGTAATCCTTTGTAATCATATATTATGTATAGAAATTGTCAGTCTAAAAAAAAAAGAAAAAATCGCTTTGTTGTTTTATATATGTTGCTGAAATAAATAATATTGTAACCCGTTTCTTTATATGTAGGCATATATTGCTTTATACAAATTATTACTTTAAAAACGAAAGAGCAAGAAATAATAATAAAATATAACATATGATGTTTTACATAAGTTGATAAATTATCGAGTCTTAAATAATCTTAGTTAATGGTGTAATTATATTCATAGTAAAACCTATATTTGATTACTTAGAATTAAATTTTATGTAGACAAATTTATGTTATACGAGATTGCTTTTTCACTGTTAAATACTTTACTTATATTTGCATCACTATGGGAGAATACATTCCTATCTAGTTTTAACAAATTAGAGATTGGTCTCTGTCTGAGATATTTCTTTATAAACTTTAGTTATATTGAATTAGGATTAGAACTTAAAAGTTCACCCTCATAATTATTGTTATGTAAATAAGTTTTATTGAATTTAAATATGGCCAAAAGGTTACTACTATAGGTATTGTTATACAAAAGTGGCATTGATGTCTATCCCATAAAGAATATATGCATATAATGGTACTAGATGATGTAAGAGTCTAATAAATGTTTATGGATTCATAAATGGACGAAGTTTTGTTTTAAGTTTATTGAAATTGGTGTTTGATATCCCACTGATGTATTTTATTATTTATAAATATATTAATGTAAATCAAAATTAAAAATAACTTAGAAAGGAAACTAGGGGCATTTATGTGTAATAATTGTCTTTTGGCTTGCATATACAAGAAATGAATAATATATAAAAATAAAATAATTTTGTGAAAGAAAATAAATTGTATATTAGTTAATAACTATATTTGAAATCAAACTATTGTTGTATAATTTGTTAATTTTTTTAAATATAAAATTTGTGGTCCACTCTCATCTATTGGAATTAACTTTCATTCTTCACATCTAGCCTGGAATTATAAATAGTGAACGTATATGGTGGTCATCATTCTTGGTAAAATATATATATATATATATATATATATATATATATATATTGATTTATTTTTTGATGCTTAAAGCCAGGTGGTGGTCATGTTATTTATGTAAATAAATAGAGAAAAATATAAATAGTTGAAAGATTTAGTCTAATCATTAAAATATATATATGTCTCTCTGTGTATGTGAATATATTAAAAGTATATTGAGAGATTTAGTATATATATTAAAATATATATAAGTCTCTCTGTGTATGTGAATATATTAAAAGTATAATGAAAATTTGAAGAATTTCGATATATTTATCAGTCAAATCATCTAGTAGTAGTATTTTTGTCCAACTTACTGAAAATTTTTAGCTTAATCTTTATTTTAATATAAAGACTGCAAGATCATGATTGAAAACAAAATTTTCAATTCAACAATTCTTTCATAATATCTCTAGAATATAAAATTATGTTAAGTTCAGTTCCACTTTCAATTTATAGGTAAGTTATATAAAAGTAGTTTAATTAAATGAAGTGAATTTAGTTTGCAATTGGCAGGTTAAACTGATTATATACATAATTATACTACATATATTGTAGGGTATTGAGTTCAAAGCCTACATAACAAATTTTTAAATTCCTCAGAATGCTTGAGAAATATATTTTATTTAACTGATTTATTAATAAAAGAAAAACAACACATATTTTAAATAACTATTAGTTAGATAGTGAGCATATATAAACAATTGCCTATAGACACAGACTCAATCAATAGCTATTTTTTTCTAATTTTTCTTATTAATCTTCCTTAAAGCTAATTTGTATTTACTAGATTGTAGTATTTTTTAATCTTTAATTCTAATAGTCTTACTAATTTATTATCTGAATTTTGAGTTATAGCTTTTAAAATTATTCATTATTTTTTAATAGGCAAGTTATATATTGAATATATGAGTGTATGTCTGTATTTACAGATATAACCTACTGTTTCTCATATGTTGAAAGAAAAGGTTTTTTAATTCTAAATCATTTTTATAATTTTTATGAAAAAGTTATATTGTTTAAAAACAGTTATATTATTTAAGCAATTTATTTTATTTTGTCTTGGAAGGTTAGAATTTTACTTAACCTTTCACAAGAATGTCCAGCCTAGGTCAGAGATTAATAAAAAAGGAGATAGAGGTCAACTTTCAATTTGAGAAAAGAAGGGACTGCTATTCAGGGTGATAAACCCTAGATCATTTTTGATTTTTGGCCAACAATTAATTTTAAAAAAATTGTCAGTTTTAATATATGGTTTAATTAAAAGAAACCATGCATTTTGTGGCAACCAAAAATATTTGAGGTCATGAGGACAGACTAATTTGTATAAAAAGCTGACAATATGTCTGTTAAGGAAGATAAATAAACTGAATTGCTAAGGAGAGAATAAACTAAATTGCTGGAAATAAATAAACTAGATTGCTTTGGAGAAATGATACTTTGTTTTTAAATGTTTTCTACATCAATATGGGTTAGAAAATATATATTTTGTTGAGGACTCCATCGGCCATCCATAAATCATGCACATCTGAAGAGTTTGAATCCTGTTATTTGAGACATCTTGTGACTGACTGTTAAAAATGAAAGAATAAACTGATTGCTCACCTGTGATTGTAAATCTAAATGGAGATAAGAAGTAAAATGCTGAAATTTGTGAAATCATGCTATTTCATTTATGCCTTTGGCTGAGTTAAATCAGAAACAGCAAATATCCATGATCTATTAAAAGTAATTGTACTTGGAAGCAATGAAGAAACCATTCCAGTGCCACATGGTCCCTATAAAAGCAACTGATTTCACCAGCATTGTCATCATAAAATAATTGCAAGCCCAAGCCAAGAAAAGAAAAGGACTGTTCCAGTAAACGACTGTAATTGGTAAATATATATGTGTTTTATATTGGTGCATGGCTGTTGTCAAAATTTTAAACTTTCAACAAGCTGACTTTACACTCACATCTGTGCCTCAAAGTAAAAGAACTGGTAATATGAATTTTAATTATATTTTTTATCAGCAACTATTAACAAATTTTTTTAATAACAAATCCATTTGTCTCTTTCTTTTCTAAATATTTGATCTTAATATGAGAATCAAGTAAAAAAAAATTCAATGATAATAAATATTTCTCTATTAATATTATGTATTCTATCCATTTATCTATGCATTTTATTTTATAAAAGGTGTTATTGTGTATTCATTCAAATATTATGAAATAATATTGATTTATATTATATTGTATTTTAAGAGGGTTTAATAGTACACACACATGTAGTAATATAATTATGTCTCCTTAAATGTATATTTGTTGAGCATGAGTATTAAAAGTCAGTAGAAAATTGAACATTGAGAGAGTTGGGTTTTTAAAAATGGTTAGTGACCAAGATTAGTAGACAGTCAGATAGGTAATTTAGGGCTTGTTTTTTGAAATGATATTGTCTAACTATAATCTGATTTATCTTTCTTTAATCATTTTTCTTTTTTTAATATTATGTTTAAATTTATAATGATGAAAATGTATATGTTATATGCAATAGATGAATATGTGCATACATAGGTTTTTTTTAATAAAAATTTTTTCAGATATAATATTTTTATTTATTGACTATAGAAATTAATGCACACACATTATCTTACATGATATGAACATTGAGTACTTGTCATTAAGGGAAAGGGAAGAATATTTTAATATTATTAATATTATTATTTAAAAGGTAAACTATTCATCATTATTATTTATATAAATTTTTATATATGTCTTTTTAATATTATGTATATTTTATCAGTCAGTAATAAATGTTATTTTTTTATTAAAAAGGCATACATCATTAGTAAGAGTTATGAATTGTCTTGTTAAGAGATCATTCATCATCACTAATGAATGTTAATTGTTAGGTTATAAATTAAATATATGACAATATTTAGGTAAATAATTATAGATTTATAAAAGATGAAATTTTATGTTTTGAGTTAATTGCCAAAAGCTGTGTCTGGAATCATCATCATCATCACCATCATTGTTATATTATTAATAATAAATAGATTAAATAAGTGGGTTTAATGGCCATATATAAATAATGTTTCTCACTATGTTTGCGAGCCATTAGCAAGAGACATGACTACCACTGATGCATTTGATAAATCTATCATACTTAAATTGAGCTGGTAACACCTGTGAAATTATTAAGTTAGAATTTATAATATTAAAATCTTATAATTGTTACTTGCACAATTAAAGTATAAGGATGTTGTTTTCCCTTCATACATGTTCAGGTGTTATAAAGATTTACCAAATGGGTTTGAATCAGGTACATGTATAAATAAGTATATGATATAACTTTATCTATATTTGGACAGCCTAGTGGCACCCAGGTAAAATACTTACCCATAGGTAAAACTGAATCAAAGAGAAACAATGATTTGATTTCCTTTTCCAATCTTGATAATATGTTTATTTTTGATATTTTTACTTAGTTACAAATAGTGCCAGTGTATGACTATGAACATGTTTTATATATGTGGAAAGAGAAAAGGGGATTTTTTTGTTGTTGAAAGAATATATTGTTAAAGATAAATGTAATGTCAGTATATGTATTTTACTATTATTCTTTATCCAGTTATAATGACAAACTATATATTTATATTAGTTACAATGACTATATTATTATTTAAATAGTTACACTATATATACATACCAAACAATAAAACTTACTTTTGCCATTATTTGCCATTAAATCATTAATATCTGAAAGAAAAAAAAACACAATAAATCTGGGTTTTTCAAATTATTATCCCATAAAATCTATATTATTTTCTTTTAGTAATTTGGTGAATTTTAATTCTACTTTATTGGACAATAAATTAACATTCGTTTGATTATTTGTTATTTTAATTTTAATAAGCATTTGAGATATATGATATATTTAAAAAGTATAGTATTTTTTAATATAAAAATGGGAAAGAGTTTGAAATAAGAACACAATATTGCACTTGATACACAAACTTACAAATATCATATCTTTACATTAGCATATTTTGCAAGCTGCAATTATTATCTCAATTTAGTTAAATTTATTGCCATTTATTATAAGCTTGAACAATCAAAAAATGTATGTTATAACTCACATTTGAGCCAAAGGGTGCATGACTGTATAATTAATATAAACTACTGGTATAGTTTCATTAACTATTAGCTTGATATTCTAAAATATTTAAAGTAATACAAAATATATAAAGACAAGTGGTTCATAGCTTCACTCTATCAAAGCTCATTTACAAAGAAAATGGTCTGAAGATGATTTTAATATAGCAGAATTGAGATAATAAAGACACTAATAAAATCAAAGGAAAGTGAAAATATTATTAAATTTTTTATTTGTCTTTCAAGTTATTTTTAATATATGTTATTGAATGGATTAAATATTGTAAAATGTTGTTCCTGTAATGAAGTTTTATATGCATAATTACACTAAAATATTAACATGTAATATTTAGTGACTAAGAAGATTGAATTGATCTAAATAATTTTTATTCAGGTTGTTAAGATCAACTTGTTTCAATAAATATTTGTGTGAGTGATTTTAATTTTAATTTATTTAATTAATCTCCAATTTATATTAAGGAAAGTATTTTATTGTTTTATTTTGTTTTTCTCTCTTTACACACTAAGTAGTCAAGGATTTCTATACTACTTCTCAGACCTTGGATGTTTTAAAATACTTGATTAAAATATTATCCTTATTAAAAAAAATAATATTATTTAACACTGATGGGAAAAAAGTTCCATTGAATTAGTTTTTTTCTTTGGGGAACTATGTTCAAATATATATATATATATATATATATATATATATATATTTGAAAATATATATATATATATATATATATATATATAATTTTTTGGGCAATACATTTGGAATTTGATTAATTTATAAAAAATAAATATTATTACTTAAATCAATTCATAATTAATTTCAATTTAAAGCAACAATAAAATAGTAGCCATCTCAGACCAAAATACATTTTTTTCTCTTGATTTGCGTTTGTTTGGATAGTATCCAATTTTTATTTTTAGCACTAGCATAAATGACTTCACTATCTGCTCTGGTTTGGTAAAAATAAAATGTTTGATTAAAATTTATAAGATTAAATGATGTATACATCAGTAAAAAAAAGTCATGCCTTATCGTCCCTTGACAGTATCCTGAGCATTATTGCTATGTTCTCTATCTATAAATGTAAGACTCTTTTTGACCAAATATTATTGAATATATAAGTGTATTGTTTATGGGTTGAATACCTAGAAAAATATTATTGTTTGTAAGAATTCATCAAACTTTAAAAAAAATCAGTATTAGACATTAATGTTACCTCATAATTACAATAATTTTCTAATTTTAACGTTAAAGAAGTTGTTAATTAGTAAATGCATTCAGTTTCTAACTCGTATTTTCATTATTTTATTTTTTATTTTTAACCATTGATAGAAATTTTATTTTATTTTGTTTTTATTTTTAGGTTTAAACCAATTAAGCAGAATTATCATGATACCCAGACAAGAAAGATAGAACAGATTAAATCATATATATATATATATATTTAGATTGGTGAAGGGAAATATCACATGTTCAGGCATTATCATTTGGAATGAGGAAGTGATGTGAAACCTGTTTGAAATTAGTGGTAAATAAATAAATTAAAATGCATTATGGATCAATCTGAAAAGTTTGATTAAAATATAACAACCAGAATCATGAAAAGAAAATTGAAGAATATGGAATACTTGATAGAAGTTTTTAAAAAAAAGTAAATTGTGAGAGTGCAAAAAAAAAAAAAAACAACAACAACAAAATAATTATATTAAGTCATTTGAATATTCATTGAAAATCGAAAATTTAACTTTTTAAATTTATGCTGCTTTATATTAAGCATAAATAAAATTAAATATTTCTAAAACTTGCATCAGAAACACAAACTAAATTAACAACATTTTTTTATACACAGCTAAATAACTTATCTGATGATGATGACGATGATAATAATAATAATAATAATAATAATAATAGGAATGATGATGATGATGATGATTTTAATATGACCTATAAAAAGTTTGTCACAAAATGGATACATCAACTTACAATACCGCTAATGAGCGGGAAAGGTTTTCCTCCATCGGACTCAGTATATTTTTAGAATAACAAACATGATGCTTTAATTGATCTGATGTTTTATTCCACCATGTTATACCACTTAATTAAAGTAAAACTTTTTCCCACTAATTTTTCTGATTATGTAGCACAAATAATGAAACTGAATTTGGACACACATAACAATACTTTTAACAACATACAAAAAAACAATAAGAATACTACTTACAAATGGTACTTCAGAGGCTTTCCTCTCAGAAATGTATATAATGTTAAATAAAATAAATCAAATTGAACTACACAAAAATCTACTTCCCCTCAAAATTAATCACATTAGCAGAGGAAATAAATAAAAGGATAATACTGTCAAAACCAGTCAAGAATAACCAAGCAAATATAATAAAGCTAACAAAATCATACAATCAAACTTTTGATAAACTGAAGCAATATCTAACAATAAATAAATAAAATTTGTCTCACACATCAACTTACATGGGCTTGTGGATATATTTGTTGGGACTTAGGATATCCATCCACAAACAAAAGACTTGTATACAACCACAAAGCTAAACAGCCATAATCATTTCAAAACACTTGTAGAATATTTTGAAAAGCCAGAAACAGAAAAACCATTTCAAATAAAGAATTTTACACTAGTTTTAAACCCAGTCCCAAGCAATGTCATCCAGGGCCACCAGGGATCCCACAATTTGTACTGTCACATCTCAGCCAATTCACAAATAAATATTTATGCCAACTTGCAAATCAAGTATCACAGAAACTATACAATATACAAGAATTATGTCCAATATCAATGGTTCCATTTATAAAAAAAAACAAAAAACAATTTCCACACTCTCCAATCTGTGACCAATCTCAATGGAGCCATTGGGGATAAAAATACTGGAAAAGGTCATAAAGGACAAAATTGAACAATTCATAAAACCAATAATATCACAACATCAATATGCAAAAAAAGGTAATCTACAGGGCAAGCAGCACTGATATATAAAAAAGTAATTTACTCACTTATTAAAAAATACACCAATGGTAGTCCAGTTGGATTTTGATAGCGCCTTGGACTCGGGGCCAATAGAAATCTATTGAGCCAGCTAAACAACACAGATACCTAAATCAATATTATGTACAATAGGCAATTTGCTTCTAAATAGAAAAATACATATCACACTCAATGGAAGATCCACATCATCATTCAATCCCAGCCAATCAATTCTGCAAGGGTCTCCACTAAGCACACTGCTATTTACATTTTATTCAAACCCACTACTAGAGCAAATCAATAAAAAATTCAAAGATTTCAAGTACCAAACACAAATACATACATTCCCTACATAGCTTATATGGATGATATCACAGTATTTCTAAACTTAAAGAAGCAAATACATATACTACAGAAAATAATAGAAGTCTATCCAAAACAGTTCAAATTAAAAATTAACATCAGTAAGTCAGCAGCATGGTCAATATACTCAGGAAAACAGATACACAAGTATATCAAGGTAAACCCAGTAATTTTCAGGGGTTTCCTTTCCACTTGGGAATAAGTCATTATGAGATGGAATATACAAAATAAGCTCAAAATCGAAGCAGAAAGAATCATAGCATCACTCTCCAGGTCATATCTCTCACTCTATGCAAAAGTATCACTGTTTAATCAACTTATAATGACAAAAATAATGTACTTCAAGCCAATAATTACTTTTACAAAAAAAATTTCAAAGACAATCAACTCACTATATAACAAACTATTATGGAACAGAAAAGTAGTAGCAATTTCAATAGAGCAACTAAACTAACCAACAAGATGGAATGGCCTTGGACTGCATGCAGTACAAAATTTCTACACACAAAAAACTGTAAATCTACTGATTGCCATATTTAGACATTTCCCAAACACAGAACCAAAACTGGAAATAACACCAACGGACTGACCTTCTCCCACATATAACTAGATAAATATATGATTGATAAGTATTAAAAACATTAAAGGTAAAATAGCACTGAAGAACCCAATTAAATATACTTATTAGAAAATTCATGGATTTCTATATCAGAACCAAGAAAACAATAATAGGCTAACAGTACTAAAAAGTACAAAACATGGTATTTAGAACCTAAATTGTTTGACTTTATCCTTAAATTGAATGTAAGTGTTCTACCTACAGCATATTTTATTCAGTTCAGATTTTACCTAAATGTTAGTACAATGTGTGCTTTGTGTCACTGCGAAGAAGAAACACAAGAACATTTGATACATCACTGTAAAGGCTTAGAGAAAGTCAGACAACTAATGTTGAATAATTATAGGAAAAGTGAAACCACAATATAAAAAATGCTAAAAGCATTCAAAGAAAACAAAATACCAATAGTATGTGCAGCAAATTTTAGTATATATGCCTTATGGTGTACCAGATGTGCTTTCACTTTAGGAAGCAATCCAAGAAGACACCCTAACACATATCATAATAAATTAAAAAAAGTTAGGGAAAGGGACAATTTTCTTCCACCTCTGGACATTTTTCTGCTACTTGGTCTCTTTTTAAAATAAGAGCAGCATTATAATGGATAGACCAAATACAACCTCAGGAAAATGGAAAGAAGAAATGCACCACCAATAAGAACTGAAATATGAAAAAACTGCAGGAATTACATAAGAATCTAATGGTTAAGGAAAAGAAAATGTTTTTTTCTGTATTTCAAGATGTATTATAGTATATTATGTTTGATACAATGTATTACCTGATATAATATAACCATTTTTGCGTAATAAAGTTTGCTTTGAAACATAATAATAATAATAATAATAATAATAATAATAATAATAATTAATAATAATAATAATAATGATGATGATGATGATGATAATAATAATAATAATAATAATAATAATAATAATAATGATGATGATGATGATGATGATGATAATAATAATAATAATAATAATAATAATAATAATAATAATAATAATAATAACTACTACTACTACTACTACTACTACTATTACTACTACTACTACTACTACTACTACTACTACTACTACTACTACTACTACAGCTAGTTGACTACAAGTTTGCCAAATACAACAGTCAAATGGCAATTTGAATACATTATATCTATGCAACCATCTAAGCTTGTTTTTCTTTTGTCAATCGGAAATCTATTCTAAATATTAACACTTTGGATGGTAAGCTTTCTTAGTGGCCAGGTTGAGTAAAAAATTGAGTGATTTTATTCATCAAAAACACATCTAGGCACAATTCTATTCAGAAATATATTTATGTAGAATAATCAGAATTATTTTAATCTAGCTTCTAAAAATTAAATTATTTTATATGCAAATCGATTAAACATAATGAAAAATTTAAAATAATGTTAATAACTGAACAAAATGATAAAGAAAAACATAAGAAAATTAGCCTGCAGTAAAACAAAAGGATTATATTTCAACCAATTATAACATGAAATTGGCCATTGATTTCACATGTCTTAGAAATTATGATCACTGAATATTAATTGTTGTTCCTTCATCTAAAATTAAATATTTAAAATCAAAATATTAATCTAAATACATTACTAGTCAATATAGTGTAAAAATAATCATAAAATATATAAATATTTATAGAAAAGTTAACTGTTGTGATAGTTTTCATCAACTATCATTGATATGTAAATAGCAGTCATAGTGGTCAAGGGTTGTACACTTCCCCATAAATATTTTCTTGGAAAATTTAAAATTGTTCGAATCAAAATTTATATTAAGATAAATTAATGCAAAAACTTAATTATGAATGTAACAAAATTACGACAAATATATTTATTTTTGTTCAAAATATATCACAAAGCATAAAACATTTTGGTTTGATTAGTGACTTTGATAGTTAGAAACACCTAGGGAACAATGGCCAAATATAACAGTCACAGCCTCATGGTGCCATATAAGATAAAAAAGTGGAACAATATAACAATTGTCATCAAAGTAAAATTGATTTTTTGTAAAAATATTGCCAAGGATTTTTTCAAATAAAAATTTTAAATTTATATTGTGCTTTGAATGATTTTATAATAAATTAAGCATAATTTCAAAAATATGCTACCAAAAATGGCCAAGAGATGTCACAAAATGTTGAAGTAAGTAATTTTCAGTTCAATTTAATTTCATGAGTATACATCTCAAATCATTAAAATAATTTTCACTAAGCATTTGATTAACTGTATTTCTTCAATAAAATGACTTTTTAAATATTAAATTCTAAATAAGAAGACAAATATTTGTAAAAAGTCAGCTTTGCTGCAGTCAAAAATATTCTTTATATGTACTTGCTCATTTAAAGAACATTATTTGCTGTTTGGGTGCTTTTTCATTCACAATTCTCAGTTTTTAATGTATTTTTATCATTATTTCACTGTATTGCTTTCTGCTCATCTGCAATAGACAACCAGTTTATTCCCCCTGTTTGATGGGTAGTTTGACTGTTTTATGAATCATAGAAGGTCTTATTCTTTCTTAGACTCTTGAATTCCATTTCCTACTCCAGATCTTCTATCACTTAAAACATTTTTATCAAATTTTCTATGTGATGTTCCAGTTATTTAGGTCATTAAAACAATCTTCTTTTCTCATGCATCCCCTCTGGGATAGTAAATTGCCTAAACTTTTAATCAATTTTTGTATTAGCCAACTAAAATTAACATCAAATATCTCTCCAGTATAGATTCGATTCATTTTTTAAATCAAATTTTCTAGTTTTCTACTTTAAAATTTGGTTTTCTTTGTATAATTCTTAACTCTTTCAAACTATTTAAAGATGGCCACCATGTGCAAAAACCAAATTCACTAACAACAAAAACCTTCAAAACTTCCAAAATGTTACATAAATTAAATTCAAAAGAAACCTCAATTAAAGACACCATCAGTACCAAACCTAATTCAAAGTCTCCATTTCCAGACCTTCTGGATTTCCCTCCCCTACAGGCTGAAGCTTATCCCATTAAATGCAAAAAGCAATCCCAAAAAATAATCTGACCAATCATTATTTTGCGCCAAGAAAAAATGGGAATATTAAAAATTACTTACCTATGGAAAAAAATATCAGTTTGTTACACCTAAGTTTAATGCAGAAACCTCAGCCATCTATGAATCTTCTAAAAACCTAACACAAAAATTATTCCAAAGATGATGCTGTTCATGAGTGCCCATCCAGTGTAACTAAGTCTGCCACCATTACTCCCACTAATATCAGGCACACTATAGAGCCATCCCTTATTAACCATCTTTCCATAACTAACTCCCTAAAACCACAGCAAGTCTTTGCTAATTCCTATGCTCAGGCAGCATCCAGTACTGCACCAAAAAACCAATATGACCACCCCCACAAACATGCCAATCTGAGCTCCTTCAAAATCTGTGGGGCCTTGAAGAGGACAATCCCAACAATCATGATTCAGCCACCTCAGCAACCTTCATTCCTAGTAAACAACTCACACTAAATTATCACCTGGGATCTCAGAACAATGTAACCATACAGTTCCATTGCTTCTTCTCAAGTCACTTTGTTGCTACCAGTGTGATAGTTCAGTCATTCTGGTGGTTATAGATTTACAATGTGGACTCCACAAATTTCCAGTGCAGCAGATTTATGACCTTATTAGACTCCATAATTTAACTGATAGTATACATAAAATCCTCACTCTTCACTATGACCAATACATGGCAATAGAGTTTTACAACACAATACAAATGCATGCCTTCAAAAACAGACTCAATTTCTTACACAATATGTTCTTGGTTGCAATATACACCAATAGATCATCCATAACTAAAAGGTTTATCAAAAACTGTTACATAGGGATATAAAGGCAGCACCTACAGAAATACCTTAGGCATTCAGACAAGTTACCTCAATTGAGTACCTTAGGGATCCTCTCACCATTGGCCATACCTTCACCAACACATCTTCATTTCAATTCTTTCTTTAAAAAGGTCTTTGTTCTGAAAACATTCCAACAATAATAGCAGCTGACCTATCACCTTTGAGCATCTTAATTCAAGGTATCAGGCCACAATGTATCACCTGCAAAGACTACAACCATTAATTCCAGACTGCCCTCTAAAAATTGCAACTCTTGCCAGAAGAAAAAGGGCCTAAACCACATATATGCTCTGCACAGCTCCAATATACATGAACTTCCTTCTTCAGCTAACCTCTCACCTCCATCTGATACCAATTCAACCTTTCAGCATTTGGACACCATTTTATCTTTTAGTAAGACTCCAGCTTTCTCTAAGCCACATAATTTTAAATGCACTCACATCCCACTACTCTTGTTTACAGCTCCATGACAGGACCCTTTTTCCTTGATGGACATGTCCAATAATTCAAACTCAGAAAATATCCACCTGAGTCTACCAACTCTGGCCTTTCCATCACAAACAACAAATCTCAAAAGCATGCATACCCTAACCCATCTGATAGTAACACCAATTCTGACAGGTAGAAATCTATTCTTGATCTTCCCAGTAAAACCATAATGGATCCTCTTCTGGAATTCAGGGCAAGTCTCAGACATACAGAACATACAAGGAAAAAAAGAATTCTGTCAGTGGAGAATTCTCTGGTTTCAACCCAGGCCTCATCAGCCTCATCCCTTCACACTCTCTCACCTTCCTCTGCTGAAATTTTCTCAGACAGTGGTTTATCAAGTGACATCAAGAATGAATCATTGTGCAAATCTGGTAGAAGAAAGAATTGTACTCTTCACCTCTCTCCCAGCCCAGTTCATTCCTGCTTACCATAAAATTTTCAAAATTACTTTTGTTCTCCATTCTTTTTGTCCATCAAGAGGTCACCAAATGCTTATCTCTTTTGTTGGTTTAAACATGTGGGACCTTAATTCAACCCAAAGGCTCCTCAATCTGAAATGTTGGGTTAAACTCAACTCTCCCAATACCCTTTTCCTTTCCGAAACTAAACTCTCCATTCACTTTAACTACAGGATATGCTCAAATTTGTCTACCTTTGGTCTATACAAGTATTCTACTGCCTTTACATCTGCTGGAGGAGTTGCCATCCTCAATAATAAATGTGCCCCTCCCTCTGCCTTTTCCATCATACATATTGATGCTCTCTCTCTCAGAAGTTTTGTGATTTATTTATATCTGCCATCCAATGACAGTTGCACCCGCATTAAATCTCAAAATCAACAACATCACAGCTATCAACTCCCTTTCCCTTCTTTTTCTGAATGACTTCAATATGGGCTACAGGTCTTTTACAAACAAATATCTACATCACTTTTCCAGGGGCTTAATGTGTGATCAGGGCTTTTTCCCAGATCACTCTTACTCTTTATACACCTGTAAGCATCACATTGATTTAACATGCTCTCCTGATTACCATTTCATGACTGAATTCACCCAGCTCCACACCATACTTTTTTCATATCACAAGGCATTACACCTTTTTCTTGACGTTAATTCTGACCCCCAGTAACCCTTGGCCTCAGAAGAACAATACGATCCCTCAACAAACAAAATACCCTAATAGCATTGCTTTCATAAATTTATATATACCTTCATAAAATCAATATCCTTCAAATGGAGCCCATTTTTGCATGGTTGGCATTTGTGAAAATCCTGCAAGCTGCCATCCACAAATATACCTGGAATTTCTGAGGGCCACTCAATTTTCTGGCTTTGATAAAATTTCGGAACCACTGAATGATCAGGAGAATGGGCCATTAGACCTTAGAACCATCATCCAGCTAAAACTTTACTACCGCAATGCTCTATAGGCCTTGGCCATTGTGGAAAATCAGCATTTTCAGTCCAGACATTACCTAGGGAGGCTCTTGGTTTCCACAAGAAGCAAACCACCCCCTCTTCCATCATGGTTGGCAACAAATCCTAATAGATCAGGAATTACTTTTTTATTTAAGAAATCATAACAAGCCCATGCTTCTCAAAGCTGACATTCCTTCTTTCACCATGCCATCAACCTTGAATGTCAACTCTGATCCTGGTATCACCCAGGCCATGCTACTTAACGAAATGAAAAGCTTCCTTGATTACATGCACCCTGGTTCTCATGCAATCCCCTAGTTACTCCTTCTCCACCTAAGTCAGTTCACCATTCCCATTATTCTCAGCATGACTAGCAAGCTGGCTTCAGGTGCTTACATCATTGAGGGTCTCTATTGAATAACATTAGTCCCTTTTTTAAAAAAAGATCAGCCACCTAGTGAGCTCAAGAATCTTAGGCCCATTTCAAAGCCCCCTCTGCTTATAACACTTATTGAGAATGCCATCAAACTGACATAGAACAATTTATACTCTCTGCCTTTTCTGCTTCTCAGTTTTCTTGTCAGAGGTGCTCCATTTCTGAGGCTGCCACACTCTTTAAGATGACCTCAAACTTGTTAGGCAGTAATGAAATGGCAGTCCAATCACTATTCAAATAGACATCAGGCAGCCTTCATCCCTGTTAGGGTTGACCTGATATTAGGTGTTTTCAGGGACCTGAACATTCAAGAGGCTCCCTTGTCCATCCTCCACACTCCCTTATTCATCAGAAATATCATAGTTACATTAGATGGGAAAGTTGTCCCTGGCTTTACACCTAGCCTATCCATCCCTCAGGGCTCTCTGAAGAGCATTGTTGTTCACTGCATTTCTGAATCCTCTTTTTCTCAGGCTGGTTACTCATTCCTGATTAAGTAAATGCATCAAATGTCTTGCTTATGTAGACAATGTGGATGTCTTGTTTCCCTTCAGTCAAACTCATCCCCAGGCTTCTACAGATCCTCATCTGGTACACCAAAACATAAGGTTGGAATTTAGCAGTGACAAAGCAGCAGCCTGGCAACTAACTTCTGATAGACATACCCTTCCACTTTTAATGCCAAGCCACACAACTTCCTTGGATTTCTCCTCATGCTCTCTTCTAAGGACATGAGAGTACAGGTTAAAACACACTGTATCAAAACATATCATCCACACTCAGTGCTATCATAGGGATCTAGCTCTCCCTTTATGCGAAAGTCACTTTCCTCTATCTTCCAGTGTTTCTTAAATAGCATTTTGCCTTGCCAGTGTTCTACCTACACATTTCCTTATATCCAAATTCAATTCTGCTTGCACTCATTTTCTCTGGTGTAGAAAGGTGGTGGCCATCAGCCTAAAAACTTGTTTTCCTAAAAACCTCAATGGTTTGGGCCTGCACTACATTGACACACTTCTGATTTACATATCTCACATAATCCTCACACTCCTAAGTCACGTTCCTGCCAACCTTGTGCATATCATTATCATACCCACAAACACTCCTCCTCTCAGTCATAGGCCCAGGACATGGACCTTACTCATTGCCAACATCTTACAAAAGGCTGGCTTTGTTATACCATCCATCAATGACAAACGAAAATACTGGGGATTTCATTTTGACCACAGACTTCTCCTTTGTCTCACCTACATTCATCAAGGCTGGCTTTGTTATACCATCCATCAATGACAAACGAAAATACTGGGGATTTCATTTTGACCACAGACTTCTCCTTTGTCTCACCTACATTCATCAAACATACCAATTCTCAACTAATACACAAATTCTAAAGGTGGTCCCTTGATACAAAATTCCTCGATTTCCTCTTCAAAATCAATCTTCATTCCCTTTCCACAAATCAATTTTTTGTCAACTATAGGGTTTTACCAAGATCCCTCCCCTATGCCATCTCTGTAAAAGTGACAATGAGACCCTCCAGCACTTCCTACTTAAATGCCCCTTTCTGCTTGGAGTGAGACATCATCAACTTCAGCCTTTTATTGCACAGAAACACCATCTTCAACCTCCAAGATTCCATAGCAATAGGGGCATTTGCAAATATTAGACTATTAGTTTTCCTCATCTATGCACTCTGGTTTCTCTGATGTGCCATTATTTTGACCAGAGATTGCACTCAGTGAATCAAAAGCTATTGGACATAATTCAATCTCTCAAAACCAGAGATACCAAACTAGCCATACCTCTACTCCTCACAGACACTTGGGAAATTCTCAAACTCTCATCCTCTCAGCTTCTGTCATAGGACTCAATCATTTAAAATATTTGTAACCCATGCAGTGCTTGCTCAATAAAGACATGCATCTTGGACAAGCCTGGACTACTCACCCTTTCCTCTTTTCACTTCCCAATCCTTTTTTACATGTATTCTTCCCTTCTTACCATGATTTTTCCTGAACTTTCAATTTACCATATAATCATTCTCTTGTAAACCTTTTTCTAACTGTATTTCTAACTGTTTTTTTATTGATGATATAAACTATCATCACTAAGAAAAAAAGAAATAAGGCCCTTTTATTTTCAGAAAAATATAAATGGCTACATTCCAAAAAAATAAAGTTGAGTTCATAGGAATTCCATATAATGCACTTTTAGACAATTTAAAAATATAATTTGTCAACTATATCAATTAGGGTATTCTGTAATGAAGTTTTTTTTTCTAAACAATTACAATGTTATCTTAACTCTAGCTGGTATTTTTTTCTTAGATTTATTTCCCCACTTAATGCAAATGACTTTACAATTATGTACATTATGTTTAATACAATATTTTCTATATAAGTTTGATGTATCTTTTCTATAAAAGAAACACATGAAGCAAGCATAAAATACTTTGATAGTGACTCTATTATTTTTCAACTCTAACATAGGACAATGAATACACATTTTGTGTTAAATTCGATGTTTTCAGATTCAGCAAGACAATTTGTAATTAATATGCCAATCTATTTGGAGGCTATTAAAAATATTTTTTAAAGATTTGAATGTGTTATAAAATACATTTAAAGGTATCTATGCTACAATTATAAACACTATGTTTTTTTTTCGAAATATCAGACATGAATCTAATGAAGTTAATGAAAATTTATATATTATGATACAAAAATATATTAATAGATAATTTGTTCAAAAGATAAATTGTATTTGTATTTTTGCTGTATCTTATTGTTTATAAAAATATGAAGATAATAAAAATAACTTACATTCTAAATTAAAAATTATTCAGTGCAGGGTATGCTAAAGTTGTTTTTTCAAGTCACTGGCTTCAAAAATATTTTGATTTATGAAGAATATTTATTAAAATATCTCCTTAAAAGAATGCTGTTCAAACATTCAAAACAATCTGTAATTATTCTAAAAAGTAAAACTAAACCATAATATTTATGTTATTATAAATCTAGGAGACAATGATATGAAAGTATTGATTTTGCTTTAAATATGATCAAATAAAAGTTCACATTTTAATAATTTACCACAACCTATTGATCATGAGTGCTTTTACAAATTGATTTCTGTTAAATGTATGCTTCAAGTTTTGCGATTATTAATAATCCTTCTCTCATATTATCATGTCATATTATTATTATGTTAATATATTTCTTTGAAGAGCTGGATATTTTTAGTTTTAATGTCAAAGCTAATGCAATAAAAGGTAGTGTACATTATTGATTATAGTTCAAAGATACCATTTGCTAGTTTTAATAATACCTTCAAATTTTCTATTAATTATGGCATATCGTTTATAAGTATTTATTTATGTTTGGTGATCCATAACTAATTTAATAGATTTTGAGATGACCTTCATTAATAGTTTCTAATAATATTCAGTTAGTGTCTTTTTTAATTTAAAAATTATAATTATAAAAATGTATTAGAATTACATAGCACATTGTTACTATTTTTGCATGCACATACATTAAAAAATAAATGCACTCCAACTTTTAAATAAAAAATAAAGAAAAAAAATGTAGTATGTAATTTATGCATGCTAATTTAACCACAAGATATATATATATATATATGATTAAAATATAGTAATGTTCACAAGTTATCTTTAATATTATCAATTTGTTTAGATGCTTCTTATAACAATGATTAGTTTATAGACATCGCAACTCTTATCAATATTATAAATGACTTTTAATATAAATGATTGTTCAATGGATATAATCAAAAGACATACAAATGGATGTGATCAAAAGACATACAAATGGATGCGATCAAAAGACATACATATAGGTATAACACATTTAATTTTTTTTAGTTCCTGACTTTAAACCTGCATTTGAGTTAAGAAAGCCACACTATCAATAAATCGAACATCTGCATAAAAAATGGATTCTTGTAAAAGTGCATCATATTAAACTACATATTCATTGTAATTTTCTGTTAAATATTCTTATTAATTGTATATTACGTATTTCCTTTTTTGTGAGCTTTTTTTCATCATGTGTCATAGCATCAGCTGGGAAGCAAAGCTGCTAACCTGGGACAACTGCTTGTAAGTCAGCTATGCTAATGTCTTGACTACATTTGTTTAATTTGTTTATTTGTCTTTCAAAATGGACAGAAAATAAAGAAATGTGTTAACTGTAAATGTTTAGTTTTAGAAAATACTTTAGTAAAGACATATCCTTTGGAAATAACATTTTTTTTTCATTTCTTATCAAAGAAAATTGCTTTACTTTATAAATACAAAGTAAAATCTGACAAACACTTTGATTTGAAAATAAAAACAAAAAGAACAAAATGGCAAATTATATATAAACTGTAACCATATATTTTAGTATAAAATATAATTATTATTGATGTAACTAGTATAAAAATTTCTCTTTCTTCTTTTGGTGATTTGGTTGGCTTGATTTGCACTTTGAACAGATTATTCTCTTATATTATTTTAATAAATTTAAATTTGCTTCTTTCCATATGCTAATGCATATCAAAATGCTTAACTTTTTGAAAATTTAACAACACCTCAAAATGTAGTAAAATATTATTAAAAACAATATTTTGTTTTATTTGTCTAAAAATGATCTTAAAATTATTATTTTATTCAATTTAACAAAAAAACATTTGTTCAATTAAAATTAAATATTAAAAATAAATACAGTAATTGCGTAGGCATCTCAATGTAATAAAAGAAAAAGAGCGCAAATTTAAGAGTCGATTGTCTGATAGTTTGCTTTTGGAGGAGGAATGAAAGAAAAATGGTAAAGGCAAGTAGTGTAGATTAACCAAGCTTATTTTAAAGTAAAAAAATATAAGTAATCGGAATACCACAAAGTTTGCTAGAAACATAAATAACATAGTGGTATTTAATTAGAAGATGCCTTGCTAAAAATAAAAGTCTGTTCAAGTCGGCTGACCAAGTGAATCAAATCACCAGTAATAATTCCCAATATCACATTTTTAAAATGTCGGAGCTTTCCAGTTTAAAAGAAAATTGCAAGAATTGGTATGTTTTAAAATGTTTATTATTTTACAATTTGGAAACATTAAAAAGTATTTTAATTACAGAAGTTATGAATATGAAAATTTGCTTTTTAAAGAAAAAGAAATTTAAGTTAAAGTAAAATGTTAAAGTTATCAACATATTTTAATATTTCCGTTTTTTAATTCTAATAAAATATAATGTTGATTGATATTTAACTTTACAATGCCAGTAATATTTGCTAATTAATTTGTTTAACATTTGGATAATAAATACTCTTCAAATAATTAATCAAAGCTATTTCTAATTTTATCGTCATATTAGAATGATTGACTTAAGTGCTATAATTAATATTCTTATATTTAAATGTGGATGGATAAATAATTCGCATGGATGTAATAAAATTGGAACATTTTAATAGAGAAATGTAGAGATTAATAACTTAATGAAAAACATTTTCATTTAAATTCTGCATTTCATATTGTAAAGTTATTTTATGTCTTAGGAGCCATGTAAAATTGTTAATCTGATAGTGATTATAATAACCAATACAACGGACAAAATTGCATGTATGGAATTGAATTATAGTTATAATTATTGTTTCATAGATTTATTGTTCGACACATCATACATGGATCCCACGGAGCACATTTGGAGTTATAAAATGTTACACAATCCGAGTTGTGACACACACCTGTTATAATTCATGTATTGAACTGTAAAATGCTTTACATTTAATTTATATCACACACACACTTGTTAAATTTTATGTTAGATGCATAATGCATTACTTTACGTTTATCGTTATCAGAACTTGCATATGAAGTTCCTAAGTATATTTTATTAAGTTTAAATCAATAGGGGTTGAATACAATATTTATTTAAGAGAATAGCACTTGCGAAACAGCTTGAAAGTACTAAATGAATTCGTGAAATGTATCAATCTTGGTGAGGTATTTTGTTAGTCTTTCCAGATTTATAGTCTTATACTAATATTACTTATATTATATTACACATGTTTAGTTTAAGCAAAAGAAGTTAGTACAATTAGTCATCCTGATTAGCTTAGCATTTTTATTATGCAAGAACCCACATTTGCTAAAGTGTTAGTGTATTTTGAATGATCATAATAACTGAGGGGGATGATTTTGCACTTTAATGTGAAGTAAATGGTAATGTTATTTTTATAATGTTAAAGGGCATTAATCTGTGCTGGTGGTTAATCCGCAGATTAATTAATTGCCAATTTTGTATTTTACACTCATTCCTGCGCTGGTGGTTAATCCGTGGAATGATGTACTTGTACTTATTGCTTTATGATGGTGTATAAATCCACCAAAGTGTTTAGTGTTATTTAATTCCCACGTGTAGATGAATACATCCACGGGAATATGTTTTACTTCACAGATATAAGTTGGGCAAAGTATTTTAGTTAATCTGCTAAATCATCTTCTTCATTTGTAAGCATAATTTATAAGTTAAATCATCAAATGGTAGCAGGACATTCTATTCAAGTACTTCATAATAATACTGTTGGTTAATTATTATTTACCGGAACGTAAGTTTAAATTGTCATTTTATTTAATGAGCGCATTATAGCTAAATCATACAGACATAATATCATTTATTATATTATTATAGGTGTACATTAGGGATTTATTGAATCTGGAAATGATGTTAAATATTTCATAAGTTGATGCTGAATATCGTATAATCTCATCAATATTCATTATATTAGATTGATATAAGGTAGGACTAGATTTAAAAACAGTACCTATGAGAAGTTATCGAAGAAAGTCAATGGAATTATGATTTATTTATTTTATTTGTTTATTTATATTTTTATTATAACATTGGAATTAATTATTAATTTTCATAAATTTTTAAATAAAAGTTGATTTATAATTAAACTTACTGTGCCGTTGCTATGTGTCATTCTTAAAATCAGAAATCATAAACTTTGGATAGAGCATACATTATAGAGCATACATTAAAGTACATATTATAGTCAACATGATATAAGAGTTTAGTAATATTTTGATAAAACATTTGAATGCTTTTAGTCTTTGGTAGTTTATGATGTGTTAAGGTATAATAAAATCCCATTTACCTTTTCCATCATTTTGGCTTTGCATATTTGATTTCAGTATATAATACAAATTAATTATTAAACTTGTAAACAGATTTCCCCAATAATAACCTGATTGAATGTATTTACTTAACGTTTTTAAATTATCATTTGTCAGTAATAAGAGTCTCAATGATATAATAAACTATAAAAGAACCCAAATATTTATGTTTATTTATTGCAAAGCTTTACCTGGACTAGCATCTACATTAAAAATCATATAGATGGTTTAAAGTTTCATAATTTCATGTAGTTCTACAAATTACGCCATCTTGTACATGGTCGGCCATCGGGTCTCATACAATAAAAATCGCAAATTAAGGTTTGAATATAATAAAATTGCAAGTATAATTTATTTAATGTATTTTATCATACTACTATGATAGGTCTTCGCAGTATACCCTGGCTGCGATCAAATTAAATCATAAAAGTTCATGTTAGATCATTAGTTTGGTCTATAGTAAGTTGCTCCAGATGTTGATTGTGGTCTTTGGTGCATAAAATAGATAGCATGATAGGCTTTTGGTTACAGCTCTTAATAGCTGACAATAATTGAGTGGGAGTTGATCAGTGATCGAGGTTACAAGTCTTAGTGCACTTACGTTACGTAGTTGGGACCACACAACCAAACGCTTACAATTTTTGGACGCCGCAATGTTCTTCGGCGTAATATCAAGCAATTTATCGGGTTACAATATATATATATAATGACAGGCACACTTCATATGGCCAAGCATAAGATGGTATTTACAAAGTAAAATCTGTCAAATACTTCGGTTTGGGAATAAAAATAAAAATAACAAAATGGCAAATTATATATATGTATTGTACCTTTTGTTTAGGTTAGAATGGATTATTTATAATAATTTACTGAAAATTTTTAAATTTTGAAGTTGGGTAAGGGATGATGTATGTTGTGTGTTAATAATCTTTGAATAATTTAGTTAAGGCAAGTAAAATAATTGATGTATAATATTAGGTTGGTATTTGTAAGAAAACAGTTAACTAAAAATCATTATAAGATTGTATGGTTGGGAGAATTGGCCATAATAAATACTGATTTAATAAGGCTTATAAATAATAATTAGGGTCAATTTTAAAAGTAATGCTTTAAAGTTATACGAATAGATTTAGTAATAATAATTGTATTTAATGGCTATATTTTTAAAATCATTTGATTAAAAAAATAATAAGGTGGGAGAAAAGTGTATTTTTTTTTTGGTTTTATAGTATTAAAATAATTATTTAAAATTGTGATATAATAGTGATTATGTAATATTTGATAAATTAAATCGTTATTTTTAGTTTTATTTAAATTATTAGTGCCTTATTTAGTTTTGTAATCATGTGATGCACACCTGTGTTTGAAAATTAAATAATATTATCTGTTATAAATGTTAAATTGGATTTTAAAGTGAATATAATAAATAAAATCAGATTTATGTTTTTGTTGAAAATAAATAAGTAAGTTCAAAATAAAGGTAGAAATGGTAATAAATATTGAAATGTGATTTTTAAAAGTTATTTTAGAGTCTTTAGTAAGTGTAAATAAAATGTGAAAATTAATTAAGAATTGAATAATATAATAAAATAAATATTTAGTAAATTATTATTATCTTTAACTTTAAACCAATGTTCATGGTCCCAGATAATTTGAGGTCAGGATTGTTTAACAGACCTATCAGAATTGGAATCAGCTGGAGTATTTAAGATCTGTTCAGATTCTATCAGACAATTATTGAGCTGTTATCTCATTCTACTGACATACTGTTATCTCATTCTACCGACATACTATTATAACATCATTAGTATTTCTAAAATTTCAGTAAAGTATTTAGTAGTGTAATAATCCATTTTATTTAACTTCAATTTTTATAAAAAATACAGTAGTTTATTATTACAAGATCATGATATGGAGAAAGATGGCTAAAAATTAAATAATTCCTTACTTAGCTGATCTATTTTTGTTCAATTTGTCATTAACTTAAACATGAAGAAGTTATCACTAAATATAAAAAAAACTAATGGAAGTATTCAAATGTTATTATTGTATAAAGTATGTAATTTTGCCTGTGTTGATAAGTGATATTGATTTACGACTAAATTTCATAAAAAGAATGTCACAGAGAATATATATATATATATGTAAATTTTCCATTAAAAGATATAAAGTGGATTGATATAATATAATTTTATGAAGAAAATTTATTTAAAATACAATGGAAAAAAAACTTTTAAAGAAAAAAAACTTTGAAATTTGACCAAACAATTATTTTAGAATGTGGAGATATTTTTTCTGAAGAAATATTGGAAATATTTTAAAATTGGAATTTTTCCTAGAAAATATAAGATCATTTGCAAGTATGTGACTTATATCATATTTAAAAAAAATATTACAAGTTAGTCAATAAGGTATGCTGGACATACACAAGTTTATGTAAATTATTTGGGAAAATAATTTAAGTTATTTGAAAATACTGGGAGAAGGTTGTATCAGAAGATATTAAACCTCAGTAAATATAAAAAAGTTACAAGAATTTGGAAAATTATCTTGACAAAGAGTATTTAAAATTAAATATTTACCTAACAATACATGTTTGAGTATTAAAGTTTTGGAGATAAGAAAAATATTAATTATATTAGTGTAAGTCTTATAGAATAAAAGTAAACGTACCATATTTAACTTGAACTGTCATTTTGCATTATATTTTACAAGAAGTGGAGCATGTGTGATTATTGATGTCAAAAATGTGTTATTAATGTTTTTTACCAGGAGAAAAGATACTTCCTGTAATGAAATTATTCTCAAGAAAAGAACAATTCATCGTAAGAAATTCTAATAAAATTATTGTAAATATGGATTTAGAATTAATTTTTTACTAACAAAATTATAGTAATATTTATTCATAGTTTAAATATAGCGTAGAAACAGAAAACATTAAATTATTTACTAACTTAGTAATTAAATTTTATTGTAAAGAAAAAAAAAATCTTTAACTTAGTATATTTTAAAGTGTGATAATGTGGAATAAATGTTTATTTAAATCGTAATCCAGAAGACATCACTATGTAATTGCCAATAAAAGTTACTTATGGTAATAATGTAAATTATTAATAGTTTTAAAATGTGTTTTGTTATTTTGTACGGATGGATGCGGATATAAAACATGATACCTACACATAATTTATCATTTGTTTGGTAATTTAAGAATATGCATAATTTTAATGATATCGTAAAGATATGTAAACATAAAAGAAATATAAGTATATGATTCTATTAAAACTGAATTGGATGTTTTGTTGAATAATTTAAAGTGTTAAAAATATGACACTGATTCTGATTGTTTATGCTTAAGTGTGAGAACTATTAAAGAATGAAATAATCTTGTCTTATTAGTTAGTTAGACTGTTATTCTAAAAATGAATTTATTTGTTATTATAAAAATGAGAAGATGAATTTAGCGATGTAAAGTAGTGAATTTTAAATGCTAATATCTTAGTATTAGGTTATATAAGACCAGGATAATATTGTATGTAGGGTTTATTTATATAGGAAGAAAAATATACTATATTGATGTTTATACAAGTATAGCTAACACAGCCCTATATCTTGTGTATATTCATGGCAGTGTTTATTTTTCTATGTGTTAAAGTTTAATGTACCATAGTGCTGAATTAATAGCCTGGACATTATATTTGGTAGTGGAGGTTATTAAACAAATAAATTATACCTCATTTCGTGTACACTGTGCCCATGATGGTTAGTTGATAAAGGTGTTAAGTCGAAGTTATAGTTTATCCCATATGCCTACTAGTTTATGTGTTATTGAAATTTATTGGATTACATTGTAAAAGATGGTTGTTTTAAAATTGGAAATAATAAATAGGTTTGGAAATAGAGAATTGTTAAAGTGGATAAGATAAGTTATGTTGATTAGAGTAAAATAAGTGTAAAAATTATAAGAACATAATTTCATCAGTGAAAGAATCATAAAACTTTTATATTAAAAAAAATGATATTTATTTTTATAAAATAAATAGTTGATAATTTAAAAGGATTTATAATGATATTATTTAATTATGAATAATTTTTTTAAAGACATACTTATAATGCATATTTTTATTTATGATTAAAGGTAATAAACTGAATCGTGTTGAATGAATGCAAGTAGTCATAAGTTTTACAAAAGTAATTTTATAACAACACACTAATACATACATGATATTTAAAGTTTAAAGTAATAATTAATAAGTAGCTAAGTTTGATGGTATGCTATGAATTAAGGTTGTTCACACGAATATTATTGAAAATGACTATACAGAATAATAAATTATTTTTTTAAAAAAACTAAATAACAAGATAAGTTCATAGTAAAAGTATAACTTATATGTTTTTTTTTTTTAAAAAACCTATAAATTAATAATATCGAATAACTGTATATATATATATATATATAATGATATTTTAAAAAAATAAGAAATATTTTATTTAAAAAATGTTCTGTATCTTAGATTTTAAGTCATTTGATTTGTCTTGAAAAAGTACCTGAACATGAATAAATAGAATTCTATCAAAATTTAAATAATGTAAATAATTTTATTGTTAAGTTTGTTAATAAAATTGTTAAATGTGTTTTATAAGTCTTGATGTTGACTCAATTTCTTCACATCACAGTTACATAATCACAGATAATTATAATGACGACATAGTATTTGCACATCATAAATAAAATTGTTATTTCAGCATTATAATGTTTTATTGATATATTTTATTTAAGAAGTTTTATTTATTGTATTATTATGAAGATCATGGAATAATGACCAAAGATTTACATTAAATTATCTTAGTAATGATTTCCACATATTCTTAGATTGTAATATCATACTAAATATATTATTTTAAGATGCCATATGGATAATAGAAAATTGCATTACATTTGATTATGTGATATCTAAGAACAACATTATAAGTAAAAAAAGATAGGAGAGTGAATTATAGATTAAATATTAGTATTACTATTTGTATTATTAATATTATTAAATTGTAGTTAGGAATGATATTAAATCCCTTATCATACTTGATTACAAAAATTATAATTAATTTTTTCATTATTTTAAGAGAACCTGAGGTAATTTGAGTTAAATTAGTTTTGAGAAAGATATTTAAATTAATTTGTTAAAGGTAATTTACTTAATTAGTTTTGATTAAAGACGTAAGAGTTCTATAAATGTAATATTTAAGTAATAGGAGTAGGGATAGTATTCTTATGCCATTAAGGTGATATCCAGTGGGAGATTAACTTAATGTATTTGCTCTGCCACTTGTAAACTCACTTCATAGTCTCATGATTTGATTAGATATTCATTTGTTTCATTTTATAAAACATAACTTTATTATTATTTATTAATTAAACCAATTTAATCATTGATATTCTTAAAATATAGTTATTGTTAATTTAAATACATTTTAGATAAACATAGTTATTTATCTGAGCTAGATCAAATGGTTATAATTATATATTTCCTGGAAGTGAGGGTACAATATATATATATATATATATATATATAGTAACCATTCGATTGTTGTCCCAACTACATAATATCACCAAAACATAAGTGCGCTAAGAATTGTAACCTCGATCACCGATCAATTCCCGCTGCACATTGTCAGCTATTAAGAGCTGTAACCAAAATCATATCATGCCATCTATATTATGCACCAAAGACCACAACTAACATCTGGAGCAACTTACCACAGACCAAACCAATGATATAACATAAACTTTTTATGATTTAATTTGATCGCAGCCAGGGTGTACCGCGAAGACCTATCATAGTAGTATGATAAAATACATTAAACAAATTATAAGTATGTAATGTTATTATCTTTCAAACCTTAATTTGTGATTTTCATTGTATGAGACCCAATGGCAGACCATGTACAAGATGGCATAATTTGTGGAACTACATAAGATTATGAAATTTTAAACCATCTATATGATTTTTAATACAAATGCTAGTCCAGGTAAAGCTTTGCAATAAATAAACATAAATACTTGGGTTCTTTTTTTTATAGTTTACTATATCACTGAGACTCTTATTATACTGACAAATGACAATTTAAAAACGTTAAGTAAATATATTCAATCATGTCATTATCTGGTAAATCTGTTTACAGGTTTAATAATCAATTTATATTGTATACTACAATCAACTACGCAAAGCTAAAATGATGGAAAAGGTAAATGGGATTTTATTGTACCTTACACATCATAAACTACCAAAGACGAAAAGCATCCAAATGTTTTCTCAAAATATCACTAAACTCTTATATCATGTTGACGATAGTATGTACTTCAATGTATGCTCTATCCAAGGTTTATGATTTCTGATTTTACGAATGACAAATAGCAACGGCACAGTAAGTTTAATTATAAATCAACGTTTATTTACAAATTTATGAATAATAAGTAATTAATTCTAATGTTATAATTAAAGACATAAATAAACAAATAAAATAAATAAATTATAATTCCATCGACTTTCTTCAATAACATATCATAGGTACGGTTTTTTAAAACATAATCATACCTTATATTTCAATTTGATATAATGAATGTATTGAGGAAATTATACTAAATTCAACATCAACTCATGAAACATCTAATGTCATTTCCAGATTCAATAAATCTATACCGTAAACTTATAATAATATAATAAATAATATTATATCTGTAGGATTTAGCTATATTGCAATCATTAAATAAAGTGAAAATTTAAACTTACATTCAGGTAAATAATAATCAACCAACAGTTAATTATTATGAGGTAACTTGAATAAATTGTCCTGCTACAATTTAATGATCTAACTTATAAATTATACTTACAAATGGAAGAAGATGATTTAGCAGAATAACTAAAATACTTTGCCCAACTTATATCTATGAAGTAAAACCATATTCCTGTGGATGCATTCATCTACACATAGGAATTAAAAAACACTAAACGCTTTATGGATTTATACACCATCATAAAGTAATAAGTATAATTACACAATTCCGCGGATTAACCACCAGCACAGGAATGAGTGTAAAATACAAAAAAATGGCAATTAAGTAATCTGCGGATTAACCACTGGCACAGATTAATGCCTTTTAACATTATAAAGAACATTACTATTTACTTCACATTAAAGTGCAAAATCATCCTCCTCAGTTATTCTGACCATTCAGAAAACACTAACATTTTAGCAAATGTGGGTTCTTGCATAATAAAATGTTACACTAATCAGGACAACTAATGTACTAACTTATCTTGCTTAAAATAAAACATATGTAATATAATATAAGTAATATTAGTATATGAATAGAAATCTGGAAAGTCTCACAAAATACCTCATGAAAAATTGATACATCTCATAAATTCATTTAGTACTTTTCGAGCTTTTTTGCAAGCACTATTCTCTTGAATAAGTATTTTATTCAACCCCTATTAATTTAAACTTAATAAAATATAACTTATGAACTTCACATGCAAGTTCATATAACGATAAAATTAAAGTAATGCATTATTCATCGAATACATAAAATCAAACAGGTGTGTGTGTGTGATATAAATTAAATGTATAGCATTTTATAGTTCAATACATGAATTCTAGCAGGTGTGTGTATCACAAATTAAATTGTATAGCATTTTATAACTACAAATATGATCTGTGAAATCCATGTACGATGTGTCGAACAATAAATATACGAAGTAATAGCTACAATTATAGTTGAATTCCATACATGTAATTTTATCCATTTGTATTAGTTATTATAAGCACTATTAGATTAACGATTTTACGTGGCTCCATAAACATGAAACAATTCCAAAACATGACACACAGAGTTTAAATGAAAATGTTTTTTCATAAGTTATTAATTTCTACATTTCTCTATTAAAACTGTTCCAAGTTTATCACATCCATGCTAATATTTATTTATCCACACTTAAATCTAGGAATACTAATTATAGCAATTAATTTAATCATTCCAAACTGACGATAAAATTAGAAAATAGCTTTGATTAATTATTTGAAGACTGTTTTTATTATCCAAATGGTAAACAAATTAACTAGCAAATATATTACTGGCATTGCAAAGTTAAATATCAATCAATACTATATTTTTTATTAAAATTATAAATGGAAATATTAAACTATGTTAATAACTTTAACATTTTACTTTAATTTAAACTTCTTCTTTTTTAAAAAGCAAATTTTCATATTTATAAAACTTCTGTAATTAAAATACTTATTTAATTTTTCCAAATTGTAGAATAATAAATATTTTAAAACATACCAAAATCTTGCAATTAATTCTGCTTTTTAACTGGAAAGCTCCGACATATTTCAAATGTAATATTGGAAAATTATTACTAGCGATTTGATCCACCTGGCTAGCCGACTTGAACAGACTTTTAAATTTAGCAATTCATCTTATTATTAAATACCACTATGTTATTTTTATGTTTATAGAAAACTTTGTGGTAATCCGTTTACTTGTTAACTATTTTAAAATAAGCTTATCATATTTACACCATTTGCCTTTTACCATTTTCTTTCCTTTCTCCCCCCAAAAGCAACACTATCAGATGATCTTTTTTTTAAATTCGCGCTCCTTTCTTTTTTACATTGAAATGCATATGTAATTACTGTATTTATTTTTAATAATTAAATTTAGTTGAACAAATGGTTTTTTTAATTCAATGGAAATAATTTTTAAGACCATTTTAAACAAATAAAATATTATTATTATTTTTAATAATATTTTACCAAATTTAATGTGTTGTCAAAATTTTTAAAAAGTTAAACATTTTGATATGAATTAGTATATGGAAAGAAGCAATTTAAATTTATTAAAATAATATAGACAACAAGTAAGGCAAAATATTACCCATTCTCTTTAATAAATTATTTTGAATATAAGAGAGTAATCTGTTCAAAGTGCAAATCAAGCCAATCAAATCACCAAAAGAAGACAGAGAAATTTTTATACCAGTTACATCAATTATTATATTTTATACTAAAATATATGATTACAATATATATATATATAATGACAGGCACATGCAAAGATGTGTATGCATAATTTGTATGTATAATATTTTTTGTTGTTTGTTAAATGCTTGTGAAAAAAAAGGGAAATAGTATTATTTAAAAATCTAACATATAGGTAATTTTAAATCAAAAGTTGTACTAGATATTTTTCTCTACAAACCCATTGTGCCAAATTTAAGAAAAGCCTAAAGGCATGTACATTTTAATAGATAAATAATTTTTTTTTTAATTTTATTACTAAATATTTCAACTCAACAAAAGAGTTTGTTAAAATTTATGTTAATGCGGGTGGAAAAAAATATCTAATTTAATGAAAAAAAATATTTTAAATGGAATCTAATTATCAAAAAATAACTTATATAATCAAACTTTTTCTTTTTTTGTATGTATGTTGAATCAGAGTAGATAATCAATTGAATTAAAAATAAATATATTCTAGAGATTAATTAGTGGATGGCATAGGAATGCTTCGCACATTGTATGAATACACTAAAAAAAGTTAAATTTAATTAATTAAATGTGATTCAGAGAGGTAACTAGATTCAGATTCTAATGAGAAGGGCTATATGCTGTTCAACAGGTTAGTGGAATTCAATTGGGCAAAGCAGTCACTAATTCAATCACTGACTCACTCATGCTAACTTTTTGGATTTATCTGAACTTGCTTGTTTGAACTTAGAGAAATCCCAGTTTTAATTCTTTTTCTTAAATCATGCTGATGTAAATTTCAAGATGGTTTTCAATTAGACAATTCGTATTAGTGTGGTAGAGCACTCTGTTTGTGGGAAGATGTTGGTATTTGAAACCCAAAGTAAAAGAATCATTAGCAGTGCTGTAGAAAACAAAAAGAAAGCCCTACTGTTATTTGATAATCGCTAACCAAAGAAGACATTTATAATTAAACCTCAAGCACAAATGTACTAGTGTCAGTGGAATAATCATGGAGTAGGAACCCCCAGTTAGTGCACCCACCCAGCTCCGCTCCTGCCATCAGCAAGGTCTTCTGAATCCAGCCATCAAATGATCATGAGAGTCATGGAACAATGCCAGAAAGGTCTCCTGAATACAGTCATCAAGCGATCATGAGAGCTGTTGAACAATATCAGAAATGTCTCCTTAATCCAGCCACCAAATAATAATGAAAGCAGTCGAATGATGTCATATTAAAAGAAGTCCGTGCTGTCCTGGATGAACAGATGAATAGCCTACTCAGAGCCCAGAGAAGTACAAAAAAGACTTTACATGGTACACTCTATTTTATTAATTACATATATTCTATTGTGTGTTACATATCCTTCATTTATATCTCTTCGCGCGTAAAATATCATACTTATTTAATGTAATAAATAGTATTTGCAAAACGTATTCGTGTGCGAGTTTATCAACCTCAGACCTCTTTCTCACTAATTGATTCTTTTTTTATGCCTTAATATTATATTTATTAAGCAAAATAACTATAATATTTTCATATACATTTTTATTTATTTATTATGCATTGGGATTTGTTATTATTATATTTATCTTGGGAATTGGTGAAGGGATTCAATAAACATTTATTTAACATTTAAAACTACCTTACTGCTGTGAAAATTTATTTGTATTTCTTACTCTATCATAATAAGACACTTAAATAATTGCACAAGTTTTAGTTTCCCAATCCTTTAACTGAGATAAAAGAATGATGAGCTGGCATATGAGATATTCTCTTATCTGGATTTAAATCTTTGGTCATTTGGAGTTTATTTCTATTATATTTTGTTTGATTATTTCATGTTATTATTGGCTTTATGTATTCTTTCAGAAGGAGGAAATATTTTTTCTTTCTGGGAGTGGCGTGAAGGATTGAAATTAAAGAAGTCTTTCAAAGGTATGTAAGAGTCAATACTTTATAAATGTATCGATGACTGTATCAAACCGATCATAAAAAAGATTTGAAATTACTTCCTATCCTGGCAAGCCACCATATTTGTTTTATGTTCGATATGTGCGCATGTTGACCTGATCAGGGTAGGAATGAACTGGTATTATATATATATATATTATTTTGATTACAGGGGATAAACAGAAAAAATATCTAAAGTGGAAAGAGTTTCCAGTGGCTGAGACAGTATTTATGATCAGATAAGATTTTAATACTCTGGGGTGTGCCCTGTTATATTTTTCTCAAGTTATAAAAACACAAATTTAAGTTCCACTTTTAATGTATTTTTTTCAGAATACTTTATACTCAAATATATGTCTATTATTGATGTCTTTACAATGCTAAAGTTATGCAGATTCTTTATTTTCTCAATTTATTTTAGTTTGACTTTATTAACCCCACACAGGGTTTGAAAGCAGAAATTAAATGGAAAATGGAAAATATTATGTCTATTACATCAATACCAATTTAATTGTTATTGATACTAAGCAAGCAGATGAGAGTTATGGAGTCAGAAACATATCTTTGTTGGCCAATATTAAGACAAAAAAGCCACTTTAAATAAACTTAAAACAATAAAAATACTTTCATGGAAAAATAATAATATAATTCTCATAAAGACAAAAGATTTAACAAGCTTATGTGAAATCTAGATTGATTTTAAAAAAATAGTTCCAGAACAAATAAATTAATACAATATAAAATATGTGTAGTTAAATTAGAACTGTAATTGTATAAATAAGAAACAATTGTAGATAATGAAACATAAGGGGGTGATATTTTAACCTTAATTTATTTACTTTCCATCTATAAATGGTAAATATTAATTTGTTTGTAATTCATTACATATATTGTTTTTACTTACCACCCGAGTGCTTCAGATAGAATGGTACCATTTCTGCAATATATATATACTTAAGCAATATTATATATATATATATATATATATATATATATATATAATATTGCTTAAGTTTATCCAAACAAAGAAATATTAAATAAATTATCATTTATATATTTGTTTATCTTCATTATAGTCACAAAACCCCAATTTCCTTATACTCTTACACATAAATAAAAGCAGTACACTTTATAAAACTTCTTTGTAGTTTTTATCAACTAAAAAAAGTATTAGTTGCTATAAAGTACAAAGATAGTTGAAAGTGCTTCTAAGTGATGGTTATAGATATATTTTTATAATTATAAATTTACATATATTATTTTGAAGAAATACAGACATCGATTTGTAATATTATACATATACACACAATTAAAATTACCACAAATCCAAAAGTCAATTAGATAAGCCAAGAAAAAAAAATTAAAACCCAACCAAAGGTTTCACTGCTACAAGCAGTCTTCTTAAAAATAAACAACTACAAAAACTGCACCATATATATATATATATATATATATATATATATATATATTACCCACTAATATATATATATATATATATATATTACCCACTAATCCATTTACAATAAATATATATAATTATAAGAATGAATGTTTGTGTAAATGATAAAGATTTTTCCCAATTATACAATTATGACAGACAAAAATAAAGCATGGCCCTTAATCCCAGGAGGCTGTAAAGTCACCAACCAAGGCAGCGGTTGGTGGCCGAAGGCGGAGGGTGCTAAGAATATCCTGGAGGCGGACCCAGGCTGCCATTTGATGACGATTTTTTATTTAGGTACTTACAACTGCAGATCACTTTCAAGTGAAGGAAGATTGCAAGAATTAGAAGAAGAACTCTCTTATATTAAATGGGATATTATTGGACTTTGTGAAGTTAGAAGAAAAGGTGAAGAGACAATTGATTTAAAAAGTGGACATATGCTCTATTATAAAGGCACAAATATTGGAAATACAAGTGGAGTAGGATTCATTATAAATAAAAAGTGGAAGAACAATATTGTGGAGATTGATGGTGTATCAGACAGAGTGGCAAGATTAGTTATACAGCTTAATAGCAGATATCAAATGCAGATAATTCAGGTTTATGCCCCAACAAGTTCTCACAGTGATGAAGTAGTAGAAGATTTTTATATGGATGTACAAAAGGCTTTTGATCAGAGTAAACAACATTTTAAAATTGTTATGGGAGATTTTAATGCTAGAATTGGTAAACAAATGAAAGATAAAAGTGTTGTAGGTAATTTTGGTTATGGTAATAGAAATGAGAGAGGACATAGACTTGTGGAGTTTGCAGAGAAGGAAAAACTTTATATTATGAATTCTTTTTTTGAGAAAAATGTTAGAAGGAAATGGACATGGAAACATCCAAATGAAGGTACAGCAGAATTCGATTATATTTTGACTAACAGGAAATACATATTTCAAGATTGTAATGTTCTTAATAAATTTAACACAGGGAGTGATCATCGATTAGTAAGGAATAAGATACATGTTAATGTAAAACTAGAGAGACAAAAAATATTAAGAAAAACTATATTTACAGTTGATATTCCTAATCTTCAGAAACATTCTAATGAATTTAAATTAGAACTTACAAATCGGTTTCAAGTATTAGTAGATTTTGAACATGATTCACATTTGAATGAAATTAATATGAAAATAACTGATACACTTTTAAAAACTGCAACAAAGATAGCTGGTAGAAAAAAGCAGCAATTGACTAATAAAATTTCTACTGAGACTAGAGAACTTATGAAGAAAAGAAGGAATATGAAGATATGCAAGAATGATGCATTAAAAATAATTGAATATCTCGAATTTTGTAAAATGGTGTGGAAAAGAGTTGAAAATGATATAAGAAAGTATAACTGTGAACTAGCAAGAAAAGCTGTAGAAGAAAGTAAAAGTCTTAAGAATGTAAAACAACATTTTGGTATTGGTAGGAAATTTATATCTGCAATAAGGAAAAAAGATGGAATTATTACTAAAAAGAGGAATGACATTATGAAATTGGTAGAAGATTTTTATCAAGAATTATATAGTAATAAAGAACAAGTACCTCCTATATCTATTACATCTTCCGAATTGCCCAGAATTTTAAATGAAGAAGTGAGAAATGCAATTAAATGTATGAAAAAAGGAAAGGCTCCAGGTAATGATGGAATTATAATTGATATATTAAAAGAAGCAGGTGAAGAAACAGAAAAAATATTAGCAAAGTTATATACCAAATGTCTAAATGATAAAGATGTACCGGATGATTGGAAGAATGCAGTAATAATATTAATATATAAAAAAGGTGATAAAGAAGATTTTTGAAATTACAGACCTATCAGCCTTTTATCAGTTTTATATAAAAATTTTACCAAGATAATTACAACTCGTCTACAGAGAACCTTGGATTTTCACCAACCAAGAGAACAAGCTGGATTTAAAAGTGGTTTTAGTACAGTAGATCATATTCAAGTATTGAGAGAAGTTATAGAAAGGACAAATGAATATGAGTTGTCATTATGTTTTGGATTTGTAGATTATGAAAAGGCATTTGATTCTATAAACATTTCTTCGGTGATTAAAGCATTGGATCATCAAGGTATAGATCCAGGATATTGTCATATTTTAAAGAGTATTTATAAAAATGCAACAGCAACAATTAGATTACATAATGATACTGGGAAAGTCAACATTGAGAAAGGTGTAAGACAAGGTGACTCCATATCTCCAAAACTTTTTACAGCAGTGCTGGAAGAAGTATTTTGTGGATTAAAATGGGAAACTAAAGGAGTGAAAGTAAATGGAGATTATTTAAGTCATTTACATTTTGCAGATGATGTAGTTGTTTTTGCAAATAATGCTTCCGAGCTGCAGGAAATGTTGCAGGAGTTATCAGATGAAAGTACGAAAGTAGGACTAAAGATAAATGTTAAAAAGACTAAAGTAATGTTTAATTGATTTGCTCAAAATATGAAAATAAAGATTGATTATAATGAATTAGAAGAAGTTAAGAGTTACAAATACCTTGGTCAGATTATTAATACAGATGGAAACATAATAGAGGAAATTAATCCTAGTATTAAACTTGGTTGGAGTGCTTTTGGTAGAAATAACTTGATATTAAAAGGAAATATGCCTATGTGTTTGAAAAGAAAGGTTTTTAACAAATGTGTTTTACCAGTTCTTACTTATGGATCTGAGACTTGGACACTTAATAGAAGATCAATACAGAGACTTCAGACCACTCAAAGAAGTATGGAGAGATGTATGTTGGGAGTAACAAGAAGAGATCGAAAACACAATGTATGGGTAAGAGAACAAACAGGTGTTACTGACCTCATTGAAAAAATTAAAAGATTGAAGTGGAGTTGGGCTGGACATATTGCTAGAAGAGATGATAATAGATGGACAATTGAAATTTTAAACTGGATTCCAAGAGATTGTAAAAGACCCAGGAGGAGACCACATGTAAGATGGATGGATGAAATAAGAAAATGTGTAGGGGTGATGTGGAGAAGAGAAGCTAAAGATCGGAGAAGATGGATTAAACTTGGAGAGACCTTCATCCTGCAGTGGATTGATAATGGTTGATAATGATGATATATATATATATATATATATATATATATATATATATATATATATATATATATATATATATATATATATATATATATATATATATATATATATATATTAGATATTACCCACTAATCCATTTACAATAAATATATATATATATAGAGAGAGAGAGAGAGAGAGAGATAGATTACCCACTAATCCATTTACTTCCCATATATCCTTAGTACTAAAAAAACTATTAAATAAGTTAACTACTTGAGAATAATTAATTTTCAATAATAGAGATTCTTAAATTCTTCTTTTTATTTAATTTCTATCAAAGAAACAACCTTAGTTTTATGAAAATTAATAGTATGACCTGTATCGTTTTCATGGACATATAAAGCAGAACTAATACATTTATTGCTAATACTACTTTTATTAACCTTTATTCTTTCATTTAAACTCAAATTATTCTGACCTAGGTAAACATTCTTAAAAAAAAACAAGAGATAAAATACATACAGCAGGAATTGTTCTCCTATAAAAAGATTTCTTTTTTATTATTTAATAAATTATTCAAAGTATTACCCAATTTTCTTATTTCCACACAAATTGCTGTTCTTACATACGATTTTGTAAGTAGATAATTTAAATGGCAAAGAAATAAAAGCATATTTTTCTTTATTCTTTACATCCTTCAAATATTACTATTAAATAAAATACTTTTAACAAATATATCAGAGTAGCCAACACACAAATACTCTTTATAAATTTGAGCTTTCTGAAACAAAGCTATCCCACTAGAATGGTTTAGTTTTTTATTCTTATAGCAATAACTGTTTAAAGCAGATATTTTATAAGATAGAAACTGATAGCTATCAAGTGTAATCATAGACCTTAATTCTTTACTTTTAACAAAATGATTGCACATACTAAACAATTAGTCTTTACATTTCTAATCACGAAAAGGTCTAAAAATTTAGCCTAACAAAATGTACCCCCCTTCTTTATAACACATATATTATAGAAGAATCAAAACAAACTGATTTACAAATTCCTTCAATTTATCATTCTAAACTACAAAAAAAAACAAAAAAACAATCATCCATATATCTAACAAATAACTTTAAATGCAAACAATTCTTTTTAATAATAATTTTATCCTCCAAATATTTATTATAAACTGAACAAACTAAAAGAGAAATAATATAACCTATTATCCACCCTTCCATAATTTTATAAAAAAAATACCTTTATAAGTAAAATACATATAATCCTCCAATAATAAAATCAAATCTTTAATGACTTCAATTTTATTTTTTTTGATATAAAACCTTTCTAATACAACACAGACATAAGAACATCAATACTGCTTACCATATAAACAGACTGATACATATTCTCAATATCTAGACTGCCAAATACCCAATTGATTTCCATTTTAAAATTATTAATTTTATCAAAAGCCTCAAAAGAAGAATAAACTGTTTAAAGACCCAAATCAACAAATTGTTTAAAAAAATTAAAGAATCTAAAAATATCCTCTTCAACACTACCTGTAAAATCAAAAATAAATCTAAAAGAAAAATAATCTTTATGAGTCTTAATATTCACAAACATCTTAACTGATATGAAATCATTTGAATAACATTTTTAATAATCTACTCTATTAAAAAATTTTAAATTTAACATTTTCTTCATAATATCTATCAACTTTCTTTTTATCATATTACATTGATCTTTATCTCAAAACATTTATTTACCATTATTTAATTCTCTATCCATTTTTTCCCTGAACTCATCTTCTTTTATAATGACAAAGTGACCAGTTTTGCCTTTGCAAGTAATGATTACATTATTAGCAAAGAAACCTATCTTTAAATGTTTAACCTCAGCAGGATTAACAATATTTTTTTCTTTCTTTTTTAAGCATTTATTTAAAACCAATTTAATGCTGTCTTTCTACTAATCACCCAAATTATTAGATTCAATAGATGAAATTGTAACAAAAACTATATTTTTTAAAGGAAATGGCACAAAATTAGGGCCATCACCAAGAATCTTTAATCCTCTATTATTTAATTTCATATCAAAAAGATTATCAACTTTATTAATAAAAACATTACTCTCATACTCCCTATCACTACAATAAATATTATTCATTTTTTCAAATAATTATTTTAATTTTCTTTCATACTTCCTACAAACTAACTCATGAAAAAAATTAAAAATGGAATAATTAAAATCTTGTCTCCTGTCTAATTAATACCTATTTGTTTTATATTCATAAATAAATTTGTAAAATTTGTTACAGAAATGTCAATTTTACAAAGAGTATTTGAGTGTTGGCTACTCTGATAAATTTGTTAAAAACATTTTATTTAATAGTAATATTTGTAAGGAGATAAAAGTTAAAGAAAAATATGATTTTATTTCTTTGTCATTTAAATTGCCTTCTTATAAAATTTTATGTAAGAATAGCAATTTGAGAAAATTGCTTGGGAAAAGGTATTACTTTGAATAATTTATTAAATAATACATAGGAAATTTTTGATAGGAGGTCTATTTCTGGTGTCACGTATTTTACCAATCGTTATTGTGAGAAGGTTTACATAGGTCAAAATAGTTTGAGTTTAAATGAAAGAATAAAAATTCATAAACTTAAGGGTAGAAATAAATATCTTAGCTCTGCTTTGTATGTTCATGAAAAAGATATATGCCTCACTATTATATATATATATGTGTGTGTGTGTGTGTGTGTGTGTAGTTTTTGTACTTCTTTACACTTGAGAAGTCTGCTTGCAGCAATGAAGCCTTCGGTAGTGTTTTAATTTAGTTTTTTTTTTTTTTGGCTAATTTGATTGAATTTTGGATTGGAGTCATTTTAATCATGTATTGTCTAGTTTAGTTTCATGCCTATAATATATATATACTATAATTTGATGTCTGTATTTCTTCAAATCAATATACGTAATCCTATAATTGAATATTTATAAATACAGTAAGTAGATGTATGTAAAGTATAACTTTACATTTTTTTTTGACTTAGGAGTGCTTTTGACTATTCTTGTAGTCTTTGTCACCTAACACTTAGAAAGGTTAACCTTTCCAAAATTCCATGATCTTCACATTTGCTGCCTGTCTGTTAATTAAGTCTTGTTTTATTTGTATTGTGAGAGTATATAACATTCCATATATATATATATATTATTTTTCTTGGATTATTGAGGAACGTAATCATAATAATGGATTTTCACTTTGTGTTGAATATGCTAGCAAATATTGGAAACATACCAACTGTAAAACATTAAGAAATTGGATTTGCAAAGCTTCAAAAAGTTAGTAGACTATTTTGTAGATGTCTTTACTAATAAAGTCCTTTCATTCTGTATATATATATATATATATATATATATATATATATATATATATATATATATATATATATATATATATATATATATATATATATATATATATATATATTGTAATGGGTTGTCAGATTTCACAGGAGATAGGGGTAGCACATCTTACTATGGTTTGACATTGCATCTTCAGATAGGATGCAAGTGATTACATGATCAAAGACATAACCTATAATTGTATATACTTCCAACAGACTAGCTCTACTTATTTTTATTGACCTAGATACAATTTGGATCAGTTCATCCAATTCTCACCCCTTTCTAGCCATGTTATACCACAATATTCGAACTCAGGGTGTAATTTTTTGGACTCTCTTATCAGGGAAGGAGATTACACTAATATCAGTTATTGCACCTATAGGTGATAATTAATTACCAAAAATCCTATAAGCATTGCCAAATACTATAAGATATATATAAAAAAAAGTGTATGTGCAGTATAACTATATATGTATTAAAGTTATAATAATTGACCTAAATATGTATATGTATTCCCTCTATAATAATAGGATAATATTGATATGTATTAAAATAATGAAGATTATAATGTTTATGATGGGTATGTGAATAATGAAAAGCTATAAAGCTGATGGTGTATATGGAAATAATGATGAGCTAGAGATCAAATTAAAATAATGAATTATATTAACATTTATTGAATAACAACAATATAAAATATGAATAATAATTCAAGCTGACACATGTAATTTGTTATGTCAAGGATGAATTTACACCATATTGATATGTAATAATAATATTAATAAAAATAAAGTCCTTACATCAATCCAATGGTAGATATTCATGCACTTGACAAATTATTTACAATGACAAATATGTAACATTACTATATATGTGTGTGATCGCAATTTTATCTGGCTAACTTCAAATATATATACAAACATAAAAAAAATCATTGTTATCCAGAGAGATCAATGTTATAAATTATTTATACAAAAACAATATAAAAGTAAGCTTAATTAATTATAAATAAATTAATATAAACTCTTGCTTAATATGAGATAATATTAAAATCTCTTAACTCTCATTTCACTTTATGCTTTCAAAATCAGTCAGACAGGGATGTCAAAACTAGTGAAATTAAATATTTCATACAAATAAAGATGATAAAAAATAATTAAATCTAATATTTTTTTTTCCTTGCCCTTATAATGAATTTTCCCAAAATTATAACACATTGGCTTGCAATTGTAGAAAACGAAAATATATAGAAAATTTACAATAGACAAAAAATAATAAAATAAAAGTCACAATTTTTATTCCATTATATTAATTAAAGTTTGATGAGTCTGCTGGAAACTGTTTATTTGCTAAATAAGTTCATATGAATGAAAATGAAATACTGCTCCCAAGAAGAGTGGAGATTTTTTGTCTGGATGAAAGGCAGTGATCTTCTCCAATTGCTATTTCTTGGATGTTGTTAGGCATTTTATTCAAGGCAAAAGTTGTTCTTCAGGTTTCTTCTAAATGTGTAGGTAAAATCTTAAAGCTTTCATGGCTTTATTGATGATGTAGTATTCCCTATGGTATAAATTGTTTATCACTCAACCATGGTATAAAATATTAATTTATATCTATTGATTTATTTACTTTTCAATTCTTTTGTGGTGATATTTCTATATAACAAAACAGTTAACTATTGTATATTATTGTTATTATGTGAATACAACTAAAATTACTTAATCAGCAAATAATTGAATCTTCTGCTTTAAATTATTCCTTCCAATTCATATTGTTGCTATAAAAGTTCAGCTTTTGATCATTCTGAATACTATTTAAAAAAATATATATTTAAAGTCGAACATATATATCCATCTTTGAATTCGAATTTCTTTTTAAGCAGAAAAAAAAAGCTCTATCTTACAATTAATGACACTTTTAGATCATGCATAATTTTTTAAATATATTAACCATGTCATTTTCCATTGTTGAGCAGATATAATATATATATAATACATATTTTGCGGGTTCATCCGTGTTAAAAACTTTTAATATTAATATACTGACATTTTGACTTGGTCACACAAGCGATCCACAGAGTTATAAGAGGTAGAAAGACGGTTGTAGAGGCGCTACAATCACTGATTTGAATAAAATGTTAAAATTCCACCAATAGCAAAAAATGTTAAATTTAGGAATGTTTTTTAAAAAAATCTTTCCAAATAGGAGGAAGTTTACATGTATCATCTCACTTATTGATACAATCTGGCATTTTAAGTATCTCAATGGCTTCTCTAATTTTGCATTGGTAGAGATTATCACATCTGGATATGATCCTGGTACTAGAAAAATCAATTTTATGACCTGAATCTATAGTATGGAGTGAGAGTGCTGCTGATGATGAGTGTTGTCAGAAGCATGCTTCACAGCATGCTATACACTAACTAGTATTGCAAACCTGGGTTAGATTTATATTCGGGTATCAACAAAGTTATGCATTAAATAGAAAATTAAAGTGTTTCATTTTGTTTATTCATCGATCATGAAATTAGCTATTCAGTTTGAAATATTCATTTAAAGTAAATTTGATCAAAATTTTGAAAAACAACTTTTTATGAACAATTTATATTTTGATCAAATTTACTTTAAATGAATATTTCCAACTGAATAGTTAATTTCATGATCGATGAATAAACAAAATGACACACTTTAATTATATATATATATATATATATATATCTATTGATATATATATATATATATATATATATATATATATATGATCAATAGATGGTGTTTTACCAAAACCACCAAAACAAGTGTAAAATTTGTTTACATAAACAACAAATGAGTCAGAATTAACTATCTCTTTCATTTGCTCACCCTCAGTTCAGCTGATTTCAAGCTATTTGCTATCATCAGTGAAGGATAGAGTTAGAAACTAGATCTAAACACTGACTCCAAGTGTTTATGCAAAACGTGTCTATCAGTTTGCAAGCATGAATTTTTCAGACCGGTAAAGTCTTCAAACTCAGCCTAACAAACCAGATATCTATATGGGACTGCTCTCAGTTTAGTTTCACCACATAGTCAAAGTCTCTGCAATATATATCATTGCAAGGAAAACTTTAAAGGTACATTTATGAAAAACAAAAACAAGTTATTCATGTAACTTGCTATCACTTGTTATTTATGATCAATAGATGGCGTTTTACCAAAACCACCGAATCAAGTGTAAAATTTGTTTACATAAACAACAAAAGAGTCAGAATTAACTATCTCTTTGATTTGTTCACCCTCAGATCAGCTGATTTCAAGCTATTTGCTATCATCAGTGAATTATAGAGTTAGAAACTAGATCTAAACACTGACTCCAAGTGTTTATGCAAAACATGTTTATGCAAAACATGTCTATCAGTTTGGAAGCATGCCATATTGCTCAAGTATCTTATTTAACTCATTCAATAACAATAAAAAGTATATATTAAATTGCAATACAAAAATATTCAAACATAATGAAACATTAAGTTTAATAACTTTAAAATATATTTTCATGCTGATATGCAGTAATAAGAATTCATAACAAACTAAATAAACTTTTAATGTTTATGTATTGCAAAACAAAAAAAAAAGATGTTTGAATTTTAGAAAGACTTTCAATGATTACTTTTAAAAATAACTTACATAGTTTTTTCTTACAGAATGTTTTTAATTAATTTTATAATATTTTTAATTTAATTTTATCTGGGTGACTCAGACCACTAACTGATAACATTCAGTTTAAAATTTACACTCAAAGAATGCAGACACCAGGGGGAATAAGATATGTAATCTTTAGCTATATAAATAAGCACAATAAATGACAAAAATTACAAGGAAACAAGAGCAAATGATGATGACCAAGATTCAGCCCTGGTGGCAGTGGATGACCCAACACCAAATGATGAAAAACAAAGAAAGGTTTGTCCACACCTAAACTATGGGAATTCACACTGTTAATAAATGAAATAATCATTACAAATAAGGAAAAACATGAAGGATTGTCACCATACTCAGATGATAACACTTGAATTCTGCAGGGGTAGATCTGCCTGTAACAAATGCCAAAGACCCAGAACAAGTGCAAACATATGTTGACAAACAAGATTTGAGCCCCTCCAAAACAGTACTTAGAGTCAGGAAGTTTATAAGTAACTCTGGAAAGCACAAGCAGGATTTCCTGAGGATGAAGGTACCTATAAGCAAAGAGCATAGCCACTGGAATGATAAATGATAAATAAAAAGAACATGATCGATGAGCAATCCTGAGCAGAGAAAGAAAGAGAAGTCATAAAACCAACACTATTTCAAGAAGCAAATCTAAATAGGGATCCCCACATGAGTAGGTACATACATTAAAGAAAAAATGTTATTATAGATTTCACAATCCAGGAGAAGAACCCTGATCAAGAATAAAGAAAACACTCAGATGACAATCTTTAGAAACTTACATGAATTGGAGAGCTAAGAGAAACCTTAGATAAAGAATAAAGTGCAAATAAAATAATTAAAATAGTGAGAACAGTATAGTAATAAGTTATAATTAAGTAACACATGCTAACACCCAAGTAATACGTACACATTTTGTGATCACTTCTTCACTGTAGAAGGAAACTAAGTTTTTTTTTTTTTGGTTGTTTTTTTTTACTAAATGTAACTTTGTAGATATATACTTGCTATGTGCTTATTTATTCAACCTATCTCCAAGTGTATAGGTATAATTTATTATTAATACTTGAGCACCTTAGTAGTAGGCGTGCATGTGTATACAATATTACATCAATTTTCTAAAAGATAAAAGTTAATCGTTTAATTGATGCCATTTGCACTTAAAGAAAATTACATTTTATAAAAATATTCATTAAAGGAAAATATAAAAATATTTTCAACAATGGGGTAGAGATATGTGGCCATTAATGAAAAGAACATAAGTACTGTAGTTTTTTATCCATACATTCCATTACCCATAATATTTATAGTTGAACACATTTAGATATTTTAAGGTGTTAAACAGAAATAGGAAACAAAGATTAGGAAAAAATTTGGCTGCAAAATGGTATGAAAAAATGAAGAATTGAGATATATCAATTAGTGTAATGAGTTTGAAATGCATTTAAGTAAAATCATAGGTTATAATCCCAGGTATAACATAAGATATAAAACATTGAATGGGTTATTGTTCATTAGTTCTGCAATTATTATTTAGAATCACCCTGTCACTATGCAGAATTAATTTAATACTATTACAAAATTATTTTCAAATTTAAAAATATATTCATTATGCTTCCAAAGAAGAAGACCAATAAGTTATGCCAATTGTATCTACCAGCATGTGTGAGTAGCTGGGCATCAGCATTTCAAAGATCATCGGTGAAGTGGCATTCAAAAAGTTATACAAAGTTGAAGTTCAAACCATATTTAATCATTGTCATGCCAGCCCAAATAGGAATCTATCTGCATATCCACAAAAAATCCCAAAGTCATTTTGTACTGGTAAAAATGTTTAATTAATCCACATTTGTAACTGTAACTTAACAATTCCCTAGTGTTAACCCTGTAAATTAAGTATAATTTATATTATCTTATTATGTCAAATCTGTTGGCTTATCTATTTAACAATTTCAGAATTTATATTTTACAATTTTATGTGCGTATATTATTTTGAATGATGGAGGAAAAAATTTCAATTAGTTAAATATGTTTACACCTTCACCTCAAAGTCTCAAGGGATGCAGAACAGAGAAGATACCAAAATTAAACTCTTAAATATAAAACAATAACAAGCTACATAAATTGTTTTAAAGATTTCTCTTCTTACATTCCCATCATGTCAGCATGAGTTATTTTAAATACTTAGAATTAGTATAAAATCAATGCAGGATGGCGAGCAAATTTTTTATTCAATTAAAGGTTTAAATCATTTTGGTTATTTATTATTGCTCTCTCTCTATATATAATCCCAGTGCATAATGCTATACTGAAATAAATATACAAATATTAAGAAATAAATCACCCCACATGGTTAATATATCCAGTACTGCCCTCTGTAAACCAATATATAAATACATTAGAGTTCATATTTCAAAATAAACAGCTCAAAATGATACCACTTTGACCTGTCTGCTATATGATGTTATATTGAAATACGAACCAACTCAAACAAAGAACTTGAAATTTTAGCAAGCAACGATCTTAATTTTTGTACAAACAAACATGTTTTACTATTATTATATACAGACAAACAAAAATTTAATAATTTTAATATTTAAACCACCTAACACAAATGTATAAAAAATAATCCCAGTGCAAAACACTATTCTGAAATAAATATACAAATATTAAGAAATAAATCACCCCACATGGTTAAAAAATCCAGTATTGCCCTCTGTGAACTAATATATAAATACAGACAGGTCAAAGTGGTCTATTTTGAAATACAAACTCTAATTTATTTATATATTCGTTCACAGACGGCAGTACTGGATTTCTTAACCATGGGGGGTGATTTCTTTCTTAATATTTGTATATTTATTTCAGTTTAGCATTATGCACTGGGATTATTTTCTATACATTTGTGTTAGGTGTTTTAAAGATTAAAATTACTAAAGTTTAGTTTGTCTTTATATACTAATAGTAAAACATGTTTGTTTGTAGCAAAAATTAAGATCCTTACTTGCTAAAATTTTAAGTTCTTTGTTTGTGTTGGTTCGTATTTTAATATATGATATCATATAGCAGACAGGTCAAAGTGGTATCATTTTGATCTGGGTATTTTGAAATACTAACTGTAATGTATTTATATATTAGATCTGGCTATTTTGAAATATGAACTGTAATGTATTTATATATTAGTTCACAGAGGGCAGTACAAGATTTCTTAACCATGTGGGGGTGTTATTTATATATATGTGTGTGTAATTATAATGTAATAGTTTTAATAAAATATTTATTCTGGAAGTAATTCAAACTGTACTCTTATTTCTTGCCCAGAATATTTATGGACATCACTTTCTGACTCCAAGTGCCAATCTTTTTTACATGTAAATAAGAATTATGCTGGAAAAGATCCAGTATTTGTATTAAATAAATGTAATTCTTATCACTAGCTAACTCACCCAGGGCAGATGGTTATTAACCATGAGAAATATATGGGGATCCAGAAATATGCAAATTTACATTTACTCAAATCACTTATGTGAAATACTACTATATATCACTTTCAATCTTTTTTACACAAGACCCTAAATAAAGAAAATTATGCTTAAAAGATATTTAATCTTCATTAAAATGTAAAAATCATAGAATGTAATATTACAATTTTGTGCTCATATAATTTTATACAACACATGCATGCACATTTTTTGTATAGATAAAATACACTAAAACATCCGATAATAAAAAAAATGTCCATTCAACCATATAAAATATACTTTATGATGCAGAAAAGAATTTTCTTGATTTTCAATAAATAAAGAGTCTCTATGTATTATCATAGCAAACATAATAATATTTGATAAATAAATATCGCTTAGAAAATGTTCATATTACCTGAATTTTTCCAAGGGATATAGAAGAAGAGATATATATATGAGTAATAGCATTGGTTTTCTAGATGCTATATCATTATAAATAGGTAATGTTGGATAGGTGTATAATGATTGATTCATTAATATTTATTTTACAGGTTCAAGTGTGTCTTCCTTCTGATGTAGTCATCAGTTCCAGATTGCAGCATCTGCTATGTCATCATAGGGTGGCTCACAAAACCCAGCACATTTTAGTTCTTACCCAAGCATGTTATTGGCTGATGGTTATAGATTTTTTTACTTTTCAAATAAGTTTTCCAGTCTCCCGTGTAGAAATATCTTTTCAGAATCACAGGTATGAAAGTTAAACAGAAAAATTCCAATTTATTTAATTTCAATTGTTTCTTTTTTTTTATTTTCTCCTTTAAAAAAAAAAAAAAAAACATGTATTATTTTAGCATCTTTCTTTCTTGAGGTTAAGGAAATTCCATCAACACCTGCAATCTATTTTTGACTGCTCTTTTTTGTTGTTATTTTTTAGCCTTTTTTAAATTTATTCATTAAGATAATGATCTATTCAGTTTCAATATTTTTTCCCATTTAGTATCTCCTTTTGATTATAACAAACCATAACTTCCATCTTGAAAATACATTTTTGTTTTATTATTATTTAGTGAGTCCATTTCTTAATCCATACAGCAATATAACTACATGTGTTTTAAACAAAATACAAGAGCACAAACATTGTACCCCCCCCATCTCTTCTGTTTATTTTTACTCTTTCTATGTCCCTATTTAAAAATATACACACACAAAATAAAGAAAATCAAATTTAATCCAAAGTTATATATATATATATATATATATATATATATATATATATATAACTTTATATATATATATATATATATATATATACAACTATCTTTTGGAACAGGGTTTGACCCCAGCTCTGTTAATATACTGATGTTTTGATGGTTGTAGGGCCACTACAATCACTGATTTGAAAAAAAATGTTGAAGTTCCACCAATAACAAAAATAACCAATTCTAAGGATTCAATCTCTCTTGGTTCTCATAGTGTTTATCAAATCTTATGTGAAAATTGTAATGTTCTTACATAAATATGAGTAATTGTCACACCAGTGTTATTACAGATGGACATGCTAGTGCAATTAAAGAAGACATCATCATCAGCCCTCTCATTAAATACTGTTGATTCAAGTCATAAAATTGATTTGCCTAGTACCAGTATCATATCCAGATGTGATAATCTCTACCTGTGTAAAATAAAAGAATCCATTGAGATACTTAAAATGTCAGATTTGATCAATAATCAAGATGATACATGCAAACATTCTCCTATTTGGAAAGATTTTTTTTTAAAAAAACTTAATTTATCATTTTTGCTATTGGTGGAACTTTAATATGTTTTTTTTTTTTTATATCAGTGGTTGTAGCAACCATAAAACCATCTTTCTACATTTAATCACCCAGTAGATGACTTGTGTGATCAAGTCAAAATGTCGGTATATTAATATGTAAATTTTTTTTTACATGGGTAAAGCCATAAAATATGTCTTTTATATATGCAACTGATGAAAATCTTTGTATCAACATATATATAGGATGTCTACGTAATTACATACATGCATGCATATATATATATATATATATATATATTATAATGGTCAGGGTATTAGTAGTTAGAGTCTTTCCATATTTGCTGTTCAAGGGCACCACCATGTTATTGGAACCTGGAAAATTTATATAGTAGGCAGATACATACTTTGAAGATCCAATTTTTTTTATTTATAGTTTATTATGACTGTCAGCCCATGCCACTAGCTCAAGGAGATTCAAAGATTTATAATAAAACTTACTTAAAAAAACATTTTTATAAAAAAGATTTTAATGAAATAAATAAAAAAGCTACTGCCAGTAATAACAGACCCAAAATATTTATTGACACATATATAAATATGTAAAAATTGAGGAATAAAGATGAGATATTAAATTTATTATTTTATATTTAAAATTTAAATTTTAGAAATTTGTACAGATGTATTTTAATAAGAGTTTGTTTTATAATGTTGAGTATGGATATGCTACACAGATTCGTTCGAAAAAAATTCTATAGCCTTTATTTAAACTTAGGCCAAAAGTTCACAGTCAAACTAATGCCATTCCATCTGATAAATCAATGTATTTAATGCAGCATGAATATGACAGCACAGTACCATCTGAACAGCATGGTTATATAGAAGAAATTGTCTCTCGTCCAGTACAGGAAAGTTACATCGGTCTGGAAAAAAGAACAATAAAATAAATAAACAGAAAACTCCACAGGAAAGGATTGCAGTCCTTTTTGCCAGATTATGACCCCAATTCATAGGCTAAAGGGGTGATCCAAGGATCAGGGAATATGTCTGCTTCCGATTGACAATAAGAGTGGGATTACGTTTTCCATGTGCAGCATATAGATGATCCTGCACATAGCGGATCTTCATACTACATTTACTAATTACATCAATATATCCAATCCATTAACCCAATTTAACTGCGAAACAACTAACCCAAGATTAACCATCCCTTAAACTAATATAAACTTAACAAATCTATATAGATGTCTACACCCAACCTAAATTTAAATACCTTCAAATGATTTAATTAATATGAAATTATTAAAAAAAGAAAAATGAAAAAGATTATTAACACCCACTAAAAGACTTACATAAGTATAATTTTTTTTATTATTATTCACTCTTTATGTGTGTAGGACATTTAATATATATATATATAAACAAATTTTTTTCTTTGTAGTGTATATCACGTATATCTTCTATTTTAAAATTAATTCATGTAATTACTATTGTATAATTTTGGGGGTAGAAATTGATTTCAGATGATTTTATATATGTTTATTTAAATGTTTTTGCTATTATGGTCATTTTGGGGGTAGATGAAATTTATATGCCTTATTTAAAATGCTTTACAAACAATTTTTTTCTCAATTTAAAAAATAAAAGAAAACAATTAAGATATATTATTATTAGCATCAGAAGTTATTATCAAATGCTTAGACTTATAAATGAATTGCTTGTCTATTGAGTATCATCATCATTTTTATTTTTATTTTTTTATAAAAGTGCATGGAAATAGTTTTGAGAATTTTGTGCACATTTCTTGTTGCTTATTATTATTGTTATCATAAATTTAAGGCGAGAAACAAGCTGATTTATGCTTGGAAAATTTATGGGCTCATATTCCAGTACACTACCCAGGGAAAAAAAAAAACCTGTACCGGTCGGTTTCATCTGTTCATATAACAAGATCTAGCATCTAGGCAAAAGTACCTCGAATCCAATCCTGTGCAAGATACATAAGTCAGGAACATTCATGAACTCTGCCCTATTTGCCTATTTTCCAGATCTACCCACTTATGAGCAACAATTCCAATGATACTGATCTAATTTATTCCTACCCCGCTGGCATCACAAAGTCGTGACACAAAAAGACTCTTATTCGAACTTGGTTCATGTCTAGGATATTATAATTAGCGATTTTCAATCATCTAGTAAGTGAAACCTTGTTATATTACATCAAAATTATTTCTATTCAATGAATGAAACAATGACTTAGATATTTAGAAAGATATAAAATTTATTAAATCAACTTGGAGTATATATGATTGCAAACTTTATTGGTGTTACAAAGTCAATAAAATGAGTGTTTATCTCCCTTGGACAACATTAACCTCCCTTACAATACTATACAATGAAAATATTTAATCATCAATAACAAATCATTCATGGCTTTATTCTAGTGCGGCTATTTATATGTCAATAATTTATCGATTGAATGGGATACATAAGATTTTTAATAATAGCACTAGATTACGGTACCTAAAGTTATTTGAATCCACCAGTAATAAGAACAGCAGCATTCAGACCAATACGTAAGTTTATTCAGTTGGACGATAGGGGTAATTTTATTTAATTAATATTTGCGTTTTGCTATATAAGAACATGTGTGGGAAGCTAATTTGGGAAATAATAATAATGGAGAAGTGTCGTATCTGAAAGTGCGAATGAAATATATATATAAAATGGCAATCCATTTAGTATAATCATAACAGTACGGTTTAGGAGCGTTAATAGGCTTTTAACGAGAATAAAATCTGGGAGAGCGGTACGTGTATGATGGCAATGGAGAGATTTATTCTAAGATCTAAAAAGATGCTTCAATTCACCGTTAAAGAAAGCGACTCTCTGCAAACATCGGCAGGGTCGGGTCATAAACAACGAAGAATGCGCTTTATAGAATTGCCATAGGCTGGACTTTTGCCAGAGCGAACCCTATGCAATAATATCTCGCGCGGAAGAAATCCAAAGAGGTTTGCCAAACCTTGTCCTTGGTATTGGAAGTAAAAATGAACGAAGCACAAATGTATATATATAACGAAAGGCCGGTATACACGTAACGCTTGCATTAATATAAATGTATATATATTTAACTAAGGAATAAAGAATTATCGCCTATTTTTATTAATAAAAACCCAGCGTACCGGTATGATTTGATTACTACGTGGATATGGAAGAATTACATTTAATGCTAATATAATATAGCTCATAGAACTAAAGGATTCCTCCCCCCTTTTATATTACTTTGAATTACACATAAACTTCCCACAACGTATGACTAATATAAATCTTTGGTTTTGAATGCTTTAATAAATAGATAATTTTCATAGGATTAAATATATATAAAATTGGTGGCGGTTAGTGATTTCATGAAAGTAACATTAATTTAATTCATAGAAATATATTTAAAGTTTTTAGAAGTGAGCACTATTATTTAATTAATAAAAAACACATTTCTAAGAAAACAGATGCGCGTAGCATCTAACATTTTTGGAGAGCGCTTTAACATTCTCTCCTTACAATTAAAATTATTTTACATTTGTTGTGCTATTTGATGAAATTAAATATTGTTTTCATCATTTGCTTTATTATCTTATTGATCAGTCACTGCATTGTAGCTATGGGGCAGATTATGCTAATCCCTCTTATTTCATGGTTTTCAGCTAAGTAATCAGACGAAGCCTTGTTTTCACATATATGTGAAACATTTAAAGTCAAATTTATCTATAATATTATTATTTCAAACTATTGTACATGAGACTGAAACTAGCTCTTGAATATGTCAGACAATGGCTGAAACTTAATTTAAGGGAGGAAGAGTTGGCAACAAAAGAACCAATGCGCTATAGCGCTGGTAAACAGTTATAATAAATGTTGCTCTACGGATGGATTAATATTTAGGGTTTTGTGATCAACACTGGAGCCCTATGACCGATCGCCATGCTGCTAAAGAGGGTTGGGGTAGCTAACACTAGTGCCTGGAATTTGACGTCAGGTATTATTCGTGCACGACCCAAGGAGTGTAAGAGGAATGGCCGTTCCGAGTCCCATCTTAAAGAAAAACGCAACATAACGAGAAAGTTTAAATGTATAATAAAATTATCACATCTGCCAAGCAAAAGAGTTGAAATAATTTAATATTTAGCCACGAGAACGATAGCTAATCAGTGTAATCATTAGCGCCAACTCTAATATAGCATTTTAATAATCAGATGCTATACGTGGGCGTACTTTTAAATATTCTTTGCTTTCTAGTTTCACTCTCAAATAACACATTTGATTACGCGATTAATAAAAAAAAGGGGGGAAAAGTATATTTGGAGGGCTTTTACAAAATGAAATAAATAACAAATATACTTATTCAAGGCTTGGATATTGCTTAGTGAAAATTAAATTGAAATTTACTTTGGGTTAAAACAAGATTCCCATTTTAAAATTGCCAACAAATAATTAAATAATCAAGGTCAAAATAATAATCAGCACATAGCCAATTCTTGACGGTTATTTAAGAGGGTTTCGAAACAGCGTGCATTAAGCTACGATAAATAATTATTAAATGAAGAGGGGTCATTCTCTCCTCTCTTTATTATTAATATTGAATGCCCGCTGTTTCGAGGCATTAGCATATAATTTATATTTTAAAATAAAAAAATAAAGAAACCATAGTCACAACTGCCGTGAGAAAATTGAAAATAAAATTATTAAAATCATTTAGTTAGGAAACATTAGAAAGTAGGTCAGAATTAGATAAAAAAAATAATTAAATTTAAGAATAAAATTTTACATTTAGCAATTTACTTGAATTCAAGATTTTAGAATTAAAATAAATTTTATAAGTCTAGACTTAAAGAAAAATTAATATATTGAACTGCAGTTAGAAATGGTGACGTTACCGGTCATCTTGTAGTACTTGAGCTGGAGTTACGGGAGTCTTTGTGGCGGCTTGCGGCATCATCTTCTTCCCACGGTTAGAGCGGAGCTGTTATGGCGGCATACTGGTGATGGCGGTTTTTGGATGGAAGTAAAAGCCCATCGCCTTCACTCTGGAGCTTAGCCAAAGCTGCCTGTTTTAGCCTGACATTTTCTCTCGCACAGATATAAAAATTATTGTCTTAACTGGATGTCAAAATGTTCACGGTTGCTTTTGGTTCAGGATACACGCTGGATTCAAAAGCTTAAAGATGATCAAAGAAAGCCAAAATTCACAGATGTAGCATTTAAGCTGTAAAGATTTTAAAAATTCAAAGCTGTCAATGTTTCAAAGAAGTAAAGAACTAAGATGGCTCCTCCACTTTACGTGGCCTTTTTAAAACTAATTAATGCATAGGAAATCACATATATAATATAAAGAATTTTGAATTGGATTGAAATAAATAAGATCGAGAGCAGAGTAATTTATTAAATTGTATATTTATTTTTGCAGATTAAATTTGATGATTTTTATATATATTATTCTTGCATTTTACAATTAAAATGCGCGTAGCATCTAACATTTTTGGAGAGCGCTTTAACATTCTTTCCTTACAATTAAAATTATTTTACATTTGTTGTGCTATTTGATGAAATTAAATATTGTTTTCATCATTTGATTTATTATCTTATTGATCAGTCACTGCATTGTAGCTATGGGGAAGATTATGCTAGTCCCTCTTATTTCATGGTTTTCAGCTAAGTAATCAGACGAAGCCTTGTTTTCACATATATGTGAAACATTTAAAGTCAAATTTATCTATAATATTATTATTTCAAACTATTGTACATGAGACCGAAACTAGCTCTTGAATATGTCAGACAATGGCTGAAACTTAATTTAAGGGAGGAAGAGTTGGCAACCAAAAGAACCAATGCGCTATAGCGCTGGTAAACAGTTATAATAAATGTTGCTCTGCGGATGGATTAATATTTAGGGTTTTGTGATCAACACCGGAGCCCTATGACCGATCGCCATGCTGCTAAAGAGGGTTGGGGTAGCTAACACTAGTGCCTGGAATTTGACGTCAGGTCTTATTCGTGTGCGACCCAAGGAGTGTAAGAGGGATAGCCGTTCCGAGTCCCATCTTAAAGAAAAATGCAACATAACGAGAAAGTTTAAATGTATAATAAAATTATCACATCCGCCAAGCAAAAGAGTTGAAATAATTTAATATTTAGCCACGAGAATGATAGCTAATCAGTGTAATCATTAGCACCAACTCTAATATAGCATTTTAATAATCAGATGCTATACGTGGGCGTAAGGGGAAAAAAGTATATTTGGAGGGCTTTTACAAAATGAAATAAATAACAAATATACTTATTCAAGGCTTGGATATTGCTTAGTGAAAATTAAATTGAAATTTACTTTGGGTTAAAACAAGATTCCCATTTTAAAATTGCCAACAAATAATTAAATAATCAAGGTCAAAATAATAATCAGCACATAGCCAATTCTTGACAGTTATTTAAGAGGGTTTCGAAACAGCGTGCATTAAGCTACGATAAATAATTATTAAATGAAGAGGGGTCATTCTCTCTTCTCTTTATTATTAATATTGAATGCCCGCTGTTTCGAGGCATTAGCATATAATTTATATTTTAAAATAAAAAAAGAAATAAAGAAACCATAGTCACAACTGCAGTGAGAAAATTGAAAATAAAATTATTAAAATCATTTAGTTAGGAAACATTAGAAAGTAGGTCAGAATTAGATAAAAAAAATAATTAAATTTAAGAATAAAATTTTACATTTAGCAATTTACATGAATTCAAGATTTTAGAATTAAAATAAATTTTATAAGTCTAGACTTAAAGAAAAATTAATATATTGAACTGCAGTTAGAAATGGTGATGTTACCGGTCATCTTGTAGTACTTGAGCTGGAGTTACGGGAGTCTTTGTGGCGGCTTGTGGCATCATCTTCTTCCCATGGTTAGAGCGGAGTTGTTATGGCGGCATACTGGTGATGGTGGTTTTTTGATGGAAGTAAAGGCCGATCGCCTTCACTCTGGAGCTTAGCCAAAGCTGCCTGTTTTAGCCAGACATTTTCTCTCGCACAGATATAAAAATTATTGTCTTAACTGGATGTCAAAATGTTCACGGTTGCTTTTGGTTCAGGATACACGCTGGATTCAAAAGCTTAACGATGATCAAAGAAGGCAAAACTTCATAGATGTAGCATTCAAGCTGTAAAGATTTCAAAGATTCAAAGCTGTCAAGGTTTCAAAAAAGTAAAGATCTAAGATGGCTCCTCCACTTTACATGGCCTTTTTAAATGATCGCCTTATCAACCCACACACCTTGGAATTTCATCTCCATCAAGATTACAAAATTTTTAATTTGCTTATGAAATTAGTGGTTGATTTCAAACATGCTGACATTCCTTTTAGGTGTTATAACTTTTCTCTGATTATCAAATTTTTAATTAAATCGAATTTTAATCAGTTTAATCCGATACTAGATTTTATTTTTAATTAGTCAGGAATTTTGTTCTGATTTTATAATTTATGTGTAAAATCCCTGCTGTAAACATATTTTTAATTAGCGAGGTCTCCAAAATAATTTAGAATCAATTAGCTAGATTATTTTAAAATTGGCTTTTCTTTTTAGAAACCTAAGGCAGGTGTGGCATATACTGATACAATTGTTTACAGCCAAAACTTTACTAAACTTTTAATTCTACAAAAATACTTTTATTTTTAGAAAAAAAAATCTTTTTTCTTTTTAAAAAAAAACTTGTCAGCGCATTTGCAATCAATCACCCTTTCAATGTGTTTTTACATTAAATTGGTTTATAATAAAAATGATACTTAAAATTTAATAAAAATTTTAATCATGCCACTAGGCTATATATATTAAATATAGGTGGATTATATCCCCACATACGAATTTAAGTAATAAATTAATAAATTGACGCTACATTATTACTGTACTAAAAATAGTTTAAAAATATTACGCGATAAAATTATACGCTATAACTCTGGCAATACTATTCAATTATAGCGTTCTTTCGTATGTGCATATATAATGCTGTTTATATAGCCGTGATTGCAATTGTTAGCTTACAAATTTTAATTTAGACTTATTAAACAGGTTTGAACTTAGCACAGACGAGTGGGTTATTAGGATGGTTGGTGAAACGGTGAGGGATTTGAAGACAACCGTTTCATTTCCGTAAACTTACAAAAAAAAAACAATTAATAAAAAATGACCTTGCTACAATCATGACTTTGAATTTTCATTATCAATTTGTTAAATAATTTCCTATTTTCTCATGCACATAAACTTATTTACTTGCTGCACTAAGGGATTTATTTATCACTACCTTTATATTTACGACTCTCCTACCACAAAAAAAAACATACGCGCAATAAAATTAATATCAAGAGCAAGATACTCATTAAATCACCAATCAATCAAAAAAAAAATCATGAAATCTCAATAAATCTGAATTAATATCCAAATGGATATTTGTCAGTTAGAATGGGGTAGACATGTTAGTTTTTTTTTTTTTTTTAAATATGCAGTATATATATTTAATGTTTTTGGGGGAGGGACAGATCCTTTTTTTTTTTTATAGCTAATAAATTTTTAAGTAGGATCTGGGGGTTGTTTAATACTTGGCTCGTGACTACTAAAGCCAAACCAATATCCCAACATGTCATCATCATCCTCGGATTCAGATGTCTCATTACATTCGCTCATTGGTCTTAACAGAGGCTGACTTGGGTGCATTTTTAAGCTTCTGGCAAATTCACTCCTGCATGGGATGGAACAGTGTTCAGATTCTTTATCCATAATGTTTTCCATGTTGATTTTCATCTCCCTTATATTAGAAGTATCTTTTACACTATCTGTAGTCTTACTAATATCTGGTACAATGTTTGTCTTGCCCTGGTTGTAGGTTTGGGAACCAGTAGTTAAGTTACATTCTACAATGTCCATTTTTGCTTCCCTTATTTGTGTAATTTCTCTCTTCAATTCCTGGATGTCTTCTGTAATGGCATTTTCTTCTTGGGCAGAAACATGATTTCTATAACTCAAGTTTTCTTTTAACTCAGAAATCTCCTCTCTGATCTGTTTCTGTCCCTCTTCATATTCTTCAATTTTGAGGCAGATATCTTGCCCCATTTTAGAGACTTTCTCCTCCATAACCATTTCCTGATGCTCGGTCTGCCCTCTAACATCTGTGAGTTGTTCTTTTACTGATTCTATTTCCTAGTTGGTTTCTTCTCGGTTTTGATCTAATTTTTTTGTGACCTCTACTTGAACTTCTTCATATTTTTCTTGGCAGCTGATTGACAACTCCTGCCAGCTCCTACATAGCTTTTCTTCAAGTCGTTGGCCTTGCATTTCCATTTCTCGTCTCACTTCTACTATCCCTTCCTCATACCGTTTGTTTCCCTCTCTAATTTCCTTTCCCAACACCTCAAATCTCTGCTCCATTTCTAACTTATTTTTTTGATCTCTCTCCTCTAATTTCTGACTATTTACCTCGTCTCTCTTTATAAAAATTTGAGTCATCCTCTCCTCTAATTTTTGACTATTTACCTCGTCTCTCTTTATAAAAATTTGATCATCCTCTCCAACATAAAATTCACATCCCGATTTTTATTTTTGGACCCTTCCACCTGTTTATGTTCTATTTCATTATTTACTGGTTCTTCTGAGATAATGGCAGCTTCTCCTGTAGGAATTTCCTCATCAGGGCTAAGGCTCACTTCCACTTCTGTGCTGCCTCTCTCTTCTGCGATCTTTCTCCCTGACCTTAACGTGATCCCTAAACATTTCCCTCCTATTTCCTTCTGTACTTCTTCCCCTTCACTCATTATTTCTTGATCCTCCTCCATATTATTATTATTATTATTTTCTTTTTTCTTATTAAACTAGATCTCAAAACAATACTGATTAATTTACTAAAAAAAAACTTTATTGAATATACGGCTGATGGCTAAACTCCGTGAATGAAAGTGACTGGTTCCCTTCCCATCCTGTTATGATGCCTAACTCTACTATGATGCCTAACTTTATACCGCTATTATTTTTATTTTGCAAGACCCGCCCATTATTTCATAACTTTAATAAATACAATTATAAAAATAAATAATAAAAGTTGACTCACCCTCGGTTTCTTCCAGCTGCTTTAAAATTTAATTTTAAATTCGTTCATGATTGTAACAATATTTTGTTTTATACGTCTGTGCCAGTTTCAAATGGTAAAATTTATATTTGACCCACTTTCCAATTTCATTCTCACTCTTATTCAATCCAATTCATAAAGTATGATTTACATTTAAAAAAAAGAAACAAACGGTTTTTTCTTTCCTTTTACATTACAATGTTTTCCCTCACTACCCCTGATGACAAATTTATATGAGGATGACCTATAGCTTATTTAAATCATCCTCGGGCGCCAGTCACCAGTGAGCAAGAAGCTTAACAAAATTAAACTCAAAATTTACCAAAAGTCATTTGAAAAAAATTTTTTTTTTTTTTTACTATGCATTAACAGAAAAAGTCATATATATATAGTTTTTTTATGTTCAATTTTTAGGGACATATAGCTTGACCGGTACATAGATTTTTTTTTTCGCCAATTATGGACGCCCAAAACGTGGAACTTTTGATCAATGCCACGACCCTGAACCAATGATAAAGGAATTTAATGATATAGTATATAATTTTTTTTTTCCTGATGATCCAACAACTGCAGTGAGAAAATTGAAAATAAAATTATTAAAATCATTTAGTTAGGAAACATTAGAAAGTAGGTCAGAATTATATAATTAAATTTAAGAATAAAATTTTACATTTAGCAATTTACTTGAATTCAAGATTTTAGGATTAAAATAAATTTTATAAGTCTAGACTTAAAGAAAAATTAATATATTGAACTGCAGTTAGAAATGGTGATGTTTCGACCTGTATGTGTGTGGATAGAGAAAGATCTCCACCAATTCAGTGAAGTTTAACTCACTGAGATATATGCTATATTTTTAAAAGTATTTGAACCCAGTGGAAGAGTTTTCCCACTTGAGTATTCTCTACACCGTAAGAAGGTTTCTTATTTTGATGGCCAGAGGTATTTGGTATGCCTATGTTTTTATATGACTAGCGATAAAAATCCTAGCATATCTCAACCTTAGTGAAAAGGTTCTCTCTAATTCGGGTCACTGCCTGCCTCATATTAATATTTGATATTCCTTGCATGTGTATGAGAGGATAGCCATGATAAGCATTATTATAAGTATTGGATACCAGGTCGCAAACTCAATTTAATGTCAGAATGAATGCCGATAGTGTATGTGCAATTGGTGTATTTGAATATTGTTTTTGTATATTTGACTTAAATTCGAGCCAAAAATAATTAAGTTAATAACTATTAAGGGTTAAATAAAACTTACGAATGATTGGGCATGAGCAATGCGTATATAAATGTATTTAATAAATATTTACATGGCCAGCTGAGAACTTCGCTGGAAAGGTAGTATTGTTAAAATATTATTATGTTATAAGAACATGAACATAGAGAATGAACTATGATGATGTTTGATCTTAATGCCAATTTATTTGCAATAACTTAGTCTCACTATTATTAAGATATCTTTGTTGTAAAGATTAGGGCCAAAGAATATTTAATCAGGATGATCGGATAAGATCAAAAAATTTGCAAGGGAATATCAACTTTAGATTTATTAAATAAAAATATTAAATTTAATTAGGGGAAAAATCGATTGTGTATTTTCTACAATATATTTGTAATAAAAAGAGAAAGCATTGAAAACGGGAAGAAATTGGTATTTACTATATTAAGATAAAGAAAGTGTAGATATAATGTAATGTAGATGTTTTGTATTGAATTATAGTTTGTTAAATAAAATTTATTTGTTTTAAATAAAATCTGCGTGTGTCTCCATGTTTTTGTGGGTTATTATTATCTAGATATTTCCAATCCAATCACCCATCAATATAATATTATTAATATTTGAATTATCATGTACATAATTAATATTTAGTAAAACTATTTAAAAGGTTAATTTTAAATGTGTAAAATTACTAAATAATTTAATATTGTTGAACTATAAATCGTGAATAAAGATAGTATTGAGTGATAGCGAGTGCAGAGGGTGGGCATAAAATCATTTCCCCATCCGTTGCATTCAAACTCCTCTAGACGCATTTTATTTTATTACAATTTTGTTATCATTGCGACTATGTTTTATGATGTGTTTATACAGATTTTAATAAGCTTAAAATATTCCAGTTTTAATGTAAATTGATATTAAACTGCATTAAAGACAACCGAGATCACCTTGGAGGCGATCAAGAGAGGAATGTTTATCACCAATAACCTATCGCAGCTTATTCGATTTCCACACCTAATTGTTCGAAAAACCCTGAGAAGAGATTATAATGAGAGAAATGAGCTAGCAAAGATGTAAGATTTAATGATAAAATAAATGATAGTGTAATAGACATATGGATGTGAAATTGATGGAAGAGTGGATCCGGAAGGTGGAGATGAATATAGAACTCTATAATTAGAATAAAATTTAATTATAGCTTTAATCATAGTAAATGGGGAATGTGCTGAGAATAACCTGGAATTCTTAAAGATATTAATATTGTCAATTATAATGTGTTCTCAGTGTTCTAAATCGATTGTGTATTAACCCATTCATGAAATATTATTACTAAGAGTATTGAATTGAGTTTTAACCTTTATATTTTATTGGAGCTGCAATTTGGCGCCCTGGCAATTAAGCTTATAGATGTTCTGTATCACCATCATCATCTCAGTAGGCCTCAGAAATAGTGTCAGCTGGGAATGATGAGTATCCATCGATCCATTCTTAAAATGTTGTAATTAGCATGCAATTTGTCTGCAAATGTGTAAATGCCATATAGTTTGAATATGGTATAATTAATCCATAACGTGGATGTGCGATCATTTGAATAAAATTCTCATTGGTTATAATAAAGTTATAATTAGCTTAAACTATCCAATAATATATATGATATTTGGAAGATCTCCCAATCGTTTAGTTATGTTTGAAAATCATTGTGGATGACCGATTGAGAGATTGCAAAATGCGTTTCATGTTACTTTAATAAGTTTATATAAAGTTAACAAAATAAAGAATAACTTTTTATTTGTTTGAATTGATTTTATATAGTTACAATTGGCCTGTAACGCGGTTGCACAAAGGGGGTTATATTTAATTTATACGTATGAAATATATTAGTCTATGCATTATATTTGAGAAATTATTAGATTAAATCTATACTTAGAAATTATTTGATCTATACTTAGTATACCAGAATATATATATATAATTGATGCCTTGCATATTTAATTGATACTTAAGAAATGCATCTGTCATTAATTTATATATTTAAGAAATGTTCATCATCTTTCAAAAACCAATAATACAACTCAATTACTTTTGAATTTCATTTAGTTAGAAAACTCATCATTCTTCTTTTGAATATTTAATAGTTAGAATATATAATTTTTTTGATATTGATGTTTTTGTATGTGGCAAACCAAATACAATTAATGGGTTGTTTAAAGAATTAAATGGTTTAAAAGGCCTAAAATGGATAAAAAGAGCTGAAAGTTTAATGTGCATTTAGTTTCTTGTTCATTAAACTAACTATAAATCAATGTATACTGGATTACCGTATGACCATTAAACCAATAGTAAAAAGAGGGTGTATTCCATATAAATAAAAAGTGCCAATGCCACACAAAATGGCAGGCATGAAGTCCTTCTTATATAAAAATAATAATCTTTGCAAATATTCATTGGATAAAGGCAAAAATATTCAAATATATTCAAATGAATTGTTAAATGTTGGCTACAATTATAATCATATATACAATGTTATTAGAGATTTTAATACAAAATATAAGAATAAAATTTTTAATAATAATATTGATTCTCCTGCTAATAAAAATATGAATATCAATACCATATATTTCAAATGATCAAGTAAATTTTATAAGAAATATTTATAAAGATATATCTGATAATCATTTTACACACCTCCTATATTAAAGAAATTAATAAAGATAAAACCTCATTTATAAATAAAATTTGTGACATTTATAAATGGATATGTAGGTGTGGCAATGTATATATAGGTGAATTGAGATGTACATTGGAAAAAAGAACTAAACTGTGCTTGCTGTTATTAAAACATGTTCAGAAATTAAAACAACATTGTAAAGTAGATAATAATATTTCAGCATCTCTTATTTACAACCCTAATAAGTCATGCATTTATGGTTTTAACTTCAATTTTATAATGTAAAAATATTGCAAATTGAAAATAATAACAATAAAAGAAAAATAAAAGATTCTATGCTAATATACAAATTCAAACATAACATAATTAACAGTCAGCAAACGTTAAAATCTCAGAATTGTGGGAAAGTTATATTTTTAAAGTGATAGTTGACAAGGATTACTAGGATAACCGAAAGCACTCCTATGAGGATAAAAATTTTAATTATATACCTACAGTATTTATAAATATTCAATTATATAATTACATATATTGCTTTGAAAAAATACAGACATCAAATTATATATATATTACTCACCTGCAAATGAAAAACATTCATTAGCTGTAAAAAAATATATGAAAACATATTAAATGTGTTTTATCATTAAATATTTTAACATATTTCTCATTCAAAAAATTAACAAGTGCAGGCATAATCTAATGATATGTAAAAACTCAAAACATAATGATTAATATCTTTCCAACTATGTTGTGTTTTGCATTTCCGCTTGGTTTCAATTTGCTTGTTCTGCTGTTATCACATTTTTTTCACCAAGAATTATTGGAGGAAAACATTTTTTAGTTCTTTTTTTACAAAAAAAAATAATATATAAAATAAACTATTAGATATAAAAGTGAGGAGTGTAACATTTTCACTCTCTCAAACCAAGATGCTTCAGATTGGAAAATGAAACTCATAACTTAGGTTAAAGATAAAATGGCCCCTCTCATCTTTATAAAGTCTTTATTTTCTGTTTGGGTTTGATAGTTTTCCTATATTCAATGTAGCATTGTTGAGCTTATGTAAATTAATACAGCTCATATGTGAAAAATTAAAATTTCTTCCTATTAAATTAAACATAAAACTTGTATATTTAAGACATTAATTGCAAAAATAAGTTGTTATAAGAGCTGTTAAAATTATAGAGAAACAGTAAGTATATTCAATTAGTAACTAAAACGCAGAGTAAATACAGTAATTTGAATAAAGTTTATGATTTTGCTGATATGCTGTTTAAAAACCGATCATTTTCTTACACAACATAATTTATGATACACATAATACATAAGATTTTCATTTGTAATTAGCATTTCTATTACAGCCCCAGCCAGACTCCTACACAGCTGTCATGTAGCCACAGATGCTAGCTGATGATGACGAATATCTTAATGCCTATATATGCTGTGAAAATGGGAGACTCTCACTGACTTGATGTCATGATTTATAGCACACTTAAAAGTTACTAAGTCTGAGATGGTTAATTGAAATAAACTAGAAGGAAGCTGGATAGTGTAATTTTTTTAAATTTTTATTTATTATCATTATGTCTGGTTGCTATAAATTGTGTTGTATTTTTTTATTATTTGAATTTTTTTTTGTTTCTCTATAAATTATTATTTTATTTTCCTACTTTAAAACAGTTCTACCAAATTAATTTCTGGAATACTTGTGTATATGTCGAGGCATATATATATATATATATATATATATATATATACATACAATATATATATATATATATATATATATATATTCTAACCTCCCCCCGTGCATTCTCACCCCAAAATATACTGTTTATTACGAATATTACGGGTTCTAGCTCAGTTAACAAATAAATAAATGAAATATTCAGCATTAATTAAAATGATTACTAGCTCTAATTTTAAAATACAAATACGGTTCAATTTTAAAATGAATTAACAAATATTTACTATTTTCATGAGACATGGAGTGACAATACAGGGAACGAGATAGACTACATTGAGCCATTATCCACACGATACTACCTCAATGGCATAAGAACACTATCCCCCCTTTTTACTATATCAAATAACTAACTCATAGTATTCTTACGACTTTCTGAGCTCTATTCACTATGATTAAAATAATAATCATATCTTAATCTTCTTTATAACAAGAATCTAGCTCAATTAAATAAAATGAAGTAAAATAAAATAAAATCTCAGGTTCATAAATTGTATTCTAACTGATTTAAAATTACGGTAGTAAAATATGAAAAGGGAATTTTATTTCATAATCTTCTACACAGCAACTAATAATAATAAAAATAATAATAACAATAATAATATAATATAATCTTATTTCTTCCTAAATGAAATAAATAAATATACGTACGTGGTAGTATTTTAATAATCTGACAACAGAATACGTGTGGCAACATTAGCATATAATTTAATGTAATGTTGTGGCAACCGACTTATGACCAATAAATAATATAAAATTATGATCTTTTAATTTTAACATACCAATAAATTCTCAAAATTCTTATAACACTTTTATGTTTACCTTTTGTGCAAAATTTATATGTCTGTTTCAATTATAAATGTATCGTGATTTCATGCATCCATGTGGAGAAATAACAACTCGGACACAAAAAACTTTAAAACAAATTTAAAACAAAGTTTATTAACAACATAAATCAATTAACAATGTTTTTACACTATATACATTGGATATCCCTTACTTTCATATCTCAACTTAGTCTTAGTTTATTAGTTTATAAAATGAAATCAAAATATTATTTACTTTTCCTAGTTAAATCTTATTATTATTTTTTTTTTTAAACACTTAAGAAAATACAATATTATTACTTGATTTATTATTATGGTTAGCTTATTACAAAATGCATTTCTTATATGATTATCACAAACACTTTTCATCCCTAATATTATTAAAATTACATTTTTTACAAAATTTACATTCGTAATAAAATTCTACAAAATAACAAAATTTAGTTTCATATTGGTTGTATGGAATCTTACAAAGTCAAAAAGACTATTCTACATTCGGTATTAGGTTTTTATTATTCATTATCCGATGTTTATTAATCCTAATATTCTCATTCAAGCCTTACTTCTGATGATATAATTATAACCATTAATATACCATGCACAAGTATATGTTTATTATACCTTATTGAATTTTCTCTTGATAAATATGCAATACTCATTCCCTCCAACATTAATATTTAAAAAAAAAACATTGAAATTTTATTATCACTTTTAAAATACTTGGTTTAGATTTCTTTTCAAAATCTTATATTCATTTCTGAATTAATTTTACAATGTATTATATGATTCTTTCTCTCTTTATGATATTTTGGACTTTCAATTTTAAAGTTACACAATTCTATACATTCAAGCAAATAAACTATTCTTACATAAACGATAACATATCTTCAGTTCTATTTTATTCATTATTTCTTTGAAAATATCTTTCTGACCGATGCAGATTCATGAAATAAGGATAACGAAGATAGATGCATAGGATCAAAATACAACTAGAATATTACTCGTCATATACCTTGACAATCATGGCACAGTGAATTAAAAGACACTATAGAGGAGTGACCTTTACCTGTCTACCAACCTCTATCATAGGAACGATGCTAAAGCTATTTCTTCAGCTTTATTTTAACATCAAAAGTTTAAAGATATGCAAAACACTGTCCAAACCATATGTATTCAGTCATAGGACTTAGTTAACTATACTAAATCACACAAAACTAAATATGATCCAAATCCCTTATATTTTCCTATTTCTTAAAAAAAACACATCATCTTGGTTTCCTCTCCACTAGTTCTTCCAAGTCACTATCCGATCTTATTTCTCAAGATTTTTTCTATACTGTACATCGACAAATACATATCTGCATTACTAACAATAATAAAATTCATTGATATTTTAAAACTATTCCACTGTTCTATAAGAAAATCTTTTACTACTTTCCTCCGTATATTTAATCATATACAAACTATTTAAATATCTGAATACTTTATCACATGAAAGTTCAAAAGAATCACACAATTGTTCTGTTAAATTATATTATTAATATACTTTAAATAAATTGTTGCATGCATATTCTGAATTACTCCTATCTCATTATATGTTAAAATGTTGCATAAAATGTGTACATATAATTAAGACTTTCACACTTCATTCTTAGGTCAATAGATGATCTAAAAAAATACATTATGCATTATAAATAACTATTAAAATTACCAAACGACCTTTATCTCCTCGATCGCGTTCTGTAGGCTTCACCATCCATTTGATCCTTGTAGATAAGATTCACATCCATACACTTTATTTTAAACACTATTTCTATAATTTTATCAAGCTATTATATTTAAATTTTAATATTACTAAATTTATGTTTTATGTTTTCCCTAATCTCATATAACATTTTATATTTTAAAACAAATTAGTAAAAAATATTCAAACTATATTTACTGTACTCCTTCATCAAATTTTCCTGAAAACTGTTCATACTAAAGCCAAAAAAAAAATTGTTTATCTTTTCTTTTCCATTCACTTAATGTTCCTCTCCCTGCTTGTTCAATTTTAAGGTAAAACAAATATTACTTTGTTCAATAAATATTCATGAATGATAATCCTTGGTTTTTATAATATTTAATACAATTATTAATTATGATATTAGTTAATCCCGTAAAGAAAACTTCTAAATATTCTCTTCTAATATTTCTTGCTAATATTTTCTCCCGCGCGACTTTTATGATGCATCTTCTCAGTACTTTGATTTAAATATTCAATAAAACTTTTCTGTTTCCATGGATTCATTTCATTAAGTAAATTAGATTTATATTTTCCAAATCTTTATCTTTATTAAGCATTTCTCTAATGAACACTTTATAATATTTTTAATTCTTCTTAGAGAAAGTTTTTCTGTTCCTTTTTCATAAAAACACAATAGCTCTTTCATATTATTATTCTGTAACTTTTTTCCTTCTTTTAAAATTCTGGTACTATATACTTTGTAATGTTTCCTTTAAAAAGACAAACATTCTTTCTCCATTATAACTTTTACATAATTTTTTCTTTATGATATACGCATCTTAATTTTTCCATAGAGAAAAAAAAAAAACTTCGGAGTAGCCTTTTAAAATTGTGCATCATAATTTTTCCTGACGGCAAATAACTTTTCTTTTCAGTTTTCTGTATAATGTCCAAATTATATTTATCTGAGTTCTAATGATTTCCTGGTTGATCACAAATAAACTGTATTCAAGGCACTTTACAATTATTTTTACTTTATCAATACTTTTAGGTACTTTTTTCTGTAGTATTTCCATTTTACTGCAAGGTTTCCGCTAAACTTGAATAAAAATCCTGGTAAGAAATCTTTTACATTAGCCTTCCATTTAAAGGCAGTTCAAAATATTATATTTTAAAACAAAACTTTTAAAACAAAAAAACAAAATTTTTAAATTATAACACTTTTCTAGCTTACGATCTTATACAGCTAAAAAATATGTTCCTCCTTCCTTTACTTACACATTCCTTCTCCTGCTCCATCTAATTCCTATTTTTCGTCTGCTAAAATACCTCCGTTGATTGGTTAATGACTTTTTTAGCGTGAACAAATTTACACATTTTTAGTTTTATAATAGATTAAACTTTTTAAAATAAAGAATTTATGACGTCATGTTTTAAAATATTACTTAGAATAGTATTTTTAAACTCAATTATAGTTTTATCAAAATCATTTAAACTTTAAAACAATTATTAAAATAACATTCAATATTTCAACTTTTACTTTAACGATAGATAGCAATTACATTTAGTTTTATAATTCACAAACTTTATTATTATATTCTAACAAGCGTGTGAGTGAAGGTATATAATATACAGTCACATGATTACTAACTTTATCAGATGATTTTTTTTTTTTAATTTACGTCTCGGTCTAAATTACCAAAACTGATATATTGTATAAAAATTTGGAAAATAATTTAAAAAATGTAGAACTAAATATAATTCTCACCATCCTAAAGTTTATCTTAAAATATATTAGATTAAATTTGAATGTTAATTATAATTATAATATTACATATAGCGTTTATTTAATTTATTAGTTTTAAAACATTACAATTGAATTGTTAATATACTTTTAACTATTTATAGCTGTATTATTTTATATGGCCAGCTTTTACAACCATAAGCAAGGATATAATTAAGCTTTATTTAACTGTTTTTTTTTAAATAATCCATTACACTTTTACAAACCAGGTATTTTTCAGCCTTAAATTGTACTATAAAATCTAATCGATCATACAATTATCAATATATTACACAAACGTATTTTAAAATTTAAAATTTTTTTTAGCAATTGACCATTCTACCTTATTATGACCTATAGATAAGGGCACAATATATATTAAAAATAATAATTCAATAAAAAATATTTAATAAGGCAACTTTTAAATTTTTTTCTCTTCTACAGCAACTCCATCTACAAGCTTCATTTTGCATTACAATGTCAAAGTCAAAACCAATCTTCTGTTTTCTTTTCATCAACATACATAAATAATTGTACATAATATTTACACACAAACCTGATCTAAATCATAATTATACATTTATATTACACATTTATATCTTAATATCATTTATAAATTTCCCAATCTTTCTCTCCTTACATAACTATATAACTATATTTAATAGTTTAAACCCAACATAATTAGAATGGTAATCATCTATATAAATATATACACATAATTTACTTATAATTATACTCAAATTAATTTAAATCTTCCAACTACCTAACTACACCCATTTTCCAGACAACTTTACAGGACCTTTAACCATGTTCATATATTTTTCAAAATTATCCTGTATATATAAAGTTTTATAACATATCCCCTCACTATAATTTTTTACATACTTAATCACTTGAATGTTTTTTTTCATAACTCATTCTATGCCCAATATTTAAAAAATGTACATAAATCCCCTCATCTCCTTTCTCATAATTGCCCTGCCATGTTCTTTACCCCTTACTAATGCAGTCTTCTCTGTCTGACCAATACATATCATGCTGCACCAACTCTGCCCTACCATTCTCATTATTATTTTCTATATTATATTCTGATTTCCCTAATGATATACTGTTTTTCCATCCTATATTAATATCACCAGGTAATTCTTTCCTTACCAACTCTTTGTATACACTATCAAAATATGGAACTGAAATCCTTTTTTGTTATTTACAGATAATTTCTTATTGTAATAATATAAACTATTTTCACCTTTATTTTTGAAAAAAAAAATACTTATATCTTTCTTTTTATATCCCATACTAATATAATCATTTTCAACCTTCAACTTTAGTATTAATGCTATACCTTATCACATGTTAACCTATCATTTTTCTCTCTAAACCCTTACATGACTGCTATTATTTGCGACCATGGTTGATAAAAACCTGTATTTATTAATTCTCTTTTATCTTTCTCCTTAATATGATGACTTATAACAATTTCTCCTGTCACACCCTTCCTCATAAAAATATCTAAATATTTTAATCCTTCTTCTTTATTTTCCACCATAAACGTAAATCCATAACCATTATCATTCATTTCATTAAATGCATCATTGATACTTCTACTATTACCCATTATAAGTATATCATCAACATATCTGTGATATTGTATAATTTCTTTTATCATTATATATTTATCTATTACACATCCCTCAATATAATCAATCATAATAGATGATAAAACACCAATGGAACAACTCACCTTTAGTTATGTTTCAAAACACATTTTTATATTTAAAGTACAATGTTTCAATTAACAACAATAAAGCTTCATTAATAATTCACATCCATTCCTTTGACATACCATCATAATTCTTTATTTTTTCCATAACTAATTTTATACTTTCCCCTCTAGGTATGCTTTGATACTTATTTTCAATATCAAATGACACAATATTTCCATTCCTATTAAATTTCACAGTCTTTAGTTTATTTATAATTTCCTCCAAGTTTTTAATGCAATATTTTCCAAAACCGACACCATTTATAATCTTTTTGCATACTATATCACACAAGTATTTAAGAACATAATTCTTAAAATCCAATATTACTCTTACTGGCATACTATCTTTTTATGTCTTAACTTTCCAAAACATACTAGGATACACAATTAGCAAAGAGTATAAAGGTCTATATTCTTTTTCGTTAATTAACTATTTTACCCTCATATTAGTCAATGGTATTTTATGTTTTGTTTTAATTTCATTACTTGGATCCTTATTCATTTTCAAATATTCTTGTTTTTTCCATATCTTCTTTAAGCTTATGTTCATATTCATTTTCATTCAACGTCACAAACCTTGATTCCTTATCTTCAGTCATCACAACCAATCTATCTTTTTTATTTTATCCATAATTATCCTAATAACTATTTTTTCCTTCATTCTTTGTTAGTTAAAGTATCCTTTTTATTAATTGCACCATTAAACCTCGATTGCAGTTCCATATATACTTCACTATCAATATTTTCAGCCTCTACACTCACCACCATTGCCTTTCATTTATTTCTATTTATAAACAGTATATATTTAATAACTTTATTTAATATTTCTGACTACTCATTTTATGTAATTCGCACCAGATACATTTATGTAATATTTTTCTTTACTCATATCATTATTTTTTAAAACATTAATATTGTTCCGTAGTATTCTTTAGAATTTAACCATTTCCACTTATTTTCATATTTCTTATATAATCTATTTTTGAATGTACTATTATTTTCCAATATAGCTTAATAACTATATCCCCATAATTCCGTATTAATATTTAATTTTAAAACATTTTTCATTCTCTTATATTTCCGAATATTCCAGTCAATTTCAATATATTTTTCCTCCAAAAACCATTCCAACACAACTCTTTGATATAAAAGACTTATATTATTATTAATTTTTATATTACTAATTCAAAATATACACGATGTTGTGTGATATAGTATGCAAAAAGATTATGAATGGCGTGAGTTTTGGGAAATATTGCATTACAAACTCGGAGGAAATTATAAATAAACTAAAGACTGTGAAATTAAATAGGAGTGGAAATATTGTATCGTAGGATATTGAAAAGATATATCAACATATAACTAGAGAGGAAAGTATAAAAGAAGTTAAGAAAAAATAAAGAATTATGGTGGTATGTAGAATGAATGGATGTGAATTATTAATGATGCTTTATTGTTTTTAAGTGAAACATTGTACTTTAAATATAAAAATGAGTTTTAGAAGAGAACCAAAGGATGGGTTATGGGTTGTTCCAAGAGTGGTGTTTTATCATCTATTATGATTGATTATATTGAGTGAAGTGTAATTCATAAATATATAAAGATGAAAGAAATTATATAATATCACAGATATATATATATATATATATATATATATATATATATATATCTATATATATCTAGAAGTATCAATATATATATATATATAATGGATAATAGTAGAAGTATCAATAATGCATTTAATGAAATGGATGATAATCGATTTGGTATTAGATTTACTATGGAAAATGGAGAGGAAGGAATAAAATATTTAGATATTTTTATGAGCAAGTGGTGACAGGTGTGATTGTTATAAGGCATTATATTAAGAAGAAAGATAAAAGAGATATAATAGATGCATGTTCATATCAACCATGGTCTCAGAAATAACAGCAAAGAAAGGGATTAGAGAAAAAAATGATAGGTTAACTTTTGATAAGGATGTAGCATTTAAACAAAAGTTGGATTTTGCAAACGATTATATTAGTATGGGATATAAAAGTAAAGACATAAGTATTTTTTTTTAAAAAAGGTGAAGATAGTAGATATTATATTAATAAGAAATTAACTGTAAATAATAAATTGATTTTAGTTCCATATTTTGAGAGAGTATATAAAGAATTGGTAAGAGAAGAATTGCCTGGTAATATTAATATAGAATGGAAAAACAGTAAGTCATTAGGGAAATGGATACATAATATAGAAAATAATAATGAGAATGGTAGGGCATGCTTGATGTAGCATGATATGTATTGGTCAGACAGAGAAGACTGCATTAAAAAGGGATAAAAAAACATAGTAGGGCAATTAGGAGATGAGATCAGGGATTTATGTACTTTTTTTGAATACTGGGCATAGAATGAGTTGTGAAAAAAGCATTCAGGTGATTAAGTATGTAAATAAGTTTAGTAAAAGGATATGTTATAAAACTTTGAATATACAGGAGAATTTTTAAAAAAATGTATGAATATGGTTAAAGGTCCCATAAAGTAGGCAGGAAAATGGATGTTGTTAGATAGATGAAAGATTTAATTTAAGTTGGGTATAATTATAAGTAAATGATGTGTATATATGTATATAGATGATTATCATTCTAATTATGTTGGGTTTAAAATATTAAACATAGTTATATAGGTATGTAAGGAGAGAAAGATTCGGAAATTTATGAATGATATTAAGGTATAATTGGGTGATTGTATAATATAAATGTATGTTTATGATGTAGATCATGTTTGTGCGTAAATACTATATATATATATATATATATATATATATAGTATTTACGCACAAACATATATATATAAATGTGTATATATATATATATATATACACATTTAATAAAAAGATATGACACTAATTAACCATCTGTTTACTCAGCCTAAATCATCATAATAACTGTGTTTTTTTTTAATTTATAGACCCCAATAAAAATAAGATATATATTTTAGTGATGTAAAAATAAGAGGTTATAAGCATGTTACCCAAAGGACAGTATAAATGAAATCCCTATCTAAAAAGGGTAAAATGACTTTAATTAAATAAGTCCCTAATTTATATCTTTATCATCCTAAATGGAACATGAAATAAGAAAAAATGATATAGCTTGATTTTTCATAAACTAAAATGTATATAGAGTAATACAATCTGATGTATATGTGAGTGAAGTTTGATTTATTACCCTTAATTAATTAAAATGATTATATTTATAACTTTCAATTTAGTTAGAATAATAATTGATTATTATTAGATTATAATCCAAACTACTTTACCAATTATAATATATTACAAGTATATAAAAAGTCACTAATTATAAATATATGTTAATTAAATCATATTTTTGCTTACATATATATGCTTCATGTTAATTTGTGTTTAAATAGTGTAAACTTTAGTATAGTAAGCAGAAAAATATTTTATTAAAATATTTTACAGGCTTATGAGAATGGATTTTAAGCAAATGTATGTGTGGTAAGAAGTAATTAGTTTTATGTTTTGCAAACTAGAATTTTTTATAATATTAGATAAATAATTAGTCACTTTGTAAAGGCAGCATGTTTAAATTCATAATAAGTTTGAGGACATTCTGGTAGAAACAATAAGTAATTAAATTTAATATAGTTCAATTTTTAATATTATGTTTTAATATATTTCAGAAGGCTGGATCCATTGTTATATATATATAAATTACAAGACATGAGTATATATTATTATTATTATTATTATTATTATTATTATTATTATTATTATTATTATTATTATTATTATTATTATTATTATTATTATTATTATTATTATTATTATTATTATTATTATTATTATTATTATTATTATTATTATTATTATTATTATTATTATTATTATTATTATTATTATTATTCTGCTGTTCTATGGGAGGTACACCATGTGCTCTTTGCAGTGATTTTATATTTGAAAAACAGCAAAGAATTAAATGTATTAAAGGCAATAATAAGTTCCATAAAACATGTTTGAAATCTAATGGAATAATATTGCATAAAAATGAAATAGAAATGGAGTCCTATATTTGTAATAAATGTAATCATAATTCAAGTAGTAATAACATAATGGAAGTCAATGAAAACAAAATGGAGGTTATTGTATCAGATATAAATGATTCGCAAGACTTGGAAATTTTTGGTCAAAATTTATTAGGAAATGAAGGTAATGACATTTCTAAATTAATAGAAATTAATGCTATATCTAATTGTGATTTTGATAAAGGAGAAAAATAATCTATCTAAAATGGATAATAATTGTTTATCTTGTGAAAAATCTCATTGTTACAGATTTATCAAGTGAAATTAAATTATTGAAAGAAGAAAATATTACAATAAAAATATGTTATTAAATGCATCTGTTAATAATTTGGATATAAATAAAAATAATGATTATAGAAGCACAGACAGAAATTCTGTTGTTTTTAATATAAAAGAAAGTCAACTTATTTTAAAGCAAAAAGAAAAGCAAGCACCTGAACTTATTGTTTCTGATTTAAATTTCCCTCCACTTTCTACTATAAATAGAAGTGAAGGAGTTGATAAATTAAAAAAGGAGGCAGTTTTTAGGGTCACTGATAGATCAAGTTCTAAATTTAATGAACAGCAAAATAAAGCAATTAAAGTGAAGGCTGGTCAGTCAGATATGAAAACAAATGTAACGTCAGATGAATCGTCTGGGATTTCTAATCAGGATAACACCTCTAAAAAATCATATGCCTTTTATTTGAAAGATTGTGCAGATAAAGAAAAGGATGGTTTTAAAACTGTATTTTATCTTAAAAATAAAAATAAAAATATTAAAAATTCAAGTTCTTCACCTAATATAGGAAATCAGGTTAATCATGTTTTAAAAGCTGTTAAGACAAGAAAGAAATTTTTTTTTTCTAACTAGAATGGATAATGACACCTCTGTTGAAGATGTGACTGCTAATTTGAAAAATGTTTTAGATATAAATAGTGTGTGTTATAAACTGAACACAAAATCTAAAAAATATTTTTCATTTTATTTATCTATAGAGGAATCTGAATCTGATAAAGTTTTGGTCTGTAACGTTTGGCCTTTGTCAGCAGTCATATTGCCCTTCTATGGAGATTTAAAATATTTAAAAAATTTTAATGTTGATAGTACATAGGATAATGCTATATTAAATATTAATAAGATTATTAAAGAAAAGACAGAAGATATTATATTGACTGATAATGTTGATGAAATTAGCACTATAGTGCAAGATATAAATTTGCAAAATAATCTGTGTAATAAATAGCAATTCATGAATTGTTATTATCAAAATGTCCGTGGTCTTAGAACTAAGACAATTGATTTTAAATTTGAATTGTTATTAAATGAATATGATATTATCTTTTTGACAGAGACTTGGTTAAAAGAAGAAATTGATAATATTAGTATATTTGATGATAGGTATTGTGTGTATAGATGTGATAGAAATTATAATTATGAAACAAGAGGAGGTGGTACTTTGATTTCTATTAAAAAAGACATAAAGCATAAACAGATAATTATTAATGATAATAATATTGAATCTTGTTGGACTGAAGTTAGTTTAAAAAATAAAAATAAAATATTGTTAGTTACTATATATCTTCGACCTACTTTGTCAATGAATGATTTAGATGCATATTTAGTTAAGATTGAGGATATATTGATGAAATATAAATATGATATTATTATAGTTGGGGATTTTAATGAAGCTGATTACTCAAGACATAGTAATAAGAATGTTGATAATAGTAAACTTTATAGATTAAAAATTTTTGTTGAGTTGGTTAGTTTAATTCAACTTAATAGTATTATTAATTTTAGGGGTGGTGTGTTGGATTTATTGTTTAGCACTAAGAATGATTTGAAGTGCAAAGAAGCTGATCAAGCTCTTTTTCCCCCTGATCCTTATCATCCACCTTTGGAATTTGTAATAGATGGTTCTCATGAACATATAAAGCCTATGGTAAATAATAAGAAAGATTACAAACATGGTGACTATTATGGCCTTTATAAAGCTTTTGAGGACATTGATTGGAATGTAATTTTGATGGAAAATGATCCAAATATAGCGGCAAATAATTTTGTTGGTATAGTTCAAAATTGTCTAGATCAATATATTCCTGTTAGGCATTATTTAAATACTAATAACAAATATCCTAAATGGTTTTCTAGGGAATTGCGTAAGAGCTTAAATAGAAAGCATAAATATCATAGGTTATATAAACTAACTAATGATAAAGAATTGTATAAGAAATTTAGTGGTTTGCATGCTTATACTAAAACTCTTATGAAAAGAAATTATAATAATAATTTAAATAGAGTTGAAGAAAATTTTAGGAATAATCCACAAATGTTTTGGAATTATATAAAAGATCTTCATATTGTTGGAAGTAAAAGTTCTAGATATAATGTAATTAGGCCTTTTATGGATGATCTAGTCAATCATTTTACTAATATGTATTTAGATACTTCAAGTAATGATAATATGGTTGATATTAAATTTAATAAAGAGAGTTTTTGGAATATAGATGTTAATAAAATTGCAATTCCTGAAGTGTTTACTGCAATTTCTAAACTTAAATCAAAATCTTCTATGGGATATGATAATATTCCTAATTTTATTATCAAGGGTTGTGCTGATTGTTTGGTAGCACCATTGCATTATATCATTAATTTATCAATTGAGAAAACTATTATTCCTGATATATTTAAGGTAGCTAAGATTATAGCAATTTTTAAAAAAGGGGATAGATCTGATTCTGGTAATTATAGACCTATTTCAATTCTGTCATCTTTTGCTAGAATTTATGAAAGGTGTATTTATAGTAATATTATTGTAGATATGATTAAGGTATTACCTAGTTATCAGCATGGTTTTTTACCTGGTAGATCTGCTGAAACTAATTTAATGGTGATATCTGATCATATTGCTCATGACTTATCTGATCAGAAACAATTAGATGTTGTATATTTTGATATTACTCAGGCATTTGACAAAGTTTCATATATTAGACTTTGATGTAAACTTAAAATGTTGGGTATTAGTTCTCATTTAGTTGAGTTGTTTTCCAATTATTTGAGGGGTGGTAAATCTTATGTACATATGGATAAAACTAATTCTCTTTTTTTGATAATATGATAGGTGTTCCTTAGGGTGGAATATTATCACCATTGCTTTTTAATGTTTATATGTGTGATTTTGATCATAGCATAAAAATAGTATGATACTTACTTATGCTGATGATTGTAAGTTATTTAAAAGAATTATTACTTATAGTGATCATATTGAGGTTCAAAAGGATATAGATAGTTTTATTATATGGTGTAGGTATAACAATATGGAGAATAACATTAATAAAACATGCATTGTTTCCTATACTAATAAATCTGAAAAATCTGTTTATCAATATAAAATTGAGAATGGTGTTATTAAATATAAAGAGACTGTATCTGATTTAGGAATTATATTTTGTAGCAATTTTACTTTTAATGCACATATTAAATGTATTATTAATAAAGCATACAGAAAGATGGGCTGTATTTTGAGATATGGGAGAGATTTATCTATTTCCATAAAATATAAGTTATTTTTTTCTCTTGTTGTTACAGTTTTAGAATATAATTCTTGTATATGGAACATCAATCTGACTAATATTCAGTCTAAAATATATAATATTGAAAAAAAAATTAATAAATTAATAATGGGTGAATGTCAAATTGTTAAAACAGTATTGAAAGAAAGGAGAATGTTGAAGGATATGATATGACTGAAAAAGTTGATTGATGGGAAAATTGATGTCAGTAACTGTATATCAAAAATAGAATTGAAAGTACCTTGTCATTTATTAAGAGAAATGCAAACTTTCAAGATTAGTATATGTAAAAATACTTTCTTTGGTAAATCAGTTATTAATAGATTGCAAATGGTATATAATCTAACTTTTAATAATATTGATATTTTTGCGATCAATTTGTGATGAATGTTAAAAAAACAACTAAATGTATAATTATGAACATATATGTATATATAATTTTATGTATTTAGCTTGTATTTGATTATAATTGTTTTTTGTTTTTTTTAAATTTTAATTATTATCATTGTTATTATTATTTTTTTTTATTGTGTATTTCTGTTAAAGTGTAAAGGTTGAAATGCACACAATAAATGGATATTGAATTGAATTGTATTGAATTATTATTATTATTATTATTATTATTATTATTATTATTATTATTATTATTATTATTATTATTATTATTATTATTATTATTATTATTATTATTATTATTATTATTATTATTAATATTATTAAAACTATCTCATTAATAAAAAAGTAAACTAATTTATTTGTATTATCTATTCAATACAGGAGTGGCCCTAAGGTAAAAAGTGTTAATTGTGTCATAATTACTGTAAGGAATGCAAATAAAAAAAATATTCTGAATTTAAAAATTTTGTTAGTTAATAAAAAGTAAATTATTAAATTTTAGATAAGCTAATCAAAATTGTTAGCAGAAATATTTTAAGAACTAAATCCAGATGTCTTTCTTGAAAAATGCCATAAAACTTATGCAAATATGAAATCTGGATCTCTACCATAAAATTCTGCAATGAGATCACTATTAGAAAAATTTTCAAGGTCTTAAACACGATTTACTTCCACAAAGATATTGTTAAGAAGCTCATCAATCATCCACCCATCAGGGGAATATGCAAATAAAAGCTATGAACCTTTCCCATTCATCATCCCAGAAAAGCACATTTTTGGAATACCAATATAGATTGATGAATGGCCACCCATCCAAGTTTTGCTGACTAACAGTATCTCCATGTCAATGCACCTGCAAACATATCTGTATCCAGGCAGCTGACCCACTATGCCTCAATTCAAGAAAATATAAAAATAAATTACCTAGACAATCATGCTATCCCCATTTGTAAGCTAATCTGAAAAATCAGCTGTTCTCCATAATAACAAACTAAATACTAATATATGAGAAAGGGGACATACAGGATAAAGTGAATGTGAATTGCTCATCATAAAAGTTACCCTGCTCTTCATTTCTAACAATGTCTCAAATTTTTGTGAAGGTAGTTTAAAAAATATTGAACTCTTGCCATGTGAACATTATACTTCAGAAATACTGGTAAAACTTATATATATATATATATATATATATATATATATATATATATATATATATATATATATATATATATATATATATATATATATATATATATATATATAATGCAAAAGCAATATATTTATTACATTTAATATTTCAGGCAACAGGTGATGGATTATTTTACAAATTTATTTGGGTTTCTTCCTCTTTACCCTAAAAGAAATATAATAAAACACAAAGATGCTTCAATCACCTTTCCTCACCTGACTCAACGATTTTGATTTTATTTCTTGTAACATAATTCTTCAAGTGTTTCAATTAGAATATTAGTCTTTTTACATTACCAAAGTGAGAAATCCAGGCTTTCAACAAAAATAAAATAAAAGTTTAAATAGTTTTAAAAATAATATTAGAAATAATGCTAGTTTATATTTTTTAAAGGGACAAAAATATATGTCATTTAATTTGAATTAATATTGCTAAGTTAAGGTCAATTTTAAGTAAATGTTAAATTATGATTACATATCTAAATTATAAACTTTTTGTGCTACTGTATAGATTTAGTATTTTGAATTATGTGTGAGACTGATTTTATAGTGGACCATCAATTAAGCTGAGGTTATTAAAATATTTTTAGTTTGTAAATATGTATACCAAATGAGCTGATTAGGAATTAATGCACTGGTTAAGATGATATGTGACTACTTTGTGAAATCTTATAATTTGGCTATTCATGCTTGTTGACTTTTTTAGTAATCATCATAAGCCATTTATAGTTATGAATTATTTATTGCTCATTTCTTATTTAATTAAATTGTACTGAAGATGTATTATTATTATTATTATTATTATTATTATTATTATTATTATTATTATTATTATTATTATTATTATTATTATTATTATTATTATTATTATTATTATTATTATTATTATTATTATTATTATTATTATTATTATTATTATTATTATTATTATTATTATTATTATTATTATTATTATTATTATTATTATTATTATTATTATTTGTGTGTTTAATTCTATAAGTAAATAATAATTCTTGCTTCATTGAAATTGTTTGGCTGAGTGTTTTAAAATTTGGTCATGCAAGGTACACATATCTGATATACATTTTATTTAGACTTGGATAAACTTTACAATTTTAATATTATTATCAAAGCAGATAAATTTTGTGATTGATAGTAATAAGTTTGGTACAAGGCATATATGCAGATGTTTCTTTCTGCTTTAAAAGACCCTGTCGTCCAATGAAATTCTTGGGTATGCCTTTGTTAAGACAACTGTAACTCTTCACTGTTTGATTATCAGATACACTTCTGTTTCTTATAAATCAGCACTGATTCCAGTATTTCTTAAATGTATTTTAGAGCCTAAATTGGGAATCATGTAGTTAGTCATAATTCTAAATCAGTTTTGATCATTTATTAATAATTGTATGTTTAATGAATAACCAAAAGTATATCCACCTACATTCTACTTATTTAAGTAGAAATTAATTATTAAATCATGGTAGAATGTTCATGCTGGAGGTTATTGAAACATAAGATCAAATATTTAAAAAAAGAAGTCCAATAAAAGTGAGAAGAAAATGAAGAGGAGATTGATGAGCTTAAAGCAATCCAAAGGGATATCACAGAAGTACAATAAATCAAACATAAACATATTTAGGAACAGAAAAAATGGATAATCATGAAAAAACACTATTGACACAAAAGATCCAGAACAGACAAATACATACCTGTTACAACATAATTGATAGATGAAACATTATTGAATATGGAGCACTCAATTGTGAATGTAAATCATGGTCATGCAAATTATCACAAGAAGATGCATCTTTACAAAAGAGAATATTTTAATATCATACCAGGTTAAAGGTATCATCATCAGTTTTTATGATAATGTTGATAACACATCCAAAGTCTACCAAATTAATATCATATTCCAAATTTGCATTAAGCAGAGTACAGTGGAATAGGTATATTTCAGTTTTAATGAAAAATGCAGAATAAATATGTTTAAACATCACATTCTCATTACATTCCACTGTAGAAACAATAATTTTAACACAAATTGGCTCAATCACAACAGAACTGACATGAGATAAAACCCATATTGACAAATATATACAGTATCTTGATTATATCCCAGCCATTCTACTTTGATTGCACGATGTCTCAAAAAAATTGGGAGAAAGAGTGTCACCAAGATACCATTACACCAAATAAACTGCCAAAAAATCTGAATCTCCAAAATCTGATACAATTATTAGGTTTGGAAATTCTGGAAAAACAGGAGTTAAAGTGAAACAACAGATGAAGGTCATAAACTTCTCCCCAGAAAATGTATTTCTATTTGGGACGTGGTCCAAGATACACAACAGATCACCAAGTAGATCACATGATTTGGCCAGTGTTAACCAAACCTAAAATTAATGTTTTTCTTTCTTAATTTTCTTTTATTCTTGCCATAAAATAATATTTTATTCCTTTTAGGTTTTATAATCATTTGTGTGTTTTTTAATTATATATTCAATTACTGAAATAGTTTTTTTGTATACTGACATTTAACATTAGTAAGCTGATTAAACACTTGTATAATAAGTAAAAACATTTTTTTGCTTTTGTTTTTTTTCTGGCTGTAGGAATATGATTCCTTTGTTCTAGCTATGTAAAATATAGGTGATCCTATGCTAAAATATGTTAATTGAAACTTAATCACTGTAAGGAATGCAAATAGACAAAAGGTACTTTATGTTTAGAAAATTCTGATAATTAATAAAAAGTAAATGAATAAATTTTAGATAAGCTGACAAAAATATTTTCAGTAAAAATATTGTAAGAACTAAACATGGATGGCTTTTCTTGAAATATCATATAAAAACTTATGTAAATATGAAATTAGGGTTTTCATCATAAAATTCTGAACAGTGATCTTTATTAGGAAATTCTAAAAGATTATCAGCAGGATTCCCTTACACAAAATTATTAAGAAGCTCATCAATGATTTGGCTGCTATAAGCCATGTACCATAAGAAATAGGGAGTAGATATTTGTTATAATTTCTCATTCACAATTCCAGAGAAGTGGAAATTTAGAATCCCAATGCAGTCTGTGCAACTGCTATCCATCTGATATCTACTGACCTATATAAAACATGTACACTAATGTTCTTGCAATTTCATTTATATCTTGCCTGATAACCCACCATACTTACATTTAAGAAAATATAAAGAAATAGATATCTAGTCAAATATTCCACCTTCATTTGTAAGCTAATCTGAATAACCAGTTTGTTTTCATAATAAAAAATTAAATATTAATATTAAAAAATGGGTCATCCAGTAACAAGTAAAAGTGAATTGCTCATTACAAATAATCAGGTAATGAAGGACTCTTTTGTAAATATATTTTCATTTTTTAAAAAACCTAGAATTATACCTCCTGGGAAAAAGCTATTAAAATGCAATAATGCTTCAATCCCTCTTCTTCATCTGGCTCAAAATTTTTTTCTTATAGCATAATTTTCAACCATTTTAATTAGTTGTTTACTCTTCTTACAATTATTAAGATCTTATAACCATGGCTTTAACAAAATAAAATTAAAGATGAAATACTTTTAAAATCAATATTAAACTAAAGTTAATTTATATATTTTGAAGAAACAAATAGATACATCACTTAACTTGGATTAGCCTTGATAAGTTAAGATCAATTTTAAATAAATTTTTACTTTGGATTATATAATTTAATCACAGATAACTTGAGCTACTGTATAAATGTTGTATTTTTTATTATGTGTGAGCATAAACTTTATACTGGAGCTTCAGTTAAGTAGTGATTATTAAAACCTTTCACACTTTGTATTCATATTGAATGGACTGAATAGGCATTAATGCACCAGGTAAAGTGATATGGAACTTCTTGTGCAATCTTATAATATGGCTATTTATGATCATCATAATTTCCAGGCATTAATTATTATGAATTACTTATGGCCCATTCCATATTTAATAAATCACAATGCTGAATTATTTAATTTTTTTATTTGTGTTTAGCTGTATAAGTAGATTGTCATTCCTGATCCATAGAAATTGTTCAGCTGAGTGTTTTATTAAATATGGTTTTGACAAGCTGTACATATCTCTGTGATATAATTTTATTCAGAGTCAGATAAACTTTGCTATATGAATATTATTACAATGCCTATAAATTTCCTGCTTGATAGTGATAAGTTTGTTATCAGTTATATGAACAGATGTTCCTCTATGCGTTATATGACTCTCTGATCTGATAAAACTGCTGGGTAAAGAATCTCCAAGGTGGGCATTTTACATCTTTATTTCATCACTAAATAAACTTCGGTTTTTTATAACCTACCACCACTTTCAGTGTTTCTTAAATGTACTTAGTGCCTAAATTAGCAATCGTGTATTAAGTCATATTTATAAATCAATTGTGGTTATTTATTAATAATTGTGTTTAATGTATATAAATAAATCCTTGGAGATACTCCCTACTCAATTAAAAAGAAATCAATTATTAAATCATTATAGAATATCCACCCTGGAGGTTATTGCAATATGTGAAGTCTGTAGTTTTTCTATTGTAAAAAAGCTAAAAATACAGGCTGTTTAGTCACTAATTCATTTTTTAACCTGTAAGAAACTCAATACTCTTACCTTGAAATCTAAACTTAATACTAGTCTCATGTGAAATGTCCATTTGCTTTGTGTTATTTTGTTTTTTATTGTTTCTAATAAATCTGCATATAAACTCATTATTTCTCACATTTGTGTCTTGTTTACACCAAATCACATTTTTTAGTTGTGAGAGTTAATTGTATCTCCCTTAACTTAGCAGGATATAAGAAAAGTGCATATATGTTAACCTCAATTGCAGTAGTCACATGGAAATTGTTCTGGGAACATATGTAATGAGGATCAAACTTGTATTGTTTGTGGTAATGTTTATATTGATTCTATACACATATATGCAAGTTAATGGTAATTGCATGCTTACTAATATTATTTTCACTGGCTACAGATTTCTGGCCAAAACAATATCTGGTTATTCTACCAAGTAAAATATCTCACTTATGAAATATTATAATTGATATTACAATTATTCAGATTAAAATCTTATGACATTATTTATCAAGAATATTTTTTAAAATTCATGTAGAGAATAAATGAAAGCACCTGGGACAATAAAAATCTTTAAATGTGAATTCACAACAATGTACAATGTACTCCATCTTATACAACTTACATGCATATATTTCAATATTACATATTTAGCCTGTATTTTGCCCATCCAGCCATCTATTTCAATGAACATATTAAAATTCTATATGTGATGGGACTGGATGTCTTGAAGACAACATGGATATGAGAATAATATTGACATCAAAAAAAGCTTTGAGTGTTCCATCATCAGATTTTCAATGATATGGATGACTGACACATGGTGGAAAAGATTAACATTTGTCCATTAAAGTTTAAAAAGATAATATCTTAATATAAACTGAGCAGTGATTTATATATGTGTGGGAGATTGTGATCTGGACCAATTGATGAGTGCTGGTTTAGCATGAAATACATATACTGGAGATCATTTATGTTTCTACATGTATGTTGTCATGTGTATCAATTGTATAAAATGGAGTGCATTGTTGTAGGGAACAAGTTTCAGTTCAAGTCACTTCTAATTACTTAATTTTATTATAGATAAGATACTTATATTTGAATATCATATATTTAAACTACATTACTGAGATTTCTGTATTAGGTATAGAGCAGCATTTAAAAGTGGATCCTCTTTAGGATCCTTTTTTAATGCATCAGTCTGTCAATTAATTCTATCATTTGGCTTGGGTAGTTGTTCTCAGTTATGTGTGTTTTACCTAAGTTGATTTAAATGGATATTTCCACACATTTACGTTATAAAATAGAGAGATAGATAGATAGACAGACAGACAGGCATATATATATATATATATATATATATAGAGAGAGAGAGAGAGATAGAAAGATAGATATATGGATAGATAGATAGATAGATAGATAGATAGAAAGATAGATAGATAGATAGATAGACAGACAGAAAAATAGATATTGGTATATTGTATTTTTGGATAGTGAAATGAGATTGAGGGTAACTATGAATAATGATTGTCATGTTTTGTAAAATATAATGTTGGTTTACTAAATCCTAGGTGAAAATAGTTTTTATGCCTTTTTTGTGTGATACAATAAAGATATCAATATATTTTTATATTATAACATTGAGATTGTGTTTTTCTGCAATCACAGTTTTAATTCATTAACCAATTTTATACAAACAAAATTACTCATTTGTGTTTAATTGTGGTGATATATATATATATATATATATATATATATATATATATATATATATATATATATATATATATATATATATATATATATATATATATATATATATATATATATATATAATTAGTTTCCAACCAGTAACCACCTAAACATTCACAGTAAATATAGCAACCAATATCTCTAACTGCTGTCAAGGAACCTTCACACCTTTTAATAGGATGGAATATATATATATATATATATATATATATATATATATATATATATATATATATATATATATATATATATATATATATATATATATATATATATATATATATCATCAACCATTATCAATCCACTGCAGGATGAAGGTCTCTCCAAGTTCAATCCATCTTTTCCTATCTTTAGCTTCTCTTCTCCACATCACCCCTGCACACTTTCTTATTTCATCCATCCATCTCACATGTGGTCTCTTTCTGGGTCTTTTACAATCTCTTGGAATCCAGTTTAAAATTTCAATTGTCCATCTATTATCATCTCTTCTAGCAATATGTCCAGCCCAACTCCACTTCAGTCTTTTAATTTTTTCAATGAGGTCAGTAACACCTGTTTGTTCTCTTACCCATACATTGCGTTTTCGATCCCTTCTTGTTACTCCCAACATGCATCTCTCCATACTTCTTTGAGTGGTCTGAAGTCTCTGTATTGCTCTTCTATTAAGTGTCCAAGTCTCAGATCCATAAGTAAGAACTGGCAAAACACATTTATTAAAAACCTTCCTTTTCAAACACATAGGCATATTTCCTTTTAGTATCAAGTTATTTCTACCAAAAGCACTCCAACCAAGTTTAATTCTATGATTAATTTCATCCATTATATTTCCATCTGTATTAATAATCTGACCAAGGTATTTGTAACTGTTAACTTCTTCTAACTCATCATAATCAATCTTTATTTTCATATTTTGAGAAAATCTATTAAACATTACTTTAGTCTTTTTAACATTTATCTTTAGTCCTACTTTCCTACTTTCATCTGATAACTCCTGCAACATTTCCTGTAGCTCTAAAGCATTATTTGCAAAAACAACTACATCATCTGCAAAATCTAAATGACTTAAATAATCTCCATTTACTTTCACTCCTTTAGCTTCCCATTTTAATCCACAAAATACTTCTTGCAGCACTGCTGTAAAAAGTTTTGGAGATATGGAGTCACCCTGTCTTACACCCTTTTCAATGTTGATTTTCCTACTATCATTATGTAATCTAATTGTTGCTGTTGCATTTTTATAAATATTCTTCAAAATATGACAATATCCTGGATCTACACCTTGATGATCCAATGCTTTAATCACTGAAGAAATGTTTATAGAATCAAATGCCTTTTCATAGTCTACAAATCCTAAGCATAATGGCAACTCATATTCATTTGTCCTTTCTATAATTTCTCTCAATACCTGGATATGATCTACTGTACTAAAACCACTTTTAAATCCAGCTTGTTCTCTTGGTTGGTGGAAATCCAGTGTTTTCTGTAGACGAGTTGTAATTATCTTAGTAAAAATTTTGTATAAAACTGATAAAAGACTGATAGGTCTGTAATTTCTAATATCTTCTTTATCACCTTTTTTAAATATTAATATTAATACTGCATTCTTCCAATCATCTGGTACATCTTTATCATTTAGACATTTGGTATATAACTTTGCTAAAAAAATTTCTATTTCTTCACCTGCTTCTTTTAATATATCAATTACAATTCCATCATTACCTGGAGCCTTCCCTTTCTTCATAAATTTAATTGCATGTCTCACTTCCTCATTCAAAATTCTGGGCAATTTGGAAGATATAATAGGTATAGGAGGCACTTGTTCTTTATTACTATATAATTCTTGATAGAAGTCTTCTACACATTTTATGATGTCATCTCTCTTTTTAGTAATAATGCCATCTTTTTTTCTTATTGCAGATATAAATTTCCTACCAATACCAAAATGTTGTTTTACACTCTTTAGACTTTTATTCTCTTCTACAGCTTTCCTTGCTAGTTCACAATTATACTTTCTTATATCATTTTCAACTCTTTTCCGCACCATTTTACAAAATTCGAGATATTCAATCTTTTTTAATGCATCATTGTTGTATATCCTCATATTCCTTCTTTTCTTCATAAATTCTCTAGTCTCAGTAGAAATTTTATTGGTCAATTGCTGCTTTTTTCTACCAGCTATCTTTGTTGCAGTTTTTAAAAGTGTATCACTTATTTTCCTATTAATGTCATTCAAATCTGAATCATGTTCAAAATCTACTAATACTTGAAACCGATTTGTAAGTTCTAATTTAAATTCATTAGAATGTTTCTGAAGATTAGGAATATCAACTGTAAATATTGTTTTTCTTAATAATTTTTGTCTCTCTAGTTTTGCATTAACATGTATCTTACATCTTACTAATCGATGATCACTTCCTGTGTTAAATTTATTAAGAACATTACAATCTTGAAATATGTATTTTCTGTTAGTCAAAATATAATCCAATTCTGCTGTACCTTCATTTGGATGCTTCCATGTCCATTTCCTTTTAACATTTTTCTCAAAAAAAGAATTCATAATATAAAGTTTTTCTTTTTCTGCAAACTCCACAAGTCTATGTCCTCTCTCATTTCTATTACCATAACCAAAATTACCTACAGCATTTTCATCTTTCATTTGTTTACCAATTCTAGCATTAAAGTCTCCCATAACAATTTTAAAATGTTGTTTACTCTGATCAAAAGCCTTTTGTACATCCATATAAAAATCTTCTATAACTTCATCACTATGAGAACTTGTTGGGGCATAAACCTGAATTATCTGCATTTGGTATCTGCTATTAAGTTGTAAAACTAATCTTGCCACTCTGTCTGATACACCATCAATCTCCACAATGTTATTCTTCCATTTTTTATTTATAATGAATCCTACTCCACTTGTATTTCCAATATTTGTGCCTTTATAGTAGAGTATATGTCCACTTTTTAAATCAATTGTTTCTTCACCTTTTCTTCTAACTTCACAAAGTCCAATAATGTCCCATTTAATATAAGACAGTTCTTCTTCTAATTCTTGCAATCTTCCTTCATTTGAAAGTGATCTGAAGTTGTAAGTACTTAAATAAAAAATCGTCATCAAATGGCAGCCTGAATTCGCAATCAGGGGATTCTTAGCACCCTCCGCCTTTGGCCACCAACTGCTGCCTTGGTTGGTGACTTTACAGCCTCCTGGGAATAAGGGCCATGATTTATTTTTGTCTGTCATGATTGTATATATTGAAAAAATATTCTTAAACTCGGAGGTAAAAAGCCAATAAACTCACCACACTGGCTAATGCATGTTGGTGAGCAGCCCATCCATGTTCGTATACTATATGAATAATCACATAGTAATAACAGCTGCAATGACAAGAACGTATGGAGTGGACATTAGGAATTTGCCCTGCTCGGTTCCTTTAAGGCCTCCAAGAGGAATCAAAGGGTCTCCTTTCAGTTAATAGCAAACTCCTTTCTGCAGCCATATATATATATTGTAATGGGCACATACGTACGTTACATTATTTTTTATTAGTAAACATGAAAAAAAAAGTTCGCCAATAAAAATTTCATTTTTTAAGAATTAAAAATTGAAAATTAAAAATCTATCTTAAACTCGCATATATATAAAATCGCACAGATAAAAAATTATTAAAATAAAACTTTATTAAAAAAAAAGAGTAGTTTAAAACTAAATTTTCAAAAAAGATTTAGAGATAAAAATATATCTTTAAGTTTGGAAAACAAATTAATTAATCTTTTGTAAAATGGAAATGATTATTTTAATTAGTAAACTAGCCTTTGGGCATTTAAATGTATAAGTGTGGGTCAGATAGGAAAACAATAAAAACTTTTAGCAAATGAAAGAAATCCATCGAGAAATCGGACCTCAACGAAAAGGTTTTCATCAACATGATGTAATGTTGAGTTAATCCACAAAATTATTATAAAAGGAAAGGTTTCAAAATAAAAGAATTAGTTATTATGATGTGACTATATGTGTTAGTGTGGGGTTGAAAGAGAAGGGATTGAAAAGATGCACTCTTCAATGCCTTCAGTTTTGTTAAAAAAAAAGAGAAATGACATCGTTTGTTTTTCTACATTAAGGACCAACTAAACTAAAAGACCTCTGGATAAATAAATAAAAAAACAACAACTAACTCAACCAATCTTTTTAGGATGGCTTGGGAATTCATGTTCAAATGGTAAGCAACAGATAAAGATGAACTGTTTTAAACTGTAAGAACTTTATAATTAATGAACATTAAATTAAAAACTTTCCGTATTTAAAATAATTAAGAAATAGAATCCTATCTGACCAACATTATTTATTAATTAGTTATAATTTTATTTAATGTATTTCTTTTGTAAAATCATTTCCATTTATTTATTTATTTGTTCGTTATGTTTTATTATGATTTCTGTTTTCATTAAACTAGTTATATAAATATTAAACTTAAGTCGGGCGTGAATGGCTATATAGATTTGTAAAGTTAAATTAGGGGAGGGTAATCTTAGGTTATTCATTTCATAGTGAATTAGGTCAATGGATTGGATATATTGGTGTAATTAGTAGATGTAGTATGAAATTCACTATGGGCAGAATCACTATTATACGCCGCACACACTCGTTTTGCCTATGGGAGGAATTATAAGACGGAGACTGCATTTTCCTTCTTATGGAGGTTTTTTTTTTGCTCTCATCTTCAGATAGATGTAATATTCCTATATGACGAGAAGCAGTTTCTTCTCTTCTCCTAATTGTGCTGCTGTATTCGGATTACATTGAACACATCAATATATCAGATGGATTGAAGTTTGGTTTCACTGAGAACCTTTGGCCTAAGGTTGAACTAGGATTGAATATGTTCTTTTCAAATGCAAATCTATGTAGTCTATTCATACTCGACACTCTAAATAAAGATGCATTAAATTTAAGTTGGGTATAGACACTTGCATGGGTTCGTTATCGTTTGATTATGTTTTTGGTTTTCATATTCGATCAAAATATATATAGACATTCGGTAAATACTGATACCTTATGGTGAGTATCTAAAATGTATTTATTCGGATGTCTTTTAAGTTATTGGTGTTAATGCAAGCATGTTATGGTGAATGCTATTGGGTTACTTATAAATTTCCCTCTGCAGTTGATGGTATCAATGATTTTGTATTTTGATCGTTTATGTTTATTTTGAAATGTTTTTGACCGTGGAATCTATGTAACCGATCTATACTCAACATTTTTAAACAACATTTTTAAACAAATCTGTGCAAACTAATAATAGTATAAAATTTAAAATGTCAATTAAAAATCTAAAATAAAAGTAAAAGTAATGTTAAATGTTAAAATAAACATATTAAAATAATAATGTTAAATCTTATATATATATATATGCGTAAATAAATGTTTGTATGTTAATTACTGGCAGTGGCTTATTTTATTTATTTTTTAATATTGAAATATAATTAGATAAGATATTATATTATTAAATTTCTGCTACTCCCTGAGCTAGTGACATGGGCTAATGACCGGATATCAAAATATATAAATAAAATAAAATAAAAAATTTTGACTTACGTATCTGCCTACTTTATAAATTTTTTTAGCTTCAAATGCCTAGATGGCACCCTGTAGTGCAGATGACATTAAGAATTATTCTCTGGATCGTTATAACTAAGATTACGCTCCCCTAATATAACTTTACAAATCTATATAGCCATTCACGCCCGACTTAAGTTTAATATTTATATAACTAATTTAATGAAAACAGAAATCATAATAAAACTTAATGAACAAATAATAAATGGAAATGATTTTACAAAAGAAATACATTAAATAAAATTATAACTAATTAATAAATAACATTGGTCAGATAGGATTCTATTTCTTAATTATTTTAAATACAGAAAGTTTTTAATTTAATGTTTATTAATTATAACGTTCATATGGTTTAAAACAGTTCATCTTTATCTGTTGCTTGCCATTTGAACATGAATTCCCATGTCGTCCTAAAAAGATTGGTTGACTTAGCCATTGTTTTTTTATTTATTTATCCATAGGACTTATAGTTTAGTTGGTCCTTAATGTAGAAAAACAAATGATGTCATTTCTCTTTTATTTTTTTTTAACAAAACTGAAGGGATTGAAGAGTGTGTCTTTTCAATCTCTTCTCCTTCAACCCCACACTAACACATATAGTCACATCATAATAACTAATTCTTTTACTTTCAAATCTTACCTTTTATAATAATTTCGTGGATTAACTCAACATTATGTCATGATGGTGAAAACCTTTTCATTTAGGTCTGATTTCCCAATGGATTTCTTTCATTTGCCAAAAGTTTCTATTGTTTTCCTATCTGACCAATGCTTATACATTTAAATGCCCAAAGGCTAGTTTACTAATTAAAATAATCATTTCCATTTTACAAAAGATTAATTAATTTGTTTTCAAACTTAAACATATATTTTTATCTCTAAATCTTTTCTGAAAATTTAGTTTTAAACAACTCTTTTTTTAATAAAATTTTATTTTAATAATTATTTATCTGTGTGATTTTATATATATGTGAGTTTAAGAGGATTTTTTAATTTTCAATTTTTAATTCTTAAAAAAGAAATTTTTATTGGCGAACTTTTTTTTTTTATGTTTACTAATAAAAAATAATGTAATGTACGTATGTGCCCGTTACAGTTTATATATATATATATAATTATATAACTGAATATTTGTAAATACAGTAACTAAATAATTAAAAAACTTTATCCACTTAGGAGCACTTTCGAGTATCCCAGTAATGTGTGTCAACTAAAGCTTTGAAATGCTAACTTTCCCACAATTCTGTGATCTTAACATTTGCTGCTTGCCTGTCAATTAAGTTGTGTTTATATTTGTATATTAGCATAGCCTCCTTTATTTTTCTTTTATTGTTATTTTTTTCAATTTGCAATATTTTTACACTGTTAAAATTGACATCAAAACCATAAATACATGATTTATTATGGTTGTAAAAAACAGATGCGGAAATATTATTATCTACTATGCAATTTTGTTTCGATTTCTGAACACGTTTTAATAATAGCAAGTGTTCTTTAGTTTTTTTTTCCAATGAACATCTAGATTCACCTATATATTTACTGCCACACCTACATATGCATTTATAAATGACACAATTTTTTATTTATAAATGAGGTTTTATCTTTTGAGTTATTTATTAATTTGTTTAATGTAGGAAGTGTGTAAAATGCAACATCACATATATCTTTATAAATTTTTCTTATAAACTTTACTTGATAATTTGAAATATATGGGATTGATAGCCATATTTTTTTTATTAGCAGGAGAATCAATAGTATTATTAAAATTTTTATTTTTATATTTTTATCTTAAAAATAAAAAAATATATAAAAAATATAAAAATAAAAATTTTAATAATAATATTGATTCTCCTGCTAATAAGAAAATATGCATATCAATCCCATATATTTCAAATTATCAAGTAAGTTTGTAAAGAAAATTTATAAAGATGTATGTGATGTTGCATTTTACATACCTCCTACATTAAACAAATTAATAAGTAACTCAAAAGATAAAACCTCATTTATAAATAAAAAATGTGTCATTTATAAATGGATATATAGTTGTGGCAGCAAATATATAGGTGAATCAAGATGTACATTGGAAAAAAGAACTAAAAAACACTTGGTATTATTAAAATGTGTTCATAAATCAAAACAAAATTGCATAGTAGATAATAATATTTCAGTATCTGTTTTTTACAACCATAATAAATCTTGTATTTATGGTTTTGACTTCAATTTTAACAGTGTAAAAATATTGCAAATTGAAAAAAATAACAATAAAAGAAAAATAAAGGAGGCTATGCTAATATACAAATATAAACATGACTTAATTAACAGGCAAGCAGCAAACATTAAGATCACAGAATTGTGGGAAAGTTAGAATTTCAATGCATTAGATGACACAGATTACTGAGATAATCGAAAGTGCTCCTAAGAGGATAAAGTTTTTTAATTATTTAGTTACTGTATTTACAAATATTCATTTATATAATTACGTATATTGCTTTAAAAATACAGACATCAAATCATTATATATATATATATAACTGCTTTTGTACAGGCACTTGCATTGCAAAATTTTTAACAATTTTAAGAGTCAACTATCGTATGATGAATATTTTTTTTTACTTTTTATTTACCGAGCATCTATATAACGGTAGTAAATGTAAGTTATATATAGTTTTGTAGTGTACAATATCAGTATTACATAAAAAAAAACTATTTAAACCTGATTCATATTTTATAATTTATTGTGATTCAGTATTGATATTTTAAGCATGGCAGGAAGTTGTATCAATCATTATGCATGAATCTTGTTATATTTATGATTTAGTTTTTTAAATTTTATTTTAATCGAGCATAATTTACTTTTACATTATTTACATATACACATAAATTTAATTGTAAAATTATATACAAATATATATATATGAAAAACAAAAAAACACAAGTTAAAAACTTGCTAATGCTTGTATTTATGATAACAGATGGCGTTCTACCAAAAACACCATCAAGCGTAGTTTTCTGTTTACATAAACGTCAGAGCGAGCATTCACTATCTCTAACTTTAATTCCACTTTCAGATCATGATTTCAAGCTATTTTCTATCGTCAGTGAAAGACTTATTCCTGTCTTTCACTGACAATAGCAAATAGCTTGAAATCATGATCTGAAAGTGGAATTAAAGTTAGAGATAGTGAATGCTCGCTCTGACGTTTATGTAAACAGAAAACTACGCTTGACGGTGTTTTTGATAGAACACCATCTGTTATCATATATATATATATTTGTTTCTTACTTTTTATCAATAAACTTGTGATGGATAAAAATCTAAAAAAAAAATAGAAATTTAGAAATTAATAAACAAATAATAATAATTATAATATGTATTTGGCTCATGAATTATTGTAAAACGTTTAGTAAATGCAATTGCTTAATATATAATATAAAAAAACAAATTACATATATAAATATTGAAGAGGGTATTTCATTTGTAATTTCAGACAGTTACCAAAATCAGACAAAAAAAAAAGATTAGACAATAATATAAAGATTGTTAGAAAAGAAGAGTGCTCCAGAATAACTAACTTATTTGACTTCAAGTATAGTTTTAATTGCATTATAGAATAATAAATAAAAAATCTTTTTACTCATATTTATATATAAATGAATTACATTATTTGAATGTTCATATTTGAATGCAGTTTAAAAGATAAGTTTTTAACATTATTATAAATAATATGAAAGTCTAAATTTAGTTCTAGATAAAATTTTAATTTTTTATTCCTGGTTTTTTTTTCAATTAAAAAAATTCTGATTGGGAAAACATTGTCATGAAAATTAATTACCAAAGCTTCAAGATCAAAGCTGTAATTAAGATTATTTTTGGTAAATATGTTTTTCAAAAACAATTTATAAGATTAAATAAATTTAAAATCAATTGGCATGCAGATTTTATACATAACGCTGACATTTTATATTAATTTCATTCACAGTAAATATATATATATATTATTATATATTATTATATATATATATATATATATGTGTTATTTCATATTTTATAAAACCAAAAAACCTATACTCTACATTTATTATGCTTCCTTAAAAGATAGTCTGACTATATACATATCTTTTTCTAAATTTCTTTCTTCATAAAAGATAATTTGTTGAAAAAAAAACTATTGACAATCGTCAGAATATTTTCAATTCTAAGTAAAATATTTCATAAGAAATATATATATATAAATTGTCATTTTTGGAAATAGACCGTGTATTATTTTGCATTGCAATCTGATATTTCGATGGACAAGCAACTGGCATTATCAAAGTTAACTTTTGAAAGAAAAATCATTAGATATCAAACAATAAAGTGACTCAGTGCAAGATGAGAAATGAGATTCAACTTGAAGTAGTTCAGCATTCACAATATGAGGCTTATCAAAATGTTTATTTCCCTCAGTTTTTTCATCTATTAATTTTAAGTTAATATTAGATAAAATTAGAGGTTTCCACATAAATGCAATATGTTGTGCTTCATCAGCCCTTTTAAACCAGTAAGTCTCTTTATTATTTGAATTGACTCTCTCATGGATCTTAAATCATATGTATCCAAATTAGCAAGTATTTTTGTATTGTCAACATGAGGTTTGTGACCTTTTTCTAAAAAATGGGACGTAAAACCTGATGTGCTAATTTTTTGATTAAAAACAATTGTACGTTCCTTAATTCTGACATTTATTAATCTATTAGATTGACCCACATAGGTTCTTCAGCACTGCAAACATAAAATTTCATAAACTCTTTGGTGTTTCAAAAATATTCTGTCTTTAGATTTATATTAAAAATCACCAATGTTTTTTGCCAGTAGAAAAATTAATCTTTATATTAAAACAAGATAGTCTTCTACTGATTTTATCAATAACCCCTTTAATATAAGGTAAGATTACTTTATTAAAGTGGGAATTGTCAATTCTACCCTCTTTTTAGTATTAATGTTATGTAAAGCCTTACATATGAAGTTTTTTATTATAACTATTAAGAAGTAGAATATTTTTTGTGAGTTCTATTTCTTGAGCAAGATATTCTTTATCAGATAAATTATAAGCTCTAGTCAAAAGATTTTTTGCTACAGAAAAAAATTGTTCAGGATGATGATGAGAATTAAAATTAAGATATTTGTTTGTATGGTTGTATTTTCTGTAAACTGATATTGATAATGTTTCATCACATTTTCTTGTAATTAAAACATCTAAGAAAGACAGCAATGTGTTATTTTCGACTTCCATAGTAAATTTAATATTTGGGTGCCAATTATTTATAAAAACAAGAAGCTATGTGTGTTTGTCTAATAGATGAATAAATGTCAGAATTAAGGAATATAGAAATGTTTTTAATCAAAAAATTAGCACATCAGTTTTTACTTCCCATTTATTGGAAACTGGTCATAAACCTGATTTTGACAATACAAAAATACTTGCTAATTTGGAATGATATGATTTAAGAACCATAAGAGAGTCAACTGAAATATTAATGAGACTTATCGGTTTAAATAGGGCTGAAGAAGCACAACACATTTCAGCCATATGGATACCTCTCATTTTATGTAATATTAACTTAAAATTAAGAAGTGAAAAAACAGATATAGAAAGCCATTGAAGGGATGACTTTGAGATTAGCATGAAGTCTCTGTAATCTCTTATTATTTAAGTATTAAAAAAATATCTGACCAAAAATTGAAAATTAACTTTTAAAAGTTTATAATCTTAAAATAATTATATTTTTTTGCAAGATTGAAATCCCTAGGATAATTACATAAAATACTTTATGTTGGTTATTTTAACATTAGCAGTAAATAACTGAGATGGATAGAGTAAATAGAAATGTTGTGTCAGGTTTGTTTTTATCATGCCAAGCATTTGAAATGTTTGATACTTAAATGCAAACCTAGTAAACATAACTATCAAATGATAAATAAAATAGCAGTTTTTTTTCTTCATTTTAATCTGTAATTGTGTTTTACCTGTTAATTATTATTTTTTTTTTCATTTGATATAATTGTTTGTTAAGTTTACACTAAAAATTGTAATTTCCATTGAAAGCTAAAAGAATATCCAGATATTTGATTGGAATAAGCATCATCAAAGAAGTAAACTTTTCAAAAACAATATTTGACAAATGACAAAAATCATTTGGTGGAATCATCACGTGACCCTCAGAATATCCAAATTATTAGCAAATAAAAAAAAAGTGCACATCTCAAAAATTACTATAGCGATCATATGACTAAAAAAATTGTAACTACAAACACTGGTCAATATAAAATAGATTCTATTTTAAAACTAATTTTGAGCCATAACACCAGCAAGAGAAACATACAATTATCACAATAGTAGTAAATAACGCTCAAACAAATATATAATAAAAATGACAAATAAATAAACACTTAATTTGTTTCAACATATTGATGGAATCCTGTGATATGTTTATTCTAGCATATACATAAAAATAAGAAGGGGATTTAGAAAAACAATATTTTAGAAAATATTTTATCATCAATAAAAAATTACAAAGCATGTTCTAAATATTAAAATTAACAGATAAAACTATATTACAAATGATTATAAAATTAAAACAAAAATTACTAAACCAACATAAAATCTTTGACAAAAGAAAAAAAACCTACAAGCATGGGATGGACATTTTTAAAACGATACTTTAGCAAATAATAACTAACCAATAAATAATAAATTCCTAAAGACATAATAATTATTAAAATTAATAAATAACATTATGAAATCATATTAAGCATAACTAAAAAAAAAAAAAATTCAAAAATTACTAAACTAACGTAAATAATTGAGTATTTTGTTGAAAAATAAAATGTATCTTTTTTATTACCTCAAACATGCAAAAGTTCTTTCCATATTCTATATACTCTAGAAGGTAAAAAAAGTAAAAAAGAAAACAAAATTATTGTCAGGGGTCAACTGACATTCCCATGGATGATTTTTGATCTTTATTATTTGAAGAGGTAAAAAAAGAAAAAGAACATCAGACTAAAACATTGTCTCAAAGTTTAAAACATTAAAAATCTTAAATTAAAACAAATGTTTGCATCAGTGAAATCCAACACAAATTACATGGAAAACATTTTCTTTATATTGATCACTTTGATCAGTAAATAGATATATTATCTGTAAATACCTAATCAGGGGTAAACTTAGAAAGGCTATTTTTAGACTTGTCATCTTCATGTCAATCATTTTAAACATTTGACACCCAAATATAAAGTGGAAAAAATAGTTTTATTCATCAAACAAAAATTAAAGGAAGAGGTTTTTTTTAATTTAATCTATACATGTTGTTTATTTGTTTATTGAGTTTATCTAAATTTGATGTAATTCTTTGTTAGTTACTAATGGGAATATTTTTAGAAATATTTTTTTAGCAATTTGTTTTAATTTTTATTTGTTATTTTAATATTTACTAATTGTTTTCTATTTTGATGTAATAGCAAAATAGCAGTGATGATTATTTATTTAATTATCTATTTATTTATACATCTATCCTTTCTTCTGCTTTTATATTTGACTTAGTCTTTAATATATATATATATATTTGCCTGTGTATCTAGGTATTCACCCAGTAATTCATCTATCTTTCTATCAATTCAAAATTAGCAATCAATCTGGCTACTCATCTGCCTCTTTTTTTATCTACCCATTCGTCAATGGATAATATACCTACCTATCTACTTATCTGTTTGTTTATCTATGTACTTATGTGTCTTTCAGCCAATCTAATTACCTCTCTGACTAACCGTGCATACATAGTTGCATTTAGCCTTTTACATATTCATTCATCCATCTGTCAGTATGTCTATCTAGTTACAAATCTATAATTGTTTTTGTCTATCCACCATTATTTATCTACATACCCATTCATGCTATTTATCAACCTATTGGCTTATGTTCCTATCTACGTGTCTCTCTAGATATGTGAATAGATGAATAGATTGGTAAATGAATACCACATATTGTATAGTTAGATAAATGGATGGTTGGTGATAGAAAGTCAGATATAGTTAAACAGGCATATACATAGACAGACAATAAGGAACGAAAATAATTGGAATAAATGGGTAAATAGATGAATCAATGGATGGATATAAAGATAGAGAGAAAGATGAAAGGACACTTATATAAATAAATATAGACAGATAGACAGTAGGTTATATACAGGCAAATAGAAAAGCAGACAAATAGATAAGCATACAAATAAATAGATTGTTAAATAAATGATCATGAGTGCTATTTTGCTACTACATCAAAAATATAAAAAAAAAACAATTAGCAATTATGACAATAAAAAAAAAATTCTATAAAATATTTATGTTTATTAATATAAGTAACAAAGAAAACAACTACAACAAATTTAAACAAAATCAATAAACATGTAAACAATTTTTATAAATTAAATTTTTTTTAAAAATCCTGCCTTAATTTTTGTTTGATGGACAAACATTGTTATTTTTCCAATTTTATATTTAGGTGTCAACTATTTGAAACGACTGATATAAAGAAAACTAGCTTGAAAACAACCTTTGTAACTTCAACCATGCTAAGGAAGTTACAGGTAATATATCTATGTACTGATCAAAATGATCAACACAGAGCAAGGATTTCCCATGTAATTAGTGTAGAATTTCAGTCATGCAACCGTTTGATATAATTTAAAATTATTAATATTTTAAATTTTACTTCAATTTTTTAAATCTATTATTTTTTTTTTTTTAGCAGCTCGAAGAAATAAGGGTTAAAAATCACCATTGTGAATAATCAGGTAATAGATGATTTTTTTTTTTGACAACATATATTTCTCTTCCAGGACTTGTGACAAATCGGCCAAATTTTGCATGCTTTGTGATAATGAAAAATACATATATTTTTTTGACAAAATATTTTTTAAATATAATAGCAATTAAATGAAATATAATTCTTATATTTCATAAACTAATATTCTTATTTCTAAGTATTTATGTTAGTTTAGTACTTTTTGATTTGTTTTATTTTTTTCAATCGTGCATATTATGTTTTTATATATTTATTTATTAATTTTAATATTTATTATGTGCTTGGTTATTTATAACTTATTGGTGTGATACTATTTGCTAAATTGTTATTTTTGAAGTTTTCCACTCCCATCCTTGCTGGTTTTTTGTCAAATTTATGTTAGTTTATTAATATTTTGGTTTAGTTTTTTAATCGATTGTAATATAGTTTTATTTATTAATTTTAATTTTTATCACACAATTTGTGTTTTTTTTATTTGTCGATGAAATATTTTTAATATATTGTTTTTCAAATCTCTCTTCCAATTTTTTGTTATTTTAGAATTTTAATATATTTTATATTGATCAAAGTTAGTATTTCATATTTTTTGTCATATGATTGCAATAGTAATGTTTGAACATGTACTATTTTTTACTATACCAGTAATTTGGATTTTATGGGTCACATGATGAGGATACCAAATGGTGTTTGTGTGGTTTGGAAATTACTGATATTTCCCAAATATTGCTTTTGAAATTTTGACTTTTTTGACGTTGCTTAGTTCCAGGAAATTCCAGGGTTTTCTTTTTCAATAAAAATCATAATTTTTATGTCAACCTATATATTATTAATAATTACATCATATTAATAAAAAACTCAATTAACAGGTGAATAGCATTTATAGATCAAAAATAATAAAAAAGATCTTTATTTTTTGTTTCACAGTTATTTTCTCAGCTTTATGTTTAGAAGTCAAACATTTCAGCAAGGTGAGAACAAAATGGACACACCATTTTTATCCCTTATGCCTGACTTAGATATTTACTGCTAATAATTTTTCTAGGGATTGTAATAATGCAAATGTTAGAATTACTTTCATATTATAAATCTTTTAAACTTTGCTTTAGTTTTTAGTTAATTTTTCAACCATTTTTAAAAGTAAAAGGTCAAAAAGATTCCATGTCAAGGTCATCCCATCAATTTTTTATCATAGTTTCTTTTTTCTAACTATATGAGAAAGTGGACATTGGTTTGTACATATAGAGATAACATAAAATTTATTACAATTTTTAATAATCAAGCTATACATTTAATAAAGTTTGCATTTCAATATTTTTGATAAACTAGTAGGTACTTGTACTCTTTTTAACATGTCTAATGTATATTTGCTTAGTAATTTATTATTTGTTTAATTTTTAAATCATATCTAATATGATTTTATATTTTTATTTATTAAATTCAATATGTTAGTATTTATAATGCTTTTGGTCGAATATTTTCTATATTATTTTTTTGGTCATTTTCTAATTGGTACTATGTCTGATATTTTGATTTCTAGAGGTTATTGAAAGTTTTTATTGTTTTGGCCATGTGACTTTGCTAACATGTGTGCTATCATTTACTAATAACAGTAGCAACATACTGTTTTTTTTATATTTCATTGTGGTAGTAATTTGATTTTTTGGTTATATAATTATGGCAGAAGATTATTTTGGTTATTTACTAATTACTAATATAATTGATATTTTAATTTGTAGGGTATTTAATTTTTGTGATTGAGCTATGTGCTATATAATTTGAAAGCTTATTATTTACATTTTTGTGGGGAATTATGGTATATAAATTACAATGATCAAAGTAAATGGTACACTTGTGACAATGGGTTCCTTTATTATCTGACTTCATTTCTTGAGTTGTTTGTGTCATCAGTGGTTTTGGGTCTCCCTTTAAAAAGTAAAAAAAAAGTAAAATGAAGAATGCATTCTAAACCAGTGAAATATTCTATTATTTATTTAATTTATGCTTATAATATTTAAGATTTCAGAAACATCTTTTCAAACATGAACACACACACACACACACACACATATATATATATATATATATATATATATATATATATATATGTGTGTGTGTGTGTGTGAGTGTGTGTGGGGGTGCATGTGAGTATTCTTGTACTTAAATATTAATAAATAGAATAAAATAAATATATTTAATCAAGTATAACTTTCAAAAAGTTATATCCACCTAGGAGCACTTTCGACTAGCCTCCAGTAGTCTTTGTCAACTAACACTTATTCTTTATTAAGGCATCTTCAAACACACTTTTGAAGTCTAGCCTTCAGTGGGAAGGCTAGACATTGAAAACGTGTTTGAAGATACCTTAAAAAAATTAGTGTTAGTTAACAAGGACTATAAGGCTAGTCAAAAGCACTTCTAGGAAAATAAGAGTTTTTTTTATTGTCCTTTATATATATATATTACTGTATTTATTAATATTTAAGTACTATGAAGAGATACAGTTATCAAATATTATTATTATTATTATTATTATTATTATTATTATTATTATTATTATTATTATTATTATTATTATTATTATTATTATTATTATTATTATTATTATTATTATTATGTATATATGATGTTTGATTTTACTGATAACTATAATCTTTTTTAACTAATATTAATTATGCTAAGTACAACATTGATTTTGTTTGTGCTTGCAAATTGCTAAAATTTCCATGAAATTCCAACTTCATTATATATATATATAGTAAATTTTTTTGTTTGTCAATAATCACTAAATTAAAGGTTAAAAATAGACCCTGGAATTATATCATCTTGTAACCATATAAACTTGGTTTGTAACAGATGATGCCCTTCTCTTGAACTAAAATAAAATTATTGCAATACCGCAATTTCATATACAAAATCTTTTTATGACATACACTGATTGTTTTTTATCTACTGGAAACAAAAGTATACATTTTAAAAAATTAGATATTTCATGTTTACTACTATTTATATTTATAACATTTGAACATACTTACAATGTAATACGCATGACTGACATTTTTATTGTAGTTTCTTCTTTTTTATTATCACCACTTTAATTGATCTAAAAAAATAAATATAAACTTATCTAACACAACATTAACATTATTTTAAAGATAATTAATTTATGCTATATATTTATATATAATAGAAAATCACATGGCCTTGAAAAATTAGCTGAAAACAATTTATATTAAAATTCTCTTATGGTGATTGTTTCATGTATTAACAAACAGACCTTTTCGAATGAAATTTACATTATATATATATATAAAATAAATAAAATATCCGTTAATTAAAAACAATATTGTAATTATAATTGAAATAATATTTTTAACGGTTTACAAACAATTACAAACAATCTTTAAATCTGCAGAAGTACTTTTGGTTACTTTCTAACCTGCCTCAACTGCCATTAAATTCAAAAACTAAAAGCAGAAGCAAATGTCATCAATTCAAATTCCACGAATCTCATATTTTAATGTTAGAAGCTTATCGATTTATTAAATGTATTTTATTCCTGTTTATAAAAATTGCCTCTTTAATTTTTCTTTTACTATGGTTTCTCTCTTCATGAAGAATTTTCACATTTTCAAAATTAAATTTAAATTTATACTTACATGTTTTTTCGTGATCAAAGAAAACTGAAGCAGATATTAAATCGCCATTATTTTTATTTTTTACACGCTTATATAACAATTTGTGTTCCTTCAATCTTTTCTCAATGCTGCACCTAGATTCACCTATATATGTTAGCATACAATCACAAAAAATTTGATATATGACATTAATATTTTGCTTGACAGGTATGACATTCTTAGAATTATTAACTAATTTATTAATATTGTTTGGAACGTAGAATGAAACATTAAATACATTCTTATATAAATCCTTAAAAAAATTTACTTGTGGATTTGAAATAAATGGAATAGATATCCACTTTTTATTATTAATCTTCATTTCTTTTAAATAACAGTATATTAAATTATAAACTAATAATTAAGCCATTGCAAAAAAGAGGATATATAAATTGTAAATCAAAAGTACCAATGATGCATAAGATGGCAAGTTTTAAATCTTTTTTGTTTTGGAACGAAAAATTATGTCGTTAACAAAGTGATAAATTGAAAAATATTGAGATATTTGCCAAGAAATTGCTTGATGTTGGTTATAAAATGGAACAAATAAATAATACTTTAAGTCAATTTAAAAAAAAAATTATTATAGTTTAAAAGAAATGAAGATTAATAATAAAAAAAATGGATATCTATTCCATTTACTTCAAATCCACAAGTAAAATTTTGTAAGGATTTATATAAGAATGTATTTAATGTTTCATTCTACGTTCCAAACAATATTAATAAATTAGTTAATAATTCTAAGGATGTCATACCTGTCAAGCAAAAAAGTAATGTCATATATCAAATTTTTTGTGATTGTATGCTATCATATATAGGTGAATCTAGGTGCAGCATTGAGAAAAGATTGAAGGAACATGAATTGTTATATAAGTGTGTAAAAAATAAAAATAATGGCGATTTAATATCTTCTTCAGTTTTCTTTGATCACGAAAAAACATTTAAGTATAAATTTAAATTTAATTTTGAAAATGTGAAAATTCTTCATGAAGAGAGAAACCATAGTAAAAGAAAAATTAAAGAGGCACTTTTTTTATAAACAGGAATAAAACACATTTAATAAATCGACAAGCTTCTAACATTAAAATACAAGTTTCGTCGAATTTGAATTGATGATGTTTGCTTTCACTTTTAGTTTTTGAATTTTATGGCAGTTGAGGCAGGTTAGAAAGTAACCAAAAGTACTTCTGCAGATTTAAAGATTGTTTGTAATTGTTTGTAAACCGTTAAAAATATTATTTCAATTATAATTATATATTGTACCTATATTGATATAGGCACATATAATTTTATCTAAAATTATATTATTAAAATAATCGTTCATAAAAGAAAGCATAAAATTAAACGTTGAAGAGTTTATTGCAGTTTGTTTTAGAAAAAAGATAAGAATTAAATAGTTTTCTAGTGTTAGTTTTTGAAATAAAAAAGCTACAATTAATTAATCAGAAGGGGAGAGGGGTGTTTTCGTTAGAGAAATTAAACTAAGGGTTATAAAAGGAAGTAAAGAGTTTTTATTAGTATTCGTAAAAATATAATTTAAAAAGTTAAAACATACAAATCTCATTTCATTCAAGTTTAATTAAAGAAAAAATAATGTTAAAAATAAATAGTAAATTATATTAAAAATATATGTGCGTATATATGTGCAATTGGTAAATAAATAAAATGTATGCGAAATAAAAGATTATCATTAAAACCACGGCAATGGCTATTAATAAAATAAAACAACACGTTTTATTGCATGGCTATTACTAATTAAGCAATCTTCCAAAACACATTTATCAAATGATTATCATTGGAATTTGACAACAGATCTTTGCCGGAGATATCAGAAAGACAACAAGGTGCAGGTATAAATAGACATTTTTTATCGGACAGTAATCAGTTCACAAAGTAATTGAGTAGTGCAGTTCAGAAATTAATTGAGCAGTTAACAAACAAAATGCAGTGTTGAGAAGATCTTGAGAATGCACATTTATCTCCAGCTCAGATGTCCGAGAAAACAGCAGATCTGCCCGTGAAATAATGTTAGCTTAACATCTTAGAAAATCTCCGTCAGTACCTATTTGTCTCCGATAGTAATAATGGTGAAAATAAGGAAACTCAGCAAGGAAATATTCCAGCCAGCTGGAAGCATTCATATTGGAACCATTCATACTGGAAGAAACAACAAATAAGAAGAAAACAAAGTGTTAAATCTACATTCAAAATCCTAGGTAAAACATTTGCTTATTTTCGTTTATACTGTAATAGCCATTGCATTGCATTAATTCGTACGAATCTTTCAAGAGTCTAATTATATGAACTCTATATCACAAATAAATGAACTACTGATGTGTGTGATTAAATTTCAAATGCTATGTAGTCCTTTATTATCATTTTATGTGTGCGTCAGTTAATATGTGCATGATCATTATATCAATATTTATTAGTTAAATTAGAGTGTTCTGTTATTAAATCTATAGGAATATTTAAACTATTTAGAAATGTTAATTTAAAATATCCATGTGTTTTATTAGAATTATAAAATGTTTAAATTTAGTAAATAAATGTTAGTTAATAAATTATCTTTAAAATTAAACTTTATTTCTCGGTCAATTCTTTTTATCAATTCCTTTTATCAAATTTTTTATCAATTCTTTTACAATTCTTTTTATAAATTCTTTTTACAATTCTTTATCAAGTCTTTTAACCACGAATTAGGTATAATCTATTAGTGATTACAAACAGCTGAGCTAGTCGTGGATTTAGGCATTGAGTTAGTGGCCATTTCTCTAAGTGCGTTATTTATTCATCCTTGAATAGATAGCTGGTGCCCGTGGTTATACACAAACAAAAAAGTGCTTTGGACATGGTGTTCAACTCAACAGCTGAGAAGAAGCTATGTTCTGAAAATGTAACGTTAATTCTATACTTTATAGCTATCGTTTGGGCATACATACTCTCCGAGTATGTTCTTCTCTGCCTAAAAGACCGGTGATTCGAATCAACATATTCAAATACGGTTCAAATGGCTTTACCCAATGTGGGCCAAACTTTTCATAAATGACAGTTAATTAAATACTTTGTTCTTGTTGAAAATAAAAATCTAAAAAGTTAAAGTACACATGTAAAAGTGTTTTAATTTTTAAAAAAAAGAATTGATCGAAAATTTTTTTTTTTCCGAAATGAAAAGAGATTATATGCTATCAAATCAGAGTCAATATAATGTTATGGGCGAGTTAAAGCATTAAGATTGGGTAGAGAAAAGGACTAAAAGGGTGGAGTTAGCATGAGTTTCCGTCTTAGTAAGAAAATAAATAAATAAGTTGTATTTAAATTTAGTTTAACATAAGCGCTAGTACTTTAAAATTGAAATTTTCGAAAATAGATCCAAAAGAAAGCCCAATATCAGTTAGTAGAAAAGGAGAAAGAAGAAGTATCTGAGATCTGAATGATGATGAAAATGATGATGAATATGATGCAAGAGTTCAAAGCAGAATTGATAAAAGAAATGTGTCAAGAAATTAAACAAAGTCAACAAGAATTGTGTCAGAAATTTGAGCAAAGTCAGTTAGAACTCAAAGCAGAATTGAAGGAAGAAATTAGTCAGGTTAAAACAGAAATTAAAGAACTCAGAGCAGAAGTAAGAGAAATAAGATGTGAGATAATAGTAAAGATAGAGAAGAACCAGGAAGTTATAGAGTTATATTTAATTAAAGAAAGTCAGGGAGTTGAGGTCATGAAAGAGGTAGAAATTGAATTAGAATCAGAGAGTGTTGTGACAGATAAAGTAGAAACTTATGTAGATCAAAAGGTAGAAAATAGTGTAAAAGAGTTTTTACAAAGAATTAAAAATAAAAGGTTTAAAATAAACGTTCGCATTCACTGCAGATGTGGATTTAAAACAAAGAGAAAGTGTAGAAAAAAATATTCCCAGATTGAAGTAATTCGGAGTTTGTCTAGGTATAAAGGTTTTCTGAGTTACGAAGTCGAAAACAGAACAGAAAGAGAAAGAGATAAAGCAATAAAATATAAAAGCAGAACCGATAAGAGAGGAAAGTTAGTTTATATTCCACCTGACATAGTTTAAAAGTTAGTAAACGGGTGGAATAGTAAAGGAAATAAACAAAAAAGGACCGGAAATGGACTATGAGTCTAATATAATTATTTTGATGTAGGTGAAAAGCCTGAATTAGAATTTCACTATTTATAAATGATGGATTGTTTTGTCAAATAATAATAATGGAGGCTTCACAAAATAAAAGATTTTTTTTCACGCACATATTAATTAAGGAAATGTTCGTAAATAAACAGTTCAAATAAATAAAAATCAATAAAATCAAGTCAAATAAATGGGTCAAATTAAGGATTTAGAAATAATGTTTGTAGAATTAAATAAATGAATAAAATAACGAAAATACATAAAATAAAAACAAGTTAAATAAATAAGTATAATAAATCTGTAGAAAATAAATAAAATATTCGTAGTAAAATAAAATAGTTTTTTGAATATACGCATGTTAAAATAAAAGTTTGTTTTGAATACCGTAAGTTAAGAAAAGGATGTAAATAAATTGTTTAAAATAATCAAGATAAAAAAAAATATGTAGTAAAGTAATAATGAATGAATCATAATAAAGCAAAATAGTTTTTTCTGAGTACATGCACGTTAATATATAAGTTAAATTAATGGGTTAAAGGAATATTGTAATATAAATAAATATGTAAATTGATGTCTGTGATAGTTTAAAGATATTATAAGATTAGTGTAAAACTAAATATTTAAATAATGTTCGTAATGAATTTAAGAATAATATAAATTAAAGTCAATCTAAGTTGTATTAGGAGCGTATAAGGGTTCGAATCTAAAGGGATGAGGGTAGTATAGAAGTGTTTTAGTTAAGGTTAAGTTTAAAGCTCTTGACTGGATAAATTCTAGTACCCGCAATGGATTGGCCGGGATTATTCCTTTTTTAAAAAAGTGCACTGGCAACAACCAGAGTAAGTCATAAGTCACTTTTCAGGGGAGAATCCCCATATCTCGTACCTCATTTTCCAAAGCGTAAGTCGGAAATGGACAATTGAAAATTCCTGCCATTGCAGCTGCTTAGTCAAAGTCCAATCAAGAGAATCGGCAATCGTTTTCCAGGGAGTAAGTCAGAAATGGTCAGTTGAAATTCCTGCCATTTGCAGCCACCTTTTCTTAGTCAAAGTCCGATCAAGAGAATCGGCAGCCGAAGCTTCATTTATAAAAGATCCCTGTGCCACAAATTTAGTTTGTCCTCACGGTCATTATCCAGGACAAACATTGTAAGCAATGTTACCAGCATAGAAAGAAGAAAAGCATAATTGGAGATTGCCCTTAGCATGGAAAAGGAAAAGATACCAAAAAGCAAACTTAGAAAGAATAATAAATTAAGATTTAATGTTGTCAGAGATAAAATGGTCAAAAATGACGCATTTTACTCTCAAAAGGAAGGGTGGTGTAATGTACCTATATTGATATAGGCACATATAATTTTATCTAAAATTATATTATTAAAATAATCATTCATAAAAGAAAACATAAAATTAAACATTGAAGAGTTTATTGCAGTTTGTTTTAGAAAAAAGATAAGAATTAAATAGTTTTCTAGCGTTAGTTTTTGAAATAAAAAAGCTACAATTAATTAATCAGAAGGGGTGTTTTCGTTAGAGAAATTAATCTAAGGGTTATAAAAGGAAGTAAAGAGAATTTATTAGTGTTCGTGAAAATATTTAAAAAGTTAAAACATACAAATCTTTTTTCATTCAAGTTTAATTAAAGAAAAAATAATGTTAAAACTAAATAGTAAATTGTATTAAAAATATATGTGCGTATATATGTGCGATTGGTAAATAAATAAAATGTATACGAAATAAAAGAAGATTATCATTAAAACCATGGCAATGGCTATTAATAAAATAAAAGAACATGTTTTATTGCATGGCTATTACTAATTAAGCAATCTTCCAAAACACGTTTATCAAATGATTATCATTGGAATTTGACAACAGATCTTTGCTGGAGATATCAGAAAGACAACAAGGCACAGGTATAAATAGACTTTTTTTATCGGACAGTAATCAGTTCACAAAGTAATTGAGTAGTGCAGTTCAGAAATTAATTGAGCAGTTAACAAACAAAATGCAGTGTTGAGAAGATCTTGGGAATGCATGTTTATCTCCATCCCAGATGTCTGAGAAAACAGCAGATCTTCCCATGAAATAATGTCAGCTTAACATCTTAAAAAATCTCCGTCAGTATCTATTTGTCTCCGATAGTAATAATCGTGAAAATCAGGAAACTCAGCAAGGAAACATTCCAGCCGGCTGGAAGCATTCATACTGGAAGAAACAACAAACAAGAAGAAAACAAAGTGCTAAATCTACGTTCAAAATCCTAGGTAAAACATTTGCTTATTTTCATTTATACTGTAATAGCCATTGCATTGCATTAATTCGTACGAATCTTTCAAGAGTCTAATTATATGAACTCTATATCATACATAAATGAACTATTGATGTGTGTGATTAAATTTCAAATGCTATGTAGTCCTTTATTATCATTTTATGTGTGCATCAGTTAATATGTGCATGATCATTATATCAATATTTATTAATTAAATTAGAGTGTTCTGTTATTAAATCTATAGGAATATTTAAACTATTTAGAAATGTTAATTTAAAATATGCGTGTGTTTTATTAGAATTATAAAATGTTTAAATTTAGTAAATAAATGTTAATTAATAAATTATCTTTAAAATTAAACTTTATTTGTCGGTCAATTCTTTTTATCAATTCCTTTTATCAAATTTTTTTATCAATTCTTTTACAATTCTTTTTATAAATTCTTTTTACAATTTCTTTATCAAGTCTTTTAACCACTAGTTAGGTATAATCTATTAGTGATTACAAACAGCTGAGCTAGTCGTGGATTTAGGCATTGAGTTAATGGCCATTGCTCAAAGTGCGTTATTTATTCATCCTTGAATAAATAGCTGGTGCCCGTGGTTATACACAAACAAAAAAGTGCTTTGGATGTGGTGTTCAACTCAACAGCCAAGAAGAAGCTATGTCCTGAAAATGTAACATTACTTATATACTTTATAGCTATCGTTTGGGCATACATACTCTCCGAGTATGTTCTTTTCTGCCTAAGAGACCGGTGATTCAAATCAACATATTCGAATACGGTTCAATATATATATATATATTAGAAGGAAACTTGAACTCAGACTTTCAAAATCCCCACAATCATACACACCATCTTATATAACTAATACACATTACCACATAGATTTGAAAAAAAAAGATCTCCAATATGAGTATTTCATGCTGAATGAGTATTCATCAGTTGGAATAACTGATAAATGAATTCTGGTTCAGCATAAAATATGTATATTGAAGATCATTTATCATTTTACATATATGTGGTCATATGTATCAGTTGCCATTTGATGATGACTTTTTATTTAGGTACTTACAACTGCAGATCACTTTCAAGTGAAGGAAGATTGCAAGAATTAGAAGAAGAATTGTCTTATATTAAATGGGACATTATTGGACATTGTGAAGTTAGAAGAAAAGGTGAAGCAATAATTGATTTAAAAAGTGGACATATATTCTATTATAAAGGCACACATATTGGAAATGCAAGTGGAGTAGGATTCATTATAAATAAAAAGTGGAAGAACAATATTGTGGAGATTGATGGTGTATCAGACAGAGTTGTAAGATTAGTTATACAACTTAATAGCAGATACCAAATGCAGATAATTCAGGTTTATGCCCCAACAAGTTCTCATAGTGATGAAGTAGTAGAAGATTTTTATATGGATGTACAAAAGGCTTTTGATCAGAGTAAACAACATTTTAAAATTGTTATGGGAGACTTTAATGCTAGAATTGGTAGACAAATGAAAAATGAAATTGCTGTAGGTAATTTTGGTTATGGTAATAGAAATGAGAGAGGACATAGACTTGTGGAGTTTGCAGAAAAAGAAAAACTTTATATTATGAATTCATTTTTTGAGAAAAATGATAAAAGGAAATGGACATGGAAGCATCCAAATGAAGGTACAGCAGAATTCGATTATATTTTGACTAACAGGAAATACATATTTCAAGATTGTAATGTTCTTAATAAATTTAACACAGGAAGTGATCATCGATTAGTAAGGTGTAATTTACGTGTTAATGTAAAACTAGTGAGACAAAAATTATTAAAAAAAAACAATATTTACAGTTGATATTCCTAATCTTCAGAAACATTCTAATGAATTTAAATTAGAACTTACAAATTGGTTTCAAGTGTTAGGAGATTTTGAACATGATTCAGATTTGAATGAAATTAATATGAAAATAACTGATACACTTTTAAAAACTGCAACAGAGATAGCTGGTAGAAAAAAGCAGCAATTGACTAATAAAATTTCTACTGAGACTAGAGAATTTATGAAGAAAAGAAGGAATATGAAGATATACAAAAATGATGTATTAAAAAGAATTGAATACATCGAATTTTGTAAAATGGTACAGAAAAGTGTTGAAAATGATATAAGAAAGTATAACTGTGAAATAGCAAGGAAAGCTGTAGAAGAAAATAAAAGTCTCAAGAATGTTAAACAACATTTTGGTATTGGTAGAAAATTTATATGTGCAATAAGAAAAAAAGATGGAATTATTACTAAAAAGACAGATGACATCATGAAATTGGTAGAAGATTTTTATCAAGAATTATATAGTAATAAAGAACAAGTACCTCCTATATCTATTACATCTTCCGAATTGCCCAGAATTTTAAATGAAGAAGTGAGACATGCAATTAAATGTATGAAGAAAGGAAAGGCTCCTAGAAATGATGGAATTTTAATTGATATATTAAAAGAAGCAGGTGAAGAAATAGAACAATTTTAGCAAAGTTATATGCCAAATGTGGAAATGATAAAGATGTACCGGAAGATTGGAAGAATGTAGTAATAATATTAATATTTAAAAAAGGTGATAAAGAAGATATTAGAAATTACAGATCTATCAGCCTTTTATCAGTTTTATATAAAATTTTTACCAAGATAATTACAACTCGTCTACAGAGAACTTTAGATTTCCACCAACCAAGAGAACAAGCTGGTTTTAAAAGTGGTTTTAGTACAATAGATCATATCCAGATATTGAGAGAAGTCGCCGAAAGGACAAATGAATATGAGTTGTCATTATGTTTTGGATTTGTAGATTATGAAAATGCATTTGATTCTATACACATTTCTTCAGTGATTAAAGCATTGGATCATCAAGGTATAGATCCAGAAAATTGCCATATTTTGAAGAATATTTATAAAAATGCAACAGCAACAATTAGATTACATAATGATACTGGAAAAATCAACATTGAGAAAGGTGTAAGACAAGGTGACTCCATATCTCCAAAACTTTTTACAGCAGTGCTGCAAGAAGTATTTTGTGGATTAAAATGGGAAACTAAAGGAATGAAAGTAAATGGAGAGTATTTAAGTCATTTAGATTTTGCAGATGATGTAGTTGTTTTTCCAAATAATGCTTCAGAGCTGCAGGAAATGTTGCAGGAGTTAGCAGATGAAAGTAGAAAAGTAGGACTAAAGATAAATGTTAAAAATACTAAAGTAATGTTTAATCGATTTGCTCAAAATATGAAAATAAAGATTGATTATGAAGAATTAGAAGAAGTTAACAGTTACAAATACCTTGGTCAGATTATTAATACAGATGGAAACATAATGGAGGAAATTAATCATAGAATTAAACTTGGTTGGAATGCTTTTGGTAGAAATAACTTGATACTAAAAGGAAATATGCCTATGTGTTTGAAAAGAATGGTTTTTAACAAATGTGTTTTACCAGTTCTTAAATTATGGATCTGAGACTTGGACACTTAATAAAAGAGCAAGGCAGAGACTTTAGACCACTCAAAGGAGTATGGAGAGATGTATGTTGGGAGTAACAAGAAGAGATCAAAAACACAATTTATGGGTAAAACAACAAACATGTGTTACTGACCTTATTGAAAAAATTAAAAGATTGAAATGGAGTTGGGATGGAAATATTGCTAGAAGAAATGATAATAGATGGACAATTGAAATTTTAAACTGGATTCCAAGAGATTGTAAATGACCCAGAAAGAGACCACATGTGAGATGGATGGATGAAATAAGAAAATGTGCAGGAGTGTTGTGGAAAAGAGAAGCTAAAGATCGGAGAAGATGGATTAAACTTAGAGAGACATTCATCCTGCAGTGGATTGATAATGGTTGTTCATGATGATGATGTATCAGTTGTACAAGATGAAGTGCATAATTGGGGGAGCTTGAAAGTCTGAGTTCAACTTAGACACAATTCTCCAGTATAATAGAATATTAGGGATGCAAAAATAAATATTTATATTCTGATTAATATACATACAAAAATAAAATGTTTAAATTCAAATATATCCAATATTGTTAAGCAAATATCTATCATGATAATAAATGCTCCCAAAAGTATTTGTAATTTGTTTTTCTAGTTTTATTACAAAATGAAACTGATGTGTCAGCTTTTAGATACAAAATTTACTTCCAGTATCCCTACATGTTGTCCAATGAATTGCATAGTTTTTCAAAGTTGTGGAATTAAATAGCATAATGGATATAATGTTTGGAATGAGTTTGATAAACAAACCCAAACAAAATTGATTAATAATAAAAATAGTATTAAAATTTTTTAACAGTAGTTATATAAACTTGCTCCTTATGTATTTTCAATTCTTCCTAAATGTGATGAATATAATGCAAAACAGTAAAAATAATAAAAATAATAATTATTGGAGATATTTTAACTTTAAGGCCTTAAAATAATTATTTGGATAAGATCTTATCCAATGTAAAGTTAGAAATGTTCAAAACAATGGTTCTTAGTAGATATCTTTCTTTAATGGACAAATCTAAATTAGTTCTCTCAAGATTGTAGTTAGCCTCATTGAGCATCAATGATGTTAAACAAGATAATTAAAGCAGGTGATTTGTGGCTTTAGTAAATGTAAATGGGTCCACAGGGTTTACATCCATTAGTTTGCATTTCAGAATACATTATCATACCCTTATACAAGTTCCATTATCCATCAATCACAGTAATATTAATAAGGAAAGGGTTAAGAAAAGTGCTAGGATAAAACTAAAGCATGTGTCTGAATTGCATGGAAGGCATGCAAACTGGTGTCCATACCAATTTGAGACTGGTGACTGGGTTTTTGTCAGAAAACCTCATGTGAGTGATCTGACTCAGCATCAATACAATTTTTTTTCCTGATATATGATGGATCTTTTACTATAAAAATGGTCATATAATGTCTGTAGTCTTAGACCTGCTGAACAAAGAATCAATAATGATAGGTTCAGTGATAAAAATTTTCATAGAAGTACTAAATTGATTGGTTTGGTGAACACTTAGGACAAATGTTCAGCTGGGGTTTTTAGGAGACTTTTTTTAAATGTTTAAAGTTTTAAAAAAACTAGCATAGGGATACTTTTTTTGGTGGTGTATTGGGGCAGTTGAACTGGATACTACCCCTTTCAAAAGTCTGATCACAGCTTTTACAGTTATTTTAAAGATTTAATATTTATTGTATTATGTAGTAAAGGTAGATTAAAACACACATATTTATTTTATTTTATGTAGTTTGTTTTAAAATCTGTTTTAAGTTAATTTTGTAAAAACTTTTAAAAGAAAAACTAACATTTTGTTTTATATTTTAGGAAAGTTTTTTTTAACCAAAAGTTGATTGCATTCTTATTGCTTAATTATAAATCTATTTTAATTTATCTAACAGGAATGGAGATTTAATTAATATTTTTTAAAATAAGTTAAGCTCTTGTCAGAATTATAAATTAAGATTGAGCATGAGAGAGATTTCCCTGAGCTAAGAATTATAATTAAAAAAGAAAATATTGTGCAGGAGATAAAAGTGTCATTTAAATAGACCTGAATATAGGAGAGTTTATTCGGATTTTTGTTCATATTCATATTTGTGACTACCCTAAAGGTCTTGGCCTACATTATTTTTGGAGCAACAATACATCTCTGTTTATCACCTGATTTGTGATTATTTTCTATTAGCTTACAGAGATTTTTATTTAATAGGCAGTTTGCCACAGATTTTTATACATTGATATTTGCTTCCATGACCCACTGTGAGGAAACTTTTTTCATCTATCTGTTGAAGAAACTCTCTATCTCTTTTAGAATAGCCTACATAGTTTCACTGTGTTCACTTTACCAGATGGTCAAATTCTACACCATATGTAGTCATATTTCAAGGATGTTCTGCTAAACCCACTCTAAGGTGGATCCTGATCTCCTAGTAGTTCACTCCAATTATGATATAAAAACCTAAACTAAGCCTGATTTCTCCACATTCTTCCACACTTGCCACCATTTAAAGAAAATATCATTTGAATACTTCAATCAATATTACCTGCATCAAATAGAGTACTCATTGAACTTTTCAACTTTTTTTCATATTCTTCCCAGCGCTAATTCTAATCTCAAGTAAAAGCTTTGCTCAATCTAAAGTAAACATTTGTATAGATGTATATTATACTGTAATCATTTAACATATTCTTCTATCCATTTGTATGTGAAATATATTATCTTTTAGTTAATGCTATATTTTGTAATTTTAAATTATTTTTTTATTATGTGTAGAGCCTGTATTGAGAATTTATTTTATTACCTATTGAGATGTCCATTTCTGTAATTCACATTCTTGAAAAATGCTTGGCAGATATTAATATTTTTTTCTATCACTTACCTGTCACCTTTTGAGAAACTTTTGAATAATTTATAGTGCATTAGTAAACCACCATCATTTGTCTGATGATTTCTTGATTGGATAGTCCTAAATTTACTGAAACTGGGGATTTTGACTTTTTTAAAAAAATTATGTAAACCATAATATTTTCATATTATATTCATCCTTCTTGTAAATGTATCAACCTTGGTTATTTTAAACATAATTATCCATGAGCTGTCCTGCAGACAAATGATGCCTCTAATTCCAATGTACTAAAGTGTTTTCATCTGCACTGATTCATTGATTCTTTACAAAACAATTTTTTTCTCAGTGATGAATGTTTATTCATCGAAAAAGGTACAAATACAGTTAAATAAAAGGTTTACAAAAAATGGTAAAAATGAAATTCAGGAGCAACATGGTGAAAGGGGAAGGATACATATGAAAAGGAAAAGGGATGTGGAAAGGGTGTGTATTAACCATTAAAAATAAATGAATGTTACAATTAGGAATTATTTGTAAAGGCTATAGTTTAAATATGAGTAGCATTTTAAGAGTACAATATTGAAAATCCAATCTGCAATGGATAAGCTGAGAATAGGAAAACACTTGGTGATAACAACATTGGAAATAATAAATTTAAATAGGGTGAATCACTTGCAATTAAAATCATTAGGTCAAACCATAGTTTACTTTGCAATAATACTCAGATAAAATTGTTTATAACAATAATGCTAAAACCACTATAAATAACATTTTTTCCCCTTCTTGTGAATAAGAAAATCAATGTTGGCAACAATCCCCACTGCACCTTCATCCTAGCTCTCTTTCTCAAAAAAACCATGGATTAGGTCTCCCCCCCCCAACAACCAGACTCTCTCATTCAATCAGCAAAAATGTGTGTAATGAAAATTTTAATTAAAAGGTACAATTAAAAATTATTTGTAAAGTTCTGAATTTAAATATGAGTAGCATTTTAGGAGTATAATCTTGAAAAATCCAATCTGCAATGGATAAGTTGAGAAATAGGAAAACACTTGGAAATAACATAAAATGCAGGCTAAATCAATCTATTGTTCAGTTTTTCCAAATAGCCTCGAATATCTTCACAAAAGAGCAATCCTGAATACTTTGGAAAAATTATTGAAAAACTATGAAGAACAAAAAAAAATCCAAGCTTCAAAATGTCTCTGCTGAAAACCATTCTAATCCATCATGAAAATCACATGAACAGCAAAATGTCAGCCCTATCAATAACAACATTGGAAGTAATAAAATTAAATAAGGTAAATCACTTGCAATTAGAATCATGAGGCCAAACTGCAATTTATTTTGCAATAGTACATGGATAAAATCATTCATGATGATAATGTTAAAGAATCACCATAATTAATGTTATTTTTTTAACTTGTAAATGAGAAAAAACAACATTTGTAACGATCACTACAGTACCATCATCCCAGCCTTCTCCCTCAAAAGAACTAGGATTTAGGCCCCTGGAAATCCTCCCAACAACTGGACTATCTCATTCATTCAACAAAATTACGTGAAATGAAAATTTTCATTAAAAGGTAAAATCTCGTTAGAAATCTTTTGTAATTTCAATGGCTGCCATATAGTTACATACCATTTTTATAAAAGTTGAAATTATTCTTACTTGTGATTTGTATTTTAGAAAATCTTTTGAAACAAACAAATTGTAATTTATTTTCTTTTCTTTTTGTGAATCATAAGCTGAAGTAAATTTATTTATCCCTTCAAGAAATTCTATGGAAAGATTAGTGTATCTGCCAGGACATCTATTATTTTCTTTTTCTTTTTTTTTTCATACATGCATCACTAGAAATTTATAGCAAACTTGCAAATTCTTTAAAATTAATTTTAATAAACTATGAACTTGCTTAAATTATATTAGGTATTGTTTGTCCTGGCTTTATTTTCTCAATTGTCTGAACAGTATTATCAAGCTCTTGCTGTCTCTGGGTCTGGTCAGTGCAGATAATCATTAACCTTTGATCATGGTAAACAAATTTTCCTGGTAATCAGTGACCTGGTGGTGCCCTCCATCATAAAAATGAATTAATAACTACCATTACAATATAACATAAACCCTTATAAGAATATTTATCCATCATTTGTTATAAAGAAAACCTTAAATAGACACCAAAAAAAAAACCATCACAAAAAAATTATTGGTGCTGTAGTGTACCCATATATACCAAAACTTTCAGACAAATTAAGGACAGTCTGCAATGAGCATAACATCAGAACAGCTTTCAAGAGCCATACCACATGATGAAAAATTCTAACATCTACAAAGCCTAAACCTGAAAAACCAAAAAGGAAAAAATGCATCTACGAAATACCATGCGAATGTGGAAGAAGGTATAGTGGTGTGACCTGTCATGACCTGTCATCCATTGAAAAGCACCTGCAAGAGCACAAACTGATGATAAGAAGAGAAAAATTAGATGTCTCTAATGCAGAAGACCATGGATGCATCAATGATTATATGTTCAATTGAGAAAATACAAAAATAATGGATAGACAAAAAATGTACAAAGAAAAAATGTAAAAAAGCTGCTCACATAATGGCAAACAATCAGCTAATATGACTATACATAATGTATAAAAAACACTAATCAAGTTTACTCTTAGGAAAAGTGGATAAATCAGGAAGAACCACCTAGATAAATATATGACATTTCTAATGACTGTTGGCAGGATATTTCATTTGGTTAGAACATCACTTTAAAAATGCAATGCTTAAGAATCTAAAAAACCAGGTTTGAATCTCATGCTAGTACTGTCAATGGTCAGGTCAGAACATCTGAAGAAGAGGGGGAAGTACTACCTCTCAACAGGTTGTGCATATACTAACCTGTTTCATGTGCTAACCTTAATCCCTAAGCTTAATAAAGTTAAATTTTTCTTAACGATATTCAATACTCATATTAGATGATGAAAATTGTCCAGTATATAAATATAACTAAAACACAATTATCACAAACTTTCAAGAAAACATTTTAACTTTATTAATTTGTTAATTGGCCTCCCATCTTTTTTTCTCTTAATTTTTCACCATTCAAACCAGCTAACTTTTTCACCATATGTTAGGTTACTTATATAACTTTTTTTTGACAGGTCAGAATATAATAGTAAATGAGATGGGAATCTAACTCATCAGAGCTAGTCATTGTATCATGGAAATAGCACTGGTGTTCAAACTTTCCTAAAAATATTTTCAGCCTTCATGATGACATCTAGATTTAAATAAAACAAATGTATGTATTCATGGGGAGTTTACTATTTAGTTAAAATGTGGGCCCATATTGTAAGATTTACATATAATTGACACCCATTCTGACCATTGAAATAATTTATATAATAAATTATATTAAATTACATTACCCATCTGTTCACATATAACAGTAAAGGTGCCAAGATAATACCTCTATTCCATATGGTTATAATTTATATATACACATATAACACAATAATAAAAAAAATAATATGACATAGGAAACTTGTTTTAAACAAATGAAATATAGATTAGTGAGAGGTATTTATGACAATTATATTTTATAGATAAATTTATTTTATTGACCAAGGACATGTTTAAAATTTTTGGCATGTAAAAGAATTGTAGATTTTTACATTGTGTGCTGTAGCCACATAATCTATAAATTGTTATTGTTTGTGTAATTTTAAAAATAATACTTTCTTATTATTCAAAAACAATCACTGGTAATTCACATTGTAATTAACAACACTAAACAAGTCTATATAAAAATAATTATAACCTCATTGCTTGTATGTGTGTATGTATATATATATATTGGTTTTTATGTATATGTAAGTCCATATTTATTTAAACATTGTGGAATAGAAAATATGGTAGTTTTATACTAGCATGTTGAAAATGCCTGAGGGCGTTATTTCTATGATAACATGCAGAAATATGCTGTTTTATGGCCTCTGCTATTGAACGTTCTATTTCTAATTTGTAAGCCTAGAAATAGTCCATTGTATGTGGTGGCTGTGTCTATTTTTATGCTAATGCACAGAAACATGATGTTTAATCCGCCACAGAAGCTATCATGTCAGCTTTCAGTTCAGTTTTGTATTACACATTTTTGATGTGTGATCACATTTCACTTTTGGGTAAAGTATTGTGTGAGGATGGCTGGAATTCCGAATGTCAAAACTATTTTAATATTTATTAAGACCTTTCCCCCCTCTATCTCCCATGTTTTATGAATGTCTACTAACAATTATGAGCATAGTCTCATGCTTCCATAGCCCAGATTTTCTGCCCCAAAAATTCAGCAAGTGTAGGTGCAAGCACGATTTTGATCAAATCACGCTCTAAATCACGTTTCTGTGAGAACAACTGTGAGCTTAATAAAATGGCTAAAATAATAAAGTTTCCGAATGTCAAAGTTCTCTGACTGCTAGAAGAGTTATGAAACAAAAGATCTTAAAGCTGCATGTGTGCTGTTCCTGAAGAGCCAAAAAACTTGGTTTTAATTGCCGTATATATATTTTTTTGTAATTACCGTAAAAAGTTAGTAAATCTTCGAGTTGCATTTTATTTTGTTAAGAATTGTATCCCCACCCCCCAAAAAAGGTTTGACTTTTTGTTGTAAATGTTACCATTAAATGGAAATATATTTATTTGTAATTTTAAAAAAAAAGTTGATTTCGTAGAATACCAATCCAAAAATAAAAGTAATGTATTTATTTGATTTTACTTTTAAATGTGATAAACAAATCAAAAAAAAAAACGGCCTGAAAATATAAGTAATGTAAAGAATAAAAATTAATTATTTTTTTAAATTCATTTTGATTGATGCATTTTTTTGTTAAAACATTTATTTGATATTACTTTTAAATGTGCTAAAGAAACCAAAAAAAAAAAAATCCCTGGCCCCGGCAACATTATATTTATCTTTGTTTACAAACAAATCACACCCTAAGGTGGTTTCAACACGCTATTATAAAACTACTGAAAATATGATTCAAGAAGAATTGAATTATATATTACCATAAAGACATTTTTTGTGTTATTATTTATAGGTAGTATTTATTTTTAATAAAGCAAAATATGAATAAATTAGCCATGTTGATCGTTGTAGTTGAAGCAAGATCAACATGTTTTGAGAATGCATTTTTTTTCTTCTACTTTTTCTTCTTCTTTTTCTTATTGTTGTTATTGTTGCTGTTATTGTTATTATTATTATTATTATTATTATTATTATTATTATTATTATTATTATTATTATTATTATTATTATTATTATTATTATTATTATTATTATTAATTTTTATTCACATCATCAATATAATCTTTGAACATTTATTTAAACTCATTATATCAGTGTTCGTCAGTTTCCATGGCATATTCATCAATTGAAACACCTGATGGGTGTCTGTACATAGTCTTTAGATATGTACATGCATTGTATTCGATACTAGAAAAAAGTATAATTTCTTTATAATGTTTTTAAAGATATTTTTTTCAGTTCATTGAATTTAAATGAAGCCTACAATAGAATCACTATCTGCACATGTTACTTGGCAGATGTTATATCTACTTGATGATTATACACATACGTCAAAAGTATTCTTTTCTTGAAGGGAAAAGGATTTAAAAAAAGATTAAAATCCAATAATTTATGAGACATACAAAGTTAACTGATGACAAATTAAATAATGCCAATAATAATTGTTGTTGTTGTTGTTGTTATTATTGTTGTTATTATTATTATTATTATTATTATTATTATTATTATCATCATCATCATCATCATCATCGTCAACAACAACCATTTCCATTGGAGTTACACTTGAGAAATGTAAAGTTAAACTGTTCCAATGTCCCATTTTATAGAGAATGACTTTGTAAGAGAACAAATATAAAAGCAGCAGTCCAAATTAGTTATACTAAAAGCTTTTTTGTCAAAAATATATGTAATAGAAAACTCTTATAGATTGTTAATAAAAGTTTAAATTGTCATGGTATACATGCATGTATTAAAACTTGAGTACACCGATTTAAAAATAAAAATAAAAATGATTCTATACATTCTAATCATACCATTAAATACTCAATAAAAGAAACATATTTTTTTTAAAAAAATAAAAACAATAAATGAAATTAGTATGATGTAAAGGAAGAAAAAAATAATTTTAGTCTGTGCAAATTAATTTGCATTGCATAGTTTACACAAATATATAATATTTTGTGACTTTTTCAGATTTGCTTTTGGATAGAGTTTTAGTGAAATAATTCGCTCTTTCTATGCAGAATTAAATGGAAAATCTAAATATATTATTAAAATTATGGTGTTATAGATCAATTTTTAAATGTCATCTATAATTTTCCTTTTTGTCTATCACTGCATCAATAATAAAGGACTGATTGTTCAGTCATTTATAAAATAATCATATATGTAAAATATTTTTATTTCATAACGTGTAATTAACTGAATATTTATTTTCGTAATTAGTGAGAAGTTTCTGGATATATCTGATACAGATGTTGTTTTTAAGAACTTCCTTAAAATACATGATAAATAATGAAAAGATCCAAGAAAGAAAACAACAACAGTAAAATGTAAATTTAATTCAATGATCAGTGCATAATGATTCTATGAAGATAAAAGGAATCAGTTGTAGGTCTGCTTTCCATTAAATATATAGCAAGCTGATTAATTAAGTATAATTTTTAATACCTCATTTACCACATCAAGTATGATGTCATTATCTAGTAGAAGACTAATTACTATGTGCATGTAAAATACCAAAAAAAAAAAAAATAGTTGTCAAAATACATGGAATTGTGCAATTGGATCCAGTGATGAAACTTGAAGTTGCATAGAATGCAATATTTCATGCTTTAATGAAGAAATCCATGCCTTAAGAAAAAAATAGATTATGCCATAAGCTTTACCAAGACTTATTTACATACATGGTCTTCTGGCACCAATATCCAAAGAGCCCACATATCATCATCGATGAATTACTAAAGTCTTTACAAGTATAATATAAAAGTATCTGCAGAAACCAAAATTTAAACCTTTACGAGTTTAAGACAGTTGGTAAGATATTATTACAAGTTTCATAAGACCTTAGTTTTAAATATTTACAATAATTATTTGTTTTTACTTCAATAATTTTATATTGTATGTATTATATTTACCGCTCTAATTTGGTAATGGAACAACAACTGATTCATATTTTATTTACCTGTTGTAAATATATTGTTAACTTATTGTTATTATTACCAAACATTTTTTTTACATTTCCCAATCATTCCCAACATATCCATGGACCCTAAGAAATATTGCGAACAATGGGTATGGGAGGCATGCACAGATAACTGTAATGAGTTATCCAGATATAAATTTTCTACATAGCAAGTCTGGCGCCTTAATTTTATTTTAAATTGAATATAGGAAAACAAATTAAAAATTCTTTTGGAATAACTACACTTAACTTAATCTTTAGTACAACGGTATATAACATCATTAACATAGTCATGGTTGGTTAATATTTTTGAATATATTTCACTTTAATTATTGTTTTGAACTTCATATTGAATATTTACATTTTGTACTTGAATTTATATACCATCATTATTTATATTTATCGTTTTTCAACATTTTATTTGTTATATATATATATATATATAACATGTGTGTATTTGTTATATATATATATATATATGTGTGTGTGTGTGTGTGTGTGTGGGTGGGTGTGGTTATGTGTGTGTCTCAATTCAACTCCATTACATCAGAATAACCCATCTAATGAGACATTTAGATCATTCTTTCTTACTATACAAGCATTTCACAAACAATCTTTACATTTTAGATGAGCTAGAAGCCAAACACCTGAAATATCATGTCTATTTTTACAGTATTACTATCAGAAAAAATAGGGATTGTATTTATTAACGTTTAACACTTTGTAGCGAGGTAAAGAAACATTGTTTATTGCAGTGAGTGCATGTGTGTATATATATATACACACACAATTAAAAAAAATAGAAACGCAACTTTAGATAATTTGCATATTTCAGATGTGTTTATATATATCTACATTTATTTTAAATACAACTTACCGTTCTAACGAGGTATTTTATTTCAAAGAACAAATTGGAAAAGCTTTGAGTTTAAATACCATTCCTCAATTACGTAATGCTACATAAATAATTATTCAAGTACATTTGAAAAGAAGTGTTAAATGCAAATGAACAACCACAAAAAGATTTATTATTTAATTAAAAAAGGACTTTTGCTTGAATTCTTATTAATAAAAATAGTGGAATGTGCATAAATAAAATAAAATTAAGTCCACTTTAGATTGTTAAAGGTAACGTTTGCTCACACACACATATATGAAGTGTTATAACAGATTTATATATACATAACAAAGTATTTTAGAATTGCAATTTTTATAGAATCATATTAAAGCAGGATGAAAAATAAAATCAAAATGAGATTTTAGATATTTTCAAATTTAACATATTTTAACTTAAACATATATTAATTACGTTATCTTGCTTTTGTCTAAAAGTTTATATATATATATATATATATATATGTGTGTGTGTGTGTGTGTGTGTGTGTGTGTTAATAAGAACAATAATGATTTGTCTTGCTAGATTGTTAGAAGTCTGACTAAAACATATACTGATATTATACAGGTTTTATAACAAAAACAATATTGAAGCATATAAACAAATAAATGAATAACTCTAAAATATATTATTCGATGACTTTACCAGAGTTTTATACATGTGTTAGTACTTTTACAACTTGATCAAATCATTCAAATAGGCAAAACTCACTATATATATTGCCAAACACAGCTAGCTAGAGTAATCAATGAATGTCAGAAGGCTTGTGCATAAAATCATCGAGTGCCTACAAATCCAATATCCCCAGACTAGTTTCTGGCTTATGGCCTTCGTCAGTGGGGAGCCTTGGTTCTGACAGCATGGCATCTAGATCTAAGGATCTAATGCAACCCTCCATCAACCACCTTTTATCTCCATTTAACTACAAAACTATTAGTCTCAAATTGAAAACACCTTAATGATTTCAATCCAAGCCCATTAGCTTATATAGTAATATGGGTCTGAACTCAGTTCAGTACCCACACATTTTGGTGTCTTTGGTTCTTTAATAACCATGGCCACCACTATCCTATTAGGAAGGATTGGTTTTAAACCAATAAACATCACATGACTATTTCCTCTTCTGCTTGTGTATAACTTTTGTTAAAACAGGCAAAACTCACTATATATATTGCCACACTAATTGATTACTCTAACTTGCTGGGTGTGGTAATATATATAGTGAGTTTTGCCTGTTTTAATAACAGTTATACACAAGAAGAAGAGAAAGTAGACATGTGATGTTTATTGGCTTAAAACCAATTCTGCCTAATAGGATAGAGGTGGCTATGGTAATTAAAGAATCAAATATACCAAAATGTATGGCTACTATACTGGGTTCAGACCCATATGACTATATAAGCTAATGGGCTTGGATTGAAAACATTAAGGTGTTTTCATTTTGTAGTTAAATGGAGATAAAAGATGGTTGCTGGAGGGCTGCATTAGACCCTAAGATCTAGATGCAGTGCTCTCAGATTCATGGCTCTTCACTGATGAAGGCCATAAGCCAGAAACTAGTCTGGGGATATTGAATGAGTAGGCAGTAGATGGGGTTTTTATGCACAAGCCTTCTGGCATCCATTGATTACTCTAGCTTGCTGTTTGTGGCAATATATCCAGTGAGATTGGCCTATTTTATATGACAGTTATACAAACGCATAAGAGGAGGTAGTCATGTGATGTTTATTGGCTTTGATCAAATCATGTTAGTGTAACATTTACAAAGGTGATGAAGCTGTAGAATCATTTAAATTATCTGTATATAACATCATTATTTTCAAATGAAATAGATCAACTGCAAGATAAAGCTGCTTCATGTTTAATTCATATGTGTCAATCCTCAATTTAATTTCTCCATATTTAATTCATTTTTTCTAATCAATAATTTAATTTCTCCATATCATTTCAACAAATATCTGTATTATATCCATTGGATTATAAGTAATCTCTTTATTAATTTTTATATTCATTTGAAAATTTATGACTTTATTGACGTCTGTTATCAATTTTTTTTTAGAAACACGTGTTTTAGCTTCATTTCAATCTCTTTTTTACTACTGTATTTATTTCATTTTACATTTTTAATTCTCAACATATATATTTCTATAATTTCATTGTATAGAATAAAATGTCTGTATTATTTTCTTATTAAGCCCAAATTTCAGATTCCTGCATAAAAATTTTAGTTCAGTACTTTTATTAAAATAATTCTATTTTAAGAAAAAAATACCCAACTATATCTATCTATCATATATCTATATCTGCATAATATATTTCTGTCCATCGGTCTTACCATCTATCTATCTATCTATCTATCTATCTATCTATCTATCTATCTATCTATCTATCTATCTATCTATCTATCTATCTATCTATCTATCTATCTATCTATCTATCTATCTATCTATCTATCTATCTATCTATCTATCTATCTATCTATCTATCTGCCTATCTATCTGCCTATCTATCTGCCTATCTATCTATCTATCTATCTATCTATCTATCTATCTATCTATCTATCTATCTATCTGTCTGTCTGTCTGTCTGTCTGTCTGTCTGTCTGTCTGTCTGTCTGTCTATCTATCTGTCTGTCTGTCTGTCTGTCTGTCTGTCTGTCTGTCTGTCTGTCTGTCTGTCTGTCTGTCTGTCTGTCTGTCTGTCTGTCTGTCTGTCTGTCTGTCTGTCTGTCTATCTATCTATCTATCTATCTATCTATCTATCTATCTATCTATCTATCTATCTATCTATCTATCTATCTATCTATCTATCTATCTATCTATCTATCTATCTATCTATCTATCTATCTATCTATCTATCTATCTATCTATCTATCTATCTATCTATCTATCTATCTATCTATCTATCTATCTATCTATCAATCAATCAATCAATCAAAGGACTACAAGCTAATGCTAGAATATTTCAATAATGCTATCAGAATTAAGCAGCAGCGTTGTTGAAATATTCTAACATTGGTTTGTATTCATGTTTAGTATTTGAGTTTTAACTTGAATTAAAGCAATTATTGATTTATTTTTACATATATGATGTTCAAATGATTAAAAAAATCTGCAAATGCTAAAATTACAATTACATAAAAACGCTCACACAAACAGTTACCCATCAATTAATAAAGATAACACTTGGTATTAAAATTGTAACGGTATTAAAATTGTAACTCCAGGATCAAAAATAACTCTCTTATTGTTTTTATTTAACTTCTTGAACAAACAACAGACATTGCCGCAAGAGAAAATTTTGAGTCTATTTTAATTCAGCTTCATTCATATCTGCATGTATTTAAATATACAGACAAATACGCAATCGTAATGAAAATAAATAACATGTAACTAGTAGTGATATACTTTCCATTATATTTTCTTAATTATGCATATATTATTATTCAGCCAATAATAATGTTATGTCATCTCAGATCAAACTATTAATTAAAATATATAGCTAATTATATATTAAATGCATTCAACATTGAAAAGAGTTCAATATGATCTTAGTTAAGTCTAATTTTACAATTGTAATTCTCATCATTTTTTGAATTATGAATTATAAACATAAATAACAAATGTAAAATGGGTTCATTTTTACATTTGAATAGCATTAATATTTTAATACTTGGTGATGTTGAATTATTTCTGCCAGAAAAATAGATTATAATATATATATATATATATATTGTACTGGTCAGAATTGGATGTTCGTCTAACAAGAATTAGGACCTAAGCAAAAGTACCTAGAGTTCAATCATATACAAGATACACAGGTCAGGGATACTCATGAACTCCACCCTATTGCCCACTTCCCAAGTCTATCACATTACAAACAACATTTCTGATGATAGCAGCATACTCTTCAATTTACTCCGGCCCAGAAAGGTTCAGCAAAGATACAAGAGACCTATGGCTTAACTAATTGATAACGCAAAGTAATGATAGATGTGCACACACAAACCAACAAAAAATATCCAAAAGATAGCTTATTAAATGTAAATTTATTAAACATAAAATTAATAATAATTGATTAATCATGTGAATCACTAGATATGGAGATTTACAATGAATTAGAAATTATATATGTTGAACACTCGATTTAGGTTTCACTTATAGTCACTTGGGCATTCCATGTCAAACCGGATAACATAACAAGGTTTGATGGATATGCACCAATAAATATACATAATGATAACTTAATTATTTGAAATCTGCGGCTTAGTATGCTAATGTGATTTAACGGGTTGATATTACTCACGCTATGATATTTCTAAGTTAAGGAAAATAACCCATGACAATAGCTTTTAGAATGAATGCTTATACGATTTTAAATTACACAGAATATGATCAAACTTAATAATGGTATGAAGGTTTGTTTTATTCAATATATGATTACATTTGGATTTCAGGGAAGGTACATTAATTATAAATCAATTATTTTGGAACCTTATGAGATGATTCATTTATTTCTTATCTGCGAAGATAAATAGGAAAAATATGATCATTTTGATATTATCGTGCGAGTCTACATTTATAGATTTTCTCAATAGTTAATTAATGATGTATTAATAGCGATTGAACGAAGGATGGGTAGCGCTAATAAGCGATAATGTATATATACTAAAGTTAATTAAATTTAAACTATAACGAGAATTTTTGGGATGACTTAGGGAACTTATATCATTACGGCATATAGACACCTGAACCATATGGAAGGATAAGAATGATAACGTGTGAACCGCATGATAAGGCCTGGGTGGACGATGAGCTTCATTTATTTGGGAGCGAAGAAAATTAATCTTATCCACATTTGTGACGGATAGCATTGGGAATTGGTTGGCAAGATACTAGGGTTCCAACTCGTAGGATGTTAACCTATAGCAGTGCTTACCTAACCTAAGACAATCTGTAAGAGCTGGGGCCTCCATGCTCTGTCAAGAATTGTGCTTTATATAAGTATTCCATTATTGAGAAAACGCATGACAACGTTATTTCTGAATTAGGAATGTTATCACCGGCACACATTACGAAAGCTGTCAGGTTTGATTTACCCTGATTTATACAGCCTTAGAGTACTAATTAAGTCTACCGTAATGAAATAATGATCTAAAGGCAGTCCCAAACTGGGCATACAACTTACTTAAAGAATTTATTCAATATCTTAAGGATAAATATTAAAACATTAAAATTCCTTCGCTAAACGCATATTAACCCACCCGAGAACTAAGTGACTTAAATTATTGTTAGATGGCGGAGCGATTTATAAAATGAATCATCTAGACATAAGGATCTGAATTAAAGTTATGTAATACTCAATTTTCATCATGTTACTCAATAGCGTGGAGCAATAGTAAATCATTTATTTTAAATAGTAGTGAAAAGCATAGTATTCATTATTAAAACATAGTTTAGGAAAATCTCTCGATCTGGCAAATTTTATAATGTGAATATTCTTACGTTTACGATTAAATATTCCGCAATGGCAGAATAGCAAAATAAATAGGATTGATTCGCCAGATCGAGTTATTAGCATACTAAAAATTGATATGATTTGCATAATATTAAATAAACCTTGCTGCATTAAAATAAAATACAAGGAGAGTGAGAACCTAGTAATCGAGTTTAGAAAGTGAGAATTACAGTTTAAATATACAACAAACAGAAATAATAAAACAAAGAAAAGAGGTCATTATTTAGGCAGTTAATCGGCTTAGCATTACCTATCATGAAATAAGTAATTACATTTTTACATTAGGAGAAATTTCAGAACTAGAAATGTTTACATTTATATTTTACAATAGAAAGGATTATTAAGATGAAAGTTCGTTTATACGGCAAGGAATTACCTTTCTTTTTGATGAATTTCCAGCCGGGTGCGCACGTGTTGGTTCCATGTTTGATAAAGGAATTAATTTATGACAAATTGACAAAATTAAAGTTTCGGTCCATTCTTTATTCAATATAAAGTTCATTTTGGCAGTAATTGATGAACGATGGTTTCCGAGTATTTAGGCATCGGCTAGATTTTTGGAGAGATCCAGGGAAGCAAATCTATGTTTATTAGCCCGTCATGTTGCCGTTCAGAGGGGCGTGGCTTCCCCTTAGCAATGCGTTAGAAAAATGACATGTCTCCTCCCTTAGTTAGAAAATGTGGTTGTATTTATACTCGTTATCACCGCCGCTGGGTAATTCCCTGATGTTTTAATAACTACAATGATACAGCACATTTTGTACTATAAACGAGATTAAGTTCAAGAGTTGGTTTTGGTCTAATTTAAGCTGAAAATAGACCTGCGGAATCAACGTTAACTAATCATGACGCTAAATCAATCTATATTACAATAAAACAAATTTCTTTTATAATTTGGAAGATGGTAAGTCTTTTATTTACTAATTTTACGTTCCCCTCTCGAACTTTCTCTCTATGAAAATATATGTATAAATAAAATATACATTATGCAATGCTTTAAATTATTAAAATTGATCTGTTACACACACATACGCACGATTGTTTACCGTAATGAAAATATATAATTGTTTTTATGCATATTAATGTTAAATGAATTTAAAGTTTACACATACATAAACAACCACGCGCATTGGTATACCTTCACTCACCGGTGGTCTATAATTAAATGGTTAGGTTTGAATCCATGTTTGGTGGTTTCAAACATTATTAGAGAGTGAAGCTGAATGTGTGCAACAGATTCCGCTTCAATATATATATATATATATATATCAATCAATATATATATATATCAAAATACAGTACAATTTATATAAATTATATTCTTTTAGAAGTACTTTCGACTATACACTTTGTAGTCTTTATCAACTATATAACGTTGAATAATCAAAACGAGACAACCCTTAACAATACCCATAGTTCAATTCAGATTTCCCACAATTCTGTTATCTTAACATTTGATGACTGGCGATTCATTAACATTTGACGATTTCTTGAAATAATAAATATTGATACATCTCGCATGAAATTTACAAATGAAATTTTAAAAAAAGCTAAGAATAAAGCTATTGATAGTCATACATATTATAACTTATATCCATCATCTGCTATTTGCCCTAGGATATTTTCTAATATAAAGCTACATAAAGAAAATTATCCATTGAGATTGATGGTTGATTTTAGTGGTACATATTATTATCAAACATGTAGATATATTGAATTATTACTTCAAGATATTTTAGGTTTTGGAGAATATACTATTTCATCATCGTTTGATTTTGTAGATAAAATTAAGAATATAAATATAGATTTACATGACACAATTTGTACTTTTGATATAAATGAAATGTATGGATCAATAGATAGAATAGAGTCAATTAATATTATTTATAATGCTCTTGTTTCAAAAAATGTAAAGTCTGATATTATAAATTTTATTATAAAAGTATTGCAGTTTATTGATAAAAATATTTATGTTAATTTTAATAATGAATATTATAAAATGAATTTTGGTTGGTCAATGGGTCTTCCTGCTGTTGCTCAAATTTGTAATTTTGTTATATCAACATATGAAAGTAAAATTTTAAAACAATTGAAATATCAAGAAATTGAAGTATATCATAGATATGTGGATGTTGTTTTTATTTGTGGAAAACAAGAATTAATAGTCAATTTATTTAATGAATTAAATGAGATTAAGGATATAAAATGGGTTATAACTAAAGAGAAATACAATTCCATAAAATTATTGGATATTCAAGTTACTCTTAATGATTACAGTTTGGATTATCTTATGTTAATTAAACCAATTGAAACTAGAGGTTTTATTCCATATGAATCACATGTACCTATGTGTCATAAGCTGTCTGGATTGAAATCATTCTTATTTTGAAATGAAAAATTATGCAAATATTCTAGTGATAAATTTAAAAATGTACATCTATTTGTTAATGACTTGTTGAAAATTGGTTATTATAAAAATGCAATTGCTAATATTATTAAAGGATTTAAAAGAAATCAACACTATAATAAAATAAAAAATAAAAATATCAAAATGAAATGGATTTCAATGCCATTTATATCAGATGAGCAGGTCAAGTTTATTAGGAAAATTTATAATGGTTTGTGTCATATTGCTTTTTTCTCTACAAATAACATAAATAGATTGCTTAATAATTCTAAAATTCAAAATTCAAAGTTTAATCAAAATTCTATTATATATAGATTGATGTGTGGATGCGGCGTACAATACATTGGTGAATCTAAGTGTACATTTGAGAAGAGAATAAAAGAACATATGCTTTTATATAATAGAATTCAAAAAGAGAATCAATATGGAACAGATGTAAATAAACCTTCATCATCTGTTATATTTGATCATAATAAATCTTGTCAATATGGATTTAAATTTGATTATAAAAATATGAAAATTATTCAAATTGAACGTTGTAAACGTAAAATAAAAGAGGCTATGTTGATTTCAAGAAATCATCAAATGTTAATGAATCGCCAGTCATCAAATGTTAAGATAACAGAATTGTGGGAAATCTGAATTGAACTATGGGTATTGTTAAGGGTTGTCTCATTTTGATTATTCAACGTTATATAGTTGATAAAGACTACAAAGTGTATAGTCGAAAGTACTTCTAAAAGAATATAATTTATATAAATTGTACTGTATTTTGATATATATATATATATTGATTTGTATATTACATATATTGTGAAACGAATACAGATATCAAACTTTATTTATTACATATATATATATATATATATATATAGATAGATAGATAGATAGATAGATAGATAGATAGATAGATAGATAGATAGATAGATAGATAGATAGATAGATAGATAGATAGATAGATAGATGTTCAATAGAAATCATTAATTAAACAGTAAATAATAAATATTGTTATAGTAAATGGAATGTAATACCATAATACTACTAAATTTTTGAGAACATAATAAGAAAAAGATGGTTCAACTTTCTTACTTATTTTTTTTTATTTATAAAAAAGTATTTTCTTGAACAACTGCATCCAGTAACATGGGAGTTAATTAATTCAATGATTTGTTATGATGTTATTAAACATATTGATTTTTATTTAACAAAGTAAAGAAATATATTTTTATTTTAAATTTTATAATGAACATTTCAATGGAAAAAATTTAACCACAAAATCACAACATTAATACATATTAAATACTATACAATCATTTAAAGAGTAAATAAAATTTTAGTATATGAGATGCATTTCCACTAAAGATTCAAGAATACAATAATAAATCACTACCACTTTCTTTCGTATTTATTGCTTAACTGTTTATTATAAAATTTAAAATAAGAAGGAATTTATTTACACTATTAAGTAAAAATCAATTTGTTTAATAAATAATTCCCAATAAATCATTCGATTGATTAATTGCCACACCTCCTGCTGTCGTTTTTCAATATGATGTTTTTTTTTATAAATAAAAAGAAATAAGTAAGAATATGGAACAATTTTCTTATTTATAGTATTGTCAAATGCTTAGTGGGAGTTTGTTCGTTTATTATGACAATATTTACGATTTAAACCTTTGCGTTGTACATTATATATATATATATATTACAAATCGATGATTGTATTTTTTTCAAAATAATATACGTAAATTTTTAAATAAATATTAGAAAATACAGTACTTAAATGTTTATAGATATATTTTTATAAATTTTTAAGTACTGTATTTTTTAATATTATATATATATATATAGTACCGGAATGAGTTTTTACCTGATATGATAATAGGGTGGCTAGGTCTTCAAAATGAATATGAGAGTCCATCTTTAATCCTCTTGCCTATATACTCACAGTTTAATGTCATTCCTGCGAAAGGAGAGGTTACAATCAGCTAAATATTAAACTATATACCTATACTCATTTCATTCTTACCATCATTTGTTTCCATTATTCTCTGGTTTTCAATTCATGAAGAATGTACATAATCATCTATTTCAAGGTATATTAATATCACTTAAAATATGGATAGAGATAAACTTGTGTAGGTATTTAATGATAGGTGTGGATGCATGAGAATATACCTAAATGTGCCAAAATATTTATAGGTATGTAAGAAGATATGACCAATTGTAAAGCGAATAAAAAAAATATCAGAGAATGTTTAATTTAAACACTTGTATATATTTAACAAATATATTTACAGTAAGCAACATTGTAATAAAAAAATTATAGCACACTGTAAAATATTTAATTTAATATATATGGTTACTCTTTGCTTATAATTTATTTTAATTATTATTCCAAACCCTTATCCCTTACAAAGAATAGCCATTTGATGTTAGTTTTAATATAAATGAAATTTATTTTATATTTATGGTTGTCTCAAACATCTTTGCTTGCTACATTATTATATGAAAATCATAATTTATTTTATTTTCGTTAACTTGATGTATTAAATTTCTATCTGTCATAGTGATGATACGGGATTCCCCTGTTATATTCTGTAGTTATGATGCAGACAGGAAAAAACATTTATGATAGAAATAGTTAGTCCACTATACTGAAAACATTTAACAAAAATATTAGTATAAACAAAGAAAGAAAAATATATAACAGTGCAATTGTACAATTATTCGGAACAAATACGTTTTAAGGAAAATCTTACCTTTCCCTTGATGATGATCGGATTATTACATAAGCAATAACCTATATTTTATTTTTACAATAAAGTCAATAATATTTCTCTATTATGGTAAGTATTAACAATAATTTACTCTCTTGTATCCATATTAATGGAAATATATGAACAAAAACATACACAAAAATACACTGATAAATAAAATTCATCACTTCAACCTAAATGCTGTTTAGAAGTTCATAAGGAAAGATGTTCTAGTGAGTCATTCTAATAATCCCCATTATTCCATTTCAGGTATAGATGGTGAAATGTGACTTTTCTAGAACATCCATTAATATACTTATTTTTTATTTCTTTGGAACTTCTGCATTTATAGTTGGTGAATCTATTTATTAAGAGTCAACTTGGTGTTTGTGGTAAAAGTGTGAAGTGCTAGGTCAATTTCATCCCAGTTCTGATAGGTATAACTCCATGAGTAGTGACTCCTCCCCCCCTTCAATGTTGCTCTTTTACTGAGCAATGCATGGTTGTCTGTATAGATATTTATATAATTTTATTAAAATATCTTGAATGAAATAAGAACAATATTTTCTCATACTATTAGACTTCATTAATTTTAGATAATTTGATCTATGATTTAGAATTAAAAACACTTTAGAAATTTGAATAATCAGAATACAATTTCGAAGATTTAAATTTCGATTGGCTAGATTTATTTCTATATGCTTTTCTTACTTTGTCGAATATTCAGGCATTTGTTTTTATAACTATTTAAATTCAATAATGGATATTATTTTTATTGGAATTGCAAGTTGAATTCTCTGCTGCAGGTTATTTTCCGATGAAAAGTTTTATCTCAAATTAGAGAAGAAGCTCGATGCTTTTTTTTTCTTTTTCCTATTCACACAGAGGATGTTCTATTTAGATGCTTTTTAATATTAAATTAGTAATTTTGATTTAGGTTCATTGTTTAGGTTGTTAATAATTATCATCATATGTAGATAATATGTTAATATTAATAAATGAACTTATTTGTTACTTTTTTCTTTAAAATTTTTGTAAAATTGATATCATTATTTAATATCTGGAATAAACAATGTTTATTATTCTAGCTTATTAATATAAATGTGTTTTTTTTTTAAAATAAACATTTTTTGGATAAAATGTTACTTGAATAAAATGTACTCTCCTTATGAGGTTTTTAACTTTATTAATTGTGAAGATTAAAACGTTTTTTCATTTTTATTTTATCTTCTGCGACTACCAAATCATCCATTCATGACGAGTGTTATATACTCAGCTAAGATGACTTCTATGGACAAGCTACTTTAAAAATGCAAATGTCCTAAAAATTATACATTCCTTTGATTGATTATGTTAAGGCAGTGAACTCAAGAGCTGTTTAGAAATGTTTTGATGGTTAGCCTAAATATATTTCTATTATACATGCACTATATGATGAATTCAAAGGAAATGTTATTACTACAGTTGGAAAATCTGAAGCATTTAAAATAAAAACTGATGGTCAACAAGGATGTGTATTTTTATCAACATTATTTTCAATTTTATACGATAGTTGTCTTTGGAACAATTTAGAGGCAGTTAATCCAACATGGACAAGTTACAAATAAATATGATAGTGATTTAAAAAAAAATGAATATGATTAAAGAACTAAAAATAACTTCTTGCATTTTGAATTTACAGTGAACTGATGATTGTGCTTTTTTATTTGAAAATATAATTCGCAAAATTATTTTTAATGTTTAAAATACATTATACAATGTAGCCAAGCTTACAAGCAAGCAATTACTTGCAGACGCGGGTTCGCTTCCGGCTGATGCTTGACATATGGGAAAAAAATCTTAATATATTATTTAATGTTACAAAAACTCATGTTTTTTATCTGCCAAAAAGAAAAAAAAATGTTGAGAAACCTTTATCTTGATTGGCTATGAAGTTGAGAATGTAATTCAGTTTAAATATTTTAATTTCATAAATAGAAAATACAATACAGAAGCAAATATGCTGTAACAGCTTTTATGAAATTAAAAGGTAGATAATTTTACCACCGGGAAGTAACTATTGCAACTATGCTAGCAACATAGAGTGCCTTTTTTTACTTTATTATATGGGAATTAAACTTAAAAATCCTATTGATACAATACATGAACATGTTTTTCTTAAGGTTACTCTGTACATTTTTAAAAATATGATGACAAAATAATAAAATTTTCAAAATAGAATGAGTGATTCAACTTGGGGATGAGATACTATAGTGTTCATTCACTATTGGATCCAAAAGAAAAAAAAATGCAATATTTTCTAAAAGGATGTTCAGTGTGAACTTCAGCATGATTTTTTGAGAGAGTTCTTAACTAAAATATTAATTCAGTTTTTATGATGGCAAAATGAGTGTATGTTAAAGATATATTTATATATTTACAATAATGTGCGCGTTCAACTTAATTATGCCTCCTATTTACAGGAGTCTCTAAAGTCAGAAGCATTGACAATGGTTGTTGCCAGAGGCAGAAGTTATTAAAAATTATCAATTGCAGATTGGCTGGTATTCAAATGACATTTGTTCAGATATATACAATTTCAAATCACTCTTGAATAAAATGATATTGAACATGTTGAAAAAGGAACAATCTCCGATTAAGTAGGACATTGTTGGGCATAGTGATGTTAAAAGAAACTGTGAATAGAGAATTAACTTACAAGAATACAACTATCATTAAAAGTCATAAATGTTTGAAGAACAGAGAGGGTACAGTTTATTATAAATAAAAAAGTGGAAGAAGGACATTCGTCAAAGACGGTTTTCTTTATGAGACAGAGTAGAAAGATTTTTTTCAAATGAATGAAAGATACTAAATGTTCACATTCTGAAACATTTCAAAATGATTATGAAAAATATTAATTTTACAATTGAAAAATAAATGAGAGGAAAGTGCAAATTGTGATGATACAAATGAAAATGGACACAGGCTCCTATATTTTTTTAAAAAAAAACCCTATACATTACCTTTTTTTTATTTCAGGAACGTCCTCAATACATGTGGAAACATCCAAATAAATGTGTTTATCTAATAGAAAATATGTATTTTAGAAAAGTAATATATTTTAAATTTACACAGAAAGTAATTATCTATTAGATAAATGTAAGACTTGTGATAATGAAAACTAGAAAAGAAATACATATTGATAACTGATATTCCTAATCTTCAAAAACATTCCAACGATTTTAACTTAGCTTATTTATAGAATATAGATAAACAATTAACACAATTTAAACTTTCCTAAAGTCAGTAAAATTAATGTTAAAAGTAACAGTAAAATTAAAAATAACTAAGATGGAATAATGTATGAAAAAGAAAAAAAATGAAAATATTTCAATATACGGATTGTATAAAATTGAACACAACGTATTAATTAATAATGGTTTAAGAAAATATAAATGTTATTAATAAAGTAAATTCTAGTAAAAATTAAAGTTTCTAAAGTACAAAACATCTTTCTATAAGAAAAAGTATATTGCTAAAGTATATTGCTTCAGCAATAAAAACATAAAATGTATAAATAGGAAAAACATTAAATATGAAGAATAATTCTATAAAAGTTATATTGCAATAATAAACAACCAATGAACTTAATACTTTTTATGAATTGTCAACATTCTTAAATAAAGAAGTAAAACAAGATTTAAATCAATGAAAACAAAAAAAGGTCGAGTATGTGATAAAATTTTTTTTGTTGATATTTTAAAAAGAATATATTGAAACAAAAAAAAAAAAAATATTGGTAAAACTATACACTAAATATCTAACAGATAAAGATATGCTATATGATTATAGAAATGTAAAAGAAATATGGGTATTTAGAAATATGAGAATCCATTCTATATAAAATCTTTACTAAAATAATTATAACTATTCTATAGGATTCATATCAACCAAAAGAGTTATCTGGATTTAAAAGTAGTTTTAGCACAATACATCAAATATTTTCAAAGAAAGTTTTTTAATGTGTGTTTTAACTATTATGTAGATAAATATATAAACTTCAAAAAATAAACCCATGATCTTCATATCACTGAAAAAACTGAAATAAGACTTATGAATATATTGCTAAAAGACATGATAATGGATGGACAGTTGAAGACTTAAAGTACTCCCAAGAGATGGTAAAATCCTCTACAAATACATCGCATGTGAGAAGGATAGATAAGATTTGAAAATGGTATATGTCCGAAAGATAAGTGACCATCTATCTGAAAAACTGGATTAAACATGAATTTTCTTCCCGTTGTGGATTAACATTGGTCGAAAATTATAATGGTGAAAAAGAAAAAACTCATTTATGTGTATTCATCTATCTTTTGTAGAATGATTTTGTTGTTTCAAAAAGTTTCAATATTTTTTTTGTTTTTTAAATCGCTCCAAGAGTAGATTTGGTGATTTAAAAAAATAAAAATATTTCATCATCATCGTCATCATCATCTAATAATAATGATGATGATGATGATGTGTCATTGATTTTTTAATATTGTAAATTCATTATATTTGCAAAAAATAAATTTTAAAAATTATATTATTGATTATATATTATAAAAGTACGAATCGTTTAAAAATAAGATAATCAGTTAATATAGATTAAATTATTATTTATTGTTTTTTATTCTGTTTAATTTTATTTGGCGTTATCAAAGAATTAAATCTGATATGTATTTTTTAAAATGTCTTTAAAATGTTATTAAACACTTAAAACATTTAAAACCGATAACAAATAAAACAAATGGATATTATTATAAGGCTAAAGTAAGGCCTGGCTATTGATGTTTATATCAGATTTGATTATAAGTAAAACAAAGTTTAAAAATGAATGAAAAAGGGTGTAAATTTAAAACTTCGTATTAAACTCAGATTGCCATCAAATAATCGGTATTAAACTACAATAGTTTATCATTTAATACTTGTAAGTATATAGCTAGTTTACTATTTTTACCTAAACAGTACTAAAAATAAAATAACGATGCAGGTTAAATGAGCTGTAATACTATGTTCTATGACAAGTTTTCAGCGTTGGCAATATGGATTTTAGTTAACAATATGCATTAAAGCAATGTTTTCCATTAATTTTATTATAACTTTACTAAAGTCTGATTTTGCAGAGTAATTTTTGCAAATATAGAAGGTGCTCCATTACTTTTATTTATGAGAAGAACGTAAGAATTTGAAATGTAAGTTGAATTAAAAATTAATTGTAATTGATTATGAACAACCATTTTATTCCACTAAATCGTTAGATCCATACATATCGGTTAAATACTAATATAAATTAAAGACAATTAAGCTAAATCTAGATTATGCAGTGTGACAAAAATCATTTTTTATTATTTAATTAAATAATTATTGCACATTTTGCTTAACAATTCTACTTAATAAGATTTGTAGTTGTACAAAGCTGAATTATCATTTTAGTGTAATAATTTTAGTTTATTTTTAGCTTCAATCTCTGTAAACTAATTGTTATATATAGATTACAGCAATATATTTATTAAAAGTAATGCCTAATTTAAAGTACAATTTAATTCAATTTATAATTCAATTGTTATTTCAATTTGCTTAAGTCACATGTATATATGTTTTTATATGTATCACCTTCATACATATATAGCATCTTATTATTTGATTCTTTACTATACTTTCTAAATTTAATGAAAAATAATCCGGAAAATAAAATCATGCAATACAAATCTGTTTTGGGATGGCGTGGTAACTAAATTGAAAAGTTACTAAGACAATAAATGTTTTTTTGTTTTTTTTTCTAAAATATATTTTATCTTGTAAATGAAATTTAACCAACAGTATCAATGTATGAAATCTCATAGGAAAGTAAATTATCAAATCTTAGAAAATTTCTGTTCAAGGCATAATACAAAAGACAGGAGTTATTTTGGTATTTAAAAATATAAAATTAAATGGTGCTAATTGCTTGTATTACTGGAAGAAAATGTGTCAATAGAAATATAATTTAATGAAAGGCAAGTATACATGAGCTAACTTTATCTATATGAGATATATGTAAAATCTTGGAAGTATTTGCTAAATGGATGCATGTCAGTTTGATTTTTATTGCTTAGTAGGGTAGATAGGAGTTGCTGTTCTCCAAGCCTGGAGGAAGACAATCCCCATTCTAAGTGTGAAGAGCACCTAGCCATTATAGTGGTGGAATACATTCCTGTGACTGGTATACTGCACTGATGTTTTAACTGGAGAGATGTTGCATATCCTAAAAACAATTGAAGCTGCCAGATCTGCCACCAAGAATAACGCCAATAGACAAGCTTATATCAATTGTCAGAGATAAAATTCATAAGATCATGGCAATGTACTCTTAAATGAACTTTAATTCTTAAATCTAAAGCTATGACTGTTATATAAATTTAAATGAATGTTCAAAGTAAAGTTTAATTTGTTAAATCTTTTGTCTAAATTAAATGTAATCACCATGTAATACTTGGCTTATTTTCTGTAATATTAATCTGTAAAACTTCTAATATTCATCATCAACCATTATCAATCCACTGCAGGATGAAGGTCTCTCCAAGTTTAATCCATCTTCTCTGATCTCTAGCTTCTCTTTTCCACAACACCCCTGCCCATTTTCTTATTTCATCCATCCATCTCACATGTGGTCTCTTTCTGGGTCTTTTACAATCTCTTGGAATCCAGTTTAAAATTTCAATTGTCCATCTATTATCATTTCTTCTAGAAATATGTCCAGCCCAACTCCATTTCAATCTTTTAATTTTTTCAATAAGGTCAGTAACACCTGTTTGTTGTCTTACCCATACATTGCATTTTCGATCTCTTCTTGTTACTCCCAACATACATCTCTCCATACTCCTTTGAGTGGTCTGAAGTCTCTGTATTGCTCTTCTATTAAGTGTCCAAGTCTCAGATCCATAAGTAAGAACTGGTAAAACACATTTGTTAAAAACCATTCTTTTCAAACACATAGGCATATTTCCTTTTAGTATCAAGTTATTTCTACCAAAAGCACTCCATCCAAGTTTAATTCTATGATTAATTTCCTCCATTATGTTTTCATCTGTATTAATAATATGACCAAGGTATTTGTAACTGTTAACTTTTTTCTAATTCTTCATAATCAATCTTTATTTTCATATTTTGAGCAAATCGTTTAAACATTACTTTAGTCTTTTTAACATTTATCTTTAGTCCTACTTTTCTACTTTCATCTGCTAACCCCTGCAACATTTCCTGCAGCTCTGAAGTATTATTTGCAAAAACAACTACATCATCTGCAAAATCTAAATGACTTAAATACTCTCCATTTACTTTCATTCCTTTAGATTCCCATTTTAATCCACAAAATACTTCTTGCAGCACTGCTGTAAAAAGTTTTGGAGATATGGAGTCACCTTGTCTTACACCTTTCTCAATGTTGATTTTTACAGTATCATTATGTAATCTAATTGTTGCTGTTGCATTTTTATAAATATTCTTTAAAATATGACAATACCCTTTGATTCCTCTTGGAGGCCTTAAAGGAACCGAGCAGGGCAAATTCCTAATGTCCACTCCATACGTTCTTGTCGTTGTAGCTGTTATTACTATGTGATTATTCATATAGTATACGAACATGGATGGGCTGCTCACCAACACGCATTAGCCAGTGTGGTGAGTTTATTGGCTTTTTACCTCTGAGTTTAAGATCAAGAAACACCATGGTCTTTCTTCTCAGTGCCTGATAAGGCAGAATAAATGTTTGTGTAAATGATAAATATTTTTTTTTCCCAATACTTCTAATATTACTTATGTTAAAATATAAAATTAATAATTATTTGCCATAAGAAATCTATCTTTTGCATTTGTGCTAATCGTGATGCCTATGCTATTTTAAAGATTTTAAGTATTACAATTTTATTTTCTTATATATGAGATAATATGCCAAATGCATCTCGAAACAATGAATATATTAATTTTAATAATTTTATTCGAAAAATGTCTTTATTTCTATGATCAGTCTAATAAATCTAAGATAATGCTTAGCTATCAAAACCTGACTTACTGTTTTGAAAGTAGATTAATTAATAATAATATTTGATTACTTTGTGATCTTTGTAATAATCCAAATTAATTTTAAACTTGAATTTTCATTAGTTATTCTGGTTTACAATATTATATTTGTAAATTACGATTTTAAAAACAACATTATCTGATAGTGGAATTCTGGTCATAGAGATAGATTATAGTTCTGATTAATCGTAACTGCTTAAACTATATCTAATCTATTAAGATCTGATTAATGATGCAAATTAATTGTTTATTAAATGGGATAATTAATTTATTAATTTAGCCCCATTTATTATAGTATTAACTTTAGGTGCTTAATATATGAATTGGCTTTTGTTAGCAGTGCAGTTATTAGCTATCTATTTCAAGGTGCAATCAATTAATTTGAACATACTAGTTATTTTACCTTTGTGTGTTGTGTTGAATTTTTGTTATATATGTAGGTATATCTTTGTCTAAATAAATCATGATCATTGTTCCCAGGAGGCTGTAAAGTCACCAACGAAGGCATTGATTGGTGGACAAAGGCAGAGGGTGCTATGAATCTCCTAATTATGGTCCCAGGCTGCCATTTGATGGTAACTATTTATTTAAGTACTTAAAACTGCAGATTATTTTCAAGTGAAGGAGGATTGCAAGATTTAGACAAAAAACTGTCTTATGTTAAATGAGACATTATTTCACTTTGTGAAGTTAATAGAAAAGATGAAGAGAAAATTGATTTAAAAAGTGGACATGTACTATACTATAAAGGCACAAATATTGGAAATATAAGTGGAGTATAATTCATTATAAATAAAAAGTGGAAGAACAACATTATGGAGATTGATGGTTTATCAGACTGAGTGGCAAAATTAGTTATACAATTTAATAGCAGATACCAAATGCAGATGATTCAGGTTTATCGTCCACCAAGTTTTCATAGTGATGAAATCTTAGATATTTATATGAATGTAGAAAAGGCTTTCAATCAGAGTAAACAACATTTTAAAATTGTTATGGGAGACTCTAATGCTACACTTGGTAAACAAATGAAAAATGAAAGTACTGTTCATAATTTTGGTTATGGTAATAGAAATAAGAGAGGTCATAGACTTGTAAAGTTTGCAGAAACAAAACTTTATATTATGAATTCTTTTTTTGAAAAAAATGTTAAAAGGAAATGAACATTGAATCACCCAAATAAAAGTGCAGCAGAATTGGATTATATTTTGACTAACAGAAAATACATATCATGTTCTTAATAAATTTAACACAGGAGGTGATCATCGATTAGAAAGAAGTAAGAAAGGGGTTCATGCAAAACTAGAGGAACAAAAATTATTATGAAAAACTATATTTACAGTTGATATTCCTAATCTTCAGAAACACTTCAATGAATTTAAACTAAAACTTAAAAATCGGTTTCATAGAACAGTAGATTTTGACATGGTGCAGGTTTAAATGAAATTAATAAGAAAATACCCGATACACTTCTAAAAACTGCAACAAAGATAGCTAGTAGAAAAAAGCAGCAATTGGCCAATAAAATTTCTACTTAGACTAGAAAATTTATTAAGAAAAGAAAGAATGTGAAGCTATACAAAAATGATGCATTAAAAAGGATTGAATACTCAAATTCTGTAAAATGGTGTGGAAAAGAGTTGAAAGTGATATAAGAAAGTATAACTGTGAAGTGGCAAGAAAAACAGTAAAAGGAAATAAAAGTCTCAAGAGTGTAAAACAATATTTTGGTATTGGTAGGAAATATATATCTGCAACAAAGAAAAAAAAGATGGAACTATTACTAATAAGAGAGATGACATCATGAAATGAGTGGTAGATTTCTATCAATAATTATATAGTAATAAAGAACAAGTACCTCTTATATCTATTATATCTTTTGACTTGACCAGAATTTTAAATGAAGACATGAGTCATGTAATTAAATTTATGAAGAAAGAAAATGGTCCAGGTAATGATGGAATTATAATTGATATATTAAAAGAAGCAAGTGGAGAAATAGAATTTTTTTTAGAAAAGTTATATACCAAAAAGTGTAAATAATAAAGATGTACCAGATCATTGGAAGAATGCAGTATTAATATTAATATTTAAAAAAGGTGATAAAGAAGATATTAGAAATTACAGACCTATCAGCCTTTTATCAATTTTATACAAAATTTTTAGCAAGATAATTACAACCCGCCTACAGAGAACATGGGATTTCCATTAATAAGGAAACAAGCTGGATTTAAAAGTGGTTTTAGTACAGTAGATCATATCCAGGTATTGAGAGAAATTATAGAAAGGACAAATGAATATGAGTTGCCATTATGCTTAGGATTTGTAGACTATGAAATTGCATTTGATTCTATAAACATTTCTTCAGTGATTAAAACATTGGATCATCAATGTGTAGATCCAGGATATTGTCATATTTTAAAGAATATTTATAAAAATGCAACAGCAACAATTAGATTATACAATGATAGTAGGAAAATCAACATTGAAAAGGGTATAGGACAGGGTGACTCCATATCTCCAAAACTTTTTACAGCAGTGCTGCAAGAAGTATTTTGTGGATTAAAATGTGAAGCTAAAGGAGTGAGAGTAAACAGAGATTATTTAAGTCATTTAGATTTTGCAGCTGTTGTAGTTGTTTTTGCAAATAAGGCTTTAGAGCTGCAGGAAATGTTGCATTAAATATCAGATGAAAGTAGGAAAATAGGGCTAGACTAAAGTAATGTTTAATGTTTTTTCTCAAAATATGAAAATAAAGATTGATTATGATGAGTTAGAAGAAGTTAACAGCTGTAAATATCTTGGTCAGATTGTTAATACAGATGTAAATATAATGGATGAAATTAATCATACATTTAAACTTGATTGAAGTACTTTTGATAGAAATAATTTGATACTAAAGAGAAAATATGCCTGTGTGTTTGAAAAGAAAGGTTTTTAATAAATGTGTTTTACCAGTCCTTGCTCATGGACCTGAGAATTGGACACTTAATAGAAAAGCACTATAGAGACTTCAGATCACTCACAAGAAGTATAGAGTGATGCATGTTAGGAGTAACAAAAAAAGATCAAAAACACAATATATGGGTAAGAGAACAAACAAGTGTTACTGACCTTACTGAAAAAAATTAAAAGACTTAAGTGGAGTTGGGCTGGACATATTGCTAGAAAAAATGATAATAGATGGATAATTGAAATCTTAAACTGAATTCTAAGAGATTGTAAAAGACCCAGAAACAGACCGCATGAAAGATGGATGGGTGAAATAAGAAAATGTGCAGGGGTGATGTGGAGAAGAAAAGCTAACTTAAGAGAAGATGGTTCTGAACATGGAGAGACCTTCATCCTATATTGGATTGATAATGGTTGTTGATGATGATATCCATTTCTTGGTAATTCTAATGGGCTTATGGTAAGGTCAATCTCCATTTATTATGAGCCTGCTTAATCAAGGACACAGGTTATATCCAGAGCCATAATTTTTGGAAAGAACATCAACACTTTACTGGAAAAAAGAGCCATGACTGTTAAGCAGCCTATCCAAGTTCCACCCTTCATGTTTTCTAATTAATTAATTCATTAGAATACTTCTCAATTAAAGGTACTGCACACTTTAAATGTAGAAATAATTGCACATCCATACAACAACATCTTTAATAAGTTTAGTAAAGTGCCTATAGTGAATCATAAGTAATGTTAATTTAGCCCATTCTTCCTTAGTGTAATATATCTATCTGTGAGTTATCTGAATCTGAAAAAATACCCAGTTTAGTGGATTCTAATTTGCTTCACTCTTAAGCTTTATGATTGGGCTTGAACTTTACTTAGCCTAAAGAAAATAGCTACAATATTTATGCTGTAGTATCTATTTATTTTTCTCTGGCTAGCATTGTTACATTATCAATTAGTAAACAGTGGTATAGAAATAAATATTATATTGCATATTAAATTTACTATAGGCATAAATAACTCACTGAACATGGAAGTTATTAAATAAACTGAAATGAGATCATTCACCATATTACTTTTAATTAATCTGACTTCATTGTAGCATGTCTCCTGAATGTGTTAAATTAGTCATGTTTTGATTTTTAATTAAGTGTAACATATTTTGTTTTGTTTTTATTATTATTAACTAACTTATTTTCTTTTATTACATGACAATTATAATTTTTACCATATTACAATACAAGTAATTTATTGATTAAATATGTTTAATATATATTTTAATTAGAATATTTATCTAACCTCTTTTATTTGCTAAAAGTAACCCCCATTATAAGTTTATTAACCCATTTTTGTATTGCATGTGTGGTAGGATTATGAGTCTTATTTCTCCCCCTGTTCAGAGATGTCACAAATTATAACAAAACCTATATGTAATCTCAAAAATGTCATTCATAGGGTGTTAATTTACAGAGCACTGGACCTGGGACCATCATATCCCATTGTAATCAGGTTTAGTATATTTTACCTGTACTCTAGATTTTGAATATACAAATTTGGTGGTTACAATATATATATATATATATATATATATATATATATCATTAAAACAATTTATACATTTTGTAACTTGCTTTAAGTTTGCATTTTATGATCACTAGATGGAGCTTTACCAATAGCTCCAAACAAGCTTTGTTTATATAAGCAGCAAAAAAGAGAGAAATTCAAAATCTCTATTGTGTAATCTCATCTTCAGACCAGCTGATTTCAAGCTTATTGGCTGACATCAGTGAAAAGCTGAGAGACTAGATACTAGATCTAAATATCAACTCTAATGTCAGCTCTTATCAAACACATTTGTATCAGCTTAAAAGTGTGAATTTATCAGACATGTAATGTCTTCAAACATAGATTAACAACTAGATAACTATATGGGTCTGAATTCAGTTCAGTTTCACCATACAGTAAAAGCTTCTTCCATATATATCATTACTAAAATCTTCATAGGTAGACTTATAATAATTAAAACAAGTTATAAATTTCATAACTTGCCTTTACGCTTGCATTTTATGATCACTAGATGGTTCTTTACCAATAGCTCTAAACAAGCTTTGTTTACATAAGTGCTGAAAGCTGGTCTGGAGGTGAGAATACATGATAATAATTTTGAATTCTATTATTTTTGGAGCTTATGGAAACAAAGTTTGTTTGGAGCTATTGGTAAAGCTCCATCTAGTGATCATAAAATGCAAGCTTAAAGGCAAGTTACAAAATGTATATAACTTGTTTTAATTAATATAAGTGTACCTTTGATGGTTCTTGTAATACTATATATTGCAGATGCTTTTACTATATGGTGAAACTGAACTGAATTCAGACCCATATAGCTATCTAGTTTGTTAAGCTGTGTTTGAAGGCATTACATGTCTGATAAATTCATGCTTTCAAGCTGATAGAAATGTGTTTAATAAGTGCTGACTTTAGAGTTGGTATTTAGATATAGTTTCAAGATTCCCAGCCCTTCACTGAGATGAGCCAATAAGCTTGAAACCAACTGGTCTGTAGATCGGAATACACAATAGAGATTTTGAAATCTATCTCTTTCTGCACTTATGTAAACAAAGTTTTTTTTGGAGCTATTGGTAAAGTGCCATCTAGTGATCATATATATATATATATATATTGTGCCCTTTTTTAGGTCTAAATAAATTTATTGTATCAATTTTTTTTAACAAAATTAAATTTAAGATGTATACTATTGATATGATTACTATGTTATCTGACAATCATTTTAAAATTTTAATTAAAGTAAAATGAGAATATTTAGTATATAAAATTATGCTAAATATATTTAAAACAGTTTAATAAAGTTAAATGTTGTAGTTGTATATGGTCGGAAAAGCTGGCCATAATAAAATAGTTGATTAATAATTCCCTTAAATAAGTATTAAAAGCTGATTTTAAAAGTAATAATCTACAACTAAATAAATAGTATATTTTAAAATGAAAATTATATTTAATAATTGTATTTGAAACTATTTACTTAAAAAGTAGTATTTGTGGGGAAGAAATGTATATTTAGTTTTATAGTATCAAAATTATTTTTCTAAATTATATTATTATATTTTTTTTATAAAATATTTGTTGCAATCAAATATTTATATTATTTCAGATGAAATTTGATACATTCTGTCTGGATTGTATTTCATGTGACATGTAAATATTCATACATGTGTGCTTACAAGTTTTCGTGTTAACAAAGTTTCAAAATTGATTTAAAACTGTACTATAAAATTGAAAATATTTATTTGTCTACCACAAGATAAAATATAAAATTAGCTATTATTAAATGTTTAATTAGGTTTCAAAATGAATGTAGCTAATAAAATTAGATTTTTTGTTTAGAAAAATAGATACATTAAAACCAAATGTGAATAAATTAATAAAATATTACTTTGAAAGTCATTTTAAATATTTAGTTGGTTTAAATAAAATGTAAAAATTAATTTAGAATTAAATAATATAATAAATAATATTTAAAAGATGATTCATCATTTTATTTTTAATTTTAATTGTGCACTTTTGGCTGAATATGTAAATTAGACCATCAGATGAAAGTCTAATCAACCAATCAAATGATGGATTTATTTGGATATAAAAGAAGATGCTCAATTATTTTCAGTGTGCTTTTTGTTAGCCAATTCAGTACATAATCAGTCAAGTCAGTGCTTTAATAACTCTCTAATAATTTATTTTAAAATTGTAAAGTATACTAATTGAATTATTTTTTAAAAAAGAGAGTATTTAAATAAATTATAAAAAATATTCAGTTAAACTATGCACTGTTAGGCAACTAAATTTTTTTACCAAGCATTTTATCAAAATTTAATTTTAAAGTTGCATAACCATAGAAGTAACACAAATAAGTATCTATCTGTATAAAGAAATGTTGGGAAAACAATGTTTAATTAAAAATATAATTTTAATATTGTTAATGAAGGTAAATAGTTTATCAGTCAAGTTAACATGTTGGACATTATATGGGGAATTAAATGGAAAAGTTCATGAGAAATTAAAAAAACCAAAAAAAAAAAACAATAATGCATTTTATTGGAAGAAGATAGTTTTATCTAAGACCTGAAAGTAATACAGTAAAAACTTTTAAAATTTTTCATTAATTTGAAAGTAGATATCATTTCTAATAAGATTTGCAGAAGATGTTTTTTTTTTTGAAGAAAACATTTTTTAAAACAATTTATTTTAAAAATGAAGAGTTATTTAAAATACTTTACATGATAAGACTTTACTATTTAAAAAAAGACTACATGTATTTAACAAATTTTGGGGAAAAATGATAATTGGAAACTATTAATTGAAAAGAAAGTACTTGGATAAATAAGAAAATATCCTGATAGTAAAACTTTATATTCAAGCTTTATGTGAAATAGTTAAATATTAATTTATTGGAATATCTAAAAAAATGTGCAAAAATTATATGGATGCCCAAATCCATATCACCATGTTAGAGACACTAAAAGCTGATATATGATCTTGGTGGGATAAGAAAACTGTGGAGAATTATTTTTAAATAGTATAGGTTGAAATTATCTTCAATAATCACTGTTCTGGAAAATATAAACAATAAACTATTAATTTTATAAACTTTTAAGAACAGATTAGTGATTATTTTTGCAAATGGATCCAGATTCCCAAAGACAACTGTCTTTTTCATTTTTTTTTCAAATTTCCATTTATCAATTTATTTGGAATCAACTGAGCATGCATCACATTCGGGGGAGAAAATTGGCATCTTCAAGTGTTTAGACAATTCTATAGAAACATACGTTGGAGAGTTTCAATGCCTGCAAGGATGTGATAATAAATACTGAAGAAATAAAAAAAACATTTTTTTTTAAAAAAAATGAATATTTATCATGGACTGAAGTATATGTAGCTATATTTTTTATTATTCTTAAACTAATATCAATATTATTTTTTTCATAGTATAATTAGAGATAGGAAAGGTACACATAAAATATTAATTATTTACTAATATATTATAATTTCCATAAAGATACTTAGTAATTTTTAAAGTTTTGATATTTTAAGTATGGTAGTGTTGAATGAGTGTTATATTAAGCAATAATTATTAATTGTGGACTAAGAAGTTGTCTAAAAAGTGATCAGCTAGAAAGAATATCACTTGGGTAATAATTGTAAAATATTATTTTTTTATGATGTATTTACTTTTTTTTTTTTAGATTGGCAAGTATTTTTATAATATTATTGTATGAATGTATGAGTATGTGTGAATACACTAACACGTATAAAATATATAGGAGTTAGATTTTGTTTAAAAATATGCATATTTTTATTTTATATTTTTGATATAGTACAATGTAATGGATTATAATTATATGATTTTTTTGTGAAAAGAACTTTATTATTTTTAAAATGTTTTGAAGGATTGATCTTATTACATCAATACCTGTCTGTCATTTGTATTTGTGTTCAAGAAGTTTTTAAAAGTGAAGTAACCATTTATTATTGAATAATCTAGATCGTTGATTTTATATGTGAATTTTATTTATTGTTTAGAAATATGTTTTAAGAATTCTTTAGCGATGTAGATTGATAAATCTATAAAGAAATTTTGTAAGGTAGTGACATGGAAATATTTTAAAATGAAACCAAGGTGATGCTTTGTTGTAGATTATTTATGGGGAATAGAAATAGTTTTATTGTCTTAATATTTATGCAGGTACAGATAACGAAGTCATATAACTTGTATATTTTCATGAGCAATGTTTTTCTCTTAATATTGAATGTTAGTGCTCCGAATGCTGAATAAATAGCTAGGACATTGTTATTTTAGTGGAGGTTATTAGACAGAAAGTCAGGCCTCTTTTTTTTATGCACTGTTACCATGTGACCATTTTATGTGTGTACTATTGAGTTGATACTCTAGTTTGTTCTTCAAAACTACGCATCTGATCACTATCATGATTTCTAAGTAATACATCGTACAGAAATGTATCTTTGAGGGAGAATGATAAATAATTTTGGAATAAAAGGATTGTCATTTGGAAAAGGATTAGATTGGTTTTCTTACTTTGAATAATGTTAAGAATAAAAACAAATGGAATTGAGAATAAAACTTAAAATAAGGATAAAGAATCATAGAATTTTTTCTACATTTTAAAAAATTATTTTTAAGAAAGTATGTAAATGATAATAAAATTGTTCACGAAATTTTGAATAGTTGTAAAATATTTTATCTTATATGTAATGCATATTTTTAATGTATGTTATACCTAAAGAAACAACGGAGAATAGAATAAGTAAATTATATTTCATGAGTATTATTTTATATTTAGCATCAACACATACATATAGTTTATACTAGATTAATACCGAGTAAGATGTAGAATGTATGATAAGTCTATTATTCATTGAGTCCACTTATTTTATTAATAAACCGGAATAAATATACTTTGTCTAATAGTATCTACACTTTCATGATAAGTTATTTTAAATAATTAAGAATAAGTTAAGGGTCATATCTTAGAATAAGTAATCCTATTGTAATTTATGTTTTATGTTTTCATAATTGATTTATATTTTCATAGAAACATATTATAGTATTCTTTAATTGTATCTAATACATATGAAACCCTATGTATATCCATGATGATTATTATTGATAGTATTGGTATAAATATATTAAAGTATATAACAAGTTCTAATTCGGAATGAAGGGTTAGATGCTTAGATTTTTTTTTTGTTTTATTTTTAGATGATGGACATTGTATGAGACAAGATTTGTTGACTGTAAATATTGTAAATAATCTATTGTTTGTTAAACTATTGTAATAAAATTTGTTAAACTTGTCTTTTATAAATTTATGTGTTGCATCAATTTCTTCCACATCGCAAACATATGACTACAGATATCTTGAACCAAAACATAAGTTTTGCACACTACAAATAAGAGTATTATTTAAGGATTATAATATTTTCTTAATATGACTTATTTGAGAAATTTTATTTACATAATCATTATTATCACTATGGCTATAAATTAATTCTATAATATATTACATAGAATTATAATATTATTTGTTGCCACATATTCTCAGATTATAAGACTTTACCACATATTTTATTTAAGATGTCATATGAAAGATAAAAGTTTATGCTGTATCATTTACTTATCATTATTATTATTGATAAGAACTACAACAGGGAAAATAGATGAGATCAAATTATATATTGAAGATGATGATGATGATTATTATTATTATCATCATCATCATCATCATCATCATTATTATTATTATTATTAATATTATTATCATCATCATCATCATCATCATTATTATTATTATCATCATCATCATCATCATCATTATTATTATTATTATTATTATTATTATTATTATTATTATTATTATTATTATTATTATTAGTTAGGTGTAGTTGAGGGTGATATTAAATCTCTTATCATGCTTGACTGCCGTAATTTTGATTGACTCGAATTAGTTTAAGAACCTGAGATTATTTTAGTTAGATTATGTGAATAAAGAGATTAAGATTTATTTATCAGTATTATTTTAATTAATTAATTATTGTTAAAGTCATAAGAATGCTATAAATATATTATTTGAGATAATAAAAGAGGAGGAATGGTATTCTTGTGCCATCGGGGTGGTGTCCTGTGGGATATTGTCTCAATGTTAATCATATTACAACTTATATTTTACTTCATGGTCTCATGATTTAATAAATATTTATTTATTTACTTTATAAAACCAATCCATATTATTATTTCTTATTAGTTAGAGCTAGTAAAACAATTGACATTAACATAGAATATTTTTATTATCTATTATATGCATTTTAGCCGAGCATAACTATTCATCTGAGCTAGTCCCATTTCACTATATATTATATTTCCTGGAAGTGAAGGTACATATATATATATATATATATATATATATATATATATATATATATATATATATATATATATATATATATATATATATACCATCTTTCTACCTTTTTATAACTCTGTGGATGGCTTGTGTGACCAAGTCGAAACGTCAGTATATTGATATTAAAAGTTTTTAACACGGATGAACCCGCAAAATATGTATTTTATATATATATATATATTCTCATATAAGAATATTGTCTATACTATACTTAATGTTATTAGCAGGACTGACAGATTTTCAAGCTCCCTACAGGTGCACACTCCATCTTATACAATAAATACACATTGATAAAAAATCAAGTCAGATGACCTAATTTTAATAATACTCCTATTTACAAATGTTATATATAGAGTAAGTTAAAAACAAACTCTTATGAAGCTTCAAAAATACCCTCAACCTCAGACCACGGTTTCTGGCTCTAGCATCATCAGTGAGGTGCTAGGGAATAAAAATACTAGAACTAGTCCAGCATTTTATCAATGCCTAACTATTGAGAAGAAAATCTGAAACTTTCAGACATTTAAATGTCCAAAAATCCAGCTATCTAACTCAAATAGCAGTATGGGACTGAACTAAGTTCAGATACACCATATATTAATAGCTTTGGTGATTTTATATTGCTAGAGCTATTAATATATGGTGTATCTGAACTTAGTTCAGTCCCATACTGCTATTTGAGTTAGATAGCTGGATTTTTGGACATTTAAATGTCTGAAAGTTTCAGATTTTCTTCTCAATATTTAGGCAGTGATAAAATGTTGGACTAGTTCTAGTATTTTTATTCCCTAGCACCTCACTGATGATGCTAGAGGCAGAAACCACAGTCTGAGGTTGAGGGTATTTTTGAAGCTTCATAAGAGTTTGTTTTTAACTTACTCTATATATAACATTTGTAAATAGGAGCTTTATTAAAATTAGGTCATCTGACTTGATTTTTTATCAATTTAATTTTAGTTTTTTGCTATTAATGCTTTGGCGATTTTATATTGCTAGAGCTATTAATATATGGTGTATCTGAACTTAGTTCAGTCCCATACTGCTATTTGAGTTAGATAGCTGGATTTTTGGACATTTAAATGACTGAAAGTTTCAGATTTTCTTCTCAATAGTTAGGCATTGATAAAATGCTGGACTAGTTCTAGTATTTTTATTCCCTAGCACCTCACTGATGATGCTAGAGGCAGAAACCGTGGTCTGAGGTTGAAAGTATTTTTGAAGCTTCATAAGAGTTTGTTTTTAACTTACTCTATATATAACATAATAAATACACATGTATGCATACTTGTAATAAAGATAAGTATGTAGTCATAGGTATGAGTTGCATAATATGGAGTGCACATACATAGAGGTCTTGAAAGTCTGAGTTCAAATCTATTGTAATTACATTAAGTTATGCATAGACAATATACTTGTATTTAAAATATTACATATTCTGTCTGTTTTCTGCCCATTCCTTATTTGTATCGTTAAATGGACATATTGGGGTCCTATATATTTGAGGTCATTGTGACTTATTTACTCTCTTATGTTAATAATTTATGTTAATAACATCACTCCCATCCTTCTTCATAGGCACCAAAGAGAATTAGATCCAATTACATATTTGACTTTTAGAGCAATTATATATAGCAATATATACTGTAACTGGGCAAAAAGTAACTCCACACCTCTTTGGTTTTATTTCCTCATGAGCACATTGCAGGAAGGAACTATTAATTGGCATTCCCCAATGCAGACATCATCCCACCTACAACAATATTTCCTGATCATCAGAGGATGTAGTGCCATAGAGACAGGAAGCTTTAAAAGTTTATGTTTGGTTTCCCAAACAGTGCCACTAGAGTTGCATCTCACTACAACCTTATCATCATCTGCTTATGCTGAACATACCTCAGGAGGCATGAGATTCTTGTGAGCAATATGCAATGAATAATTAATTAGTGATAAAAAAAAAAGGAACTAAAGGATTATATTAATTTTCATACAACAATTTTATTAAGAAAAATTTATTGGCAAGTTTTTGTAATATAGTTAATATAATGAGAAGAAGACTAGAAATATTTCAGGTAGCTTATCCAAGCAAATACCCATTTTTAGTTCACATGATGAGAAGAAGTCTAAAAATACATTTCAAGTACATATACATATACAATTAATATACAAGTATTAATAATCACATTTTGATGCTGATAGAAGCATTTCAAGTAGAGATGTAGATAATATATGTATTCATAATCACTTTATGATGTTTATAGAAGCATTTCATATATATATATTGTAACGATCCGGAAAATAGCGACTTAACGTAAACTGCACTACGGGGCGCCATCTAGGCATTTGAACCTAGAAAAATTTATAAAGTAGGCAGATACGTAAGTCAAAAAAAAAAAAAATTTTTTTTTTTCCTTTTAAATTTTGCATCCGGTCGTTAGCCCATGTCACTAGCTCAGTGGAATAGCAGAGATTAAATAATATAAGATCTTATCTAATTAGATTTCAACATTAAAAAATAAATAAAATAAGCCACTGCCAGTAATTAACATACAAACATTTATTTATGCACATATATATAAGATTTAAAATTATTTTAGTATTAGTTTACATTTTAACATTTAACATTATTTTTTAACTTTGATTTTGATTTTAATTTACCTTTAATTACTATTATATTCTAATTTTACATTTTAATTAAGTTCGCACAGATGGGATTATAAAAGCTTGTTATAATAAGTTGCTATAGATCGGTTACAAAGATTACACGGTTAAAAACATTCCAAAGTAAACATAAGCGATCAAAATATAAAATTATTGATTACTGACAATTGCGGAGGGAAATTTATATGTAACCCAATAGTATTCACCATAAGATACTTGCATTGTCACCAATAACTTAAAAGACATCCGAATAAATACATTTTAGATACTCACCGTAAGGTATCATTATTTATCGAATGTCTATATATTTTGATCAAATATGAAAACGCAAAACATAGTTAACCGATAAACAATCCATGCAAGCGTCTATAAACAACTTAAATTTAATGCATTTTTATTTAGAATCGAGTATGAATACTACATAGATTTGCATTGAAATTAAAATATTCTATCCCTATTTAACCTTAGGCTAAAATTCGCAGTCAAACTGGCATCAATCCATCTGATATATCGATGTATTCAATGTAATACGAAATACGGCAGCACCAAAAGAATTAAGAAAAGACATTGACTCTCAATCAGATAGGAATATTACATCTATCTAACGAGAAGAACAATAAAAAAAAAACTCCATAGAAAGGAACTGCGTTCTCCGTCTTATAATTCCTTCCATAGGCAAACGGGTGAGTGCGGCGTATATATAAACGATTCTGCCAGTAGCGAATCTCCGATTACATCTACTAACTACATCAATATATCCAATCCATTGACCCAATCTAACAACGACATAAATAACCTAAGATTACCCTCCCCTAATATAACTTTACAAATCTATACAGCCATTCACGCCCGACTTAAGTTTAACATTTTTATAATTAATTTAACGGAAAACAAAAATCATAATAAAACTTAAAGAACAAAAAATAAATAAATGGAAATGATTTTACAAAATAAATACATTAAATAAAATTATAACTAATTAATAAATAATATCGGTCAGATAGAATAATATTGCAATTATTTAAATCTGGAAAGTTTTTAATTTACTGTTCATAAATTTTAAAGTTCTTACGGTTATTTAAATAGTTCATCTTCATATATTCCTTGCCGTTTGAACGTGAATTCCCACGTCGTCCGAAGATTGGTATCCTGTTGGCCGATTTATTTATCCATCCGGAGATTTTTTAGTGTAGTTGGTCCTCAATGTAGAAACGATGGTTCATTTTTCTTCCTTTCTTAGCAGAACTGAAGGGATTGAAGCTGTGCGTCTTTTTCAATCCCCTCAGCACTAACACCTAGCTGTTACATCGTAATAATCATCAATAACTAGTCACTGATTAATAATTTCCAAATTTTCCTTTTATATTAATGTGAAGGATTGAATTTACATTACGTCACCGATGCGATGGTCCTTTCGCTGCGGTCCGATTCCATAGGGATTTCTTCTTATTTGCTAACAGTTTCTATTGTTTTCTTATCTGACCGGTGTTTTTACATTTAAATGCCGAAGGCTGGTTTACATTTAACTAATTAACAATCATTTCCATTTCTGATTAATTAACCTGTTTTCCAAATCAAAAATATATTTAAAGATAAATTTAAAGATATAATTTCATCTCCAAATCTTTTTAAAATTTAGTTTTAAAATACTTTTTCTTTAATAAAGTTTTATTTTAATAATTTTTCATTATCTGTGCGATTTAATTAATATATAAGAGTTTAAGATGATATTTAATTTCAATTTTTAATTCTTAAAGAAAATTTTTAAATGCGAACTTTTTAATTTACTTTCATGTTTAATAAATTTAAAAAAAAAAACAATGTAACGAACGTCTATGCTCGTTACAATATATATATATATATATATATATATATATATACGTATACAATTAATAAGCAAATGTTTTTAACCATTTATTCCAGGTCTGTAGAAACACATACACAATTTATAAATAAATGTTTTTGACTATTAATTTTAAATCTATAGAAGCATTTAAAATAGATGAACAAATTATACTTGTTATTCCAGGTATGTGAAAGCATTTCAGGTAGGTATACATATTATATTAATACATCAAGGTTTGTAATCACTTATTTTGGGTCAGTAGAAACATTTTGAGTAGATGTGCAGATAATATGAGTAGTACAATTATTATTCTGGTATGCGAAAGCTTTTTCAGGTAGATGTATATTTATACATATACATTTTATTATTTTATTGAGATACAGCTAAAATGCATACAAGTATTTATGGTTCATATAGCATTTTATTATTTTGAGAATCGTTACAGATGGGTAAGCAGGTAATATCAGCAATTCCATATTTGTGGAGCATTTGTATTCCAATCTAGTATATATGTATATTTATACACATATATTTTATCATTTTATCAAGATATATATAACATGCACAAAAGTATTTATGATTCATATACCATTTTATTATTTTTAAGAATCATTACAGGTAGTATCAGCAATTCCATATTTGTGGAGCATTTATAATCCAATCCAATATAGATGTATATTTATACACATACATTTGATTATTTTTACCATATATTTGATTGACCTTTCCATTTAGCTTGTTCATTTGAAGTAAAGTATTTCTATTATTTGAACATATCCTAAATTTTATGAAATAATCGGTGTTTAACTAATGAAATATATAACACATGTAAAAGTATGCAAGGGTTTTTAATTTGAGTGAAGTTAATAATTGATTGTGAAAACTTTTCTTTAGATTAATAATATAAGATTTTCTCTCTTTTGTTTTAAAAAAATTAATAGCGATAATATTAATTCATATTTTATTGGAATTCAATCATTTTTAATTGCTTACCTCTAAATTTCATGTCTTTGTTTATTACTCCATTACTAAATACTGGGGGGGGGGGTCTGTCTTGAACAACACATTAAAACTTCTAGGCAAGGCTGGGAGTTCACATCTTTTGCAGATGGAGAAAGGACAAGTTGTCTCTAGCAAAGATTATATTATGATGATTTTTCATTAGGCTGTTGGATGGTTCCATTGGTTCCTTTTTTAGTATTCTTGTAGCTAAATCTTGTGACTGACTCAATTAATTATACTACTACTACTACTACTACTACTACTACTACTACTATTACTACTACTACTACTACTACTACTACTACTACTACTAATAATAATAATAATAATAATAATAATAATAATAATAATAATACTCATCATCATCATCATCATCATCATCATTATCTCTTGTACTAATTTTCCACACTATTTATATTTTTCCTCTCTGACAAACAGATTCAGATTACATGTTCCTTTTCCTCCATTGATAGCAGGTTTTTTTAACATGTCCATGTTTTTAATTCCCCAGATTATTGGACAGTTTCTCTTTGGCAGGAACAGACTTTTAATTAGACTATTTTCGATCATCTGCCTTTATGTGTTTTTGAGTCTTGATAGTTTTATTGCCCACAGCATGGTAATTTGACACCTACATATATTCTGTCTTCGATATTTGTTTTTTTTTAAATATTACTAGTGTGACTTAAAATATTATTAGGCTTGTTAATTTAAAGAAAGAAATCTTCTAAATATATACATGAAACAGTATATCTGTTTCAATATATATATATATATATATATATATATATATATATATATATATATATATATATATATATATATATATATATATTACCCATCATGACTTTCTAAAATTGCTTCTTTCACCTTTTAATGAGGTTAGTAATATTTTGTGTGATGATTATTTATGAGCAATGTTCAATAAGTGTTTCATGATTCATAAATAGGCATATAAACCCATTTTTCGATATCTGATTTAAATTTTTACTCCAATATTACTAAATAATAGTTATATCATAAAAATAATTAAAATAGAATTAATGAAAATTTAATGACCAATAATAATAAGGAATAAAAATGGAAGATATCACACATATTTTAATTATGATATGTAGATGTCTTTCACCTAGTGTAAATAATTTATTTCATTTGTGACATTCATATAACTAATAAACAAAATAAAATGCATAAACTACATGCCCATATACATCCCATAAGTGAATAATTCTGTCTAAATATGCTTGAATTAATCTGGATCCATTCATAGCTCTAACTAATTACAGCACTCACTGAATTGATATCACAAATGTATCGGGTTACATATCTGTATGAATCACATATATATATATATATATATATATATATATATATATATATATATATATATATATATATATATATATATATATATATATATATATATGGTATATGCTTATTTACATATTTAAAACCTAAGTTTTCTTTTTTTTTAAAAGAAAATTATAACATGAACATATATATATATAAAGTAATTCTGCCCGGTACTCTTATCACTCGCCCAGCATATTTATGGATGTCAGTTGTTGACTCCAAGCGCCAATCCTATCTACATGTAAATAAGAATTATGCTGGGAGAGATCAAGTATCAATTTCTAATAGACAGAGCCCCTACCTCTGGCTAGCTCACTCAGGGGTGGTGGTTGTTGACCATGAGAAAAAGGTGGGGGACAAACCAAGTGCGCACATAAACGCATAAACAATTCCCAGAATATATTATTTTTTTCTTAAATACTGCTCTCTAACTTTATGATATGATCTAAGTTTTAAAGAAATTATCACTGAACGCACACACTGGTAATTAAAACACAAATTTAATATGCATTAATAGAAGCAAAACAAAATCCCATAATTGTGTACTGGCTTGTGCTCAAATATTTGAATAACACGCATGCAAACACATACTCTGCATAGGTTCATAAATATAACAAAACATATAAATTATAGAATACAAAGTAAATGCAATAAATCATTATCCAGTCTATTCATTTATAAATTTATGTTGGTGATATTTCAAATACTTCTTAGTTTTCTTCTAGCCCTTACACTTCATTATTTTATTGAAAATTATGTTCTTATTTATGAGATGACTGGCATTTAAGGAATTACTCTTATTACCTTAATTTTTCTCACCTGGGTGCAGACGAATGGTAATGTAAACTGGCTTGATGTTGTGGCATAGTAAATAAGTGATTTTTGGTAGCACTCCATTGATTTCGTAAGTCACAATCAGTGGCATTCGGTGAATGTCATTCTACCTGTAGTTTAGAAAGGGTTTAGCTCCCATATGGACAGCAACCACAATACCTCCACAGGATGCGCTAGCAGAGCCTGGTCCATTTTTGTCCTTTTACCCCAGCCTATTCATGGCTGATGAATATATATAATTTTTAAACTGATCTTTCTGCAATCTTGCTCATGGCATTAACAGTTCTGGAATGGTCTCTCAAAGTTCAGCTTTCAAAACTCCTTAATTAAAATACTATTGTTCTCTTTTCTTCTTTTAATGAAACCACGTGGTTTGCAAATAGAAAACCCTTCAGCAACTTTTCTCTTTTTGATGTTCAAGAATTTTAATTACACCTTGAAATCCACACTTGACCATTCATTGTCTTTTACTTATAACATTTTCTTTCTAATTAAAATAGCTTTTATCTCAAGATAGTGATCTATACATTTTTGGATTCTTTATTTTCATTTAATATATCTTTTTAGAATTTGTGTCTTTTGTCATCCATCTTGGAATCAATTTCCTTTTAATTAAAATAACTTTATTCAATCGAAGTTTCTGAAAAATAACTTCTTCTTTTTATGAATTTATTACACTTATTCACCCATGCAGCAATATAAATACACATGCTTTTAAACAAAATACAAGAGCACAAACCATATAACCCTCTCCCTCTTCTGTTTCAATCTATTTTCATTTACCCATTTAAAATATACACACACATATATAAAAAACTAATTTAATATCACTTTTGATCAAGTATATAAAAATTTTAGATATATGCTCACTTATATCATACTATACTTTAGAACAGGGTTTGCACCCAGCCCTGTTATAATATCTCCCTCTTTCGAAAGCCTTTAAATACCATTTTAGTATTTAAATGGCTCATTCTTCAACCACAAAATAACTCTACTTATTACTGCCATAGTATGATGGTACGGGTTTGAGTGACTGAGCATTATACTGATCCCTTTATTTCCTGTCCAGTGTCTACCCAAAATGCATGTTTTCCCTGACATCTCACAATGGTGAATGGACCTTCATACAAATTACAGAATTTTTACATATGAATTTCCCTGGTTCGCACACATGTGGTGTCTTTATCAAAACCTGGTCACCCACCTTGAACCTATGGTATCCCATTGACATTCTATTCCTGCTTCTGGATTTCTCTTATGAGGTTGCGATATGCCTGTCTTTGATCACTTTCAGTATCTACTGATCTTTCCTCACTTCTTAACAGTTTATCCAGTATTAATTGAGGAGCATCTCGGCCACAGTGCAACTGTATAGGAGAAAACCCTATTGACTCATTGACCACCCAATTAATATAGTTGAGTATCTCACTAATTTTTCTGACCCAACCTCTGTGGTTGGTTGGGATGTAAGTTCTGAACAATCTACCCAGCTTGTGCATTACTCATTCACATGGGTTTGATTGGGGGTTCCGGATGGACATCAGTATATGTTGGATCCCTGATCTCTGGTCTCATCTTCCCCATTCTCCAGATGTAAATGGTGTTCCATGATCTGAGAGGATAATCTGAGGTTTTCCCACAGATGGAAAATGTTCCTTTTCTAATACGTGCATTGTGTTTCTTATATTTGCTTGAGCTATGGGGTAGGCAGCCACAAATTTGGAAAACAAATCATATACCACCAGCAAATACTTCTTTTTATTATATGCTGGCAATGGACCATAATAGTTCACTGCTACAATCTCCCATGGTTTCTTTGGTATTATGGATGTCATTGGGGCTGCATAATTTCTGTTTGCTGGTTTGGCTCTCTGACAAACTTCACATTGACCAATGACAGCAACTGTTTTATCATGCATGCCAGGCCAATAAAACCATTTCTTGAGCCAATGTTCAGTCTTCCACACCCATAGTGTCCATATGCATGGTGGACATGAGCCACCACTGCATCTGTCATTTGTCTAGGTATGATTGGCCTCCATTCTTCTGGGTCATTCATGACTTTTATATTGAAGTATGGATCCCTCTACTCTACAATGTCCAATCCTATGTTCATACCAACCGACAACCTTGGTCCTCCTGTCCTCCAAGTGCTCAATTACTTGTTTCAATTGGGCATCTTCTCTCTGGCATTGAGCCAGCTGTTTAAGGTCACTCTCAACCCCATTTATTTCTGAGCTCATGCCGGAAATATATAAATTTTCTGTCTGCAAATGTTGAGATTTTGAATGTGCAGGGTTCCTGCTGAGAGTATCTGCCACTATATTCTCTGACCCCTTGCAATGCCTCACTGTATAGTTGTATTCTTGGAGGTATAGACTCCAGCGTATCTAACCGACTATTGGTTAGGTAACTATGATTGATGAATTCCAAACTTTTGTGGTCAGTGACCACAATGACTTCTGATCCTAACAAGAGTGCACAAAGTTTTTGGAAAGCCCAAACAATTGCCTGGGCTTCCTTTTCAGTCACAGTATAATGGAGTTTAGGTCTCTTAAGCAATCAACTCAGGAAATACAATACTCCTATTTGACCATCTGCTTGCACTTGTGACACTGTTTCTCCCAAGCCATACCAACTACTATCTGTCTGCACCATGAATGGCCTCACAAAATCAGAAAATGCCAAAACTATGTGTTCAATAAATCCTGCCTTCACTCTTTTGAAGGCTTGTTTTTGTTCCTCTTTCCCTTCCCACATCACAACTTTTCTCAATAGCCTTACCAAGGGATCCATTTATTCTGCAAATCATTCCTGAAACCGGTTGTAAAAGTTGCACAAGCCAAAGAAGAACTGCACTTGTTTCCTGAATTTGGGTGCTGGAAAGTCTCTTAATAGCTGAGACCTTATCAGGGTGGGGCTTAATACCTTGTGCTCCTACCCTATGACCCCAAAACATAACTTCTTCCTGAAGCAATGTACTTTTTTAGGTTTATTTTAATTCTCTTTTTCCTGGCATTTCTTTAAAAACATTGTAACATGCCTTATATGCTCTTCTATGGTGGCTGATGCCACTAACACATCGTCCACATACATAGTGATTAGATCTTTTACTTCAGGGGATAGCACCTGATCTAAACATTTTAGCAATCCTGACCTCACTGTTAATTAGGCCAAATGGCATCTGGTTGAACTGATATGAATAACCCTCATATCGAAACGCTGTATACTTACAATCATCTGGGTGTAACTTGTTCTGCCAATAACTAGCAGTCAAGTCAAACATTGAAAATATTCTTTATCACTTGAATCTCTCCACCGAAGTTCCTGTATGGATGGGGGAATGTTACAATTGGGAATGGTTACTTTGCTCAGTTGTCTTGCATTGAGGCACAGCCTAACTGTACCATCTCTCTTCCTCATGACCACCAATGGGTTGCAGTATGCTGATGAGAATTTTAAAACAATGCCCCATTCTACCATCTGGCCTATTTGCTTTTTCACTTTAGTTCGATATTGATGGGGAATAGGTATGATCTGGCTTTAAAAGGTTGGTTTTCATTTACTCTAATCCTTTGTTCAAAACCCGGTATTATCCCCAGTATGTCAGAGAAAACTTGATGGTATTCCTGCAATGTTTGTATCAATATGCTTTCCCAACTCCCCATGGCCATCTTTGCCTCTCGTACCCTTTCTGTAATGATGTCATTTGTAAGGTCTTCCACCATACATAATGCCCTGACTGATCTATGTAGCCCCCCATTAAGAAACCCAACTACCTTTCCTTTAAATGTGGCTTGCCTACCTTCATAATCTAAAGTGCATTTATATTTATGCAAAAAATATGACCCTAACAAAGTGTCACATATCAAGTCTTTCATTATCAAAAAGACATGTGGACAGCTTTCTCCATTGATTTTAATATCTAGCCATATTTGTTTGGACTCAATCTTGGCTTTTTGGTTATTAGCCATTGTTACATGAGCTGATTTCAATAGGAGGGTAGGTATATCCAATTGCTCTTTCCTTATTCTGTGGTATTGTCTTTCTGCTATCACTGAAACCTGACTACCCAAATCCAAAAGGGCCTCCATCTTGATCTGATTCACTGTTATGGGAATTTTGGGGCATGTCTGACATGCATAACCTGGGACTCTGTCTTTTCATGAACACACTAAGTTTCCTATTTCCCTTTTTTCTTGTCCATATCCTTTACTTATTCCATAAATCTCTGTCTGTTTCCCTGACCTCAATCCTTGTTCATCAATTTGTCTCATTTGTTTACTTATCTCTATCTGACTCAATAGTCTATCTACTGCTTGGGCTGACTTCTCACTCCCTGTTTCTACCATCCAGTTGATTTCCTCTGGTAGATTCCTGCACACTATTCCCAGAATCTGTTTCTCAGACAGTCTGCATGCTTCTAATGTATTTAGCGTGGCCATCTGTCTCCTGAAAAATTGCACATATTCTTCTCCATTATTTTCCTGAAACTTTTCCTTCATTAACTGTACTCTAATGTGCTCCTGCAGCTCTTTCCTCCAGAAGACCTTCTTCAGACCCCTTTTATAATCTGGGAATGTTTGTGGGTGGTGTAAAAGTGAATTCACCAAGCCTCAGCATATCCTTCAAGGTGATGGCATGCTATCATTACTTTATCTTTATCTGGTATTCCATGGCTATCAAAATATCTTTGCAGGCTTTGAATATGCTCTGTTGGCCACTCGTCTTTTTCCCCTCTGTACATTTTTATTTTCACCCTCATTCCATTTTATTTTTCTGTTACTTTTTTTTTATTTATCAACAAGCTAATTATAATAATTTTGTGCCAACTGTTTCTAATCAAATGCATCAGACCTGCCTTCCATCCCTAAAGTACTGTGTTAACTGTCTAATTTCCCTATCTAACCCTCTTCAAACCTATTCCTTGATCTCTTTCTTTTAAAATTCACTGAAACGATTATAGTATTTCATGTTAATTCCCTTATTACTATTCTCCAACTCTTATATTTAACTGTTATATTTAACTGTTTTATTTAACTTATATTCTATCCTTCTTCCTACTTTCCACTCTTCAAAAGCTCCTTAGTTGGGTTGCCATTGTATCGGTTTACATACCTGTGTGAAGTATGTATATATATGGTATATGCTTATTTACATATTTAAAACCTAAGTTTCTTTCTTTTTAAAAGAAAATTATAACACGAACTATATATATATATAATATATATATATATATATATATATATATAAGTAATTTTGCCCGGTACTCTTATTACTCAGCCCAGCATATTTATGGACATCAGTTGTTGACTCCAAGCGCCAATCCTATCTACAAGTAAATAAGAATTATGCTGGGAGGGATCGAGTATCAATTTCTAATAAACAGAGCCCCTATCTCTGGCTAGCTCACTCAGGGGTGGTGGTTGACAACGTGGGAAAGAGGTGGGGGAAAAACCAAGTGCACACATAAATGCATAAACGATTCCCAGAATATATATATTTTTGTTCTTAAATACTGCTCTCTAACTTTACGATATGATCTACATTTTAAATAAATTAACACTGAATGCACACACTTGTAATTAAAACACAAATTTAATATTCATTAATAGAAACAAAAACAAAATCCCATAATTATGTACTGGCTTGTGCTCAAATATTTGAATAACATGCATGCAAACACATACTCTGCATAGGTTCATAAATATAACAAAACATATAAATTATAGAATACAAAGTAAATGCAATAAATCATTATCCAGTCTATTCATTCATAAAATTATGTTGGGCGATATTTCAAATACTTCTTTGTTTTCTTTTAGCCCTTGCATTTTATTATTTTATTGAAAATAAGTTCTTATTTACAAGTTGACTGGCATTTAAGAAATTACTCATATTACCTTGATTTTTCTCACCCGGGTGCAGATGAATGGTAATATTCACTTGCTTGATATTGTGATGTAGTGAATAAGTGATTTTTGGTAGCTCTCTATTGATTCCATAAGGCACAATCAGTGGTGTTCGGTGAATGTCATTCTGCCTGTAGTTTAGAAAGGGCTTTGCTCTCATATGGACAGCAACCGCAATACCTCCACAGGATGGCTGGCAGAGCCTGGTCCATTTTTGTCCTTTTACCCCAGCCTATTCATGGCTGATGAAATAATATATATAATTTTGTTAACTGATCTTTCTGCGATCTTGCTCGTGGCAGTAACAGTTCTGGAATTCCCTCTCAAAGTATTAGAATTAAAAACCAAAAAAAAAATTGTTCTCTTTTCTTCTTTTTAATGAAACCACATGGTTTGCAAATAGAAAACCTTTCAGCAACTTTTCTTTTTTTGGATCAAGAATTTTAATTACACCTTGAAATCCACACTCGACCGTTCATTGTCTTTTACTTATAACATTTTCTTTCTAATTAAAATAGCTTTTATCTCGAGATAGTGATCTATACATTTTTGGATTCTTTATTTTCATTTAATATATCTTTTTAGAATTTGTGTCTTTCGTCGTCCATCTTGGAATCAATTTCCTTTTAATTAAAATAACTTTATTTCCTTTTATGAATTTATTACACTTATTCACCCATGCAGCAATATAAATACACGCGCTTCTAAACAAAATACAAGAGCACAAACCATATAACCCCCCTCCCTCTTCTGTTTCAAACTATTTTCATTTACCCATTTAAAATATATACACACACATATATAAAAAAAATAATCTAACTTAATATCAATTTTGATCAAGTATATATATATGCTCACTTATATCATACTATACCTTAGAACAGGGTTTGAACCCATCCCTGTTATACAAAATATTCTCTCACCTGGTTATTATTATCACTTCATGTCCTATTATTGCTTTGTTTTCATCCTGTTCACCATTGTCATACATCTATGCACACACACATTACCTGGAGTTTAAACATAACCCATTATAAAAGTTTACATAAATATTTCAATCAAAAAATAACATCCAAAAAATAACAACTGGTTTAAAACGAACTAAACCAAGATATACTAGCATATATGTGTATAAATCAATATATAACATTATTGATAAACCAATTAAAATATAAAAAAATAGTATAATAATAATATATTTAGAGATAACAAGACCCTTAATAGTTAATATCTTTTTTGATATTTGAGGAAACAAAAGATGAAAAAGTAAATGAGTCCAGACTAGCCATTGAAAAACAAATACAAAACTCCATATTGGAAAAGATTGGCAGGATTGTGAGCTCACTGTCATGAATCACGCTCTCACTACTCAGTAAAGTGACACTTCTCAACATGTTGGTAATGCATTGACTGAATTATTATCTGCCCATAATTAAACCCACCAAGGTTTTTCAAGCTGCAATGAACTCACTATGCTCCAAGCTTCTGTGGATAGGCAAAGTTGTGGCCATCAGCATATACAAGATGCAGATCCGCAAAGAACTAAATGGTCTGGGACTGCACTTAGTCTCAACCATATCTGTAAAAGGCAATTGCAGTTCTATTCTCCTACCACTTAAAACAACCAGAATAAAACTTATTGACAACAGTGGAACCCACAGACACTCTTCTGCCACTAGAAAGTAAATGGATGACAGACATCTGGTCATATGTCAATAATCTAATAATTTATAAATGAATTTATGTTCGAAAGTAAAATACCATATTGCCAAGCATATAAACACAGAATCCCAAACCAAACTGCTCTTTAAACTACATTATGTCTAAACTACAAACTGTTAATCAAAAAACTGAAGCACTGGTTTATAGAACCAAATGATATAGATTTTATCATAAAGCTAAATATTAATTCTCTCCCTACAAGTCGTTTTCTGGTGTACAAAAGAGATTTTTCCAATAATTAGTCCACAGTGTCAACTTTGCAACAGAGATGAAAAACAATCGAGCACATACTCTACACTTTATTGCAGAAAAAGTGACACTGGATGCAAGAGAAACACTAATTATTTAGAATGCCATCACCACAAGTATTTTTTCAACCGTCAGGTTTTCCATTTTCCTCACCATTGCAGTCTGGCTAACAAGATGCAAATTTATTTTTGATAACAGACTCTCTTCAGTCAGAGAAACCCTGATACAAATTCTTAAAAATATTTGTGGCAGAGACCAAATTCTAGCACCAGACTGGCTACACAAAGAGACCTGGTTCAAGATTAGCCTTCCAAATAAATAGTGTCTTACTTCCTCAACTGATTACTCTAGCCTACATGGTGCCCACCTAATCAAGCTTCAAAACAAAACAATTCCTCTCCTGTAATTTAATTGAGAAATTAAATGAAAATGTCAATAGTTATTAATAAAAATTTTGTTTCATATAATCATTGCTTGGGATCCTGTGTTTAGAAGTAATGTTGGTTAACTTTTAAGCACCCTATACAGTTGAGTATATGTATATATGACATACTGATTACAGCGCATGAATTTCTTTGACAATAACCACCCAAAATGTCTTTTAAAGCACACACTATGGATGGGTATATGTATATATGACACAGTGATTATGACATGCAAATTTCCTTGACATCATATCAGTTACTGTTTGCCAAAATCACAATTAAGACAATAATATATTCACAGTATAGATTTAGATTGGTCACTGCCTGGATTTATTCTTAGGCAATCATGAGGTTTTCTTTATGCTTTTGCTACTTTTCTCATGTTTACTTTACCACAGTGAATTGAGACATGAGACATTATAGACACTGAAGTCATCACTTCTTTCATGGATAGATCTGAATGTTCTTTTCTAGTATTTCTTCCATTCAGATGTGCAAGGACTCCTGATGTCCTCCGGATCTTTGAAAAAAATCTAGAGTATCAGCAAGGCATTTTAATCATTATTCTCGCTTGATCATTAGTCCACAGAATAATAATGCTCCAGCTTCTTTTTTGATATTTATTCATTTTGTATAACTGGAATCTCTGATTCCTTTATGATACTAGCCTCCTGATGGTAATATGCACTTAGGTGGTTTGAAATGTCTTTATCTTGAAACTTCCAACCAATGATTGATTAGCAGCTGAGTTTAAAACTAGTTTTGGTGATCACATAACAACAATTACTTTTTGATACATGCTTGCTAATGAGCTTTCTTTCCTCTCTTTTTATCTTTATTCTCTTAAAATATTAACATATAATAAAATTAACTACATAACAAAGAATTAAAACATGATAGAATAATTGATCTTCTTGACTTGTATGAAGGCATTGTTCTAAATTAACGCATCCACACACACAGTTAAAATTTGATTTTTTAATTGCTAGCTAAAATTCATAGAAACCCTGCATTATAATGACACTTCATTTTTTTTCTGTATTTTATCAATGATATTATCTTGTATAACAGTAATAAATGACTAAATACATAAAGATTAAAGAAAGAATTCTGTACAGATTTAATAATCATCACTATTAATAAATACATTATATTATAATCCACTATATAATTTAATGCAATTTTTGTTCATTTAAATAAACATCATTACATATAAAGTTGACTTTAATTTATTTTCAATACAGTGCTCCTTTAAAAAGTTAACCACATAAAATTGTAGTCAATGAAAGAATGAACAATTATGTTCTATAACATAATTTATTTTAAATTATTGTAATTATATCTTTTAAACAAAAATATTTATTATCAAACTTTAGGAATAAATCCAATTAATAATGCAATTTCTTAAAAATATTGTCAGAACTAAAATTTGGTTTTCAAGTAATGATTTAAATTAATTTCATTTATAAAATATTTTTAAAAAAAACATTTTGTTTAAAAATTGTACAAGTTGAGTTAGGATATTGACCAATCAGAGTGGAGTAAGCAGATCTTTAATGTCACTTTATCCCAGCAATTTTTTTATATAAAAAATCATGCAGACAATTAAAATATAAATATTTAAAAAGTATTAAAAAAGGAGATAGCAGTCTCAATTTATTTTTCCCTATAAAATTATAAAATTTAAATTATTTTAAAGTCTTCAGCAATAAAATTGTCTTTTAAAAAAGCTCTTTAAAGATATAAAATAAAAAGTAATTATGAACACCATGGAATAAGAAATTAATATTCATTGTAAAATAAAGTGCCAATCCTGATCAGCTATTTATAACAAAATAATACCCAAAAAGTTTGAAAAGTTAAAATTGTTGTATTAATCTGGCCTGGGATAACCATGAAAAAAAAGGAAAACAGCTACAGTGCTTCAAAAAGAAACCGGACTGCAACAATTTAAGAAAGCATACAGTTGTCTATATTGAATTAGATGTTTTTCTTAATTATAAATTAAAGAGGAGAAACCAATCAATGTTTCTTAGAAAGAAAATTTTAAAAGCTTATAAAATTACTGTGTCAAATGTTAAAAAAATAATTAATTGATTTAAAGCCATTAGTTTAAGAAAACTATTATTTGTTTGAATAGTATAATTTATATTTAAGAAACAGTTTACAAAATTTAGAGAACTTGTCAAGTACATAATTAAAAATAAAATAAAAAATGAAGTAAAATTTCTTATATTCAATGAAGAAATGAACTCTTATTATACTACTGTAAGAACAGAAACACTATAATTGAAAGGATAAGTTTAAAATCTGCGTAAATTTTAATAGAAATGATAGTCATGAAACGACATATTTGGAGTCAAAGAATTAAACAAGTTTATCAGATGTATGTTTAAATTTTTACAAGTCCAGTAAGTAACCAGAGGAGGAAAGAAATGCAGAAATAAACCTACTGAAATTTTAGAAGAACGTGCTTTAAAGTGTGCTGCTATAATAATAATAATAATAATAATAATAATAATAATAATAATAATAATAATAATAATAATAATAATAATAATAATAATAATAATAATAATAATAATAATAATAATAATAATAATAATAATAATAATAATAATAATAATAATAATAATAATAATAATAATAATAATAATAATAATAATAATAATAATAATAATAATAATAATAATAATAATAATAATAATAATAATAATAATAATAATAATAATAATAATAATAATAATAATAATAATAATAATAATAATAATAATAATAATAATAATAATAATAATAATAATAATAATAATAATAATAATAATGTGGAAATTTATTAGGAAAGTATATGAAACATAGTATAATTTCTTTAAAATCAGAATTGAGAACTTCTCTCCCATTAAATGTGCTTGCGTGTCTAATGTGTTGTTTATATGCATGTATTTTATCAATCCAAAGAGAGCAGAAATACACAAATGTAGGCTGAATAGTAAAAGTCTTCAGAATAACCATGATAATATTATTTAAAAATTTATAAAATGGGTTTAAAAAACTCAAGGAGAAAAAGATTTCAATTTTAAAATGACTTAATACTTTTCTTGCTTGATATGAAATATACATATAAAGTATTTTTCATAATAGTTACTTAATGAATTGATATATGCAATTTAGCCTATAATGTTAAAAGTATTATTTTTTAATTATAATATAATATATATTAATTATTCTTCATGTTAGAAAAAATTATGCTTAAATATAGGGAGAGAGTACCTATGAGTTATAATATAAAAGTGTAAGTGAATGGAATATAGTGTTAAAGCTATATATTTTGAGTCAGTATATTTTTTTAGAAAATTAAATGTGATAAAATATGTCAAAAGGTATTTTGAATATATTATTGTTAAAAAATAATTAACAAAAAGGAATGAATGAGTGATCATAAATAAAACCTGATAGGATTCTCAGAAAAAAATAATAAACATATTATAAAATGTAATATTTATAAGAGCAAGAAAGAGGCAATGTTAATGTAAGGCAATATCATTACGTCATTTGTTAGAAAAAAATATTATTGCTAATAATATTAAAAATAGAATATTTGTTTTGTGACATAATGGCAAATATAAATAAGAAAGTATTTCATGGGAAGAAGATATTATATTATGGGTATAGAATTGGTATAATATGTAATGCTAAATACAGTGTAGGACTAGATGAGTTAAAATTCCAGGGTAGGGTATATATAATATCATCCTGACAAACTAATGAGAAGTTAATTGGATGTAATCTTAAGATACCCAGATAGTTATGGGAATGAGATGGGAGAATTTTCGGCAAAAAATGATTGTGGTAATACTGTATGTGCTTATTGAAGAAGCCAGGATAAAATTGGGGTTAGTTCATTAAGAAAATGATTACCTACCAAAATATGGCCTTATAAATAATAGAAATCTCCATCTCTCTATTAGCATAGTATATAATAAAATCAGCTGCTCATATTTCTAAAGTTTCATAGTAAAAAATAATATAGTATGCATCGAAAGTAGACTCAATATTTAAAAAAAAATTATAGTTTTTCTTCCTAAGTCTGGTCAGATCAGCCTGTAGGTAATGAAACCATGTATGTAACAAATATTATCTATAGTTGAATAAAACCTGAATAAATAATCATATGAATAAGAATAACTGAGATCAAAGACTAACAAAAAACACAAGTAAGAGAGATAATGAATACAAAAATGAATTACATTAAATATATAATAATCCCAATGAGTAACTGGATTTCTTAACCATGTGGGGTGATTTATGCTTAATATTGTATATATTTATTTCAGTATAGCGTTATGCACTGGTGTTATTTACTATACATATGTGTTAGATGGTTTAAAGATTAAAGTTACTAAAGTTTAGTTTGTCTTTATATAATAATAGTAAAACATGTTTGTTTGTAGCAAAATTTAAGATCGTTGTTTGCTAATTTTCAAGTTCTTAGTTTGAGTTTGTTCGTATTTCAGTATATAACATCTGATAACAGACAGGTCAAAGTGGTATCATTTTGATCTGGCTATTTTGAAATACAAACTCTAATGTATTTTATATATTAGTTCACAGAGGGCAGTAATGGATTTCTTAACCATATGAGGTGATTCATGCTTAATATTTGTATATATATATATATATATATATAAGAATCCTAACTTTATTATTCATTATAAATACATCATAAATATTGTTTTTTTATATTTACCATATCAGCAATAACTTTGCTAATAAGATGGAAGTGTAATATTTTAAACAAAATAATTTAACTATTACAAAAAAATCAATATATTGTGAATTACAAAAAATCAGGTAATATGGAAAATGATTGTGAAGAATCAAGACAACTTATGAACGATGCAAATATATCAGATTAGTATGAAAGCATACTTAATAAAATAATAAATTTATAATTTCAAAAGAAATAAAAGGCAAACTCAATGAAGGGTTAATGGTATATAACAATTACAAAGTTTATTTGTAAATAATGTAAATAATTTGTTATCAGTGTATAAGCAGTTTTCATGCTTTTTTATATTATTAATGAAATATTTAACCTAGTATTCATATGTGTTTGTTATTTATTAGTATTATTGCAAATAAACGACAATTTTGATTTAAACTTTTTATTATTAATTTCATTGTGTCTGAGAGTCATTACCATCACAAGGTCATATAAATAAATCACATTATCTACATAAAATTATACATATCAAATTATGATTATATCCCTCGTTTGAGAAGCTATGCTTAAGAGTGTATAATTAATACATTACCTATCAACTTTTTTAAATAGTAACTATAAAAAGAAAGCTTATGGTACTTAATGTTTGTATTAGATGCAAAATATTTTTGAAGAGCCATACGAAAAATGCTATTAAATATTACAAAAGGCAGAGCATATAATAGAAATTAGCAAAATGTTTGAGAGTCACATTCTAATTTTGTAATTTAAGTTAAAATATATATTATATCATAATTTAAAAAGTATTATATGTTTTCATAGTACAAGTTACTAACCAAATATATTTTAAAGTTTGTAATTCTGAATGAGTTAATTGCATACAGTGAGGGAATGCTAATTAATTAAAAGATGTATTTCATTGAATTAGACTTGGAAGATAATTATGATGTGATGAAGTTTTGATTAAAAAAATAAGTATTCTAGAGTAATTATTGTTAGCATAAATATGAGAATAAATGTTAGCATAAGTAGATTAAATTATTTAAGGGAAGTAATGAGTACATAACGAGTGTTAATTTACATGTTTTATTATTATAATTAAATTGAGTTTCCAATAGGAGGCTAAACTAGGGTTTGTAATAGTAAAGTATATTTTTTATTAAATGGTTGGATTCTAGTAAATCCCTCTTGCGATTCAATTATTTAATTATCAATCTAATTGGTACATTGGATTTTAGAATATAATCATTATAATGCTAGGGATAGCCACAGGATAACATCAATTAGTTTAGGTTAATATAATTATGTTAATGTTTTTTTTAGGATTCCTAAATGGTATAAGAGTAGTAGTAGTTATTTTATTATTTAAATGAAATATCATGTCAGTAATTGCTTGTTTTGGGAGTTATCCTAATGATTATAATAGGATAGTAGAAGAAGAATTGTCACATTAGCATGGCCATTGTAGGAGTGCATTTTATATACTTCCCAATGATAAAACCAATCTTTTGTAATTGTTCCTAAAGTCTGTCTTAGGTTTTGAAGTTTATCAAATTAAAGCTCCATAAAGAATCTTATACTTTATTGTTGTGATACTGTAGTGCTTATTATTTGAGCAAGTATAAGTAGAAATGTGTTGAAAGAATGGGAAGGGAATATTACTTTGTTAAAGAATATATATATTGTAACGATCTGGAGAAAGCGACTTCACGTAAACTGCACTACAGGGCGCCATCTAGGCATTTGAACCTAGAAAAATTTATAAAGTAGGCAGATACGTAAGTCAAAAAAAAAAAATTTTTTTTTTTAAATATTTTGGTTCCGGTCGTTAGCCCATGTCACTAGCTCAGGGAGTAGCAGAGATTTAATAATATAATATCTTATTATACTTCAATATTAAAAAAATAAATAAAATAAGCCACTGCCAGTAATTAACATACAAACATTTATTTATGCACATATATATTAGATTTAAAATTATTTTAGTATTAGTTTTACATTTTATCATTTAACATTATTTTTAACTTTGATTTTTGACTTTAATTTACATTTAATTACTATTATATTCTAATTTTACATTTTAATTAAGTTCGCACAGATAAATTTATGAAAGCTTGTTTATAATGTTGAATATAGATCGGTTACATAGATTTCATGGTCAAAAACATTTCAAAGTAAACATAAACGATCAAAATACAAAATTATTGATTACTGACAATTGCGGAGGGAAATTTATACGTAACCCAATAGTATTCACCATAAGATACTTGCATTGTCACCAATAACTTAAAAGACATCCGAATAAATACATTTTAGATACTCACCGTAAGGTATCATTATTTATCGAATGTCTATATATTTTGATCAAATATGAAAACCCAAAACATACTTAACCAATAAACAATCCATGCAAGCGTCTATAAACAACTTAAATTTAATGCATTTTTATTTAGGGTCGAGTATGAATAGACCACATAAATTTGCTTTTGAAAATAAACATTCTATCCCTATTTAACCTTAGGCTAAAATTCGTAGTCAAACTGGCATCAATTCATCTGATATATCGATGTATTCAATGTAATAAAATACGGCAGCACAAAAGGTTAAGAGAAGAAATTGCCTCTTATGAGATAGGAATATTACATCTATCTGCAAAGAAGAGCAATAAAACAAAAAACTCCATAGGAAGGAACTGCGGTATCCGACTTATAATTCCTTCCATAGGCAAATGGAAGTGTGCGGCATATGAAGCGATTCTGCCCATAGCGAATCAATATTACATCTACTAATCACACCAATATATCCAATCCATTGACCCAATTTAACCACGAAACAAATAACCTAAGATTACCCTCCCCTAATATAACTTTACAAATCTATACAGCCATTCACGCCCGACTTAAGTTTAACATTTATATAATTAATTTAACGAAAACAAAAAAAAAAATCATGATAAAAACTTAAAGAATAAAAAATAAATAAATGGAAATGATTTTACATAAATAAGAAAAAAAATACATCAAATAACACTATTAATAAAGAATTTAGTTTGGTCAGATAGGATTCTATTGCATTATTTACTAAAAAGTTTTAAAATTTAGAGTTCTTATTGTTTCAAGTGAATATAAAGTTCTTACGATTTTTAAAATGTCCAACTTTATCCGTTGCTTGCCATGAACGTAAATTCCCATGCCGTCCTAAAGAGGTTAATATTCTGAAGGCCGATTTATTTATCCATCCGGAGATTTTTGTTTTAACTGGTCCTCAATGTAGAAAAACGATAGTTCATTTCTCTTTCTTTACTAGCAAAACTGAAGGGATTGAATGTGCATCCTTCAATCTCTTCTCCCACACCTCCGCACTAACATCTGTCTGTCACATCGTAATAATCATAATAACTCACTGATTAATAATTTCCAAATTTTCCTTTTATACGTATTCGAAGGATTGACTTGGCATTATGTCATCGATGTGATGATCCTTTCGCTGAGGTCCGATTTCCCGATGGATTTCTTTCATTGGCTATTTGTTTCTATTGTTCCCCTATCTGACCGATGTTTTCACATTTAAATGCCCAAGGCTGGTTTACATTTGACTAATTAAATTTATCATTTCCATTTCTGATTAATTAACCTGTTTTCCAAATCAAAGATATATTTAAAGATAAATTTAAAGATATAATTTTATTTCCAAATCTTTTTAAAATTTAGTTTTAAAATACTTTTTCTTTAATAAAGTTTTATTTTAATAATTTTTCATTATCTGTGCGATTTAATATATACGAGTTTAAGATGATATTTAATTTCAATTTTTAATTCTAAAAGAAAATTTTTAAATGCGAACTTTTTAATTTACTTTCATGTTTAATAAATAAAAAAAAACAACAATGTAACGAACGTCTGTGCTCGTTACATATCAGTAAAGTTACTTAAAAAATGATCAAAAAATATATTTTACTTAGGGTTAGTAATTACGGTACACGATTGACGAAGACATTTACAAAACATCCGGTTAATAATTTTACAAAAAGACTATATACAAAAAGAAAAATGTTTACTATCATTTTCCAAAAGACCATTTACGTCTATGCCTCCTCCCCCATGAATTCTATTTTATTTTATACATTTTATTTTTACTCATGGCATGACAAGCAAATTGTTTTTAAATTATTTATTTAGGAAGGTTGCATTGAAGTAAATATATTTTGAAAGATAATGGGTTTATGCGTGTATATTTGCAGCACAATTATAAATACCACCAACTTATTTATGACTGATTGAAATGCATAAATAGGGTTACACTTAAGTAATTCCCAAAGGTACTCATCGTAAGGCACCACATTTCGATCATAAACTTACGTGGCTGTGCGCTCCTATACACATTAAAGCATAATTTATATTACAACAACAAAAAAAAAAACATATCAATCGCAACCTTTTGACTTTCTTTTTAACGAAATACAGTTTAAAATTATTTATACTTTCTCGTGTTTAATATATGTGCTATTTCTTTTACTGGCAGAGCTTTTATAAGATTTAAAGTATACGACTTTATGTAAACAGATAAAATATTTCATTTTGAAAAAAGAAATTTACTCAGGGTATATGTGGTTTTTATTAAAGATCGGCCCCACGTTGGGCGCCAGTTGTAACGATCCGGAGAAGGCGACTTAACATAAACTGCACTACAGGGCGCCATCTAGGCATTTGAACCTAGAAAAATTTATAAAGTAGGCAGATACGTAAGTCAAAAAAAAAAAATTTTTTTTTAAATATTTTAGTTCCGGTCGTTAGCCCATGTCACTAGCTCAGGGAGTAGCAGAGATTTAATAATATAATCTAAGAGTATATATAAAAAAGGAATAAAATAAGCCACTGCCAGTAATTAACATACAAACATTTATTTATGCACATATATATAAGATTTAAAATTATTTTAGTATTAGTTTTACATTTTAACATTTAACATTATTTTTAACTTTGATTTTTGACTTTAATTTACATTTAATTACTATTATATTATAATTTTACATTTTAATTAAGTTCGCACAGATAAATTTATGAAAGCTTGTTTATAATGTTGAATATAGATCGGTTACATAGATTTCACGGTCAAAAACATTTCAAAGTAAACATAAACGATCAAAATACAAAATTATTAATTACTGACAATTGCGGAGGGAAATTTATACATAACCCAATAGTATTCACCATAAGATACTTGCATTGTCACCAATAACTTAAAAGACATCCGAATAAATACATTTTAGATACTCACCGTAAGGTATCATTATTTATCGAATGTCTATATATTTTGATCAAATATGAAAACCCAAAACATACTTAACCGATAACCAATCCATGCAAGCATCTATAAACAACTTAAATTTACTGCATTTTTATTTAGGGTCGAGTATGAATAGACCACATAAATTTGCTTTTGAAAATAAACATTCTATCCCTATTTAACCTTAGGCTAAAATTCGTAGTCAAACTGGCATCAATTCATCTGATATATCGATGTATTCAATGTAATAAAATACGGCAGCACAAAAGGTTAAGAGAAGAAATTGCCTCTTATGAGATAGGAATATTACATCTATCTGCAAAGAAGAGCAATAAAACAAAAAACTCCATAGAAAGGAACTGCGGTATCCGACTTATAATTCCTTCCATAGGCAAATGGAAGTGTGCGGCATAAGAAGCGATTCTGCCCGTAGCGAATCAATATTACATCTACTAATCACACCAATATATCCAATCCATTGACCCAATTTAACCACGAAACAAATAACCTAAGATTACCCTCCCCTAATATAACTTTACAAATCTATACAGCCATTCACGCCCGACTTAAGTTTAACATTTATATAATTAATTTAACGAAAAACAAAAAAATCATGATAAAAACTTAAAGAATAAAAAATAAATAAATGGAAATGATTTTACATAAATAAGAAAAAAAATACATCAAATAACACTATTAATAAAGAATTTAGTTTGGTCAGATAGGATTCTATTGCATTATTTACTAAAAAGTTTTAAAATTTAGAGTTCTTATTGTTTCAAGTGAATATAAAGTTCTTACGATTTTTAAAACGTCCAACTTTATCCGTTGCTTGCCATGAACGTAAATTCCCATGCCGTCCTAAAGAGGTTAATATTCTGAAGGCCGATTTATTTATCCATCCGGAGATTTTTGTTTTAACTGGTCCTCAATGTAGAAAAACGATAGTTCATTTCTCTTTCTTTACTAGCAAAACTGAAGGGATTGAACGTGCATCCTTCAATCTCTTCTCCCACACCTCCGCACTAACATCTATCTGTCACATCGTAATAATCATAATAACTCACTGATTAATAATTTCCAAATTTTCCTTTTATACGTATTCGAAGGATTGACTTGGCATTATGTCATCGATGTGATGATCCTTTCGCTGAAAGTCCGATTTCCCGATGGATTTCTTTGATTGGCTATTTGTTTCTATTATTCCCCTATCTGACCGATGTTTTCACATTTAAATGCCCAAGGCTGGTTTACATTTGACTAATTAAATTTATCATTTCCATTTCTGATTAATTAACCTGTTTTCCAAATCAAAGATATATTTAAAGATAAATTTAAAGATATAATTTTATTTCCAAATCTTTTTAAAATTTAGTTTTAAAATACTTTTTCTTTAATAAAGTTTTATTTTAATAATTTTTCATTATCTGTGCGATTTAATATATACGAGTTTAAGATGATATTTAATTTCAATTTTTAATTCTAAAAGAAAATTTTTAAATGCGAACCTTTTAATTTACTTTCATGTTTAATAAATAAAAAAACAACAACAATATAACGAACGTCTGTGCTCGTTACAATATATATATATATATATATATATATATACCAACAAACCTTCCCATAATTCATTTCAAACTCCACCTTCCCTTAATATCAAAAGAAGTCTTCATAATATTGATAGCCTCAGAATCAAGAAGTTTTTTCATCAAAGTCTCTTTTATTCTTTCTTTTAACTCATTATTTTCATAAAAAATAACTGAAGCATTGTCAAACAATATGCTATGACCTGTATTCAATTCATGAATATATATAGCTGAGTTAAGATACCTAAGTTTAACTCTGCTTCTATGAACCTTAACCCTTTCATTAAGGTTAAACTTACTCTGGCCTACATAAAATTTACCACAACTACATGGAATCTTATAAACAATACCAGGAATAGACCTACTATCAATAGACTGTTTAGAACCATTAAGTAACAAATTCAATTCAAATCTTTCTTCCATGCAACCTTCATTCCACCTAACAAATGACTATTTCTATAAACCAAATTATATATTGAAGCCTTAAATGGTAAAGACATATAATAATTATCCTTACCAACAAAATTCTTAAACACACACACACACATTTTGAAACTCAGTTCAAAAACAGAAAAATTTGTTCTGATGATTGGGCAAATCGACATTAAAGCTGCTTTTGACTCAGTCCCATGCTTACAATTACTGTGATATATCCTATTCTTTTATATATGTTTACCAACCTATTCCTGAGCCAAAAAATCTATATAACTTAATGACTGAACAATGCCTAATTTCATGTCCAGACAACAAGTGCTATAGGTGTCAACACTCAGCACCATATTATTTATGATTTACATTAATCATTTCAAAAAAAAATCAACAAACAATTTTAAACATTCATTTTCCATATACTAGATTATGTATGCCCTACATAGCATACATAGATAATATTACTATTTTATTGGCCTCCAAAACAATTTCTAATCTACTGAAAATACCTGATAAATACATCACAGAGTTTAAATTTAATTTGACAAAACTCTGCATCATTTCTATACATTGGAAAGCCATATGCATAAATTGATATTGGCCAACCTTTGTACTTCCTTGGATTTCTTTTTCATTTAGAAACTACTGGCATGAGGCTGAAAATACAAACCAGATTTAAATATTATGCTAATAGAATAACTACCTCACTTTTTAAGTCTATTTTCACTATTTTCAATAAATTGCCTTTACAAGCAATTAGTTATTACAAAAATAGTCTACTATTTTACTATAATCAAATTTGCCAAATCATTTAACTTCTGTATTTTTTCACTTTGCTATGGCATAATGAAGAGTGTCTCTATCTGCAAAAAACACCTTAGTTTTCCCAGCAGCACAAAATGGAGACTAGAATATATCATACACATAATACCAACTGACAGACCTAATTCCCATCATCAATCGAATGGCAAAATATAATATCTACAACCAAATATCAGTACATAATACAATTTAATATGCTTATTGGAGCATTTATAATATTCACATTCACTTATTGACCACTTCTCTGTACTGCAAGAAATAACAAAAAGAGAATTACTTCATAGATTCAAAACATGGACTCTAGAACAAAAAATTTTCACTTTGAAATTTAACTTATATGCCCTACCAACATCTCACTTTCTATGAGACCACAGACTATACATACAAATTTACCCTTTCTGCCAACTATGACACAGAGAGGAAATAATACAGCATTATCTTTTTTTATTTACCAAAACTTTAACACCAACTTCAGAAATCATGTTAACATGTATAGGTGAAGGACTTTTACATTATACACTGTTCTTGAGATATACAACAAGAACATTGCCCCAGCTATTCATGCAACAATATTTAACTTTTATGCTTTTTGGTGCACATAATGAACTTCTTGAGCTGGTAACAACACAGCTAATCACCAAATTACTTTTTTCTGACAAATTGAACAACTGAGAGCCAGAAATAGTAAAATTGTGCATATGGACATCTTTGACACTATGTACTGATTTCTAAAAATTCTGATCCAATCTCTAGAGCCATAACACTAATAAATACAGTCTTGCAACACAATTATATGATTGTAGTCTTTTAGACCTCATTATAATTAACTATTCAAAAATATAGCAAATATTATGAGATTGCCCTGTTATATACCAATGATGGATTTAACACTTAACATATATATATAAATATGCCATTACATTAATTTAAAATAAAAAATTTAATTCGCAAATAAAAATAAGTTCAGAAATAAAAGCTAAAAAAATTAAAGAGTTTTTAAATGTGTATATATATATATATATATATATATATATATATATATATATATATCCACAGATGGCGTCCTACCAAAAACACCTATCAAGCATATATTTCGTTTACATAAACGTCAGAGTAGTTAGTATTCACTATCTCTAACTATAATTCCACTTTCAGATCATGATTTCAAGCTATTTGCTATCGTCAGTGAAAGACAGGAATAAAGAAACTAGATCTAAATACAAACTCTGAGCGTTTATGAAACAATTTCTATTCAGCTTGCAACCGTGAATTTTTTAGACTGACGATAGCAAATAGCTTGAAATCATGATCTGAAAGTGGAATTATAGTTAGAGATAGTGAATACTAACTACTCTGACGTTTATGTAAACGAAATATACGCTTGATAGGTGTTTTTGGTAGGACGCCATCTGTGGACATAAATACAAGCGTTAGCAAGTTTTTTAACTTGCATTTTTGTTTATCATATATATATATTTGCACAGATGCAAAACTTTAAGATTATTTCTCTTGTAAATAAAAAAAAAAAGGTATTTGAACGTACTTTTTAAGAAAAAAGTACAATAAAATGATAAAATATTTTTGTAAATGGAAATGATTGCTTTATTAATTAATTGAAAAGCAAACTAGCCCTTGGGGCTCTTATAGAAAAAATCAGTTAAAATATAGGTAAGAGAATGAAAAGAATTAGCTTGTCCAATATAGAAGCAGCAATAAAGGTCCAGAGCATAAAAAAATGAAACAGTGATGTCTATTGTTTGTTGAATCCAGAGGATCATTATAAAAGGAAAACAAATCAAATTAAAAACAGTTTCAGACAGTTCCAGCTTGATTTTTGTGAGAAGAGTGATAAGACACACTTGTCACACTCTCTCACTTATTTCAAATAAAATGACTGTAATACCAGGATTGATCTAACTTAGGCCTCCTCCAGAACGACAGATCGAACTTCAAATACAGACGTCATTGGAATTGGCACCATGAACTGTGATTCTCCTTCTGTAAGATATGAACTATTATAAAATTCAAAAATAATTAAGAACTTTCGTTCAAGCTTTTAATATTCAGAACCTCAATTTTAAAATGAACTCTTATCCGACTTTCGAATTTCAAATTAATAATTAATGTTTAAATTTTATATATTTAAGTTTGCTAAAAAAATCATTTCCATTTTCATGTTTTTTATTATTATTTTTTTTTAATATTGTATAAATTATTAAATGCATTAAATTTACGTTGGGCATAGATGCTTGCATAGATTCGTTCACGTTTAATAATGTTTTTGTTTTCATATTTCATTAAAATATATAGACATTCGGTAAATAATGATATCTTACGTTGAATATCTAAAATGTATTTATTTGGATGTCTTTTTAGGTATTGGTGTTAATGCGGCATCTTACGATGAATGCCATTGGGTTTCTTATGAATTCCCTCGGCAGTTACATCAATGACTTTATATTTTGATCATTTATGTTTATTTTGAAATGTTTTTGAGTGTGTAATCTATGTAATCGATCTATGCTCAACATTAAAAAACAAACTTATATGAAATCCATCTGTGCGAATTTATATAAATGTTAAATTTAAGTCAGGTGTGAATGGCTATATAGATTTGTAAAGTTATATTAGGGGAGGGAAATCTTAGGTTATTCATTCCGTAGTTGAATTAGGTCAATGGATTGGATATATTGGTGTAATTAGTAGATGTATTACAAGATTCGCTATGGGCAGAATCGCTTTATATGCCACACACCCCCTGTTTGCCTATGGAATGCGATCGTAAGTCGGCAAAAATGACTGCAGTCCCTTCCTATAAATTTTTTTTATTGCCCTTCTCATCAGATAGATGTAGTATTTCTATCTGGACGAAAGTCAATTTCTTCTCTTAACCTATTTTGTGCTGCCATATTTGTGTTACATTGAATACATCAATGTATCAGATGGATTGATGCCAGTTTGACTGCAAACTTTTGGCCTAAGGTTAAATAATGGATAGAATATTTATTTTCAAATGCAGATCTATGTAGTTTATTCATACTCGACAATCTTAAAATAAATATAAATTTCATCTGTGTAGATGATTTAAAGTTTTAAAATAATAAGTTAAATTAAAAGAATATTAAAATCTAAAATAATAAATATTATTCCTCAAATTTTAAAATGATTATATATGTGCATAAATAAATGTTGTTTGTGTGTTAATTACTGGCAGTGGCTTTTATTTTTATATTTAACTACAAATTAAATAAGTTATATATTATTATCTCTGCATCTCCCCTGAGCTAGTGACAATGGGCTAACAGTCTAAATATTTAAATAAAGTGGAATCTTAACAGCGCATATCTGCCTACTTTATACATTTTCTAGGTTCAAATGTTTAGATGACGGTCTTGTAGTGCAGATATGGTAGACTGCTTCCTCCACTTTCTTTCTGAACGTTATAAAATATATATAAACAACATCTACTTTAAAAAAATAAACTAATGCTTTTAACTACAGACCACCAATTTCTAAAACTATTTAGCAAAAAATATTTTAATAAACTTTTTTCCAAATATGAACCAATACTTACAATTAAAGTCCATAAATTTTCCAATTTAGCTGAATATTTAATCTCTCCTTATATATTTACCATTTTTAAAATTATATACATATATAGTGATTTCCCTAACTTTTCATATGCTGCATTTTGGAGAAGAACTATATTTACCTGTAAATGATGCTGTAATACTTGTATCTTTTTGATGTATATAAGTATACTGATGTAACCTTTGTTTGATGAACAAAGTTGCTTTGAAACATAACAATAATGATATTGATGATAATTGTTTTTTTTTTTAAATACAAAGTTTGAATATAAAAGTTAAACAAAATAAGATTACTACAAATTATTGACAGCAGAATTAAAATTAATTAAATCATAGTGCGATTTATATATATAAATGAGTATATAATAATAAAGGATAGGTCTTAATTAAAATTAAATAAAACTATTTGATTAAACATGTGTTTATAAATATAGAAAGAAATGTTAGAATATAAATAGTTAAACTTTATTATGCAACTTTTACTAGTTTAAAATGATAACCGAATAGGACATTTTATTGTAAATGACAAAATCCAGCAATTATACGGATGTTTTTTTAGGAAACAATTGATTTAATTTTTAATGCGATAATAAAAAGTTTGTTTTATGACAAACAAATACGATTGTTATCTACATATTCAATTAATTTCTTTACACTTATAAATATATTAACGGAACTTTGAACTTTGAATTTTTATTTAGAGATTAAAGAAAGTAATGACTGTTATTTTATTTTTTTAATATATGAGAAAAAAAAAAGATATTTAAGGAATAAAAACTATGTGGAGATATTTGTTCCTGAAAGCTTTGCTGTTACATTTTTATACAGGTAATTTTTTTCTAAAATAAAAACTTTTTTAGTAAAAATTATTAAACATCTTTTATCGTAAACTATTGAATTTGTCTACTGAACAAAATAGTGCAATCGAATTAAAAAGAGTTAAAAATTTATAACTACAGATTTACTTTTTTTTAGACTGGAATGTATACTAATTATACATTGTTAAATCTCTTAGTAAGTGATAAATTATATATATTTTTAATTTAAGATAATCATTTTTAATTAATATGATATGTGACACTTTATAACATTGTCTAGACGGTTAAACGACACTAGAAAAATTGACTACGAGACAATATATATATATGGAATAAACAATATTCCATTAATCATTACATTATCCAGTCATGTAGTTGTTTAATAAAACTTAAAAACATATTAAAAGTGTATTTGCTACAACAGTGAAAATTTTAATCTACATTTTTGATAAATGAAAAAATATTAATATTTCATTTTATCTGAGATAACTTTATCTGAGCATGACTTTGCTTTACATGTAAGATATTGGAAGTGGTCTAAAAATTATTAAAAAAAACGCAACAATTGATGCGATTTTTTTTATTTAATAAGGATTTTTTTAATATGTATTAGTAAAACTTCATCTTGTTGCTCAATATTTAATATAGATTAGTCGGATAATGCAGCATCCTTGTGTGCATCCTAAAACAATAAAGGCAGAGTCTTGATTATTATGCTTTATTATTTGATTACATGATGGTTTCAACTCACACAATAAATAAGGTTCTCAGTGTAAATATTCTTATGTTAAAGTATTACATCTAAACTGCGGTACCAGATCATTATAAAATTTTAAGATAATTAATTATTTGTGTGTTAATTTGGCTAAAATAGTAGCACTGCAACTTAGAATTCAGGTAGCATTTATCTAAAAATTGATTAACTAAAATTAATTCATGAAATAAAAATAAATTATATAATTCTATTGTATATACTATTGCATACCATAATCATCTTGTGTATGTGTTGCATGAGAATTGACACAGGTAAAATGTGCAAATAATTTTAAATGCATCATAAGTATTCAATGTCTTATAAAGTCTATTTCTTAAAAGGAAATATATCTTTCTTTTAGTATTTAGATAAGGACTCATTTTTTTAAAATTACATTTGTTTAAATAAAACTACAAGACTAGAAATATATAAGTTCATTGTTAGTCCAAAATAAAAAGTATTTAATCAACAGATAATGCATAATGGGAACTGCAATTTTATTTTGTATCAGTCATTATAGTGCATTTATAACCATCAATATTGAGGTGTATATGTAAATAATAATTAGGACTATAAAATAATATTACAAGAGAAAGGGAATTGCTAATAATAAAATAAATTTGTAAATTAATCTAGTATCGGATATGTAAAAATTAAATTCTACACAGTGAATAATGCATAATAAGTGGAACATTAAACTTCTTAATCCATTGCTACATAAATCAATTTTCTGTAGTATCCAAGTAATCTATTTTTGCATATAAATACAAAATCAACATTTATAAGTCCTTTATGATGTTATGTTAAATGTAGATCAAAAAATATTATTTATTAAGAAATACCCATGTAACATCAAACATGTTCCTATTGTAAGAAATATTCTTATCATCTCTTTTCCATATAAGGTCATATTTTACAAAACAAAGTGGATTAATTTTTCAGTTAAAACATGAATTATTTTGATGCATGAGGATGATGCATTAATGCATCTTGCTGAGTATGTTTATCACATCAATAATATGAATGTGTCAAATAGAACAGATGCCTTATCCAGCATTGCTTGAGCTATTTTATATATATTTTTATTTCCATTTTTAAATTTGAATAAAAAATTAAATTATACTGTTTTATTTAGTAACAATATTGATCACTACAAAGGTAAAAATAAAACAAAATATATTGCATCAATAACTACAGATATAATGGATTAAATTTATTTGATATTAGAACTATTAAAATAGCTAGATCTTCCTTTCATTTACTTAAAGTAAAAAAACAAAAACAATATTTTTACAAAGTTGTACTGATTAAAAGTTTAATATATATATATATATATATATATTGTAGCCCTTGGATTTGTCTAAGGCTCCATTTTTTTAATTGACTATGTAAAATAATGTTTAACAAAAATTTTCCTCATAGTTTGTATATATTTTTTCTTCAATAGACAAACTTTTTAGTCAATGCTAGGTTTAAACCCATATTCATAGGTATTGCATACATTTTACTTGGTAGGCAATCTATACATTTCTCATTAAAAGATTTATCGGCAAAAGATTGTTTGATGTAATATTGATTTATGGGGACAATTTAATATTACTGATGATTTATTAGATAGGCAATATTTATACATCATTTGATAGATTAAAAATAAGAGAGGGGAATATATGATTTGAAAACTATTTTAGAGAGGAGGAGTAGATAGTGATAGTTTAGCACTAACAAGTTAGAACTAAACAGTTCATGAAATTAAAATTATAAATTGTAAAAAAAAATAATAATAATAATAACAATCAGTTTATTTAAAAAAATGTATATGTGAAACATGCATGTGTGTGTATTAAATCTGGTGGTGGATTTTAATTATAAAGTTCACAATTAAATAATAGTTATTTCATGTCTCTCATGAAGAACTACTCTAGAGAAGAAATTAATTCATTTTAATAGTTTATTCATAGCAGCCAAAATTTCAGTCAAGATTCTGGGTGTGAAGTTGGTTGGCTATACATTTTTTTTATTATTAAAGAAAAAGTAAGAGGGGGGAGGAAATAACTTTTTCTTTCATTTGTTTTGTTCTTTGGTGGTTTTCATGAGTGTAGAATTTCTAAAGTAATTACTGAAGTGATATCTATAATGACAATAATTTAAGTTTAGAATTAAGTGGTGATTATCTATTGGAATGCAGATATGAATGGGGCTTGTGTTTTTTTTTTTTTTTTGAGAGAGAGAGCAGAACTTTAAAATGACAAGAAAGAAAAAGAAATGATAGACAATTAATCAAAAAACACTGACCAGAGACATTCAGAATGGTCACTGTAATGTCATATTAGGGGGGTGGGAGTGAGATGCCAGACACTGTAAGAGCTCTGCTCCTTTGCAGCTGGTAGATGGTGGCTGGTTTTGTTTCAATCTCTCTTGCAAGTTTTCTAGTTATAGGTTTTAGAGAGAACTTGGCTGAAAAAGTTTAAAAATAAACTTTTTTTTAAGAAAAGAAAATTGTTTATTGTACTATTTTGTCTGTCTCTTGAGAAAAACGAACTTTACCAAATTTAAAAAGCAATGTCTCTCAAGTTAAGCTTGAGTTAGGCATACATCAATCCCTGGAAAATAATCAACATCATAATTATCTCTACTAATTTATCAGAAATCAGCAAAAGGTAAAAATTTAAACTACAGAAATAAGAAAATTTAAATTTTCATTTTGCATATAAAACATTAAATCTGAACGCTATAATTTCATATAAAGTGTTAAATATGAATATTAATTGAACTAAGAAAAATGCAACAAGAAGTGGACTCATATATTTAAAAAAAAATTAAAACAAGTTCTACTAAACTGTAATCCACAGAAATCGAAATGAGGAAATCTTCACAGCATCTTAAAAACTTTATACCTTTGGGCATAAGAATTGAACTCTATCATAAAGACTCTTTCTACATAATGTCATTGGTGCACATAAACTGATCAAAGAAAGAAAAAACAAAAAATGGAAAACAGAAATCTAAATGACATTCCCAGAGAACTATTTAAGTATATTTTTATTATTATTGCTATTCTTGTAGAATCATAAATTTAAAAAAAAAAAAGAAAGGAAAATATTTTTTTTATTATTCATCATATATATCCATTTAAATTTAATCCATGTATGTGCTTATTAAATGCTTTTATTATTATCATTATTATTTAGGGGTAGATAAAATTAATATCAAGTCACTTTGTATGTGTCTGTTGAATTCTTTTATGATTATTATTATTTAGGGGTAGATGAAATTAATGCCAAATCATTCCGTATCAGCTTTGTTTTAAATGCCTAAATTTTTTTATGATAACAGTGAGAGATATTGTTGTGGGAAATGTTTTTGAGTCGGATCAGGATTTTTTTTTTGTCAAGTGCTTAAACTTAATGCTATGTTTTATGAAGGTTGCATAATTGTTGGGCTAAAATATCATCATTATCCTATAAAAGTGCAGAGAAGTAGTTTTGAAATTTTAATGCACATTTCTTATTATTATCATCATAAAATTGAATAAAGTTAAAACTAGATACAAGCTATTTAAGGCTTGGAAATATTGGCTCATGTTCCAATGTATTATTTCACAAGAGTAATGTAGATATGAAAGTTTTATTTGTAAATATTGATGATAGACCTATATATATATGGGTGGACAATGAGTCCCCACCAAGCCAGTGGAGTCGTAGTTTAGTTCCTCCTTAAGATATTTATACTATATTTATAAAATATTTAAACACAGTGGAAGAGTTTTCCCACTTAGTTGTTCTCTACACCATGAAATGATTTCTTTGTTGATGGCCAGAGGTTTATTGGTAAACCCAAGTCTCTTTATATGACTAGCAATAAAAATTCTAGCATATCTCAACCTTAGTGAAAAGGTTTTCTTTTATTCGGGTCCCTGCCTGCCTAATATTAATGTTGATATTCCTTATGGGTGTATGAAATCTAGCTATTACTAAGCATTACTTATAAATGTTGGATACAGGATCGCAAACTCAATTTGATGTCAGAATGAGTGCAGGTATTGTATGTGCGAATGGTGTACTTGAACATTGTCAATTGATACATTTTAATTTATCAATAAGAGCCAAAAGTAATAACATCAATAAATATTCAACTTAAGGGTTAAATAAAACCTACGAATGTGTAAGCAATGCATATCTGAAATTATTTAATAAATATATATCTACAGCCAGATGAGAACTTCGCTGGAAGGGTAATTTTACTAAAATATTATTATTATTATTATTATTGTCATAGAACATGAATATAGTGTGTATGCATGTATGATGATGATTGAGTTAGATACCGATTCGTTGACATTTGAAAGTAACAAAAATTAACTTAGTCCCACCATACATAAAATATCTCTATTCTTTAGCATAGGGCAAAGAATATTAGATTAAAATCATTAAATAAAATTATTGAATTTTATTATTGAAAGCATTCCTCTTAGAAACAAATCAGTAACTAAAAGCATTAAACATTGGTGGGAGGAATTTAATGTTCACTATATCTGGAATAAAAATGAGAATAAAAATATAATGTATGTGAAGATAAATATTATTTTTAACTGTCTTATGTTAATATTACTCCATGGTAATTGTGGTTCCCTAATAATTAAAAATAAATAATTATATTTTAAAACCTCTTGATATTATCTATTGATGTAGAGATATTTATGTGTTTAGTTTTTTTATATATGTCATAATACAGTTGTAGAATAGGAGAAAGCCATGTGAGTCATCAAGTGAATGTATATATTATGTATTGAATTGTAGTATGTCAATAAAATTTGTTATTTGTTTTAAATAAAATTTGTGTATGTTTCAATGTTTTGTGGGTTATTATATCTAAACATCTCAAATACAATCATACATCAATATATTATTATTAATAGTTGAATCATCATTTTCATAAAAAATAATAGCCGATAAAATTTATTTAAAATGGTTAATTTTCCGAGCTTATGTAGCATGGCAATACTCAAAATGACCTAATAATTTAATATAGTTGAAATATAAATTGTGAATAGGGATGGTTATTAAGTGATAGCGAGTGCAGGGGTGGGCATAAAATCCTTTCCCATCCATAGTATTCAAACACCTCTCTAGACACACTTCTTTATAATTTTACTTTAATTGTGAATATGTTTATAATGTTGTTTTCTAAAAGATTTAATAAGCTTAAATTATTCGAGCTTTAATGTAAATAGACATTAAACTACATTAAAGACAGCCCAAGATCACATTGGAAGTGATCACGAGAGGGGTGTTTATCACCAAAAATCTATCGTAGCTTGTTTGAGCTTCACATCTAATTGTTCTAAAAACTCTGAGAAGAGATTGTAATGGGAGAAATGGGTTAGCATAATGGAAAATTTAATAATAAAGAGATAATAGTGTAATATACCTATGGATGTGAGGATGATGGAGGGGTGAATCAGGAAGGTGGAGATGGGTATAGAACTATTTGTAATTGGAAAAAAAATTTAATTGTGACTTTGAGGTTGGTGAATGGGGAGTGTGCTGTGAGAATAATACAGAATGTCCAAAAATATTGATATTATCATTTTTAATACATTCTCAGTGGTCTCTTAATTGATTGATTATTGATTAACTCATTCATTAAATATTATTGCTGTAATTTATTGATAAGTGATAGACATTTTTGATACCATCATCATCATCCCAGTAGGTTTCAGAAATCATGTGAACTGGGAATGATGAAGCATCCATCGATCCATCCTTAAAACGTTACAATTGGCATGCAACTTAGCTGCAAGTGTTTGAATGCCATATAGATTTAAATATAGGTTATTATTAATGTATAGTGTGGTCGCCTGAGCTGGGATAAGGAAATATTACAATTGATCCATAACGAGGATGTGCGACCATTTGAAAAGTTATAATTAGCTTAAACTGTCCAATAATATATGTTATGTTTGTAAACTCTCCCAATCGTTTTAGTTATATTTGAAATTCAATGTGATGACCGATTGAAAGATTACAAAATAAGTGTTATTTCAATTTAGTAAGTTTTATACAAATTAATTAAGTAAAGAAACACTTCTCATAATTCCGTTTTGTTAGAATTGGCTCACAACATGGAAGGTTCCCTTTTTGTTAGTTAGATTTGACACACAATGTGGTCGTCTGGAAGTGTGACTGCGGTCTCCATCCTTTTCATTAGTTTATATATATAACATGAAATATGAAAATTTGTTGATGGTAAATATTCCCTTAATTGCCAGGTAATGTTAAAATCTCATAGACACTCATATATCACATTCAATCAAAAGTTTTGATCTTTCATACTATGTCATCATTAATAACTTATATGTAAAATCAATTTAGACAATGATAACTGTGAAAATAAAATTTTACTCACTCTATACACATAAACCTTTATTATAAAAGTCCCAACATAATATTTCTAAGACAAACTCATTATTTATTCATGTTCGTAAACTTTTGTAATAAGGAAAGTCTTACAAAATATACAATACTAGAAAGATATGTCATAAAATATATTGTGCCCATTTCAATTTATCCAGTGGCTAAATTGGTAGTCATATGCATGAAAGGAGATATGGAACCAAAATCATCATCACATTTTTATATAGGAAAGGAAGCTGTAAGATACCCAAGTTTAAACCCTACAGTATCAAGTTCCTAAAGCCTAAGATAGAAGGAGAATGAGGGAAACAGTTAAGTTCATTAGTTGATTGTGTGTTGACAAAACTCAAAAAGAGTAGTACATACCTTTTAATTATTCAATAGTTCTTTTTAAAAGTAAGATTATCACACATATACGTAGTTGTCTGTGGAAGAGCTATTACTTTGTCATTTTCATATTTCAAATATTAACTTTCTTCAAAATTAATCTACAGTTGCTAAATTCTGCTAATTTTATTCTCTAATTGTATTTTGTTTTCTACAGTTATAATTTGGGTTTAAAAGTTCTAAGGATTTAATTTTAAATCTTAAAAGTATAGTTTCTAAAAACATTCAGATTATTTTAATAGGCCAGTTTTTATAAATGATTTGAATGACAGAGTGTGTGGATGTATTGCATAAATAAATCTACAGCTACACATATTGGAAAAATAGAGACAGTTCTGTTATTTTTTTTTACTCAAATGTTTTGTTGTTGTAAAGACTTCTTGTTTTGTTAAAACTCAGATGGTGTGAAGTCCAGCTGAAAATCTTCACATCAGAGAGATTAAAAAGAGGAGATGAAATTTTAAGGTGCTAGATTTATTATGGGGGGTGAGAAAAAAACCAGTAAGATAATTTTCCTTCAAAACAGATTAAGTTGTCCAGAAATCATGTTATTGTGAATTTATTATTTTTTTTTACCAGCAGTTCAAGAAAAAAACACATGATCAGTCTAATTAGATGAGTTGACTAAAAAATAAAAATATAAAAGAGCCAGGAAAGAATTAGAAAAAAGATTTTAAATATTGAAACTGGGGGAAAAGCCAAACTTTAAATTCTGCAAGATATCAATTTGAAATCATTTTTATGTAATTTTTTTTGAAGATTGATATAAATGAAATGGCAGGTTAATATATATATATATATATATAAATATTATATATAAATGAAATGGCAGGTTAATATATATATATATATATATAAATCTGCCTATCAAACTGCCATCAGCCAACACATCATAAAAATTGTCTGAATCAAAAGTATTCTATACCCTATGATTGATTTGAAGAAATAAGATTGGAGGGATGCTCATCCATATTTTAAGTAGAAGAAAATATTCACCTTAATTGGAGTTGGAGAGCTGAATGAAAATAAATAATCTGCTGAGAAGTATTAAAACATGCTACTTCAGTTATTCCAGTGACTAAGTTTAAACCCCAGCAAAATTATATATATGAAAACAACAGATATCTTCCATCTATTAAAAGAATTATGCTGAACAGGAAATGAAGAAACAGTTCCAGTGCCAAATGGTTCCTACTGAAGCAAATAATTTCATCTTCATCATCAACATAAAAGAATTACAAGCCTCAAGTCAAGCAAAGAAAGACTGTTTCCAGTGGTCCACAGAAATTGATCTATACTCATGATACAGATTGGTATGTGTTTGCTACAAAATGTATAGGCATTTAACAAGCTGAGTTTGAACACTTGGAAGCCTCAACAAAATAAAGTGACTGGTATTATGAATTTTTCATTATATAAATTTCTTTTTATGACATCAGGGACTATTAGTAAAATTTTTGGCAATAAAATTTTATTTTTTTGTATGTCTTAACTTTAAAAACCAAAATCGAGTAAAACAAAGAATTTCTTAAGTAATAATAGCTATAAGCTTGATTAAAGATTTTATGTATGCTAAAATTATTATACCCGCTTATTGATGAATTTTGTTTTTTAAAGGGTATTATTGTATATTATTCTAAATTTATAAAATGTTTGTTAATATGTAAAAAAAAAATTTTTGTATTATTATCTGTTTTTAAAATAATATTTTAGTTATAAGAGGGGATCAACACACATATACACAGTAATATAACAATACTTGCCATATGTATATAATTGCATATGAATGTGAGAATAATAGGCATACAACATTAAAACAATTAGAATATGTTTTTCTTTTTTGAGTTAATGAGTAACAATCTCAATAGATTAGAGAGGGAGATAAGTAATTCCAAACTTGTTTCTGGAAATCTTTTTCTTTTTGATTTAACTAACACTTTTTCTAATTAATCATTCTACTTTATATATTAAGTTTAGATGTATAAAGATATAAAGGCATGTGTGCACAAAGAGTGTTTATTTTTTTATGAAATATTTTGATTGTGGATAGAAAATTTTAGCAATTTGTTATCCAAACTGATGAACATTATACTATGATAAACATTGGATATTATCATGAATGGGAAAGGGGGAAGAAGTTAATATTAATCTTATGATTTCAATATAATAGCTTATAAATGTTAGTCATATAAATTTTCATTTCTATCTTTAAATTGTATGTAAATGTTAATAATGCAATAAATGTTAATTTGTTTTATTAAATGAGGCATATATTTTCATTAAGAGTATTCTTTTTTAGTTGTGATCATTCACCATCACTGGTGATTATTAACTGTTTAAGTTCTAATTGAGATATGTGAAAATTCTCAAAATAGTAATGAATTTTTAAAAATGAAATTTCATGTTAGACTTAGTTCTAAAGCTGTGGCTGGAAGTACCAACATTGTCATCATCAAATTTTTCAATTTTGAGCTAGATAAATGTTTAAAGGTCATAAATAAATAGTGATTTCATGGTATTATAATAACCACCATTCCATCATCTACATCAGTCAAGGATGAGTGAATTGCCACCCTAAATTACTAGTGTAATATGAGGTAGTAAAACTTCTGAAGGTATTAAAACACATTTATCATATTAAAATCTAGGAGATAAATTTCTGCCTGATGAATTTTATATACACCACTATAGCTTATGTATGTTTTGTGTTTATCTTAATATTAGTGCATATGGTGATATGTGTCTAAAATAAAAAAATCCTACATTTTGTTAGAAATAAGGTACCAAAGGGGTTTAAACCTGGTACATTTGAAAAGGTTATAGAATATAACTTTGTCTAGATTCAGATAACCTAGTGGTGCCCTGATAGACCATATTTACTCCATATTCACTTATTATTCACTTTGATGTTCACTTACTATAAAACCAAGAGATAAAAGTGCATAAAATTTATTGTTGAATTTATTGAGAAAATATTTTATTGGGTTATCAATGTACTCTGCCATTTGTTGTTAGTTCAAGAGTTATAATGTCTTAATAGAGTATTTTAGTTACAATGATTTTAAGGACAACTTGTTTAAATAATTTGGTTACAATGGTGTTTAATTAAATTAGTTACAGTGTTATATATTTTAAAAGATTATCCAAGGGTGATGGGAAAATAATTTAGTTACAATATATATGTATATTAACGAAACTTAAATATATTCCAAACAACGGTAAACAATTTATAATACAATATAAATAAAAACTCAATAAAAACTCATAAAGAAATATTTTCGATTATATTCATAATCATTTTCAACTCAACTTTCAAAATGGAACATCCATTTTGAAAGTTGAGTTGAAAATGATTATGAATATAATCGAAAATATTTCTTTATGAGTTTTTATTTATATTGTATTATAAATTGTTTATCGTTGTTTGGAATATATTTAAGTTTCGTTATTGTATTATTGATATTAGCAGACATTTATTTTGTTTTATATATATATAATTTGATGAAATTAAAATCCATTATTAATCCAAATGTAGTTGTCTATAATATTTGTTTATATTTATATATTAAAAATAATTCAATAAAAATTATTTAATAAGATAACTTTTATAATAATATTATGTTTAATTAACCTCACCAACCCGGATTTTGCCCCTATATTAATTAAACATAATATTTATTTGTAAAGTTAAGAGCGTGCTAATAGCTCTAAACAAGCTTTTTTTTTTTTTTTTATTTATGATAAATGCTACTAGCTATTAGCACGCTCTTAACTTTACATATTAGTAAGTGCAAGCTATATATAAGTCATGTGACTTTTGACTTGTTACTATTACTATAATATTTATTATAAAAGTTGTCTTTGAATTATTTTTAATATATTATGTTGCAAAGACAACATTATGAACAAGTTTTGATTTAAAATTTGATCATTTTTTGATATATATATATTCTGTCAAAAAGTTATTGTTTGATTAGTAGTTAGTCAAACAAGTTCTGCCAGATTTTAACTTTTGAAGGGGATTGAATGGATTTTATTCTCAATAAATGTACATACCTATATATAATTAATACTTTCATAAGTTGTTGTTATAACATTAGATATTGTATGATTGTTTTCCAGATTAAATATTTATAAAAAAAAAAGATATAAGAATGAAACCACACTAGTAAAAAAAAACAAGAAAACCAATCCCCATCTAATATTAAAGACTTAACATTGGCTGATTACATCTTGTGAAACAGTTAGACTAATTGTTCCATCTGTTTCACCTATTTATTTCTATAATAACATATTTATTTGGTGTTTTGTTTCACTCAGATGGCTTGTATTTCTTTAATTTAGAACACCAAACTTGTACTTTTGAACTCATTGAGTATGTGCTGGTATAAGTGCATATTTTACTGTAAGGCATATGCAGATGTGGGTAGTATATACATGCTTATAGCCTGGCATTTGTTAAAGCTGTACGAACCTAACACTGTGTATCTAAATTTTATATAAAACAAACTATATATTTAAACGTTTACAAAATTATTTCTTTAAGATTTAGCCTTAATATTCATTTAAAATAAATTTCAAGTTTACAGTTTTGTCTAATGTATACAACCTTAAAATAATTTTCTAGTTTTTCTCTTTGTTTAAAATTACAGACTGTGGATTTGTTTATGAGTTTTAGCAATTTTTGTCTAAAAATATTTTTTAGCTGGAAATTTGACCTTATTTAAAATTATAGGTAGAAACAAATTTTAAAAAAAATAATCAAGCATAAATTCTAACTTGAGCAGTTGGGAGATGCAATGGTGAGCTATTATCTCTAGATTCAGATGAGGATAAAAGATCATTAGAAGTTGTAAACAAGTGCTATTGTTAAGGCAAAAGAGAATGAGAATTGCTGGTAATAGGTAATCTAATCCAGAAGTGGCCCTTGTAGACGGCTCTTTTTTTGCTTTCAATATGACATAGCCTGGCAGAGTTCCCAAGTTTCAAAGATGTCAAATTCCAGAGTCTCACAAAGTGAAATCTAGACTAAGAATTATTTAAAAGTTGCTAAAATGAAAACCATCATCTAGTGGGAGATAGGTTTGCTGTCCATCTCCCATTGCACTGTTCTGCACAAAAAATAAAAAAAAAAATCAACCTCATATGGTTACCCTGAAATAAATAAGATTATCTAGAAAGACAAATACAATGCACCAGAGGTAATGAAAAGGTCATATCTAAATAATAATTAGTTAGAACTGAAGAAAAAGAAAATAATTTGTATCTAAAAAAACAAATATGCTACACCAGAAGTAATCAAGAAATCATATAAATAATGATTACTCAGAACTGAAATAAAAGAAAAATAATTTGTATCCAGAAACAATAAGTAATGTGTATCAGAAAATAATAAAGAAACTGAATCCAGAAAAAAATAAATTATTCTTATCTGAAATAATGAAACTGCATTTAGCAATAGTAAATATACCTCACCAAGATAATGGAGAAATTGTATCCTGATAAATAGAGAAGCCACATCACTAAAGAATGCTGAAAAAATTACATTAGGATTTACTGAGGAACCACTCTACAGAATGCCAACTTCATTCTTAAAATCGCCTCTGGAGATGGTTAGGTAATTACATAACCTATCTCTGCACCAATTGAATGCTAAATTTTTATTTATTCTTTAAATTATTTGTAAATATAGTCTCTTCAAATTCTTGCTTGATTATATATATTTACTCAACTTCCTAAAGTTATGTAAAATCAAAACTCTTATTAATTCTGTAATTGTAACTTTATTATTTCAGAAACTTTATGTTATGTCATTCTCTTTTTTAAATACATGTATGAATTTATGCTATCTCATTCAGAACAGAGTTTAGTGAGTTGGTAATTATCAGAAAGGTGATTATACCCTTTTCTATTGTTCTAATAGTGCAGTAAAAAAACATGTAATCTTCCTTCTGAAGTAAATATTCTTTACCTTAAACGTAATTGTAACTGTGTAAACAATTACAGGAGGGGGAAATTAATTAGCCATAAGCTGGAGGGATGTTACAAATTATATAATTAGTATGTTATCTATTAATAACTCTGCAAATAAGGTGTAACTCTCGCTAACAATGGAGCTATAGCAATATCTCTTAAACCAAATTCTTAGTATTACCTTTCATAGTATGACTATCTATGTACTACTTCTGAACTGATTAGTGGTAGTGGCACAGATGGATGCTCGAGATTTAGCATAATTGTAATAATGTTAAGTTAGCTTGCCTTGTTTTCTATCCTTTTTTATACAGACACATTTATCAGGAATGTCATCTTATGTTAAGGATATATATATATATATATATATATATATATATATATATATATATATATATATATATATATATTGTGCCACTACTTTTATATCTGAAAGTTTTTACGCTGAGGATCAAAAATTTTAATTAAAGCTGGAAACATTATCATACAAGGGTGCCACTAGAAAAAAATCTAGAGCCACAAAATTAGAAAAATCTTATATCCACAGCTGTTAATTTGTATACATATGACAGATCCAGCTAAACTCACCCTTCACAATCCCATTTTTAATATGCATGAATATGATATGATAATAGGTTTTATTACCACATACAAACACTAAAAGAACAAATAAATACACTTAAATAAGTTTCAATTCATAATACACTAACATTGCCACCAGAGTAGCTCAACACCGATACCTTTACAATAAAACCAAAACAAAGTATGAAGGTAATTCGATTTTTGTCAAACACGAAAGAAACTCTGGACATGCTTTTCTACCTACCACAGCCAGTGTCGTTTGCTCTGAAACAAACAACACCAAACGTAAAGTTAGGGAAGCTTACTTCATTGCAGCTGACCCATCGGCAATCAACAGAAGAGAGGCTTGCTATTCCCTATCTCGTAAATGGTCCACGTAATATCTGCTTAATTTTCATAAAATTTGCATAGTTTTACAGTTATTAACAGAATAACTCACCATGAATATGGGACTGTAGACTGTCCTGAAAGCACTTGGCAGTAAAAATTTTGACAATTTATTAATAGCTTCATTAACTGTGCGCAGAGCACATATATATATTAATTTATTTAAGCATTAATGAAGTAAAATCTTAACTATTTCAATAACATGAATAACTATGCACGAGACCAGCAGCTACTTCGTACTGGACTGTCAATTTGCACATTTCAGCAGAGAATATATTTCTTTACAAAATGTTATCAGTGTAAAATTGTACCTAACTGCTGCAAAATTATTATTAACAAGACTGTATATAATTACGATAGAATCAAAACGAATTTACAAAAACAACTACTAATTTCTATCATTAAAGGATGCAAATTGCTTTAAAAAAGAAACGAGAAGATGGAACATAATTTCCAACAACTACCTGATCCCCCCATTTATCACCGACAGATGCAATAGACATACGAACGCTCTGTTCAAGAAATTCAATAATAAAATAAAATTTTTAGCAAAAAAGCAAAATATTCAATTTGATGCACTCAATAGCAACAAGTTTGTCAACCTTACAAACTCAAACATTCCGCACATGATTAAGGAAGTTTTTGAATTAGGTCCAAAATTCATAGGCAGATGCTGGAAGAATCCCAAAATGGAAATCGTTGCTGACGTTGAAACAGCTTTAATGGACAACCCACTAAAGGAACCAATTATCGCATGGATAGCAAAAACTATCAAGAATAAGCAGCTAAACAATTATCCTAATGATTGGAACAAGAAAATTACTAACACAAATCAATTTCTAGCGGATAATTCCATAATTTGCTTAAAAGAAGACAAGGGGAACATATTTGTATTGATAGATGACGATGAATATAATATTAAGATTAATACACAAATCGAAAAATTAAAATTTGTAAATCTAAATAATTTTAACAATAGTCTTAACAGAGACAGATTTATATCCAATATACTATGAATAAATCGTGACAGCATCTTTACAAAAGCCGAATACCATCGTATATACCTGTCAACCTCTTCTCCTCCTAGAATCTTCACTAACATTAAGCTGCACAAGCCTGATAAACCTTTGAGACTTATGATTGATTTTGGCAAGGCACACTATTTCAACACGGCAGTTTTGGTCAATCACTGGCTTATTGATATATTAGGCTTTGGTGATTACACCATCATCTTTCATGTTTGTAGGAAAAATTAAACATGCATTTATACCAACTAATTTTAAAATTGCATCATTTGATGTGGCAGAGCTATATGGCTTCATTGACCATAAACAATCTATCGAAATAGTCAACGATAAATTAATTGCAAGAAACTGCCCACCTACACATGCCAAATTCATCATCAATTTTTTAAAATGGCTTGATTTAAATATAATTGCTGTTTTCAGAGATAAATGGTTTAGTATGAACAATGGATGGCTGATGGGCATCCCACTTAGTGGTATAATAACAAGCGTTGTACTTGACCATTAGGAGAAGCTAATACTACCTGCACTCTTCATGTCAACCCCACATATGATATATATGCCCTACATTGATGACATATTCGTTGCTGCCCCAGAAGACATCATCTCTAACCTTCACAATAGCCTCCATAATAAAACCAAACTTACTTTTACTACTACTTGGGAAAACCAAGACAAACAGGTCAAATACCTTGACATATGTGTTAGCAAAAACATAGATAAGCTGGACTACCAAATGGTAGTCAAACCTTTGGAAGTAAGAGGCTTGACAAACCCCAATTCTTAGGTGCCTCACTCACACAAACTTGCAGCCCTCTCCTCATTCATGTTTAGGAACCATAACTTGTGCAAATATGAGGCAGATAAAAGAAAAAATCTCATCAATTATATAACTGATTTAAGAAAAATTGGATACACTTATTCATTCATCAACAGAAAAGTCAACAAATTTTTCTATAAAATAAACCACAACTACAAGAAAGAAAACAAACCAAGAATCTTAATCCCATATGTCCACTCTACAGCTAAAAGCCTTATCAATCAACTATCATGTGACTTTGAAGTTGCTTTCCATTCACCTCCCAACACCAATAGACTGATAAATAATACCAAAGACAGGATCAAACCTGAACTCACCCCTCAAGTTGTGTACAAAATTACCTGCCCCAAAGAAATTGCATGGCAACATATTATTGAGAGACCAAAACTAACATTGCCACCAGAGTAGCTCAACACCGATATCTTTACAATAAAACCAAAACAAAGTATGAAGGTAATTCAATTTTTGTCAAACATGAAAGAAACTCTGGACATGCTTTTCTACCTACCACAGCCAGTGTCATTTTCTCTGAAACAAACGACACCAAATGTAAAGTTAGGGAAGCTTACTTCATTGCGGCTGACTCATCGGAAATCAACAGAAGAGAGGCCTGCTATTCCCTATCTCGTAAATGGTCCACGTAACATCTGCATATAAATTTGCATAAAATTTGCATAGTTTTACAGTTATTAACAGAATAACTTGCCATGAATATGGGACTGTAGACTGTCCTGAAAGCACTTGGCAGTAAAAAATTTGACAATTTATTAATAGCTTCATTAACTGTGCGCAGAGCACATATATATATTAATTTATTTAAGTGTTAATGAAGAAAAATCTTAACTATTTCAATACACTTTATTATAGTTTACTTTTTTTTTATTCAATACCATTTATAGAACAAATCACTAATAATTCCCCATATACCTTCCTCTTTTGTATACTCTTAACATAACTAACATAATCTTTTTTTTTGTTTTTTTTTATAAAAGTAAAACAAAAAACAAAGGTGAAGAGTAATATATGTATTTTGTTCTTGAAGGAACATGCACTCTTTCTTAAATAAGTGTCTCAAACTGATCCAAATCTTGACTGGTATAGAGACTACATGGCTTACTATTAGGAGCAAGTTATTACACAAAACTCCTACCCTCTCTTTCAATATTTACCCAATCCTTAATACTTTTCATTTTTATTTCTAAATCATTTTACATTCTATTCTGATAACATTTTCTTGGATTCCTTCATAGTATTATTATTCTTTTTAAACTTGCCCAATAGTCCTGAAAATTTCATCAAAATTTAGTTAAACCCTTCGCAAAGAAAAAAAGAAAAAAAAAAAAGAACAATTTACGTATTTTAAATAGACTAATTAGGTAATGTAGATAAAAAATTATATATATATAACAAAAATCCACTTCTATTGTCACAACTTATAGTTCATTGCTGATTAAATATAATCCTAAATAGATATGTTTTAAGTTCACCAATCTATAGTTTAATCAATAAACAAAGTTTTTTTTACCCTGATTGATCAGTATATGTCCATATGCATTCCTTGGTATCTTTTGGGAGTTGATTCTCAGCAATAAATTTTGTTTCCTGGCTAGCTTTAATTTCTCCTATGTGTTTTGATGTTCCAGGGGGTGGTTTCTTAGGTCGATGAAAATCTAAGAATGAATCAGTGTCCCAGATGGGGATGGATTCTATTTCATTTAGCCTTCTATCATTTGTATTTCCATTTTTTAATATAATAGTTTGTTACTTTTTTATTAAAAGAAAACTAATGATTAATACAATATGTTTTCCTCTCTATTTACAGTCTTTTTTCCATTGTCCTTTTATTTGATCATGTTCCTGGCCAGTGATTGCATTCCTTTAATTTTTTTTTGTATTTAACACCTTCCAACAAGAAGTCACAACAATAAAATTAATTACAATTCTTTTCTCACTTCCCTGCCTTCAAATTAAAAAATTTAATAACAAAATTATTTCCAAAAAACAAAAAAAAAATTATATCACTTTTGATGTGATCTCTCAATCCAATTAAAAATAACTAATCTACTATTTTGATGTTTTCTTTTCTTTCTATTTATTTTTTAAAATCCCAATAAAAAAATAATACCAAAAACCTACTATAAAAAATTAATAAATAATACCAAAAAAAAAACTTTCTATACACACAGCATTTATTTCTTATTTTATGTCTAATATATATGTGTATATACATATATTTACATATGCAGAGAATATAACATGAGCCGATCAAAATTACCCACTCATTGCATCTCTTCCCAATAAATATATATATATAACATTAATTACTCCATGAAGGCGTGCCTGTACATTTTCTTATATCTTTACTTTTTCCTCTAGGTTCATTACTGTTTTCCCACCTAATCTTAGAATCTTCCCCTTATTCTGTATCATTATACTCCATATCAACTAACATTTCTTTGGCTTCCTTGATTGATAGATGTAGATTTTTTGCCAGTTTCTGCTATACTCCTGAAGGTAGGTTGTACATTATAGTTCTTACTATTTGAAATTGGTCCATTGGATAGGATTCTAATGTTCTTAATTTTGCGGCTTGATACTGGAAAAACTGACTGTATTTATATTTCTCTTGTGATATTTTCATGCATATTGCCTCTCATTTTTCCACACCCCAGAACCCCCGTAAAATCATGTTTCATTATTCTGAGAAATTATTTGGGACTGTAATTTACAGCATTCCACCATTCCCAGGTGGGATCACTTAAATAGCACATTGCTATGATAATTGTTTCTGCTTTTTCTGACCTATGACAGTAAAAAAAATCTTGAAAACTAATCAAATAATCAAATGGGCTTTCTTCCCTGTCTCCTTTAAACCTCTCTAAATGAATAAACTTGGCTAATGCCATTCTATTGAGGCTATTTTCCTCAGGTTCATTCAGTTTCTTTTCCATTTTACTTTCTTCTCTATCTATCATTGTCCACTTCTTTTATGTGTTTACTTTTATTTGTCCTGGTTGTCCTTCCCTTTCATTTTTTTCTCACTATCCTTATTGGCTTCAATGTCTGTTTTATTAAATCCTTTTCTATTTCCGATCTGTCTTCTTTATTATTTTTAAATCATTTATTTCTTTTCACATGTCTTTGATCATTTTTTAAATCTCTTTTATTTCTTTCTGGTCTTCCTAAACTATGCTTTTTAGGTCATTAACAGCTCCCACTCAGGGTTCTTGAATGCCACCACCAGGCTTTCCACTGCACTTTTGTCCTTGCTCATTTTTATTTTGCCTTTTTTTAATTCTACTCTTAATTCCAAATCTTTACCCAACCAATACACCAACTCTCTGATCGCATCTAAAAATAACCCACCTCACCTAGCTCACTAACTCTATCTCCAGCCGTTTATTATTCTCGGAACCCCCAACATTTGGGTACACCATTTTCTATCTTTCCCCCATGTGCCCCTCTGTTCCACTACTTTTATATCTGAAAGTTTGTATGCTGATGATCAAAAATTTTAATTAAAGCTGGAATCGTTATCATACAAACATGCCACAAGAACTTAGAGCCATGAAATTAGGAAAATCTTATACTTGCGCTGGTAATTTGTATACATATGACAGATCCAGCTAAACTTCTCCTTCACAATCCCATTTTTAATATGCATGGATACGATATGATAATAGGTTTTAATATCACATAAAAATGCTAACGGAACAAACAAATACACTTAAATAAGTTTCAATTAATAATACACTTTATTATAGTTTACTTTTCTTTTATTCAAGACCATTTATAGAAAAAATCAATAATAATTACCCCTCTACCTTCCTCTTTTGTATGCTCTTAACATAACTAACATAATCATTCTTCTTTTTTCTTTTTTATAAAAATTAAAAAAAGACAAAGGTGAAGAGTAATATATGTATTTCATTCTTGAATGAACATGCACTTTTACTTAAATAGGTATCTCAAACTGATACAAATGTTGACCAGTATTGAGACTAAGAAACATACTATTAGGAGCACATTATTACACAAAACTCCTATCCTCTCTTTCAATATTTACTCAACCCTTAATACTTTTCATTTTTGCTTTCTAAATCATTTTATATTCTATTCTGATTACATTTTCTTGGATTCATTCATGGAATTATTATTATTTTTAAACTCACCCAATAGTCCTGAAAGTTTTGTCAAAATTTAGTTAAACCCTTCACAAAGAAAAAATAAAAAAAAAATATAAACAATTTACGTATTTTAAATTGTCTAGTTAGGTAATGTAGATATGAACATTATTAATATATATAACAAACATCCTCTTCTATTGTCATAACTTATAATTCATTGCTGATTAAATTTACTCCTAAATAGATAAGTTTAAGTTCACCAATGTATAGTTCAATCAATAAACAGAGTTTTTGTTACCATGATCAATCACTGTATGTCATATACATTCCTTGGTACTTTTTGGAGTTGATTATCAGCAATGAATTTTGTTCCCCAGCTAGCTTCACTTTTTTCTACATGGTTTGATGTTCCATGAGTTGGTTTCCTGGTTCAATGAAAATCTAAGAATGAATCAGTGTCCCATCTGGAGATGGAGTCTATTTCGTTTAGCCTTTTATCATTTTTATTTCCATTTTTTTAATATAATAGTTCTTTTCTTTTTTATTAAAAAAAACTAATGATTAATACAATATGTTTTTCTCTCTATTTATAGTCTTTTTTCTTTAGTGTCCTTTTATTTGATCACGTCCCTGGCCAGTGATTGCATTCCTTTAATTTTATTTGGTTTTTAACACCTTCCAACTAGAAGTCATGACAATAGAAGTAATTACAATTCTTTTCTCTCTTTCCTCCCTTCAGATTAGAATATTTAATAATGAAATTGTTTCCAAAACAAAAAAAAATATTAATATTACTTTCAATGTAATCTTTCAATCCAACTAAAAAATAACTAATCTACCATTTAGTTTTTTTCTTTTCTTTCTGTTTTTTTTTTTAAATCCCAATATAAGAAACATAAATAATAGTAAAAACCTACTATAAAAAACTAATAAATAATACCAAAAAAAAAAACTTTCTATACACAGATCATTTATTTCTTATTTTATCTCTAATATATGTGTATATACATATATTTACATACACAGAGAATATAACATGAGCCGATTAAAATTATCAGCTCACTATATATATATATATATATATATATATATATATACATCTGTGTGCTCTGCGCACAGATAATGAAGCTATTAAGGATATAAATCATTTTATTGAGTTTATCTGAGATATTAAATTAACTAAAAATGTTATTTTGGTAAGTTTTTATATTGTTTCACTTTTTATTAGTATTCTTACTTTTAACAGAGACTATTGAAGTTTGGAAAAATATTCAATTGCTTGTTTTTATTGTGTGTTTGATGGAACACTGCTTATTAAATCCATTTGTTATTTTTGATGGTTAGATGTATAAGTAAAAGTCAGGTTTATCTATAGGTTTATTAATTTTTCCATCACTGACTTCTATTTTTATGGAGAATTTGGAAAAAAATTGATATTAGCAGTTATAAAAGCATCTCTTTGGCTGAGGTATGTTGATGATACATTTGCTATTTGCTTCACGGTAGGCATACTCTTGATGTATTTTTAATGTTCTTAAATTTTTTCACAACATCAAATTTACTATGGGAGTGGAAAATAATAACCAACTTCTTATCTTAGATGTTTTAATTGAGAGAAAGAAGGATGGGTCTTTATGAAATAATATATAAAGAAAGCAAATTCACACAATATATCTACATTTTTCTTCTCATCACCATCAAGCAGATTTATTTTTCATGACAAATACATTGTTAGATAGAACTAAGAGAGTTCTGTTGATAGCCATTTTTAAACTATATCTATGCTACTACAAAAATGCTTCTATTCTAAAGGTATAGTTGTTATATAAATACAATTGAACATCCAAAGTCAATTTTAAATCTCTAAAAGCTGTTGTTTAGATAAACTGTATAGATATCAATTAATGCTTGTCTTACTCTCTGAAATTAACTTTTGATACCTGTAAAATGTTTGATTTTGCTTAAATTAAAATTGAAAATGTATAACCATACTATTAAACTGTAATCTATCTTTGTTTTCATGCTAGCAGTGATGTCTATCCCATACTTTGAATTAAGGCATTAAAATTTGAATTTTCTTATACATGTGATAAAATGTCAAATGCCACTCAAAATAGCGAGCATATTAATCATCAAAATTTGTGCTGAAGATAGTATTAATCTTATCTTCGATCTAAACATTATATAATAATGCTTAGCTATTCAAATGTTACTGCTATTTCAAAATGAAAATCCTTAGCCTTAACTTTACGATAGGTTGAACCAAATTATTTCGTCTTTTGGCTAATTCACCACCTGGTAAATTTGAATTAAAATGTGTGTAAAACAGTATAATTTATTATAAAAAAATATTGCCCAAACAAATGTGAAATTCAAAATTTCTGCTCTTACAATAGACATAAGCCACTCCCTGACATGCCCAATCATTGTCTGTTGAAAAGGCTATAAAACATTCGGTGTTTTATGACATTGAAGTTTTCAATGATGCAAAAACATGTTTATTTGCAATTTTATTATGGTTTTAGATATTTTGAAAAATAATTTACACTATATTTATTAGATATCAAGAAATATAAATTATTTAATAACTAATTTTGACTTGAAATACTTTATTTTCAAAAATATGTTATATTAACCACTAACATAAATATACCCAGAAGCAAATTAGAAGACAAAATATGACATAAACAAACTACTTTATTTATGAGTAAAAAAATATAATAATTTTGCAATAAATACTCAAAAAATTTAAACATTTAAAGAATAATTCGTTAAGTATAAGATAAATAAATAATTATATGTTTCAAATGTTCAAAAGTAATAAAAATTAACAAATATTTCATTCATTTTATAAAATGAAAATAATCTTTCTAGAAACGTGATGTCTAATGTCTTTCTTTTGATTATGGTCTAATTTTTTTTAATATTTACAGGAACAAAATGTGAACATTTAAAATTTATTCAGTAATAAACACCAATATCTATCAAATAAAGTCAAATTTGTGATTTTCTGATAAGTAATAAACATTTTATCATATATTGTATGTTGATTTGTTTGACAAAAAAAAACATCGGAAATGCTGAAATGTAAAAGGCGTGTTGCTGCAATTTGGAATGGTTAATATTTGATCACCTTGCAATCATTATAATCTATGTTGATTTGAAATTCAATCCTTAATAAGTAATTGTTCTTGTTTTCCAATATTATAAATATAAAGTATAATCTATAAAGTTTATTCTATTCAATAAATAATTCTAACAGTGGGAATGAATTTTGCATGAGTATTTTATAATTGACAATTAATTCTAATCTCTTAAAATATACCTGTCACTATTAAAATATGATTTGTGATGGTAGTCAACCATTTGTTAAATGGAAATTATAGTTTTATTAATTAAATCCATTTTATTTTGACATTGACTTTCAATGCATATCTTAGAAATAACTTGCATTGGCAATACCATGAGTTTGCTAATTATTTCAACTGCATACATAATTAGTTATTTTATAATTATTATATTTGTGGGATGTTGGTGCAATGTTGTGATATATATATATATTGTACCGGGTTCGAATATGTGTCCTCGAAACACCGGGCTCTTAGGCAGAGAAGAACATACTCGGAGAGTATGCATGCCCAAACAATAGCTATAATATATATATAACTAGCGTTACATTTCCAGGACATAACTTCTTCTCGACTGTTGAGTTCAACACCAGAATTCAAAGCCCTCTTTTGTTTCATGTAAATGGGCACCAGCTATTTATTCTGAAAAGAATAAACAACGCACTTTGAACAATGGCCACTAACTCAACGCCCAAGCATCCACGACTAGCTCAGCTATTTGTAATCACTAACAGATTATACATAATTAGTGGTGAAAGAATTGATAAAAAGATTGGTAGAAGGAATTGATAAAAAGAATTGACCGACAAATAATTTTAATTTTAAAGACAATTTATTAACTAACATTTACTAATTTTAAACATTTTATAATTCTAATAAAACACATGCATATTTTTAAATTAACATTTCTAAACTAGTTTAAATATTCTTGTAGATTTTAATAATAGAACACTGGTATTTATCTAATTTAACTAATAACACTGATATAATGATCACGCACATATTAACTCATACACTCACATATATAATAATAAAGTATTACATAGCATTTGAAACTTAAACACACATATCAATAGTTCATTTTATGTATGATATAGAGTTCATATAATTAGACTCTTGGAGGATTCACACGAATTAAGGCAATGCAATGACTATTACAGTATAAACAAAAATAAGCAAATGTTTTACTAGGATTTTGAACGTAGATTTAGAACTTTGTTTCTTCTTGTTTTCTGCTTCTTCCAGTACTAATGCTTCCAGCTGGCTGGGATGTTTCCTTGATGAGTTTCCTTATTACTCATGATTATTACTATTGGAGACAATTATATATTGATGGAGATTTCCAAGTTGTTAAGTTGACATTATTTCACAGGCAGATCTTGCTGTTTTCATCAGACATTAGGCTGTGGAGAAAATGTCTGTTCCCAACATCTTCTCAGCCCTGTATTTTGTTTCTGGATACCATTAACTTAACTGACTCAATTAATTTCTGAACTCAACTTGCTCAATTAATTTGTGAACTGAACTAACTGTCCGATAAAAAAAGTCTATATATACCTGCAACATGTTGTCCTTGTAATATTTTCCGGCAATATCTGTTATTAAAATTTCATTGATAATCCTTTGATAAACATGTTTTGGAAGATTGTTTAATTAGTAGTAGCCATGCAGTGTTTTTAATGATAATCTTCTTTTATTTCACATACATTTTTTATTTATTTACAATCATACATATATACTCACATATATATTTTAATACAATTTACTATTTAGTTTTTTAAGTTGACTTTTCCTTTACTTAAACTCGAATGAAAATAGATTTATATTTTTCTTAAACTTTAAATTATATTTCAAATAATAATATTAGACTCTACTTCCTTTTTTATAAAACCTTTAGTTTAACTTTTCTAACTACAATACCCCTCCCCTCTTTTAATTAATTAATTTTAACTTTTATTTCAAAAACTAATGATAGAATGCTATTTGACTCTTATCTTTTTCGAAAACAAACTGTAATAAACTCTTAAACTTTTAATTTTACTTTTGACAGCAAACTGATTTTGTTTACTTAAAGAAATCTTTTAGATTTTTATAACTTATTTATTATTTAATATTTTTTTTAGGCAAAATCATCATGTTCCAATTTCAATATATATATATATATATATATATATATATATATATATATATATTGTGCCGGTAAAAATATGTTTATCCATCTAACATGAGCTGGAACTCACAAAATGTACTTCAAACCCAGTCAAGCCCAAGATTTAGGTCAGGAACCAGCCTGGATTCGAACCCACTCTCTAAGTCCCAAATCGAACACCTAATGAATAACATAATAGTTATGGCTCATGAGAATTAATCTTAATTCGGCCGACTAGCAAAGCTGAGAAGACAATGAGACATCTATTAATTATGATTATATTAAAATATACATAAGTATGGCTGTAATATATGTGGAAGAAGTGGAGGAAAAGGAATTCGAACTACTCAAATAAGTTAAACAATAAAAGATAGTTTAATATAATGAAAATTTAGTTATATACATTTATAAATTAAGTACATTAGTGTGTGCGTGAATGAGCAAGCGATTACATAGTGTCATTCACGCTATTAGTTCTCATATGCTCTTTATTAGCTAAATAATATATTACAAATAAACACACATCTTTGGTGGGTCCAATATTAAGATGCCAATCAGTTAATAAAAGGAATTACATAATATTGCTATTAACGCTTTGGGTTACAGTTCAGAAATGTGGTGACTAACATATATTAGGGGAGCGTTCTGGGATTCATTACAGATATAAATACAAACTATTTTCCTGCCATTATGGTCGTGAAAATACATAAAATACATTTGATTATATTTAAACCTATGACAAAATATTTAATGACAAATTATTTTAACAATAGTAAGACGAACGCTTTATTTTCCCCAAGGCATATAGATACTCTTAAATATAGATATATAAATCACGAAGGTAGGATTGTATATGATTGAAATAAACTTAATTAATAAAATAAAAGTAATTGGCATTTATATATATCTTTTAAGCAAAGCTTAATTTTAATATTAGAGCATTAAAACTGGGTCATGAAGCAAAAGAAATAATAATAATAATACGAAGAAGTTTGCGGTGCTGACATAATAGCCTAAAAATAACTAAGAGGAAAAGGTCGTGCTTCTGGATGAAAAACGAAATGGATGGGCATAGCGTGTGCCAAACTTAGGGGATCACCGCCAGTGGCCTTTTTATACGAAGAAATGGATGGGCATAGCGTGTGCCAGACTTATGGGTCACCGCTAGTGGCCTTTTTATACGAAGAAATAATATGCATAGCGTGTGCCAGACTTAGGGGTCACCGCTAGAGGCATTTTATAGAAAGAACGAGAAAGAAATCTATGGGTTCGAACTTGTCGTAACCCCCAGATTAAGAAGCACGTATATATATAAAACACGAAGATAGGCTAAATGACAGAAACGCAGTAATGAATGAATGTCACTAAAAAAACATTGAATAAATTTTACAGCTTCAAAATAAATGACCTTTGTTTGAATACTTATAATATGCAATGCAATTATAATATATATATAGAGAGAGAATATTTAGATTTCATTTACTAAAATATACGTTAAGATTTTATTTAGCAAAAGAAACATAAAAGATTCACCCCCATCCCTTTTCTGATATTTAAAATAAATAAATCCCACTTTCGTGATTTTTATAATAACTGAAATATATAAATACAAGATTTGAAATGTTAAGAGTATGAAAATGAAATAAGATTAGCAGTTATATAGAAAACAATTAAGTCACCTTATTTTAGAATTAAATAAATAATATTTTATAAGATTTCAAAGCGTTAATTAGTTTTAACTTTGAATTTACACCGGTAGAAAATTCAGAGTTAAACAAATATATATATTTTTATATTAGAACATAAATAAAATGTTGGTACATAAAACAATCTGGCGAGTGTATATTAATTAATAATGCATTGTTTTAAATGGACGTTAATAACTTGCTTCATGAAGGCTTACTTAAAAAGAAGAAAGGATTTTTAGAAAATTCAAATTCGTCAGATTGTTTTAGATTGACATATCAATAACAGATATATAAATCAAATAATAAACACATATAAATAAATGACCGCACCAAAATTAAAGAGCATATAAGAGAGAATTAAATTTATATAAATTATTTAAGAGCAAATTACATGTTATTTATATATATATAAAAGGCAAAGTTAAAGAATACATGAGAAGAGATCTTGAAAGATTATTTAGACTAAATTGACTATTAGGTGGCGGCTTGAAAAATTTACCTTTCAATTTTAAGAGTCCAATTTAAAATATTGTCCGGGAAGTTCTCCGATGGCAGAAAGCTTCTATTAATATTCTAAAGTTCTCTTTTTGACCTTTCTTCTCTTGAGGGCAGCAGTATATTATGGTCAGCGGGAAGATGACCCACAAGGGGTCGAGCAAGAGTGGTGGATTTACTGCTACATCATTTTTTTAGTTTTACAGCAATGTTAACAATCTCTCAATCCATAGTAACTAATTAATTAATAACTAACTAATGTGATTCAAAATTTAGTCATTTTATACTTTTTCTCTTATCAGTTGTTTTTGAAGATGCAATTGTTAGATAACGCCAAAAATAAATTCAAATCTATTTCTAGATTAGAAATAGATTTAACAACATGTTTTTAACACAAGTAAATCTTTAATCTAATTAATCCCATTTATCTTAAGTAAAACTTTAATTAAAAAATACCTTTCCCAGATTAAAACAACAGTGCTTCCAACCCCTAATTATTTTTAGACAATTAAACAACACTTGCATCTTCCATATTGGATTTTATATAAAAAAAATGTATAATTTATAGAAAAACAAGCAATTTGAAAAGAAAAAGCTAAAAATGACATATAATAAAATATTTACAAAAAATCAATATTTTGTTAGTAAGTTTTGCTCCTATGTATATATTTGAGCTGCAACTATAATTTTAATAAAAGAACTAATAATTAATAAAAAGAATCAATAATAATAACTATTGAAAATTAAACTACAAATTTAGGTGTGCATCCCAAATATATACATACAAAATATATATATGACAAAAGGAGCAGGGTGGGATATAGGGGTTTGAACACAGGTTAGTAGGTAGAAACATGAAGCACAATCTTAAGCTAAGATTTACTGCTTCATTTCTCCGGACATACAATAAAAAAACAAAAACATTGAAAAAAAAAAAAAATGCCTTGACTAGGAGTTTTCAAGTGACGACCAAAAGAACGACGAAAATTTTCAAAATTCAATATACAATCTTGTTATATAAAACTACATATATGAAATATCATTTGGGGATGTGAATATTTGTTCACTGTTTAATCAAAAAAAAAAATATTTGTACATCCATACATTGAAAAAAAAAATTTCTATGCTTGGGTTACAACACAATTTCTCCAGGCATATGGATTTCCAAGAAAATATATAGCAATGCAATACATATAAAATTTTCAAACACATCTGTTCCTACACATCACACATACACACCTATGTACATATATATGCAGCGCTACATATACAAATACATAAATTTTACACACACATACACTTCTATATACACTACACAATACTACATACCATTGGAAAAGAGAAGGTAAAAAAAACTTTGGCGAAAAAGTTGAGGAAAAAAAAAATCCATGCATCTAAAAGAAAACTCATAGTCTGGTTATTACATGTTTAAAATTGATACATCATAGTATTAAGCCAAAAAAAATTTGCTCTCAATAATTTTTTTTAATCTGAGTTCGAACCCTCCACTTCCAATATTTTTGCATTTGACTCACTACTGGTTAGCAAAATTTCTTTTTATAAGGGCGCCAGCTAAGACAGAGTGGTAAATGATTTATGAATTATTTATACATTTTTCATATATGTCTCAAGAACAAAAAACTTTATATATGACATTGAAGAAAAAATACATGTGTACTATGGTTGTAGTACATGGGTTTTAACTTTAAACAATGAATTTTACACTTTGAACACATTATTTTAAACATATCAAACATGGAAAAAATTATATAACAACTTCTTTAAAAGAATATATATATAAACAGAATTCAGTACTCAGGGTATGTGGGTGTTTATATCGAAGCCCCAGTTGGGCAGCCAAACCCGAGAAAAAAAAAATCCTATGTGCCGGTAAAAATATGTTTATCCATCTAACATGAGCTGGAACTCACAAAATGTACTTCAAACCCAGTCAAGCCCAAGATTTAGGTCAGGAACCAGCCTGGATTCGAACCCACTCTCTAAGTCCCAAATCGAACACCTAATGAATAACATAATAGTTATGGCTCATGAGAATTAATCTTAATTCGGCCGACTAGCAAAGCTGAGAAGACAATGAGACATCTATTAATTATGATTATATTAAAATATACATAAGTATGGCTGTAATATATGTGGAAGAAGTGGAGGAAAAGGAATTCGAACTACTCAAATAAGTTAAACAATAAAAGATAGTTTAATATAATGAAAATTTAGTTATATACATTTATAAATTAAGTACATTAGTGTGTGCGTGAATGAGCAAGCGATTACATAGTGTCATTCACGCTATTAGTTCTCATATGCTCTTTATTAGCTAAATAATATATTACAAATAAACACACATCTTTGGTGGGTCCAATATTAAGATGCCAATCAGTTAATAAAAGGAATTACATAATATTGCTATTAACGCTTTGGGTTACAGTTCAGAAATGTGGTGACTAACATATATTAGGGGAGCGTTCTGGGATTCATTACAGATATAAATACAAACTATTTTCCTGCCATTATGGTCGTGAAAATACATAAAATACATTTGATTATATTTAAACCTATGACAAAATATTTAATGACAAATTATTTTAACAATAGTAAGACGAACGCTTTATTTTCCCCAAGGCATATAGATACTCTTAAATATAGATATATAAATTACGAAGGTAGGATTGTATATGATTGAAATAAACTTAATTAATAAAATAGAAGTAATTGGCATTTATATATATCTTTTAAGCAAAGCTTAATTTTAATATTAGAGCATTAAAACTGGGTCATGAAGCAAAAGAAATAATAATAATAATACGAAGAAGTTTGCGGTGCTGACATAATAGCCTAAAAATAACTAAGAGGAAAAGGTCGTGCTTCTGGATGAAAAACGAAATGGATGGGCATAGCGTGTGCCAAACTTAGGGGATCACCGCCAGTGGCCTTTTTATACGAAGAAATGGATGGGCATAGCGTGTGCCAGACTTATGGGTCACCGCTAGTGGCCTTTTTATACGAAGAAAGAATATGCATAGCGTGTGCCAGACTTAGGGGTCACCGCCAGAGGCATTTTATAGGAAAAAGGGAAGAAATATGGAACGAGAAAGAAATCTATGGGTTCGAACTTGTCGTAACCCCCAGATTAAGAAGCACATATATATATAAACACGAAGATAGGCTAAATGACAGAAACGCTGTAATGAATGAATGTCACTAAAAAAACATTGAATAAATTTTACAGCTTCAAAATAAATGACCTTTGTTTGAATACTTATAATATGCAATGCAATTATAATATATATAGAGGGAATATTTAGATTTAATAAAATATATGTTAAAATTTGACTTAGCAAAAGAAACATAAAAGATTCACCCCCATCCCTTTTCTGATATTTAAAATAAATAAATCCCACTTTCGTGATTTTTATAATAACTGAAATAAATAAATACAAGATTTGAAATGTTAAGAGTATGAAAATGAAATAAGATTAGCAGTTATATAGAAAACAATTAAGTCACCTTATTTTAGAATTAAATAAATAATATTTTATAAGATTTCAAAGCGTTAATTAGTTTTAACTTCTGAATTTACACCGGTAGAAAATTCAGAGTTAAACAAATATATATATTTTTATATTAGAACATAAATAAAATGTTGGTACATAAAACAATCTGGCGAGTGTATATAATTAATAATAGCATATATATTTAAGGGGGACGTTAATAACTTGCTTCATGAAGGTTTACTTAAAAAGACAGAAAGGATTTTTTAGAAAATTCAATTCGTCAGATTGTTTTAGATTGACATATTAATAGGCAAACAGATATATAAATCAAATAATAAACACATATAAATAAATGACCGCACCAAAATTAAAGAGCATATAAGAGAGAATTAAATTTATATAAATTATTTAAGAGCAAATTACATGTTATTGATATATATATAAAAAAAGGCAAAGTTAAAGAATACATGAGAAGAGATCTTGAAAGATTATTTAGACTAAATTGACTATTAGGTGGCGGCTTGAAATTTACCTTTCAATTTTAAGAGTCCAATTTAAAATATTGTCCGTGCACGGCAGTTGAAAATGAAAGTTCTCCGATGGCAGAAAACTTCTATTATATTCTAAAGTTCTTCTTTTGACCTTTCTTCATTTGAGGGCAGCAGTATATTATGGTCAGCGGCGAAGATGACCCAAAAGGGGTCGAGCAAGAGTGGTGGATTTACTGCTACATATTTTTTTTAGTTTTACAGCAATGTTAACAATCTCTCAATCAATAGTAACTAATTAATTAATAACTAACTATGTGATTCAAAATTTAGTCATTTTATACTTTTTCTCTTATCAGTTGTTTTTCGAAGATGCAATTGTTAGATAACGCCAAAAATAAATTCAAATCTATTTCTAGATTAGAAATAGATTTAACAACATGTTTTTAACACAAGTAAATCTTTAATCTAATTAATCCCATTTATCTTAAGTAAAACTTTAATTAAAAAATACCTTTCCCAGATTAAAACAACAGTGCTTCCAACCCCTAATTATTTTTAGACAATTAAACAACACTTGCATCTTCCATATTGGATTTTATATAAAAAAAAATGTATAATTTATAGAAAAACAAGCAATTTGAAAAGAAAAAGCTAAAAATGACATATAATAAAATATTTACAAAAAATCAATATTTTGTTAGTAAGTTTTGCTCCTATGTATATATTTGAGCTGCAACTATAATTTTAATAAGAACTAATAATTAATAAAAAGAATCAATAATAATAACTATTGAAAATTAAACTACAAATTTAGGTGTGCATTCCAAATATATACATACAAAATATATATATTACAAAAGGAGCAGGGTGGGATATAGGGGTTTGAACACAGGTTAGTAGGTAGAAACATGAAGCACAATCTTAAGCTAAGATTTACTGCTTCAATATATATATATATATATATATATATATATATATATATATTCTTGCCTTGCTAATCCTTATGGGTGAAGGGCCATGAATGACCCAGTCATCAGTTGCCCATGTACCAGTGGATATGTCACCTAGGGGACTGATTGCTCAGGTATGAGCACTAAATATGCAACTGGAGTATGGACCCAGAACTATGAGTAGCCTATCTGAGTTCTGAATTTTCATGTATTTTAGATTAATTCTTTAGCAAGTTTCTCATTTCAAATGAACCACATATATGTTGAGGTAACTCATCCACACTGCCAAATCCCTAATAAATTGACATAAATTTTCTCATAGTAAACAACATGTAGTACTAATTTAGCCTGTTTCTCCCTGCATGTTATATCCTTCCTATTTATAAAATTTATGAAGAAACAAAAAATAAAATAATTAATGTAATAATGAAATTAAACTGAAAATACAAATTATAACAAGAAAACTTTAAATTTTGCAATTAATTAAAGATCACTTGGCTGATGAAAAGAAGTATAACTTCACTTGGCTGATGAAAAGAAGTTTATCTTCCACTTGAACTAATTAAAAAAGTTTATGGACATTATCTTATCAAAGTATTAAATTAATATAAGCAAGAGACTAGATTAAAATGGAATGCAAAAATTAATTAAGTAAAATATAAAATTAATTAAATTATATTGAAGGACAATAAAGAGAAACAATGAGAAAGAAACATATAAAAGGAACAAGAGATGAGAAATTATTATTGATTCATTATAATTTATTATTATGATTGTCATTCAGATTATTTTTGATACAGCAAAATTATTAGTTAACACTGCTATATTACAATAAAAATTAAAAAAGAGAAGATGGTAAAAAGCCATACTTTTTTCCAGGATGTGTGTGCCTTGACTTATCATCACTGAAGGACAATCTAGCATGCAGTGCTAAACAATAACTAATGTGTGCAGCTAGCCTTCAATCCCAGTTCTCAGCACCGTGCAATCTGTGAACTACTGATTCCCTCTCTCTATCCATTATTGTAAACTGTAAATTAACAAGAAGCTAAATATATTGATGGATATCATAAGCCAACCAGATGGTAGTCAACAAGTAAGTAAACAAAAAAGGAACTGAATTGATAGAAGTGGAATGTGCTATTCAAAATCCTAGAAAAATATTGTTCTTATTCTTACATTCTAATGATTTTTACATATATGTGAATGAATAAAATTTAATGAACTCTAATATTTATAGCAATGTAATCTTTAATATTGCATCCATAAATTCTTATTATATTGTGTAATAAATGTGTGAGTGCATATATGTAAAGTTTATTATATTGTGTTATAATTATGGGTATGTATGAAATAAAAGTTTGCTTAATTGTTGTCTTATCAATTCTCTCTCACATATAGCAATGTAATCTTTAATATTGCATCCATAAATTCTTATTATATTGTGTAATAAATGTGTGAGTGCATATATGTAAAGTTTATTATATTGTGTTATAATTATGGGTATGTATGAAATAAAATAGTTTGCTTAATTGTTGTCTTATCAATTCTCTCTCATATAACTGCATCACTAGCAAGTTAATTTTTAAATAGCTATACATTTTGGGCAAGTGTGCCAAATATTTTTCTTTCACAATTGAGAAAAGGAGCTATCTTGGGATATATCAAGTGATAGATTTTGAACCTATCATCCAGGCATGTTGACTATATAAACTGGGGTTAGCTGGTACCCAAGATTAATTTTCAAAACAAATAAAGTGTTCTGAATGGCAGGGAATTTAATCTAGCAGACAAGAAGTGCTAAAGCCTGGAAACATAATTGTAGGTTATACTTTGTATAGCCTCAGTTTGGTTAAAGGAACTGTGGTTTTATCATCTATCTGTGGTATTGTATTTTTCTGCTTGAAGGACCAGTCTGCTGCTGTGTGAAAGTACAGCCTGAGTTAAAATCAATATTTTAAAATTTATAATCAGAGCAATTTTTCTCAACCCAGTTCCATTATTTTTTTAAGATGGGTGCCATAGTGCCACAAATTACCAAAGTAGTTAAAATCGTAATTGAGGTTAAATTAAAAAGTTTGAAACCAAATTTTAAATAAATGCAAAATTGTATAGTGATAAAAATTGAAATCAGTGAGCAATATGAAAGGAGAATAGACCAAAGCAAACAAATTATAATAATAAATAGTAAAATGTAAAGAAAAAAGAGTGAAAAGCAGCAAGAAAACATTCAACACCAAGTGTCACAGGAAAGGTGAATCATTCACTTTATTTTTTCGCTGGAAAGTAGCAAAGTTAAGATTTTTAATTGCTAATCCACTGTCAGAACATCAAATCATATGAATAATAAAGGATTATTTTCCACAAAATACAAAAAAAAATGTTGATTGGAACAGAATGCAAAAGAGTAGAGCAGATACCTAAGTGGCTTAGTAAAAATGATAGCACAAGACAAAAGAATGAAAATAGGGAAAAACGAGTTTGAACCTCTATGAATAGGCAGGCATGTAAACAGCATAAAAACCTATGGGAAAAAGGAAAAATGTTGAATATAAAAATAACAAAATAATAGCCACTCTCAGGGAACAAACTTAATTTGCAGTTGGGATGAAAGAGAGTGAATATTAGCACCTCAGCATTGCCTGAAAGTAAAAATAGTATTGTAAGGAGTTATAACAGAAGTGATCCTGGACTCAAGCAGTCAAATGTCAGTAATGTCACATGATATGTTTAAGAGAATGAATTGTAATAAGCTTAACATCAAAATATTCCCATTAAAACATTATATGTTAATATGGCCAATAGTAATAGGACAAAATTAGTTTCAATGCAGGTGTGGGTAAACTTGTGTATATTGAAGAAAAAGTACAGTTCCATGTATTACATTTTATGCAGAGGGTCTGCTGTATGTTGGACTATAAACTAAATCACATAAAATTAAGCAATTAAGTATAAACCTTTACATTAGACAAAACATATACATCTACTAGGTCATGTTGCATACAAAATATAAAGATAGAATTGGAAATACATGAAAAGGTAAAATAAACAAAATTATAAATAACAGTCAAAGACAGTGATTGGAGCAAATGCTGAGTGAATAAAAATATTTTTTTTCAGAAATTACTGAAATAATTCAAGTTTATGAGCACAGAAATAAACTTGTGAGAGGTCAGCCATATTAGGTCAGGGAATACCTTATTCCAAATCAATACAGTGAGGAGGTTGAAGAGCAGATAGATAAAATGATAAGGTGAAAAATTATATCCAAGTCCTCATCACTATCTAACAAACCCATTGTAACAGTAGCTATGATTGGATACAAGACAATTAAACAAAATATTTATTTTTTAACCAAATGCTCCTCTGCCCATACATAAATTATTGGAAAAAATTATATTAAAAAGGTGTTTTCAATGTTTGGTCTAACTTCTAGCTACTGATAGAATGAGTTACATCCTCACAATCAGAAATACACTGGATTTTGGTGCAATGGGCATGCATATACCTCAACAGAATATTGTTTGGATTAAAAAATAGCAGGGCAGGAATAGTACAGTCTCTAGACCAGATATTTTTAGATAAAATAAAAAAGTAGTGGTGTGGTATATCAATGCCATAGTTTAGCCTCAGAAAGTGTAAAAGAACACTTCAATCATTTAAAGCAGCTATTGTAAGAATGTAAACAAAAAGAGATCAAAATATTTTTTTTAAAAAGAGCAATATAATTGTATCTCAGGTTAAATATTTAGGCCACACAATAAGTGGGATAAAAATTCAAACACATCCTAAAAAATTTCAAGCAATTCAGGAATTTCTGGTTCCCAATAATAAAAAAAAAAACACATAAGATCAGTTTAGGGTTATATAATTTTTATAATCAACTTTATAAAAATATTTTTTCAACATGGAGCAACTACTGCAATTGCTAAAGAAGAAAAGACCTTGGGTATGGATAAGAAGCATGATAGAAGTTTTCACAATGTGAAAATGAAGTTCTTAAAGGAAGTTATGCTATCATGACCCGACTTTCCCAAACCATTTTTCATACAAACTGACAATAGTGGAGGTCAGAGTGGGTGCTATTTTTTTTCCAAATTCAAGAGGGGGCTGGTAGTGTGTCTTTTTCTTTATTAGATGCTTATTAATGGGCCCTAAAATAAACTACACAGTAACTGAAAAGGAAGCTTTAGCAATTATTTGTGTGTTCCAAAAATTTTGCAGGTTTAATAGGATCTTAAATTATTGTAATCACAGATCACAAAAGCCTTGAATTCTTAAACCATAACTTTCTTACAATCAGTCAGCTGATAAAATGGAGATTATTTCTCCAAGGATTTAACTATCATGTAAAATATTGCCAAGGGAAAGATATGTAATAGCAGACACATTGTGCTTTTATCTGGTATCACAGAATCAAGAGAATTTAAGCTGCAATGACATATACATTGCTGCAATGGAAGTTAACAAAAGTGAGGCTGTAGAAAATTACCTCTATGGAGTAAAGAAAAGACAAAGAGAAGAATCTGACTGCAGGCAGATAATGAAATATCTTCAGAATCAACCCATAAAAGAAACTACAAATAATCTTTTATGGAGAGATAGAAAACACTATTGCTTAAAAATGGCTATTTACAGTATAAAAATGTAAAAAGATAAACAAAGCTATATAGTTCTTTTTGTCCCTATGCAGAGGCAAATAGTGGATCATATTTATCAAACGTTTTGTTACTATAGAGCCAATAAAGTGGAAGGTTGTTTGAATCATTGGGTTTACTGGCTGAGGATGTATGACCGCATCCTGGACATATAAATGAGAGTGAAGTATGCTTGAAAACCACACCACTTAATGCATCTGGAGTAGATATGATGATGCGTATCTACTCTCAACTACCTATTAGCTTAAGGACTATCGATTTTTATGGCCCATTTCTTCTATTTAACAAGATATCTGGTTGTGGTTTACAATATATTTTCAAAATTGGTGGTTGCATGTCTGGTGTCTCAGGCAAATGCTAAGCAAAAAAGAAGGGTGTTAGAACAATGTCACTTTAAAAATATTGGGGTTCCTGATAAGATTATAACCAGGTATGGAACACCATTCATTTCTGAGGAGTGAAAAAATGGAGTGAGAAAGACAGAATAAAACACATACTCATGCCTGTTCAAAACATGCATTCCAATCAATGTGAGTGGGTCATGCAGTAATTATAGTGCTTATTTAGAGTGTATGTACATAATAATTATAGAAGATTGGTTAAGGAAATAATGCAAATCATCAATATGATGAATTGGTTGAAAAATGAATATTTACAGGCCTTTAATCTGCATGGTTTCATATTGGAGAAAACATATCTTATCTATTTAAAACTAAACTGCCAGTGGTGATGGACTCTATGGATAAAGAAACAGATACTGGATAAGCATGTATTAAACTAAAGAAGATGTGTGAGTTAATGTAGAGGAAGCAAGTAAGGGCCAAGGAAAGATTTTGGTAGGTGACAATGCCATGATAAGGGTTGACCCCATGAGCCACTCAGAAAAACATGAATATAAAAAGTTTCAACCAATCTATGATGGACCATATGTGATAAACCATAATTACAACAGCAATGCATATGCTGTGGCAAAGGACATGGAGGAAACAAAACTTACAACACTAAATGACTAAGACTTATAAAAAAGGGAACCAACTAGCAAACATTAAGGAAACTACATTAGGTAGTCATAATTGTAGGTTACAAAAATAAAACAAATATGTGGGTAACATTATGAATGGACATAACATTAATAAAATAAAGGTAATAAAATTAAAATAGAATAAATAAATTATTATAAATAATATGTTCAATACCTCTCAATAGGGAAACGTATAATGTACTGCCAAGGAATATATAGGTTAAAAACACATATATTCACATTACATATGTAATCATTAAATTATAAATGATACAATTGTTTGAGCATTTGTGATGTATTGCTAATGAATATATGGATTAGAATATATATATATATATTGTACCGGTATAAATCCACCAGACAGATCGGTTCTTCGATCTGTCTGTTTCAATATATATATATATGTATATTCTGTATTACATATGCAATAATTTAATAATAAATAATCAAATTGTTTTGAAAAGGAATAGAAAAATAAGATTAATCGAATATAAATTAATATATGTTTTAAAAATTTTCTTTGAACCACAAATATGGAAAAATAAAGTATTGCATCACTTTTGCCCTTTTTAAAAAGTAGCCAGTATTAGTATTAAAGAGTGAAAATAGGAGAGTAATAATTTAAAAAAAAATTAAAATGAACTCTCCTTTTTATAAATTTAATGAAGAAAAAAAAAATATAAAATAAAATTACAATAAAAATTAAATTTGTAACAAGAAAACTTTAAAATTTGCAATTCATTAACTATTACTTGGCTGATGAAAAGAGAGATAACTTTCATTTGAACTAAAAAAAAAAAACAGCAAAAGATGACGGACATTATCTTATCAAAGTATTCGATTAATTTAATCAACAGACTAGATTTAAATGGAAAGCACAAATTAATTGAGGAAATTAAAAAATAATTAAATTAGAACAAAAGATCATAATGAGAAACAATGTGACAGAAATATATGAAAAGACCAAGAGAGAATAAATTATCATTGATTCATTATCATTGTCATTATTATTATGATTGTGTCATTCAGATTGTTTTAGATGCAGTAAAATTATTAGTTAAGAGTGTTGTGTTACTATAAAAATTAAAGAAGAGATGGTGGCAAAAAGTTATACAAGTTTCCAAGATGTATGTGCCTCAACATATTTTCACTGATGGCTGACCTAGCAGCATGCACTGCTAAAATTAACTGCATCATGCAGCTAGCCTTCAAGCCCAAACCTCAACACCATCAGATGTTGTCCACCTAGAATTCATGCCTACCTCATGAACTGTAAACTTCCAATAATCTCTCTCTCTTATTGTAAAGTGGATAATCAACAAGAAGCTAAAACCATTGATGGAAATCAAAGGCCAACTGGCTGGTAGTTGACAAGAAAGGAAACAAGAAAAGAACTGAATTAATAAAAATGTAGCATGCTAGCCAAAATCTTAGGTAAATATAATTCTTTTTCTCCCATTATATAGATTTGCATATATATGTGAATGAAAAATCAGTAATAAACTCTAATAATTACAGCCAATGTTATCTTTAATATTACAACTTTAAATTCTTATTATATTGTATTAGAAATATGCATGTGCATATATGTAGATTTTGTTATACTGTGGCATAATTTTGTGTTTGTGTGGAATAAATTTCTATTTTCATTTTAACAGTACAACTAGTAAGTTAATTTATAAATAGCTGTACATATTGGGCAAGTGTACCAAAGATTTTCCTTCCACAATTGAGAAAAGGAGCTACCTTGGGATATACCAAGTGCTAGATTGTGAACCTGTTATTCAGGCATGCTGACTATATAATCTGTGGTTAAGTGGCATCTGAGGTTAATTCTCTAAATCGATAAAGTGATCTGGATGGCAAAGGTTTGAATCTAGAAGTCAATAAGTGCTATAGCCAGAAAATGTAATAATAGATTATACTTTGTATAGCTTTAGTCTTGTTATAAGTGCCATGGATGTTTAAACTATCTGTAGTATTATACTTATCTACTTGAAGGGATGAGCTGCTGCTGTAGTGGAAGTGCAACCTGAGTTAAAATCAAAATTTTAATATAAATAGTAAGAGCGATTTTCTGTGTGTATATATATATGTAATAAATTAAGAAAAACAATCTGAAATAGATGTAAATAAACCTTCATCATCATGATCATAATAAATTTTGACAATATGGATTTAAATTTGATTATAACAATATAAAAATTATTCAAATTGAACATTGTCATAATAAACGGAAAATAAAAGAGGCTATGTTGATTTCAAGAAATCATCAAGTGTTAATGAATTGCCAATCATCAAATGTTAAGTTAACAGAATTGTGATAAATCTGAATTGAACTATGGGTATTGTTAAAGGTTGTCTCATTTTGATTATTCAATGTTAAGTAGTTGGTAAAGACTACAAAATGTATAGTCGAAAGTACTTCTAAAAATAATATAATTTATGTAAATTGTACTGTATTTTGATATATATATATATATATATATATATATATATATATATATATATATATATAAATTATATTATATATATATATATATTGTACTCATCAAAAGATCAGCAATATAATAACAAACCCTATTGATTCAATCCCTCTTGAATCTCATAGTGTTTATCAAATCTCATGTGAAAATTGTAAAGCTTCTTACATAAGTATGAGTAATTGTCACATCAGTGTTAGGAGAGATGAGCATGCTAATGCAGTTAAACAACACTCATCATCATCAGCACTCTACCAGCATACTATAAATTCAAGTCATGAAAAATTATTTTTCTAGAACCAGGATCTTATCCAGATGTGATAATCTCTGCCAGTGCAAAATTAGAGAAGCCATTGAGATACTTAAAAGGCCAGATTATATCAATAAGTGAGATGATACATTCAAACTCCCTTCTATTTGGAAAGTTTTTTTTAAAAAACATTCTTATTTAACATCTTTGCTATTGGTGGAACTTAAAGTTTTTTTAAATCAGTAATTGCAGCATCTCTACAAACATCATTCTACCTTTTATTACCCAGTGGATGACTTGTGTGATCAAGTCAAAACATCGGTATATCAATATTTAAATTTTTTAAAACGGATGTAAAAAGAACAATTGTATAGCAATATCTTACTTAATATTTGGACATGTGATACTTTCTTTATATATATTATCAAAAAGGTCTGTAAAATTAAAAAGTGAATTATAAATTTATATTAAATATTTCTTATTTAAAAACCACTAAATTACTTATTATAACATTTTTGAGCATTGTGTTGACATTGTAAATACTATGGATTTTATTTGTTATTTTGAGACTATTTCCAGCATCATATTGCTATAAGCAGTCTTATTTCCCATAGAAATTATTTTAAAATTATTTGTTTAAAACATTGAAAATGTCATTATTGGATGGGCCTTCAAGAAATTTGAATATATAATTTTTATACAAAAGACACGCTTGCCCATTTTATCTCAATAAAAGTGACAATTTTACTGGAGTTATTGATTGAACTCCAGGTGAAATTTTGAAAATTAAGTGTCACAAAAAATATAATATTTGGTAATTTGTTTATATGATTAAAATTACTTAAGCAGTATTTTTGTAAAATATTTATTTAAAACCAAAGACCTACATGATGTTAATTACATTTTACTTAAAAATAAGCACTTTTAAGAAGAAAATTCAGAAAGTATTTGATAAACAAATGCAAAACTATCCATACCGTAGTGTCACCTGTGCCAACCAGAGTAATCAATGGATGCCAGAAGGCTTATGCATAAAATCCCTATCTAGTTCCTACTAATCTAATATCCCCAGACTAGTTTCTGGCTTGTGGCCATCATCAGTGAGGAGCCTTGGATCTGAGAACACTGCACCTAGATCTTAGGATCTAATGCAACCCTAATGAAACTAGTCAGGGGATATTGGATGAGAAGACACTAGATAGGGATTTTATGCACAAGCCTTCTGGCATCCATTGATTACCCTGGTTGGCATAGGGTGGCACTACTGTATGGATAGTTTTGCCTTTGTTTACAACAATTATGTGCTAGTATGAGATGGTGATCATGTGATGTTTAGTAGTAGAAAAGTATTTGATATTATGAAGGCAAAGCTAAAGTAAGAAATGTTTATACTGTCTAATTAGATTGGATTTTTTCAACAGCTGAAGCAATTTTTTTAAAATTTATTAATAACAAAGTTAATTCTTCCATTTATCATATATTTTCTTTCCTTAGTAATATTAATTTAAAATTCTTGTGGATTATCGTCCACAGAATTGAAATAAGAAATGCTTCTTTATATTAAATTTTTGATTTGACAAAATGACATCCATTATACAATGCACCATTGTTGTAATTAAGAACTCTGTTTAGTAATTTATTTTCTATTTGGAAATAAACAAGCATTTTTTAGAATGTTGGTCCTCAGAAAGTTTATATTTGAAATAAATAATCTAAAGATTATCATTATATGGTATAAAGAATAGTGTGGGCTCGCATCCCAGCTGATGCTATGACATATGAAAAAAAAAAGAATAGATTTAATGAAAAAAAATCAAATTTTGCATTTATGACCAATGTTTTTCTTAGGCTTTTTTTAATTAAGAAAAGTGGAGTTTCATTTTCAACTATTAAAATATAAATTATACAGATTTTTCATGACTTTTAAAATGTTTATTTTTTTATGAATTGGTTCAACAAATGAAAATATTTTAAGTTAATTATAAAATAAGTCTAAAATATAATTTGGGACAAAGCAAAATCACTCAAGCTGCCATATTTTGTTTTTCACTTAAAAGTTGCTTTTGTCTTTTCAGATATCTTAATACTGATTTTAAAAGTTAATAAAAGTATGTTTAATTTAAGGATTAAAATGGTAAACAAGTTAATAGGTTGGTGAGAGGATGTCAGAAGAATCATATAAAAACCCACCAAATTCAACAATCAGAATCCTTTCTATATTATGACAACACCAATTTACAAATGAAGATAATAAGCTAAGAAAGCCCAGCTTTGCTATCTTCTTTTGGAAGAGTGCTAATATTCCACTCTCCACAAATCATTATCATCACCACAGAATGGAAGAAACCAGTTTTTCCAGATGTCAAAAAGACATCAGGACAACCCATTAAAACACCAGTATCAAATATAATGATGGACACCTCAACTACAAGAAAATTAGTAATATTTCTTCCTGCAGAGCTCTCTAAATATAAAACTAATTAAATTACTCTTAAATGTTTTTAAGCTAGCTACTTTATTGAACATTCATAAATTTATAAACTTATAAATAATTCCTTAATAAATAAACTATGTAATAAATATTATGTAACTTTAAATTAAGTTTAATAACTGTAACAACGATGCCTATCTTAAATAAATAATTATGATTTTATATAACACTGCTAAATATTATAACTGTAATCAGTTATTATGCATATATACTTTTGTAATCTGTAGTCATGCCTACTCTCTTATTTTATTTTATGTATTTCATTGATATTTTATGATATGCCAAAGTTCATAGAGAGATGATTAGAAGCTCTCTGTAATTGATTTATGCTGCTTTTTAACAAACATATATCTTGGTTTCAAAACCTATTCTTATATATGTATGTTTAATTAAGCTATTGTGGTATAACTTATCCTTAAGTTTTGTATATTAATAATATATGTACAGTTATATAATAGAAATATATGGAAAATAATAGAATATATTAAAGAGATACAATTATAAATATTGAATTATTTCATAAAGAGGAAATTTTTTGCTGAAGAAGTTTGAAGACAACACTACCATGTTGGCTATGCATATGTATTTGAGATTGCATATTGGCTTGCAAAACTAATTTCTGGATCAGATTTCTTTATTTCTCTATCGTTTTATATATTTCTTGAAATTAAATGTGGCCATATATGACTTTAAATAATGTCTTTTTTGTATTTATTATTATAGTCATTGCTAATCATTTGTTAAAACTAGGGATTATCTATAGATCAGACATAAATTTTAAAACCCAATTAAATATTAATATATCTTTTTTAAATTAAACACATACACAGTAAAAACCTCAACTTCACTTATCTTTTTTATGCAATATCTTTTCTAGAAATTACACAAAATTCTTAAAATGAATGAATAAACACTTATGAAAAAAATGTGACTCTAACAATATGCATATCTATCTTAATTAGTGTTCATCAGCTCAGATAAGGCACATTCCATTACCTTTGTATTTGTTTTTATGTTTCAAATAAATGTGATGGAGTAAAAGTTATAAGTATAGCTAGGATATATATATATATAGTTAATAATTATTTTCTATTAGAATTAAAGTTATAAGTATAGCTAGGATATATATATATATAGTTAATAATTATTTTCTATTAGAATTATTTTTTAATTACTCATTTCAAGGCAAATGAACTCTTATTAATGCCTAATGATATTAGAGCCTCATTTATTACAGGTAATAGTGCAATGTATTATCGATTTGTACATTTATTTCATTTATATACAAATAGAAGTGTCCTCATATTTACAAAAACATCACATCGCATTTATATATTATCTATTCTAATTGTTTTTTTCTTATCTAGATAGTATAGTACAGGGAGATTTTGGTGCATATTATCTAAATAGCTTATTTACTTTTTGAATTTTTCTTATCTACTTTATTACTTATTTTATTTCAGTTTAATTATATAATTACAATGAACTCTATTTTGCCCTGCCTATTTAATTATGATGAAACATTTATACACTAACATTGAAAAGGTGGCGCTATTGACTATATTTAGATAAACAATTTTAATTTACTTTGAACAACTCTATGAAATTTAAAATATAAAAACAAAGAGAAATTGAATAAGTTTCCATTTTAAATGTAATATAGAAGTTCTAAACTGTATATTGCTGACAACAACACAGTTTCTTTTATTTGAGCTTTTTCCCGACCTCACAAAAGTAAACTTCAATTCATCTCATAATTGGTTCTTTTTTTTTTTGTCTTTTGTATTGGGTTCCACTTTATGACTTTAAACTTTAATCTATTATCATATCTTTAAGCAATATATTTATTCTAACCTTGTTTTAATCTCTCCTGTTAATATTGTCTGTAGCAATATATTTTTTCGTTGATTATTTCACTTTTTACTATTTTGTATTATACAACCCTGCTTACACAAAGTTATAAACTGAAATCTCTCTATAGATCTTCTGTTAAGTATTCAACTTTTAAGCTCATAAGTATGTCTTGATAAAACAAATCTATTTAAAAATACAAGTTTTGTTCAAATACAATACATATTCTTTTTTAATACTAAATTATTTATCCCAAAAATTTCATTCAAATATAAATTCAATGATTACTTTCATAAATTATAATTACATTTGTATTAAAAACATTACATAATTTTTAACATATCAATCTTTATTTTTTTTTCTGAAAAAACATTTAGTCGTTCTCATATTTAAATTTGGACCTATTATTTTACTGTTATATGATATTTCTTGTAAAATTTCATAATAATCTGAAGCAACATTTGCAAAAACAATGACACCATTCAAAAAAATCTAGACAAATGAAATTACCATCGTTTTTTTATACTCTTAGCTTTCACGTTTATTTCACAAAATACTTTTTTTTACGAATACTGTATATGTTGAAGATTTAGATTTACAATATTCTACAGTGATTTTCAACTGTAATTTTCTTGGGATATCAGCACAGCAATGACATTTTAGAGATGTAAAATACAGTGATGAATAACATCTTATTATCTTATATAATAAATATAAACTCTGTCTTCAAATCTACAGTATTATATATATATATATATATATATATATATATATATATATATATATATATATATATATATATATATATATATTATATATATATATAAATATATATAAGTAAACTTTTGATTTAATGGGTTCTATAAAAAGACAAGTAGTTTCGTTAAAATTATCAAATTTTTAAATTTAATATAGTCAAATAGTAAATGGGTATATTTAAATAAATATATATCAAGTATTAACGCATTTAAAGTGAAGTTGAGCTTTAGAGGATTAATCACATTTACTATTTAATCATATAAATTGTGTACATCAAAACAACTTTAATTAATAATATGATTTTATAATTATGGTTTAAAATCAGTTATATTTGTTGAAGTCAATAGTGTTATTTTAAATTATGAGTGTGAAAAGTATTATTGTGATTACAATTTTAATTTAATAATTATGAAATTGATTTCCTCGTTTGGAAACTCAAAATTGTTACACTTAAAAGAAGGTGATACATGTAGAGTAATGTGATTAGAATGTTTAAATTAATAAAATAATATTTAAAAATAAATGTATTTGTTTTAAATTTAATATTATGAATTTATATGTGATAAGCTAAAATGTTTCAAAAATTTTAACAATGTTTTAAAATTAAATTAAATATGATATGCGATTATTTTTGTGAGAAAAAAAAAGTTTATTAAAACAGTTTTGAAATTAGTTTTAAAATAGATGACCAATTAGGATCAAGTGTATTAATATTTACATCACTGTTTAATAGAAGAAAAAAAAACAGTCGATGTTTTTAAAAAAATAAATAAAAGAAGAAACTAAATGTAAGAGATGACAATCATTAATTATCTTAAAAAAAAATAAATTGAAAGTTTGATTTTTAAATTTCAGAAACATGATGTATATTGCTGAATATGTATAAGTAAAGTATAATATATTATTTTAATAATAATAAGGATTAAATCAATAAATACTTCATCAGGAGAAAGATGTTCCCTTCTGTTAATTTTACACTTGAGGACAAATACATTGTTTAAGAAAAAGTTTTACCGTAATTTCAGGAAAATGATTCTTTTAGATCAAATATTGGAATATAGATGTGTTCAAAACATTAAAAAGATAATCGTAATTATTGATGTTTGTTTTACTTATTTAAAAAGTATAAATTAATTAATTAATATTTGTTTAAAAATAAACATGATTTAAATCTTAAAGACCTATTAATTAAGAACTAGTTTATAAGATTAAAATGTTGCTTGTTATAATGATTAAAACTGTAAGATAAACATTATTAATTTTAATTTCTTTAATTTTATTATTATCTTAAAATTATTTTCATCGGATAAAAGTAATATTTAAAGTAAAAATTGATAAAATGCCATAAATACATCATTATACTTATATGTTTTTTGTAATTAATGTTCTTATCCTGCATCATTATTTTTCCTCTGGAGTTTTATTATCATATCATCGATTTTAAAACAATAGCACAAATATTAACTAAAATACCTTACTTCTGATTAGAATCTATAAATTTTATTTGAACGTAATAGTTTGTAATCATGTGCATTAAAAGCATATGATCATGACATAGTTATTATTGAATATATATATATATATATGTCCAAAAGATGGCGCTATACCAAAACCGCCGAACAAGTGTAAGATTTGTTTTACATAAACGAAAAAAGAGTCAGAAATTAACTACCTCTTTCATTTGCTCACCCCCAGATCAGCTGATTTCAAGCTGGTTTGCTATCCTCAGTGGGGGATAGAGTATAGAAACTAGATCTAAAACACTGACTCTCAAGTGTTTATGCAAAACGTTTCTATCAGATTGCAAGCGTGAATTTTTCAGACCGGTAAAGTCTTCAAACCCAGCCTAGCAAGCCAGATATTTATATGGGTCTGATCTCAGTTCAGAATCACCATATAATCAAAGTCTCTGCAATATATATCATTGCAAGAAAACTTTAAAGGTACATTTATGAAAAACAAAAAACAAGTTAATCACGTAACCTGCTATCACTTGCTAGGCTGGGTTTGAAGACTTTACCGGTCTGAAAAATTCACGCTTGCAATCTGATAGAAACGTTTTGCATAAACACTTGAGAGTCAGTGTTTTAGATCTAGTTTCTATACTCTATCCCCCACTGAGGATAGCAAACCAGCTTGAAATCAGCTGATCTGGGGGTGAGCAAATGAAAGAGGTAATTAATTTCTGACTCTTTTTTCGTTTATGTAAAACAAATCTTACACTTGTTCGGCGGTTTTGTTATAGCGCCATCTTTTGGACATAAATAACAAGTGATAGCAGGTTACGTGATTAACTTGTTTTTGTTTTTCATAAATGTACCTTTAAAGTTTTCTTGCAATGATATATATTGCAGAGACTTTGATTATATTGTGATTCTGAACTGAGATCAGACCCATATAAATATCTGGCTTGCTAGGCTGTGTTTGAAGACTTTACCGGTTTGAAAAATTCATGCTTGCAATCTGATAGAAACGTTTTGCATAAACACTTGAGAGTCAGTGTTTTAGATCTAGTTTCTATACTCTATCCCCCACTGAGGATAGCAAACCAGCTTGAAATCAGCTGATCTGGGGGTGAGCAAATGAAAGAGGTAGTTAATTTCTGACTCTTTTTTCGTTTATGTAAAACAAATCTTACACTTGTTCGGCGGTTTTGGTATAGCGCCATCTTTTGGACATAAATAACAAGTGATAGCAGGTTACGTGATTAACTTGTTTTTTGTTTTTCATAAATGTACCTTTAAAGTTTTCTTGCAATGATATATATTGCAGAGACTTTGATTATATGGTGATTCTGAACTGAGATCAGACCCATATAAATATCTGGCTTGCTAGGCTGGGTTTGAAGACTTTACCGGTCTGAAAAATTCACGCTTGCAATCTGATAGAAACGTTTTGCATAAACACTTGAGAGTCAGTGTTTTAGATCTAGTTTCTATACTCTATCCCCCACTGAGGATAGCAAACCAGCTTGAAATCAGCTGATCTGGGGGTGAGCAAATGAAAGAGGTAGTTAATTTCTGACTCTTTTTTCGTTTATGTAAAACAAATCTTACACTTGTTCGGCGGTTTTGGTATAGCGCCATCTTTTGGACATAAATAACAAGTGATAGCAGGTTACGTGATTAACTTGTTTTTTGTTTTTCATAAATGTACCTTTAAAGTTTTCTTGCAATGATATATATTGCAGAGACTTTGATTATATGGTGATTCTGAACTGAGATCAGACCCATATAAATATCTGGCTTGCTAGGCTGGGTTTGAAGACTTTACCGGTCTGAAAAATTCACGCTTGCAATCTGATAGAAACGTTTTGCATAAACACTTGAGAGTCAGTGTTTTAGATCTAGTTTCTATACTCTATCCCCCACTGAGGATAGCAAACCAGCTTGAAATCAGCTGATCTGGGGGTGAGCAAATGAAAGAGGTAGTTAATTTCTGACTCTTTTTTCGTTTATGTAAAACAAATCTTACACTTGTTCGGCGGTTTTGGTATAGCGCCATCTTTTGGACATAAATAACAAGTGATAGCAGGTTACGTGATTAACTTGTTTTTTGTTTTTCATAAATGTACCTTTAAAGTTTTCTTGCAATGATATATATTGCAGAGACTTTGATTATATGGTGATTCTGAACTGAGATCAGACCCATATAAATATCTGGCTTGCTAGGCTGGGTTTGAAGACTTTACCGGTCTGAAAAATTCACGCTTGCAATCTGATAGAAACGTTTTGCATAAACACTTGAGAGTCAGTGTTTTAGATCTAGTTTCTATACTCTATCCCCCACTGAGGATAGCAAACCAGCTTGAAATCAGCTGATCTGGGGGTGAGCAAATGAAAGAGGTAGTTAATTTCTGACTCTTTTTTCGTTTATGTAAAACAAATCTTACACTTGTTCGGCGGTTTTGGTATAGCGCCATCTTTTGGACATAAATAACAAGTGATAGCAGGTTACGTGATTAACTTGTTTTTTGTTTTTCATATATATATATAGTACTGGTTAGACTATCATATTTAATCATCAGTTAACCAAGCAATAACTATGGACGACATTTATAATGGATTGTTTATATAAATAAATAAAAGATAATATGGCCTAAATTGTTGAGCGGCTTTTATAATGGAAAATACAATTTGAAACTCTATATGTAATCAAAAATCATTAATTGACTAAGCCTCACGATGACACAGCATTTATAATGGAATACGTTATATCTTAAAATATTTAATTTAAAAATTCAATCTATAAATTGCACCATTTATAATGGATAGCATATGATATAAATAAAAAAGATTTGGATAAGATATATCTATGAGGCACCCATAAATTAAACAAGCTTCATGATAGCTTGCCAATTATAATAAAATGTATGTGTTGTGCAAGGAGAAATAACATGACTTCCATCATTCAATTCAATATAAATATGATACATATAAGAAGTGTAATAACCCATATAATAGTATGTTATACATATATTAAGAGAAAAGAAACTGCCTCAAAATGAATATATTAAAAATATACTGTTACTACGGCTAACTATATAAAACAAACTTAATTGTGTAGAGCATTGACTAGAGTACGTTACTGATTAGTCCTCAGAGTTAACATAACTCACAATTAATTATATACCAAATATAATTTGGAACAAAAGGAATTTTATTGAATTCAATATATATATATTCATAATTGAAATTACCAATAATTTAATATTTTCATGTCTGCTAGCTTGTGGAACTGATGTACTAAAAATAAAAAAAAATAAAATTAATAAATATCAAATAAAATTCAAAGTCATTCTTTTATATAAAATAAATGATATAGTTTTATTCCAAGATTGTGATGTTAGATTTATATAATAGCATAAATACGCATCAATATCTGGGAAACATTATAATGGTTTTGTTTTTCAAATACTCATTTTTTTATATGTAAATCAAGTACCAGATTTAACAATAGCACTCATAATTTGCAATTTATATTGACATAAGAATTGTATAAGCTGTTATGAAATTAAATCAGTAGACAAATAGATAAGTTGCAGATATCTTGTTACATTAATAATTTAGGTAATAGATATATTTCTTTAATACATTTTTTTAAATAAATACTAATTTAAAGTAGAAAATAACTAAATGACTGACTTAAGCAAATATTAAATGGATTCAATGAATGGGCCATTTATCAGAAGTGATTTATATACACATAAGTTATAAATTCAATGTTCACATAATGTAAATCATGTAAATAAACACTTAAAAATAACTAAGTGATTTACACCTACATTGGAAAAGTTCTGGATGATCATAGCATATACATAACATGCGTGGATTATATCAACTGGCCATATGCTTATAAATTCAAACATTTACAATTACAAAATATTGTTGGTGAGTTTGTGAATGATTACAAATCATGATAGCACAAAAGACAGACATTCTTACACTTTAAAGCACTAACATAACTGAGTGCATCCTGAAGGACTCACATTCTTTAAACAAACTTATCTTGACATTATATATTAAAATAAAGTAATATCACCTACTATGGTGGCAAATTTAGTTTTAATTAAATCTCATGAGTGATAGACCCAAAAAGTAGACTCTGTAATGCAACTAGCATAAATATATCAAAAGCATGGTGGCTTCCAAAATAATACCTACCTTTGGTGCAAAATAGAATGCCTGGACCTTTTGTCTCAGCACATCAGGAAAATATATGGAGAGGCTCACTGAAAACAACAACAATAGGTACCTAGGAAGATGTGATTACAGTCACTGGAAACATAAGCACTATCAACTCATGGACAACTGTGACACAGATGGGAAATTTATCCACTCCATCCAGCACAATAATAATAACTATAATAAATAAGGCCTAACATACTAAGGCCATTCTACAACAAACAATACTAAGATAAGAACTTCACCATAGTTGAATAAAGTTATAACCATAATTTTAATCTCAATAAACAATAAGTAATGTCTGTACCAACAAATAAATTTAAAAGTCAACTGACAGAAATATAAATAAAGATAATGACTAGCATATGAAATATTGGCACTAAGATATAATGCACACAAATGTGGAATATTAAATATTTTAACTTATGATAATTAGTGGACATGAATAAAATGCAACCAGACTGTGAGAATAATAATTGAAGAATTAACATAATTATTAAATGATATAACTTATAAACACAGTTCTATAAAATTTGTATATTTATACATTTCCTATACCATTAGTGTAATTTTTATTTTACAGTTTAAATCAATACTTAATATTCATTATTTAATATATCTGTATGCAAATTCTAATCATATATATATATATATACAAAATACATATTTTGTGGGTTCATCCGTGTTAAAAACTTTTAATATCAATATACTGACGTTTCGACTTGGTCACACAAGCAATCCACAGAGTATATATATATATATTACAACATATTCATGTAATTTATGCTATAAAATGTTTTTAAAATAACTAAACAAATGTTTATATCAAAATTGACTTTCATTATTCTTAGGATTTTAATATTCAACAGAAGTTTATAAGTTAGTTTCCAAATATCTCACTTGTATACTCTTTATAAAGTTACATTTAAATGTTATAAAAAAATAGACAATAAAAAAAAAGATAAATTTTAGTTACAATCTGATTGCTCTAAGTGTCTCTTCATTTTTAAATCAGCCAATTATTCCAGGCAATTTCTTTTATTTTATTCACCCTAAAAATAGTTCAAAGTAACCTTAAAATATGTATATTATTAGAAAATTAATAGATTTGTTTTTTGTTGTTAAACAATTGATTTCAGTCATCCCCTTGATATTCAATTATGTACTGCAGTTAAGTTGAATATTACTTTGGATCATTAAGAAATTTGATACAAGGATATATAAATACAATTATAAATAGCTTTTTTAAACTTATTTATGAACTCCTTCAGTTTTTTTTAATAAAGGCAATTTTTTCATTGTTGTTGTTGTTTTTTTTTCACATGCAACATAACAAGCAGTCCTAACAACAATTTTTGACATATTTTTCTTAACAATCACATTCAAAGTAAAATAATGTTAATCATATAAAAAATATTGCATCAAAATTTACTTGATAGCTTTTAAAAAATAAATAAATATATAGATAAATAATAAATAACAACATTGCATTTTTTTTAATAATCACTAAAAATAAAATAAACTTTCTTCTAAATAACAATTTATATGTTTTTATTTATAATATGGATATACACACATCTTAATTAGAATATGTCATTATTACCATTTAAAATTTCACCATAAAAAATAATAATATTAATTAATTCCATGTACCAGCAATAAATAAACGAAATAACAAATCCAAACAACAATAAACTATAACAACCATAAACAATAATGGCACTCAATATATAAAAATCAAGTCAAAGAGATTTTTTAATTTCAAAAATGATACTTTAGTAAAATAAAGGTGGATTTGCTGGTCTTTTACAATATGCATATATTCAGTCAGATAATAACTATTGAAATCAATACAAAAAATAATATAACAATACTCAGTTATCATCCCGCAATTTGATTTCTGTATTATGTAATAGTTATTTCAAATAAATATTATGATGTAATCAGTTTATCTTGTCTCACTCGAATGTTATTGTTCAATGAATTCATATTGCACAAGTGAATAATAATCAGACAGATTTATTTGATTTAATTTAAATTAAAATTTATTAATAAATGAATATCAATAAATATATATATATATATATATATATATATATATATATATATATATATATATATATATATATATATATATATATATATATATATATATATATATATATATCACAAACATTTGGTATGTATACATACAACCTAATTTAATATACAGTAAATCATCAATTGACATTAATTTAATATTTAAATATGTGATTGTCTATCAATACCAAATATCAATCATAGATGTTTATGTAACACAAAATATGTTGCTGGATGTTTATATTTTCTGAGATATAAAAGAGTTTAATATATTAATGCCATAATTTTTTTGAACTCCTAATGTAAGTGATATAACTGAAGTTAATTTAAAATCAATAAATAAAAAAATGAAGTCTCTGCATTGCTCTTCTATTAAGTGTCCAAGTCTCAGGATTCATAAGTAAGAAATGGTAAAACACACTTATTAAATACCTTCCTTTTCAAAAACATAAGTATATTTCCTTTTAATATCAAGTTATTTCTACCAACAATGCTTCAAACAGTAGCTTTTTCCAAATATTGTTAATTTTCTTTAATTCAAACTTTTCATTTATGCTCTTAGGCCTTTTAAAAATCTCTATTGCTTTCTGTAGTAGTCTCTGATCATAATGATCAATTTTTGCCAGAGTATGTGTGTTATTAAAATTGTTGTCATGGTTAGTTAATTAAATGTGATAAAAATGGTTGATGAATTAGATTTTTTTTCTAACAGCCAAAATGTGTTATTCCTTTCTTAGATTTATTCTCCATTTGGTTTGTCTAGTGCATGAATATAAACAAACTCCACATAAAATTTCATATAAACCATACCATTCTAAATAAATTATATTCTTAGGGTGTGGACATACCTCTTTTTTTTAAATATATAAATTGTGTGAATATTATTTTTATTTAAACATTACCAATTTTATCAGTTCCTTTTTTATATAGGGCAGAACAGTCTTAATATTTGAAGTATCAATATATATATATATATATATATATAATTTAGACATAGATGGAGAAGAGATATTATGGAGAAAAGAAGAGGTGGATAACATTGCCTTATGTATCTGTTGATTTAAATATTGCATTTAGAATTGTTGCAAATGCTGGAAGGTTATTTATTAATGGAAAAGATTGTATTGATAAAAACAATAAATGTAATATTATATATAAAGTGTATGTCATGATGGATATAATTACCTTCTGGAGACTAAATATGCATTGAAAAAGAGAGTTAGGGAGCATTAATAATAATATAGTTAGTTATGTTGTTCTGTGAATAGGTCTAAGTCTGTTTTTGTGGAGCAGGTAATGATCTGTAGTGGAAAATTCCTCTTTGATAGTGTTTTTGTTTTGCATGTGTAAAATGATCTGAAAAAAAGACAAATTAAGGAGTCATATTTTGTAAATAGTGCAAAAAATGTGTTGAATAAACAGTGCAATTATGTTAGTATTCACAATTTATAAAAACTTGGTCATTTACATGGGAATGTTACTGTTGTGTGTATTTAATGAGTTTTAAATATTAACATATTATTATTCAAGATGGCAGAATGAGCTGTAAGTTATCTATAGCAAATAAATTATTTTTTTTATTCTATATAGGCATTTTAATATTGGATACTTTCTCTAGTGTATTTTGATTATATATATATATATATTCTCTTTTTATTGAAGTACAAATTGTTTACTTGCTAATAGAATTGCTGAAAAATATAATTTATCTTCACTACTTCAAATACGGTTTAAGTGAAAATTTTCTTATAAATATTTTATATAATTCAAAGTTGATAATTTTAAAATTTGATGTTTAGAATAACATGGCACTTACAAAAGCAAATGTAAGTAAATTATATAAAGATTATAAGTTATTGCTTAAGGAAAAATACATTTGTAATGAATTTATAGAAAAGTGATTAGTTTTACTTGAGGAAATATTATCGGAGACTGTATAGTATCATATTTAAGTATTAATTGTAGTATAGAAAAATCTTTATAGACAGAATATGAATTGTTAAAGGTTTTGTACTATGCATTCAGAAATTCTATTTTATCAGAAATTATGCAATTCAGACCATTTTCAATTGTGTTTTCAAATGACTTGTTGAAAGTATTTAATAGATTAGGTGTTAACCAGAAAGATTTCCTTAGCCACGAATGATTATTTTACTTCTTACTTTATTAAATATTTTAGTGTTATTATATCTATTATAAATATTATTAGTTATCATAATAGAAAACAATAAAATATTTTTTATTGTTTAGTACACATAAATTCAGTTATAAAATGGCATATTTAGAAACTAAAACTTTTAGATAAAAGTTCAGTTTGTCAATGTTTGAAATATATATAATTTCCTGAGAAATGATTTATTTATTATGGAAAATAAGAAAGATAATGAAAGAGGTGATTTTACATCACTTGACAGTTATATTTTATGGTGGCACTGAATAAACACAAATGTATATGTTATTGAGATAATAGAATATAGTTGTGCTATAGAGAGATAATAAAATAAAAAAAATTAGATATTAAAGTTAAAATTCTTGAGTAAATTCATGTTTGTATGTTATAGATTAATCATTTTTTTTTATCATGACTGGATAAAAATGCACCATCTTGTTTTAGGCTTTAAATAGACATTACAATATATACAATAAAGTTGTCATGATTTTATATGTTAGTAGATGTTTAAAGTTGTTAAGTGATCTTTATCTTAATTTTGAAATTATAATAGACACACCCAAACACAACCTAGAAATTTGTGACTTACTTTACTTTTTATCATTAAAAAATAATATTTAAGTTTAATATGTTACTTTAAACATTCATAGATATAAAGATGTATATTTTTAATACAAGACAGTAATGTTGTGTATTTCAAAAGACAATATCTTTAAGAAAAGTTGTTTATTATATATGAGTATGGATCTCTGTGTGTATATTTGGATTATTGCATAAATTTAAATCACATATGTATTTAAAAATGTAATATTACTATTAAAGATATTATTTGTTAAAATATAGAAACATATTTTATTTTTTTAAAAAAGAAATTTAAAATTATTATTCTTATTTTATTTTAAAATATTCTTCTATTAAAATTAAATGAAGACATTTTGTCAGAGATGTTATTTTATTTATTAAAAAATAATTCCCTTTTAAGTAAAAGGTGTGAATTTTGAATTTATTATTAACAATGGCATTTATGTAAATGATTTCAAAATTACATCGATAATTAACCCTACCATACTTAGCTATTTCTGACATTTTTCTTTGTCTCACATGACAACATATAATATATGATAAGATTATTATTACTTATCAGAAATTAACAAATTTAACTTCATTTGATAGATATTCTTGTTTACTGCTGAAATAAATTTTAATGTTTACATTTTGTTTCTGTAAATATTTAAAAAATAAGAATGTAATCAAAACAAAGACTTTATATGTCATCATTTATAGAAAAAATATTTTCAGTTTATGTCAATGTAAAATATATGATAAAATGATTATTACTTCTCAGAAATTAACAAATCTGACTTTCTTTTATAGATATTCTTGCTTCCACTGAAATAAATTTTAAATGTTCACATTTTGTTGTTGTAAATATTAAAACAATGACTCCATATTCAAAACAAAGAGACATTATACATTATTCTTTCTATAAAGATTATTTTCAGTTTATAAAACAATGAAATCTTTTTTCTTTCTGAATATTTTGAAAAACTTGAATGAACAATTACTTGTTTCTTTAATATTTAATGAATTATGTTTTAGAAGTTTACATTTTTAAAATATTTATTGCAAAATTGTGATTATTTTCTTCCTCATAAATATAAGTAGATTTTTTATGTCATAGCAAGTCTTCAAATTTGCTTTAGGCCATATTTACATTAGCTGCTAATATAACATTATATTTTTGAAAATAAAGTATTTCAAGTCAAAATAAGTTATTAATAATTTATATTTGTTGATATCTAATAAATATAGTGTAAATTCTTTTTAAAAATATCTAAAACTGTAATGAATTCACAAATAAAGATGTTTGCTTCATTTGACACTTCAATGGCATAAAACACTAAATGTTTTACAGCCTTGATAACAGACAATGGCCAAACATGTCAGGGAGGGGCTTATGTCTAGTGTTAGAGAGGGAATTTTGAATTTTGCACTATTTCCGCTTAAATTTTGGCAAAAAAATTTATTTTACTAAACTATACTGTTTTACATGCATTTTAACACATAATACTTATGAAAAAATTCACCAGGGTGTGAATTGTCCAAAAGACAATTGATGTTCATCTGGAAGTAGTCTAGAGTTATTAGCAATTTAATATGGCTAGTCAAAAGTTAATATTAGTATATGTGTATTTAATGTCTCAGAGTAATAATCAAAATGCCATAGCGAATATAATACATGTGACCATAAATTATGATAATTAGCGACCTTATAAAAGAAATATGTGAAAACCATATTTAATATATATATACATTTTATTGATATTTAAGTGAATTCATATTATCATTAATAACAGATGTATTCCTAAGGTTATTACAGCTTTTCAAAGTATCAAAGTAAAATTTAAAAAATCCAAAGTGATATTCAGAGTGGATTTTTATAAGCTGAAAATAAATCTTAATGTGAGTTATATAAAAGAATATTATAATTATTTACTAATAAAATAACTAATTTGAAATATATATATATATATATTTCACAGGTAAACGTTTTTCTTTCTAAACAACTCATAAAACTTAACTACACATACAAAACAATGTACAGAAAGCTTCTGAACAAGCTAACTTAGGTTTACAAGTAATGGTGTTTTAATTACTTTCAAAATTTAAAACTTTATTTACATATTAGAGTGGATACAAAAGCAATCAATGATAGGGTAAAATTTGTCAATAAGAAAGTTTCAATGTATACATTTAAATGTGGTATGCAAGCCATGTATATAGAAATATCAAAATTTGTATTAGATCAATAATTTAGTCTTAAGAACATCATAAGAAACTCATGATGGTTAATTAATGTAAGTATGAAAAAAATAAATAAATAAAATCAAAGATTATATTAATGCCTTAAGGCAGTGTGTTATGAGATTAATTAGTTAGGAATATAAAGTAAGTCAAACTTATGTATAAGGTTTGGAAATTCCATTGATTAATGATTATCCTGGCCCAAAGAGTAACGAGGACTATAACAATATTTACAAGTTGATGTAGATAAGTTAATTGTATAGTATCTAATTAATGAAAAGTTTGTGTATTAAATATATAGGATATATAAAAGATCTTCATAGTTAAAGTTAGATTATTATTAAGTGAAAGATGGGATATATTATTTATTCAGTGGATGGGAGAAAGTTCAAATTTTAGACTTAAGAAATACATGAATTAGGACTCTAGCCTCATCTGGCTCCAGGTTTTGTCAATTTTCCAAGGTTGACAAGTTTGTTTATCCTCATCTTTTATCTCATAGAGGGATTTGAAAAATCAATTAATAATCAAGTCTTCACAGCCATGATCAAATATCATGCTACATCTGGCAATCCTAATTGAGAAGTTTATGAAAGTTTCCAGTCTTATTGTTCCAAATTGACCCTTTTTAATTGCTGCATTAAGAGAAATGTTAGCTGGGTCATTGCCATTTATCAGGTCTAATGCTATATTATGGAGATAAGTCCATGAATTACATTGATCCAGAATGTGGCCAATTGACTCATCCTGTTTGTTACATAGGGGACAAAGGGGGTTGATGTTGTAACCACTTTGGTAGTGGAGAAAGACCCCAGTGGGGAGTGCTCCAAGGATGATTTTTATTAAAAAATCAACAAATTTTGATCTCAGTTTGATGAATTTTGTTAATTTGGAAAATTGAGCGATTCCTATTGGAAGTATATTAATGGAATTAGTTTTCCCAGGAAACCTTAATCGATAAACATCCCAATATAATAATATCCCCTTGAAAAAGGGAACCCAATGACTGGAAGCTTTGAAAAATCACTGTAACTTGCTTTTGTAGCCAGATGCTTCTTAATTTTGGTGGAGGTCGATAAGTAGGCTCTATCTTTTCCTTGAGGAAGAGGCACTCCATATCAGGATTACCCTTAAAAATCTTGAATAGTATATTATGAGTTCATTGGAGGTAAAAATATTCAGCAAGTGAAGGCTAAGGCCATTAGGAAGTTTGGGTTTTTGTAATATGTTGAGGCTGATGATAGGAGTCCTGCCTCCCCAGCAAAGTTTTCTGCATAATGTGTCATTTTTTAGATAAACTTGCACATGGGGAGAAATCCTGCTAGATAATATGCTATTTTGGGCAATACTATAGCATTAAGTAGTGCTACATTTCCCAATAAGGACAGGTAGACCTTAGATAGTGATGTTACTGTAGAATTGACCTTAGCTAATAAGGAAGTTTAATGAATGGGGGGAGGCTAGGGGAAGCTGAGTAATTTATGAGGGGGAGTTCAATTCCACCTAGTATTTGCTTGCCTAATAGAATTGACCATATGGCTTATTTTGTTCTGTTTACTCTGAGACCAGATTTGTGAGAAAATCAGTCCAGGAGTTCCTCAAGCCTAGTGAACTCATCCTGAGATGAGAGAAACACCACCATATCATCCATATAGGAAATATGGTGAATGTTATCACTCAGCATAGGGATGGTTATTCCAGGAAAGAGAGCCTCAGTACTCAGCAGTAATGAGTTCAGATATTCTGTGAAGAGAAGAGTACTTAGTGGTGAGCCATGAGGAATGGAAATACAGGGCCAAAATCCTGGAGTCACTCTACCATTGAGAGAGAGAAATACCTCTCGATTGTGAAGTAGGTTCTCTATCATCTGGGGATATGCTGAAGGCACTTGGAGTTTCTCCAGCACACTAAGCAATACTTCGACCCTGACACAGACAAAGGCTCCAGAAAAGTCAAGTTGAACTGCAATTGGTTGGGACATTCTTTTTCTATGAACATGATCTATGAGAAGGCAAAAGTAGCTGATGGCATCGGCAGTTCAGTGCCTCTTCTTAGAAAATTGGTATGAGGACAATTGATTTATGATGTTGTCTTGAATATCCTCTAATTAGGCCTTCAATTGTCTTTACTAGTAAGGGCAACATCGAGATAGGCTGGAGGTTGTCCAATTGATGTGGGGCTTCCCATTTCTTAATAAAGGGAACCATGGCAATTGGACACATTCCATCGATTTTCTGTGTGCCTTTGGCCAGAAGGTCAATCATTCATTTGATTATCAGGATGGTAAAGGCACGAAGGTGTATGAGTACAAACTTAGAAATGCCATGTGGGCTATGATGAGTGGCAAAATCCAAATAAATATATTGTCATATGTATTAATGTACATTCTCATTCAACATATATAATAAAAGGAATTTTATCATCTCTTATTTAAAAATGGAATAGCTACACAATGAAAGTAATTTTGATCTCTCAAATAAAACAATATGGCAATAAGAGAAATTCACTATCTCTTATACAAATAAAGAAGTATATTTTACTGCATATGACAATGCCAATTGTTTGAAGACCTCTATTCAAATTATTCCTGGAACAAACAATGTTTATCAAAGCTTCATTTCTAGCACTTGTATTTTTAATGACTCACTAAATACCAGTATGATTCCTTTTACCCTGGAATGATGTCTTTATAAGATTATATGTTTATGATTTTTGTGATTATTAACAAATTTTAATAATCTTTTATATAACTCTTAAAATAAGCATAACTATTCACACCAAAATTATTGTATGGAATGTTTGCAAACATGTACTACATACAAAGCAAAAAAATATTCTTAAATATTATCTTTCTTCTTCTAAAAGAATGTTTCTTTGGGAGATCAAAGAGAAAAACAAATGCATAACCACAATTCATAATAAAATTATTATTAATTGAAATAAGGTCTATATGTGTTTTTTTTATTCTAAATCCTACATTCAATGTTCATTTTCAAATTCTTTCTATTTATATCAATGTGAATTTTGGTGGGTTATCCTGGTAATATTTGTTGACAAAAGAAGAAAGTAAAGATTACCAAAACAAAGTTAGTTCTTGCTAAATTGTAAAAGTTCTAGATAAAATTCTATTGTTCCTGAAACTTGTTTTGACTCTTCCAGTTGGACATAAGAATTTAACAATTCTTGGAAATTTTGATAAACTATTAACTGATCCAAACAGTAACATTCTTCTTCCAGATATCTTTAAAATGTAACTTCTTCAATGCTTAAATTCAAAAAAGATAAATTTCCTTTTGTTAGATATACTTTTATTTCACTCTTTTATTAACAATATGCCCTGATGTTTTTATTAACAATATTCCCTGGTGTAAACATAGTTGTTATGTAGGCAACTGGAATGGAGGCTTTCCAAGTCCTATCGGGCTATCTTTATCTAGCCAACTGTCATGGCTAATACCTTAGATATCCTTGTCATTCTTTAAAACTATATGAAAAGAAAACAATCTAGTAAGAACAAAAGTTTTTTATCCAATCCCAAGTTTTTATTTTCAATTTTTTATTAGGAATAAACAATCCACCTTCACTGCAAAATTAATGACATCTGAAATTACTATGTCTATCTCCCAGAAACCACACAATGCTAAAATTTAACAATGTATGCCTTGTATACCACACCTGAAACATTTGTTTTCGCATAAGCCTTGCGTTCAATTATTTCTCAAACGAACTTTAATATTTACAAAGAATAATCAAATATAACTTAAATAGTTAAACTTTTTATATAATTTTATTAAATTTAAATCTTGTATCTTCCCCGTTCTTTTAAATACATCACGGCACACAAATGTTTTTAGATAAATATTAAAATTAGAATAACTGCAAATAATATTTCAGTCTCTCTCTTTTTTTAAATAAAAATAACTTTCACTTAAACATGGATAAAAGATTTTAATGTCAACAACTTTCAAAAAATAAACAGTTTAAAACAACAACAACAACAAAAAAAAAAACAACTTTACTGTCAAACAGACACAACAAACCTCTATTTATAAAGTGACAATCTTAACTGCAACTATATATGATTAAAATGAAACAAATTTATTCTTTAAAAGATCACATATACCTATTTCCTTTCCTTTTTTATTTTTTAAATCACAGCGAGGGCTAACTAATATAATATATATAATATTTTTTTTAAAAAAGATAATTTTTTATAATGTAATTAAAGCATATCTTCTTCTTTATCATGTTTACACATTTGAAGTATAAAATAATAATTCCTTCATTCATTATACAATATTTATTTTATGTTTTCTTTGCAGTCAATCTAATAAGTAGAAAAAATTCTAAATATTTTTGTTTCTAACTTACACATCTGTTATTTTCCTGATTTATTGCAAATGAAGACCATCAGCAAGTAATTGCTGCAATAATAACAACTTTCTAAGAAATGTTACATGAAATATTATGTATCTGCGTGGCAATTCAAGGTTTACTGAGTGACAAGTAAAACACAGTCAATGAAAGTCATCTCACTAAATCTTAGAAAATAATACATAAATTCCTGCTACTTATAAAGGATCTTGAAAAAATATAGTAATCTGAATATTTTTAATATAAGATTATATAATATTACATATAAGTATAATTGATCAGAATTTAAAAAGAAACACTTCAAAAATTAAAAGATTCTAACTAGACTTTTTTAAAAATTCAATTTTACCAATGGGTATCATTCATCTACAATAAAGTGAATTGTAAGAGTGCTAAAAAATGATGACTATTAAACATGGGAAAATAATACTGGTGAATTACTTTTTGGGGGGAACATATCATAACTCATGGTTTTTCTTTGTTCTCCATTTGCCTAAATGGGATTTGTTTGTTTTTTCTTTTGCAAGAACAACAAAACAGTTCATAATGTTCAACATCATCCATTCCAAAATTAGAAAACCTGTGTTATATTCAGTTGTATATCCCCAAAAAGATATTATGATGATTGGTTTCTCCTACAATTACAGAAGATATGAAACATACTAAATGAGTAGTATATTGTTAGTTTGTATTGTGAATTTTATTAACTTTGCTTAAGTAAAAGATTTTTCATTTAAACTTAATGAAACATTAATTGTATTTACTTATTATAGTACATGATTTAAAACAAAGATGAGATAACAATTGATATTGTATTATATAAAGGTCTAATGCTATATATATATATGAAAAACAAAAAAATACAAGTTAAAACTTGCTAACACTTGTATTTATGACAATAGATGGTGTTCTACCAAAAAACTATTTTTGGTAGAACGCCATCTATTGTCATAAATACAACTGTTAGCAAGTTTTAACTTGTGTTTTTTTGTTTTTCATAAATGTACCTTTGAGGTCTTTCTTGCAATGATATATATTGCAGAGGCTTCTACTATGTGGTGATGCAGAACTGAGATCAGACCCATGTAGCTATCTGGCTTGCTATGCTGAGTTTGAAGACATTACATGTCTAAAAGATGCACGCTTGCAAGCTGAATAGAAACTGTTTCATAAACGCTCAGAATTTGTGTTTAGATCTATTTTCTTATTCCTGTCTTTCACTGTCAATAGCAAATAGCTTGAAATCATGACCTGAAGGTGGAAATTAAAGTTAGAGATAGTGAATGCTTGCTCTGACATTTATGTAAACAAAAAAAACTATGCTTGATGGTGTTTTTGGTAGAATGCCATCTATTGTCACAAATACAAGCTTTAGCAAGCTTTAACTTGTGTTTTTTTTTTCATAAATGTACCTTTGAGATCTTTCTTGCAATGATATATATTGCAGAGGCTTCTACTATGTGGTGATGCTGAATTGAGATCAGACCCATGTAGCTATCTGGCTTGCTATGCTGAGTTTGAAGACATTACATGTCTAAAAGATTCATGCTTGCAAGCTGAATAGAAACTGTTTCATAAACGCTCAGAGTTTGTGTTTAGATCTATTTTCTTATTCCTGTCCATCACTGATGATAGCAAATAGCTTGAAATCATGATCTGAAGGTGGAAATTAAAGTTAGAGATAGTGAATGCTTGCTCTGACATTTATATAAACAAAAAACTATGCTGAATGGTGTTTTTGGTAGAACGCCATCTATTGTCATATATATATATATATTATATATATGCACTATTTCACTTATTATTATTAAAAAATACATGAACAATTTAAAAGTATTGCAGTTTGTAATGTTATAATTGACTATTTATTAGTATGCATTACAGTGACATGTTTATTTCATGTTTAAAGAGGTTTATTTAAAGTTCATTGTATCAATATTTCATACTCTGTAGTCAAGTTGCAATCTTTAGGTGTCCATATATATTCAATGGACCATTACTAAGAATTAATTTCCATTCTTTTTATTAAAAGGTGTGACAGCAGTGGGAGATATTGATTTCTATTTTACTGTGAATGTTTAGCTGGTTACTGGTTGGCATCTAATTACATCATTATCCCATTTAGCTTTAAGCACTATATATACAAGTGTTTTTATTAGAAGAATGGCAATGCCTTTTGAAATGAGCATTCGTATATTTAATTTATAGAAAAAGAAAAGTAACTTTTAGAAATCAATTTAGCATATTTAATGTTTTCTAATTAAACAAATTTTATATTATTTATATTATTTGAGGTATTCCAAAGTTTGCAATTCTATGCAATATTTTTTCAACTATAAATCTCATAGCCTTTACTCATGTCATCTTATGACCATCCTTCATAATTTTATTAGTGGTTACATTTATAACTTTAATATAAAAATGCATAAATTGAATTAGAATTTTATTCAATGATGAACTCTTTTTTTTTACGTGGACGCAATAGTTTTTAATTCTAATGCGTGACATTTGCAGCAAGGTCTAAAAGTAGTTTAATATCCATTTCTTTCCACTAATTTAAATTGTAAATGATTATAAATATGTATTTAATTGAGTAACAACTTATTCATAGAATACAATCTTATGTTAGTTTATGGTGTCGAATATTACAAGTAATTACCCGATATTTATCCTAAATGTGTTCATTTCAGGACGATAACTGTCCCTCCCCCAACAGAAGTTAATCTTAGTTTATCATTTTAAACGCTGTTAGACGACTAGAAATAAGAAACATTTACTTAATACATACTTTTAAAAAGTGTGTCGTTTAGTTAAAAACAATTAATAAGAGTTAGTTTAATTATACATTTCTATAATGTATAATAATAAAATAACCATAAATAAATAAACTGTATTTTTAATAAAGAAAAATATATGTATAATCGTGAGAGATATTTATTTAAAAGCGTTCAACTGTGTATAATTAAAAAAGTAATAACAAAAAATAATCAAATAATTTGAATGTTTTTTTATAGAAAATAGTTTAATCATATAATTATTAAATTACACGCTTAATATTACGATTTGAAGGTACCAATATATTCTATCTCGTTCAAAGTTCAACTCAACTTTTATTTATCTGATTATAAATACAATTTTTATTCCTCTAACAATTTATATAAGTAAAATAAAATATAAATCTATTTTTATAGATTTATATATAATATTTATTAAATTACAATTAAACGACATTTTAAATAGTTCATAGAACATATTAAATTGTTTACATCATCATCATCAGTAGCAGTCAATCGGTAATGATTATTCCCCTTCCAATCACACACAAAAAAAAAATAGAAAAGAGGGAAAAATATTTTCCAATGATTATTTAAATCAAACTTTGAAATGATTATTCAAACCAAATATTGAATCACATATCTACATATATAGTGTACATCACATAGTGGGATGTATGTCTACTTATTTGATATTTTGAGATAGTGATTTTCTTTTGCAATCAATTTTCCTTTTAGAATGTTATTGCACTTTTCTACATTATTTTTGAGAGAATCTCATAAAAATAAACATGTTTGCATCTCTCATAAACTTAAAATAGGACTTCATCCGCTAAAGTATTTTTTAAGATGTTTATTTCCGTTGATTTCTCTGTTCAAAAAAGTGTTGATTTACAATAATAGATTATAAATATATCAAATTTATTAAGCGTAAACAGATATTATTGTAATAACGTGAAAGCTAAAATCTTCAACAGGTACGCCTTAAACATGCTTAAACAGCCAAAAAGATGGAATAATGACATCATGTGGACCTCTCAATTCTCAAACAAAAGATGGGACTCATCTTCCTCTATGCCTCAATTTATATATAAATAAACCAGACACAAGCATTTTGAACTAAGAGTGTGAAGCTTAAATACCTTCACATTTATTTCACTAAATATTATATATAAATAAACAACATGAAATCTTTCGATTTACTACGAAGCTACGAAGCAATTTTTTAAATCTAATGAAATGATATTAACACATGTAAATATATCAAATTTATTAAGTGTAAACAGATAATATTGTAATAAAGTGAAAGCTAAAACTTTCAACAGATATGCCTTAAACATGCTTACGTGACAGCCAATAAGATGGAATAATGACATCACATGGACCTCTCAATTCTCAAACACAAGTCAGAGCTATAAGAAAAAGATAGGACCCATCTTCATCTATGCCTCAATTTATATATAAATAAGCCAGACTAAAGCATTTTGAACTAATGATGTGAGATCTCACAAAACAAAATATAGCAAGAATAGCACTGCATCTTCATTGTCTTATAAATAGCCAAGATATATAAATACCATTTGTTATTTATTTTTACCAACTTCTTTTAACAAATTCAATTTTGATCCATTCTTTTAGATTAATTTAGTTGTGATATTATTTATATAGCCACACAACTTCTTTTATGCTGTTTTTAAATCAAAAGTCTCACATTTTCCTCTTTAATTTTTTTAGGAAATAAATATAAATCAATAGTTCATCCTGAGCTCCTCAGAAACAGATGAAAAAACTGCCTTTATCAATATTGTTCACTCTTTATACCTCCATATTTCTGATTAAAAATCTCATCCTACAAAAATAACTGTCATGTTGAGATAGCAACCAAAGCCTCACAAATTGATGGTTCAAAGTAATTAATAAGAAAATTAATAATTATCTTATCTACTCTGTCAAAGCATTTTTTCTCTCTTTGGACAATCTAAAATCCAGATAACATAAAAAAACAGAGATTACACTCTATGGTCAACAGAGATGTGTTCAAAGGTGTTTATGTTTATACAACCATACTTCCTTTTTCCACATGTGCATTTTATCTATTAATATATTTACCTTTTACACCATCCTTTCCAGTTTGTTTTATTTTAAAGAAAATAAAGCTAAGTAACTGAATGCTTTATTTAATAATAATAGACCAATATACTGAATATTATTTCTTGTAACCTTCTCTTTTCATTACTGCCTATTAATAATTATTGTCTATTAACTATATACAGCACTCACACACAAATTTATATATATATATATATATATCACAATGGTTGAATATGAGACTAAATTTATTAAACTAACATATATTCACAAAGTATAGCTATATAGAGAGGGGATATGACCTAATGAAAAGATAAATATGGAATAATTAATGATTAATTGATGAGCAAAAATGGGACACTAAGCATAATTCGATTTTAATAAATTTCAATAAAAGCCACATTTAAGAAAAAATAAAACAAAATTTAAATTGAACAGAAGGTCATGTCACTCGCAGGTAAGGATGATATTTAGGGGTTGCAAACTGTCCAATGTGAATATTTATTATTACAATTCTGGTCATTTATTTACCTTAATCCATGATTAACTATGCCTTAATTATACTATGCTATGGAGTACTAGATTTGCATTAGTTATTTTGCAGAGATTATTTTTATGAATTATATCTAATTTTAGCATTTAATGAACTACGCATTTCTACATAGATAATATACTTAAAAAACTAGATTCAAGTTCAGATCTATGCTGCAATATTATTATGGAGGAATGAACTGATGGTTAATAGTATGACTTCAGATACTATGGCATTCTTACAAATATATAATCTGAATCTGTGCATCTTGAATGCATGCTTGATCATGGGATTCATCATTGGTTAATCGGTTCCCTTGGACTGTACTACTAGCTGTGAATATGAGACATTTAGTTCAGGTGATCAGAATAGCTTAAAATATCATCAGGATCCTTGTGCTTCAGTCCTAAATAAAGATAATTGGGTGGCACTTAAAACCAAAGCCCATTTTAAAAAAAGAACTGTCCGAACTAACAAAATTGCTTGACTAAAAACCAAGCCCATTTAATACATGAAAGTACCAGCAAGGAGAGATGGCACATATGTGCTTCCTAAGAACACATTCACCATGCTGACTATATAATTACAAACTAAAATTACCATGCAAATCAATAGTTTTCTTCCATGAAACCACCATAAGCCAGTTCACAAAATAACATCTATAATTATGTTACTAAAGGAATATAAAAATGCAGTTTGTTAAGATATCTATATAGGCATTTATATAAAGTTAAGGAGGGTTACAGTATATTTGGGGAGCATTAAAAGATTAAATACTAATAGTATACTGTATTTTATCACATCTGCTACATATTAACGAAACAGTTTATTTAAAGAAAATTTATCTTTAAACATTTGTAATGGCTTAATTACATATATGGAATAAATTTTATATTTACTCTTTTCAGAAGGGAGTTTAGTATGTGTGTTAATAAACAAAGAATTAAACATTGAGAAAATCTAATCATTTATCACTAATTATTTTGTATTTGCAAACTCCGTTCTGGAAAACATAGCATAAACAAATACATAATTCAACTAATATAGGCATAGACTTAATTTAAGAAAGAAAGAATAATAAGTAAAAAAGTTACTTATTCACATATAATTAGAATTTGACTTTAATTTCTCATAGTTAAATTATGAAAGACTTAAAAATGAAAAGATAAAATAAAATTTACATTTATTTTTAGTTTTAGAATATAAAATTTGGAGAGTTAAAGAAATTAGTTTAATAAAATAGCCATTTACATTAATTTAGCTAGCATTAAGAGTTTAGGTTTAGTTTAAAATACTCATTAAGATCTGCAGAAATCAGTTACCGCTACAACTTCAACAATTAATTGCATGGTTGCTTGATCTTGGAACATGTCCTTATTTTCTCAGCAGTTGGGCTACTGGAATTTATGTCTCCTCATTTTGTAGATCAGTCTCTGACTCAAAAGTTCCCATTATGAAATTTTAATACAACTTGTCAAAATAAAACTTCAAAATTTATCTCAGAATGCATTAGAATTATAATCTTTGTCCCCCACACAAGATGAAGTGAGTTTACCTACTCATGCTTCCCCACCTTTATTTACCATCCAACTTATTTACCAGTTTTTGGTTCCCCATCTGTTTGCCATAATTTTTGCAGTAAAGGAAGAGATTCCTGCTGAGTTACATATTTTCTTCTCCCTTTTAAAAGTGAATCCCTGGATCTTGAACCAGGTTAATTAATCTGATTCTAATTTAAAATCTATTTTTGCTTCTAACCTTTATTTTGGTCCAGATCTAGTGAACGGATTATTTTTAATTACATTTTTTTGTATTAAAAACAGATTTAAAACTCATAAACATCTTACTTCATATGTAACACATTTAAGCAACATTTATCTTTATATGCAGAAATATAATAATTTATATAGTAAATTTATAATACAATGTAGAATAGAACAAAGTTTATAATGCTTTTGAATCTATAGCATTATTTCTCTTCTGCATATATGTAGGTTTTTGTTACACACACAGCAAGGTTTACATTTTTTTATTACAAATAATAATATATACATACATATACTCTGATTTCTTATACATATGCATTGAACAAGGTACGCTATAATATACACATGATCATTATAATATTTAAGTTTAAATTTAACCTGATATAAGCAGACTTGGTTATATAGCTAGAGAAATAAAGTACTACTATAGAATATAGTAGGTGAAACAGGATGGTTAGTAGATCTGACTGTTTCAATATATATATATATATATATATATATATATATGAAACATATATATATATATATATATATATATATATTGTTAATATTTATAATCTACTTCCACTACAAATATCAATTTATTACAACATTGTAATTTGACTTATTTTATTGTAAACAGCAAAATGTTGAAATATATCTGGTTCTAAATGTTCTATGCTAATAACAAAAAAAAATCATTTAATTTAAAAAAAATAAGCCAAACAAATAATGAATCATATTGTACACTGAGGATTTTCAACTTATATATTTTACTTAAAGCTGCATCACACTCGTATAACATCTATATTGCACTTCATGAAATGTGTTTTCTTTTTATTTGACTACACAACTCCCCACCACCACTTTATTTTTTGTACTTAAAATCTCAACTTATCTTAGTTTTTAATTGAATAATACTAACAACCAGCTATTTTTAAAATTATGATCAATAAAATGCATTTCCTTCAAGGATTTTTATTGCAGATATAGAAAACTAATATATAATATTTTTCATATTTTTAATATATAATATTTTTGTAGTGTAATTTTCAATACATCACTTTCATTATTAAATAATCTCTAGTCTTATCAATGACTAATAAAAAGTATGTATATAGAAAACTGTTTAATATTTACTAAAGCACAACTGCAAGTAAATTATTTTATGGTTCATGAAAGTGTGATGAACTACCAATTTACATATTTAAAATGTTCTCTACTAGCTCCTATCTCACATTAAACAATTAAATCACTGTAGATATTTATGACAAATTGATTTGAGACAATTAATATTTCCAGATCCAATTTACTATTCGCTCATTTTTTTTTAGTTTACGGTTCCAAAAAATGTATGCATATACAAATTTTCTATCAAGTAGAAATTAGTTATTAATGTAGTATAAAAATAAATTAAACTATGACATCTAGAGGATAGCTAAATTGTTTATATTATTAATGCTTGGAGTGTATTTAAATGTGTATTTTTATTATTATATATTTGATGCTCAATGGTTTATTTGTGCAGTTGTAAAATAAGTAGATATATCTTTGCGAGAAATTTTAAATGATAGTCTTTTCAAAGTATCTTAAATATTTTGAGTGATTTATCATTTGTTCCTCTAGCTATTATGTTTTTAGAATGTTTACTATATTAAATCACTGATATACAATAAGTAAATATCACTTTTTTATTAAAGTTGATTAAATTGCAGCAGTTATAGTAATAATACACTACAGGGGTAATTATACAATGCTAATATTGTCACAAATCAGGTTAGCAACACCAGAGGAAAAATAAGTGGAACTTGAAACATTATTTTAGGTAATATTTGAGATATTACTAAGTTGAATGTATTTGAAAAGTTTACATAAAATTTGAATTTAATATCAAGTGAGGGAAAGAATTTCACATATAATTACAAAATATCTCATCATCATAAAATTTTAAGCAAACACAACTGCATCTATTCTTACATATATTTGAAACAATAAATGTTTTTTTTTATTATTTCACATAGATACTTACATATTTTAACTAAAAAGCTAGAAAAGAAATGAAAATTTCTCAACTCTCATCATCTAAAAATTTCAAATCCCTGAGTTATGCTTTTTTTTTTTTTCACTATTTTGTTTTATACATGTAGTTATAATTTTCATTTCATCAAATGTACTTTAATCATATCAATAGAAACTTTTACATTAATAGGAAAAGATGTGAATTGTTTGACATTAAACATCATTGTAATCATTTATTTTATACGTAATAATAATAATGTTATTTATTACATTTACATTTAACATTTCTAAATTTTTCAGACATGCTTTATATCATTTTATAAGTCTAAAGAATTCTGAAAAAAGTTTACTGTTAACTGAATGAAGATCCTTTGATTTTTCTTTGAGTCCCTAAATGAACCAAGAAGGGCATATTTTTAATGTCCATTCCATATGACTCTTACATTACCATTGTTATTACTATATGATTATTTTGACAGTATACAATCATGTATTTCTGCTTACCATCATGCACTACCAGCATAAAGAATATATTTGCTTCTATGTCTGAGTTTAAGATTAAGAAACACCAATGTCTTTCTTCTCAGTTGCCTGATAACTGAGGTTTTTGAAGGCAGAATGAAAGTATGACTGAACTAAATTTAATAGGTATTTACAATCATGATAAATAAAAGTAAATTATAGTTTTGTTGCAAGATGGCTGAAATGTCCCCAATCAAAGCAACAGTGATAGCCAATGTTAGATTAGAAAACCAGTTAGGTATTTAAACTGCAGATCACTTTCAAGTGAAGAATGATTGCATTACTTGAAAGAAATGCCTCACATGAAAAATAAAACATTATTGGATTTTGTGATATTGGGAGAAAAGGTGAAGAGACAGGTTATTAAAAATGGACATGTACTATAATATAAAGCACAAATATTGATAGCACAAGTGAAATAGGATTCATGGTAAATAAAAAAGAGGGAAGAATAACATTGTGAAGTTAGATGGTATAGAAGACATTGTGGAAAGATGAATTATTTAACTTAATGATAGTTAACAAATGCACATAGTTCAGATTGATGCACCAACAAATTAGCATTGCAAGAAGTAAGTAGATTTTATCTACACAAAAAATATTGATCAGAACAAATATCATTTTAAAATTGGCATGACTGTTAACAATAAAATTAGCAAATGATTGAAAGATGAATGAGAAAGCAGAAATTACCATAAATCTTCTACAGAGATAAGACTATATGTGAAGATAACATTTACAAACATAAAAAAGTATTCATTAAGATAAATTGAATATCTAGAGGTTTCTAAAATGGTAGAAAAGATGTTATTAGATATAAAAGAAATTATAATTGTGAATAATCAAAGTGATACATTAAAGAAAATAAAAGTTTCAAAAAATAACTTAGAAATAGTAGAAAATTTATTTCTGCAATAAGAAAGAAAAACAAATTTTATATAAAAAAAGAGAAATGTCATTATGAATTCTTTAGCAATAAAGTACAATAAAACAAAGTATCCCCTACAATTGTTACATCTTCTGAATGGACCAGTAATTTAAATGAAGAAGTGATACATGCAATTAAATTTATGAAATAGAAAAAAAGCTTTTTTGTAACTTGATGCATTTATAATCGATGTCTTGAAAGATTTAAGTGAAGAAATAGAAAACATGTAATCAAAGTTATATACAAAAAGACTAAATAATAAAGATGTACCAAATGATTGGAAGAATGCAATTGTAATTTTAATATATAAAAAAAGATGATGAAGAAGATATTACAATTTGCAGACTTATTAGGCTTTCTTTAATTGTATATAATATTTTTAACAAAATAATAACAATACCTCTACTGTGAATTTTGGACTTAAACTAACGAAAAAAATAAGCAGGATGTAAAAGTAATTTTAGAAAACTGGATGACATCTAAATATTAAGAGAAATTATAAAAAAAGGATCAATAAATATCAATTGTTATTATGCTTAAGTTTTGTGAGGTATAAAAATGCATTTGATTGTACAAGCATTTTTATAGTGCTTAAACTTTGGATCATCGAAATATAGACCTACTATGTTGTCATATTTCGAAAACTATTTGTCAAAATGCAACTGTGATAATTAAATTAATAGTTATACTAATAAAATTAACATCAAAAAGAATGAACAGCAGGATGATTCCATATGACCAATTTTTTTCAGAAATTTTACACATTTTTTTTTGGGGGGGGGGGTTAAAGTGGGTAATTAAAGGATTAAAAGTAAATGAAGGTTATTTAAATCATTTACATTTTTCAGGCTATCAGGTAATGTGCAAGAGTTATCAAATAAAAGTACAACAATCTAGGACTATAATAATGCTAAAATTTTTAACGGTCAATGCCCCCCCTCCCCTCTTCAAAGAGAAGAAAATAAATAAAAATAATGATTAATTTGAAATTGAGAACTACAGACATTTTAGTAAAATTACAGATGGAAATATAATGGATAAATTAATCACAGAATTAAACATACATAAACAGTTTTTGTTAGAAATAACTTATTTAAGATAATAATATCATGTGTTTGAAAAATAACATATATAATAAATGTATATTAGTAGTTTTTACTTATGGATATGAGACTTGAATATCTATCATAAGATTAATACAAAATTTCAGAGCAATCAACAAAGTGTGAAGAAATGTATGTTAGGAATAACAAGAAGGAATCCAAAACGAAATACAGGCATGAGAAAACAAACATGTATTTTTGACAAAATTAAAAGAATCAAGATATTAAAGTGGATCTGCATTGGATATATTGTTTGAAAAAAATGATAATAGATGGATAGTTAAAATTTTAATCATAAATCAAATAAAATGTTTTTTAGAATTTATTTTCAGTCTATATCAGTACATTTCAGGATGAAAGTCTCTCCAAGTTTAATCCATTTTCTCCAATTTCTAACTTTTCTTTTCCACATCACACCAACAAACTTCCTTATTTCCACCAGCCATCTCACATATGATCTCATTCTAGATTGTTTATAGTTCCTGGGAATCTAGTTTAATAAGTTTCTCAGAAATATGTTTATGCTCTTAGCAATTCGCCCCCTGGTGAATTTTTCTATAAGTATTTTATGTCAAACAGCATATTTTTTTTGTATCTTATATTTTTTTAATAATTGCTTATTAACATGATAATTTTATAAATGTTTTATATAACTCACTTATGACACATTCTTTTTAAAGAATATGAAGAAAGATATAAAAAAAGACAAATGTCCACCAAGATATATTTTGTGCAGCAACAACATTTATCAGTTAGCCTAGGTCACCATTTATAATAAATTATTACATTATCATTTACAAATGTCTATTTTATTCCACTCACAATTTTATCAAAATCCACAAGATCAATATTAAGTAATGATTATCATCAATCATTTATTAAATTAAAAAAAATATTTTTATCCCAGATATAAACTTTAATGTCAGATTTGCTTATTATTATGTCTTTATTCATATATTTCTAAAATAATGTAATATATTCCTATTGAAGTTATTTAATACATGTACAAAAGATATTATTACACATGGCAAATGAAAAGTGAAATTCAATAATGTATTGTGTGTGTGTGTGTTTAATTTAATAAAATTAAATATATTAAGGTTTAACTAAGGTTTATTATTATTATTATTATTATTATTATTATTACTAGTAGTAGTAGTAGTAGTAGTAGTTGTAGTAGTAGTAACAGTAGTAGTAGTAGTGGGAGTAGTAGTAGTAGTAGTAGTAGTAGCAAAAGCAGCAGCAGTAACAGTAGCAGTAGCAGTAGCAGTAGTAGTAGTAGTAGTGGTAGCAGTAGCAGCAGCAGGAACAGCAGAGCACTGGGAGCAGCAGGAGAAGTAGGAGCAGCAGTAGTAGCAGCAGTAGCAGTAGTAACAGTAGCAGTAGCAGCAGTAGCAGCAGTAGTAGTACTAGTAGCAGTAGTAGCAGTGATAGCAGTAGTAGCAATAGTAGTAGTAGTAGTAGCACTAGTAGCAGCAGTAGAAGTAGTAACAGTAGCAGTATATCAGCAGTATCAGCAGTAGTAGCACTAGTAGCAGTAGTAGTAGTGGTAGCAGTATTAGCAGTAGTAGCAGTAGTAGCAGTAGTAGTAGCAGTAGCAGCAGTGGCAGTAGTAGTGGCAGTCATAGTGGTGGTGGTAGTGGCAGTGGTGGTAGTAGTGGCAGTAGTAGTGGTGGTAGTAGTGGTGGTGGTAGTGGCAGTGGTACTGGTGGTGATAGTGGCAGTGGTAGTAGCAGTGGTAGTTGCAGTGGTAGTGGCACCGGTAGTGGTAGTGGAAGTGGTAGTGGCAGTGGTAGTGGCAGTGGTAGTAGTAGTAGTAGTAGTTGAAGTAGTAGTAGTAGCATTGCCGTTATTATTATCTAAAAATTATTTCACTCAAAATACATAGAGACTTAATCCTCTATTAATAACATATTTTTATGCAATGTTAATGTGATGTGTGTCTTAATGCAAAAAATCCAAGCAACTATATGATTTACTTTAATAGACATTTAATTTAATACCTTACATATAATAAAGTTATATATATATATATAATTTTATATATAAAAAAGCAGAACATTATAAGTGAATTTTTTTACAATTTATTGCATATAATTGTTATATTTATATTATAAAATGTAATTTGCTTTAATATATATATTGTTTAGCTTTAGCTTTGGAATTGCGATGTCCAGCATTTTGGTATCCACGTGCAGGTTCAGACAAATGTTATTATTTTTCAAATACAGAACAATCTTACTCATGGGCAGCATCTAGAGAAATTTGTCAATCGCGAGGTGGAGATTTAGTAATAATAAAGGACGTCAATGAAAAGGTATCTGAGTGTATATATATATGCATGTGTGTATGTATAAATGTATGTATGTTATGCAAGCATGTTCATTGGTAAAATCAATTGCAAGTACAGTATATAAATACTTTTTTAACTTGAAAGGAATTTTTATTATAAAATGTATCATTTTATTATTTAAGTTGGAAATAAATAAAAATTAAAATGAGAACAACTTATAGCCACTACTTTACAAAGTAATGTAATAACCTATTATATGGTCAGCAGAGATTTCCACTAAATGATTTTGATTAAGTTATATTTTAACAAAATAGAATGGTATTTAAAAAAAAAAAAATTATTTCACACTCAGCTGCCTACTATATATATACAATTTTAATGCACAAATCAGCGCATAACAGCAGAGCTTCTTCAAATTAAATCACAATTTATTATAAACTTAATATAAATTATAATACATAATAAATAATGCCCGAGCGCTTTCAAGAGAACTTAGCTCTCATAATCCTGGGTATCAAAGAGTAAGCGTAACAAGGTTGCTATGTGTAAGTATATGCAGATATATGTAAATTAATTGAACTATATGCGTAAATCTAATTAACCCATTTCTTAGAAATTTTATAACACGCATCTTTCCTATTCATAGCCTAATTTCTTTTTACAATTTTCGTTAGTATGGAGCAAGCAAATAAAGATAAGCAAACATTAAAGGTCTGTATCGCTGTGAGTAAACTACAACAAAGAGTCAATTTTTTAAAGAGATGCGACGAATTTAAAATATTTCCGAATTTTTGTTATATAAAAATAAACAAGTCAATTTACAATCGGCACAAAATTTGCAAACAAGTAAGATTGTATTTGCTTAATTTGGTCAGGAGAGGATGTCAGAGAGCTCTGATGAAACAGATTAAAAGAAAAAATAGAATGGTACAAGATGCATTAACCCCGCAGTATATAAAGAATAAATGTGATAAATTAAATCTCGTACTGAAAAAGAAATTTGACAAAAAGTTGGCTTTCTTGGCTAGGAAGCAAAATATCCAAATAGTAGAAAAGAAAACCGATATGTTTGTTAATCTCTCTGACAAAATACCAAATGAAGAAATCATAGATGTACTAAACAAAGGCCCTAGATTTGTTGGTAGCAATTGGAGATTTTCGAAAATTGAACTGATAGCAGACATTGAAGCTGGTTTAGATAACAATCCAAATAAAGATAAATATGTAACGCAGATTGCCAAGGCTATACACCAGAATACACTCAAGATTAATACAAATAACTGGGACATAAAATTAGCACACACTAAGCAATTTTTAGACATTGAACAAATAGTCTGCATGAAGGAAGATAAAGGCCAGAGATTCGTGCTTATGAATAGAGAAAAATTTAATTTAAATGTTAAACAGCAAATTGAAAAACTGCAATTCAAAAGAATAGCTAGTTTCAATAATAATTTGAACAAAGACAAATTTATTGCCTCAATTCTCAAGACACATTGTAACAAAGCCATATCAAAAGCTGAGTATTATAAACTATATCCTTCTGCCACTATACAACCGCGGATTTTCGCAAATGCAAAAATGCACAAACCAAATGTGCCTTTACATTTAATGCTTGATTTTGGGGGTGTGCATTACTTTAACACAGCAAAGTTAATAAATGGTTGGCTGATTGACACTATTGGCTTTGGAAGATATACCATCAGATCTTCTTTTGATTTTGTGGCCAGAATAAAAGACAAAATACTGAAACCAGAAACTAAAATTGCAGTGCTCGATGTCACTGAATTATATGGCTCCATTAATAGAAATAGGTCCATTGACATAATAAAAGAAGAGCTTAAGAACAACAATATGGAACAAAAAAGGATCGACTTCATTATTGATTTTTTAAAGTGGTTAAATAACAACATTGTGGCAACATTTAACAACCAATGGTACCAAATGAATGATGGATGGCCAATGGGCTTACCCATGAGTGGCATCATATCAAGTATTGTGCTTAATTATTTTGAAAAAAGTATCATTCCTAAATATGAACAAACACTTCAGTTAATTGTATATACAAGGTATGTTGATGACCTTTTTATTGCTGCTACGGAAGAGATTATAGATAAAATCAAGCTGGACATACAAGAGTGTACTCATCTGAAGCTAAATACAGAAATGGAAGATTGTGACAAGAAAACTAGATATTTGGATATTCAAGTGCAAAGGGAAGGTCAGCAACTCAATTATAAAATGATTATAAAACCAATAGAAAAAATAGGCCATATACAACCCCTTTTGAACACACCACCTATTCATAAATTCGCATGATTGATGTCTTTCTTACATAGGAATGAGCACCTTTGCAGATTTGAAGCAGACAAAAGGGCAAATTTGATTTTATATAGAAACGATTTATTAAATATCGGTTTCATACAAAATAGTATTGATAGGAAAATTAGACAATTTTACAGTAAATTAAATAACAATGCAATTAAGCAGCAGAAAAATAGAATATTGTTGCCATACTTTGCAAATGCCCATAGAAAACTTTACTCAGTGTTTAATAGAGAATTTCAACTATGTTTTCACACACCCCCTAATACCATAGAATTACCAACAATGCAAAAGATATTGTAACACCCAACAACATTTCTCAGGCTGCCTATAATATCTCATGCCCAGAAGATAACTGCATGGCATCATACTATGGAGAAACGAAAGCAACTCTCTCAACAAGATTGTACCAGCACAGATATTCTTACAACAAGGCCCAAGCAGACCCAGCTTACAACTCAATATTCGCAATGCATCAGAAATTAACTGGTCATTCATGTGAACCTGAAAATCCAAGAATAGTTTGTAGGGAAAGAAATGATGTTAAGAGAAAGGTGAAGGAGGCATGTTTTATTGCCATGGATGATAAGGCTATGAATAGGAAAGATGCGTGTTATAAAATTTCTAAGAAATGGGTTAATTAGATTTACGCATATAGTTCAATTAATTTACATATATCTGCATATATTTACACATAGCAACCTTGTTACGCTCACTCTTTGTTACCCATGATTATGAGAGCTAAGTTCTCTTGAAAGCGCTCGGGTATTATTTATTATGTATTATAATTTATATTAAGTTTATAATAAATTGTGATTTAATTTGAAGAAGCTCTGCTGTTATGCGCTGATTTGTGCATTAAAATTGTAGAATGGTATTTAGTTAAAGATCAGATCTATATATTTGTTTTCTCTATATAATTCCAACAAATTTTATTTCATTTATCTGGCCTCTTTAGATATTTGCAATCTTGTAGAATCCAGTTGAAAGATTTAATTGTTGGCCTATTATTTTTTTTAACTATGTTCAATGCAGTTTCATTACAATCTCATAATAGTTTTAATGATATTAATATTTCACTTGTTCATTCACCCACTTATTTCTCTTTTCAATCCTCTTTGTTATTAAAATAAATTTCTACTTATATTTTTAAAATGATTTCAAATAGCAGCAATGCGCTTCAACTAAGAATCTAAATCGCGTAATATATGTAGAAACTGATGCTACACAACTAATATAAGTCATAATCATATCGCAACCGATTAATGTCTTATCTTCAGTTATCATCTATTTCCATGACTGATGTATTAAGATTACTAGAAATAGGTTCAGGAATTACTTTGTTATTATTGTAAAAATATATAAAATTGATCAATAACATGCATATTTTTGCTACTTTCACGAAAATCCACACGAGTGTTTCAATTAAAAACTATCAGCTAATCATGGCTTTTTAATATGCAGTGATAAAATCCTGTAATGTCATCATTATACAGAATAATACAAGTTGGTGATTTTCGATAAGCATTTGTATATACGCATACGAATCTTTTAAACGCAACGATATTAATTCAAATCAGTGCTAAATAATATATACAAAAGGTTGGATTGATTCATGTAGTGTTATTCATAAATTAACATTTAAAATATTAAAAAAAAAAAAAAGATATATTTTAATATATAAGTTTAGTTTTTGTTTTTTATTATAATGAGCTAACTTAAATTTAACATTTTTTTTTATCAACAACTTAAAAAAAAAAAAAAATGTGAAAAATGTACTTCTGAAATGGCTCGACAAAATTTTAAAGGGATGCCTATAATTTGCTAACAACTAGACTAAAATCAAGTAGATGGAATAAAAAAGACTCGAGCAATTAATTAAAGAAAAGAAAACATTTATAAAGAATAAAATATTACTATATTTTACAACTGTCGACAAACTTTTTCTTAGAATGATCGGATAACAAAGTTTATGAGTCTTCGTATTCTAACTTAATCACCATACTCTTGAATCAAATTACTTGAATGGGTGGGGGGGGAGGTAGTAAATTGTATAAAAACTTAATTTCTTTGAATAACTTTTATGAAATTACACAACAACAAAGATTTTTGCGCCTAATATTAATATTTTTTGCTGTCTGCACACACACTCACCAAAAGTATTTGTTTTCTTTTGTATTATCGTTTTTATAAAGCGTTTGCTCTGCGCGTTTTGATATAGTTGGTAAGCCGTTCTACATGGATTCGGGAGTTTCCAGGAATGATTCTGGCGCTTGAGCTACTTAGGAACTCCAAGCAATAAATTCATATGCATGTATATATAAATTGTTTTATTTGTTCACCTTTAATCTATTTTTATTTGTTTTCCTTAAGTAAGTTATTCATATTTTAAAAAAAATTAATATGATTTTTTATGTTTGTCTATACAGAAATAAAATATTTATTCCGTTTGTATTTAGCACTGATATATTTTTTTTCTGGTTACAGATATTATAGAATCAAAAAATGAAGTTTTGCTTCATTTGTTGCTTATAATTGCTAATTGCATGCATCTTGGCTAGTTGTTGGCCAAAAATATAATCTTATAGGTCAGGTGCGGCTCATAACTCATAGTTAGTCAATTCTTGCTTTCTAGTATTATTATATTATATAACTATTAGATTAAAATGGATAAAAACATATTTTTAATTAAAAAATGAAGTTGTTACAAGCAGTGGTTTTCTTGATATTAACAAAATAAATTTTAGAAAAATAAGCCATTTTACAAAAGCATTATATGTGAATGTTTGTTTACATGTGTGCATTATTGTGTGGAAACACATTTACTATAGTTTTAACAATTTGCATACGTATAATGAAAAGGTGATCATGTGATGTATTAGTGGATTAACACCAATCCTACTCAAAGGATAAAGTTGTCTAATGGTTATTAAAAGATACAAAGTCATTCAGACAGGCAAATTAGCTTGAATTGAAAACGTTCACGTGAATTTGCAACTGTTTTGACAGCTTCTGTAAGCTTAAAGAAATATTGATCATAAATAGTTGTGTAAAATAATGATATAAAAAATATCATTTGGTAAAAGAAATCTTGTAGGGAATAAAAGATTGAAAATATAAAAAAAAAATGATAGGGAAACGGAAATTATTTCAGCAACAAGAAAAAAAAAGTCAAATTACTATTAAAAATAGAAAAAGAATAATGAAATGTTTAGAAAATATATTACTATATAAACCGGGGCTCTCGATACTTTTGGCTTTTTGGGGCCGCATGATACACAAACATCAAAAGTTCATAAACAAAAAAGATTCATTTGCATAATTTTTGTAATATGTCCCACCACAGATAAAAAAAAAAAAGTAATCTTAATTATGTGCTGATCCATGCAGATGTTTTTTTTTAATTAAGTTGGTTCCATGTTTGTAATCACTAATGTTGAAAATGTAAATATCTATGTAATAAAACTTCAGTGATGTTATATACACACACATATATATATAAAGAAAAAAACATAAACGAATGGGATATTTGACATTGTATTTGAGAAAATATGTGTATTTAATTTAATCATATTGTGAACCATAATCATAAAAACAATCCTAATGTTTTTGAAGATTTTTAGAGCTTTTTTTATGTTTATGATTTTGTGTTGGGCCACATTTATAGCCATCCTGAGCTATATGCCCATATTAAGTACCCATGATATAATGAATTGTGTAATCACAAAGAAAATAAACAGAAAATATCATCTTTAATCAATATTACATGAATTTCCAGGCATTTTTACTTAACATTTACATAAAACAATATTATTATAGGCAGGTATCTTAATAGAAGCAGATGAAATAGAAACTATATTAGCAAAAACATCAAATCTTTAAATAAAAAAGATGTATAACATGACTGAAAAATACTGTATTGTATAAAAAGATACTTGAAATTATAGACCTATAGGTCTACTATCAATTCTATATAAATGGTATCAAGACAATTAAAATTTGTTAACAGCAAACTTTGGGTTCATGTCTATTGAAAGATCAAATTGGGTCTAAAATGTTTTTGACAAATGAGATCATATATTATTCATTGTTACTTTCTATAATGTTTTTTTTCTTTCACCATTTAGATGAGTTGTCATTTTGCAAGTGATTTGTAGATTATAAAAAGGCACTTGATTGGGTGAATAATTTCACTGTAGTAGACCCTTTGGACCAATGAAATATATTCCCAGAACTTTGTTATATTCTACACAATATTTAACAAAATGCAATAGCAATGCTTACATTACATGATAATATGAAAAAGATTAAACATTGGTTTGGATATAAAAAAGTGATGAAATATTTGGGAAATTGTTTTACAATAATTATGCAAAAACTAATTTGTGGATTAAAATGAGAAACTGGGATAATAAAAGATTTTGAAGCATTGTGTTTCACCTGAAAGCAATAAAGTAAGACCTATGATAAATATTAAAAATATTAAATCTATAGTATGATTCAATAAATGTCTGAGTTTAATAAATGTTGTGAAACATGAATTTGAAAATGTTAACAATTTCAAACACGATTAGTTTACTAATATGTACAGAAATATAAAAGATGAAATGTATCATAGGGTTAAATTTTGAGTGTTTTTGGTAGAAACAAATTAGTACTAAAAAGTCATATATATATATATATATGTGTGTGTGTTTAAATAATTAGGATTGTTAATAGATGACTTTTAATATGTTATGAGAATCAAGTATTTGGGTTTGAAAACAAACAGATAGAATTTAGACACTGCAATAGCCGCTAGTCTGAAAATATTGCTTTAAAAACGACAAATGATTGTAAAACTTACGAATACTTAACATGAAAAGTAGATAGAGGAAATAAATAAAATGTGTGATGTTGAGAAGAGCGACTATGAATAAAAAAAATGTGGATTAAAGATTAAAAGACATTCATAATGTAATGTATTTATAGTTGTTAAATACTTTTATAATTATAAGATAAAATGATTATCATGAACGAAACATATATATATATATCTTATAGCATTTATCATAAAATAAATAAATAAAAATAATAATAAGATAATCTTATTTAGAAATATTTGCTTTATATATATACATACATACAGTTAACTCATGTTCAAGCTATTATTAATATTAATCAGTCGAAAAGTGTGTTTATTCAATGTAAGATTAATTTTGATGTTATTAAAATGTATTGTTTGAATCATACAACAGGAATTTGGGGTTTAGTAAATTACATTAAAATGTCATCTCTGTATAGTTTGTAAAACACAGTTAAAGTTACATATAAAAGCAAAGATAAACAATTTAGAAATTCATTGAGCTTAATAATATATAAAGATTACCATTTTTTAAATAATTACCATTCATTATTGTTTGTTTTTCCCCTTTAATTTTATATTGCATTACAAGTTATCAATATTCAAAATGTATTAAAAGCTTTTTACTTATAATTAAATAATCGCATATTAATAATACTTGGTAGAAATCTTATATAGATATAGAACATAGAAATTGTAATTTTTAAAAAAAAATACCAAGAGATCATATTTATAAACAATGGATAGTAACCAAGTATTTTATCAATCTCTGTATAGTGCCACTAGCGTTATTTTAATTGCTCTTATTTGAAGAAATAAAAAGATATGAAAAACACCATCATAGCAATAGAAAAGACAGTTGTCCAAATAAATGAAAAAAAAAGACTCCTTAATATTTAAGCATTATTTTTTTTACAATTTTTGAACTTTCAAAAGAAAAAATTAAATGTGTTACTTTTTTTTTTAGGCTCAATCACCACCATTAAGTTAAAGTAACTAAATGAAGTCTCATGTAACTATTTGAATTGTGTAAAACAATTGATTAAATTCACTAATAATAATCAGTCAAATTATATTATATATATATATTTTGATTAGGAAATAAAAAAATAGTCAAATATTATTTAATCATCAGATATGTTGATGATTGTTTATTTGTAGTTGAGAATGATAAATTGAAGGAATTTGTAAATGAGTTTAATTGTTTTGATCCTTCTATAAAATTTGTGTTAGAAGGAGGGGGGTTAAATTTTGGTAAGTTAAAATTTTTAGATCTTTTGGTGATTAGAAATATAGAAACTAATTGTTTATTGTGCAGTCATTTAGTTAAAAGTAAAGAATTAAGATCTATAATTAAACCTGATAGCTATCAGTCTGTATCTCATAAAGTAGCTGCTTTAAGGAATTATTGTCATAGGAATATTAAATTAAATAATTCTAGTGGGGTAGCTTTGTTTCAGAAATATCAATTTTATAAAGATTATTTGAGTGTTGGATACTCTGATAAATTTGTTAAAAGTATTTTATTTAATAGTAATATTTGTAAGGATGTAAAGGTTAAAGAAAAATATGATTTTATTTCTTTGCCATTTAAATTGTCTTCTTATAAAATTGTGTGTAGTAATAGTAAATTGTTTGGAAATAAGAAAATTGCTTGGAAAAGGGGTGTTACATTGAATAATTTATTAAATAATACAAAAGAAGTTTTTGATAGAAAGACTATTCCTGGTGTGGTATATTTTATTCCTTGTTTATTTTGTAAGAAGGTTTACATAGGTCAGAGTAGTTTGAGTTTAAATGAAAGAATAAAGGTTCATAAAAGTAGAGTTAAAAATAGATATCTTATTTCTGCTTTGTATGTCCATGAAAAGGATACAAGCCACACTATTTATTTTGATGAAGCTAAGGTTGTCTTCTTTGAGAGAAATGAAATCAAAAGAAGAATTAAAGAGTCTTTATTATTGAAAATTTATTATTCTGAAGCAATTAACTTATTTAAGAGTTATTTTAATATTAAGGGTGGATGGGAAGTGAATGGATTTGTGGGTGGTTTTTAATAGTATATATAATGTGTGGTTTTTTTGTAGTTCTTTACACTTGAGAAGTCTGCTTGTAGCAGTGAAACCTTAGGTTGTATTTTAATATTATTTTTATGCTGGTCTGGTTTAATTTTAGATTTGGGGTAGTTTTGATTTTATATTGACTAGTTTAGCTTTATGCTTGTAATGTTTATATATATATTTATGATCAATAGATGGAGCTTTACCAAGACCTCCAAAACAAACATATTTTGTTTACATAAACGTCAGAGTCAATATTCACTGTCTCTTTCATTTTGCTTCACCCTCAGATCAGCTTATTTCAAGCTGATTTGCTCTCATCAGTGAAGGATAGGAGTTAGAAACTAGACCTAAACATTAACTCCAATCGTTTATGCAAAACGTTTCTATCAGTTTGCAAGCATGAATTTTTTAGACACGTAAATGTCTTCAAACTCAGCTTATCAAACCAGATAGATATATGGGTCTGATATCAGTTCAGTTTCTCCACATAGTCAAAGCTCCTGCAATCTATATCATTGCAAGAAAACTTTAAAGGTACATTTATGAAAAACAAGTTACATATAGTTATATTACATAACATAATGAATGGCTATTGTTTTCTTTTATAAGTATTTCCATGAAATATATCCAATATTTCTGAGTTAAAGATTTTTTTTACATTTATTAGTACTGTAAATATATCTCAATTTTCGTTTTTAATGATGAATAAAGTTAGCACTCAAAAAGTTTATTAAACAATACTTTTTGTAAAAAGTATATATTATATAAAATCCTCATTTCATAAATTGTTTAAACATTATACCATTTGAATTGAATTTTTACTTTATTTGATTTAAATTTTAAAAGTTTTGTTCAAATTATTTTAATTAGATTTTTATTAATATTATAATTCACAAAAAACAACAACAATATTTTTCTTTTTTTTGCCATTTTATATAAATCCTGCATGACTTGTAAATGTATACACTGACTAAAATAGGTGAAATAAAAGTTCATGCTTACAATTTCTTGTCCAATACTATGTCTGAAGTTTTATTTTGTAAAACAATTAGTTTTCTATATGGCTCTCATTTTTCTTTTTCCAGTATGAAGATTAGCAATTTTCAATCAATAGACAAGTAACTAAAAGATACACAAAATAGAAAATTTTCTATTTCATGGTTTTAAAATTACAATATCTTTTAATTTTGATCAATTCAAACCCATTGCTATATTTTTTTTAGCGGTTTCTTTTTTCATTAATTTTGTAGGTTTTAGATGTTGAAGTCTTTCCTCTGATTTTTTTCTTGATAGCCCTCCTCCCTTACAAACTCTCTTAAGTTATTTATACTTTTTATTCCATTGCATTATGGTACAAAATAAAATAGACCAATGGCAGCATGGTGTGCATAACATTAATAGTAATCCAGCTATATTCATTCTTGATAATTATGCAGACTATTCAATATTAATTTAAACCACAATAAAAATATGCTTAAGGATTTCTTAAAATTATTCATTTAAAAGACTTATAAATTTAATCTTTCCAATTATTATTCAATAATAATAAAATTCCAAACATATTTATATCTCCAAATTAATAATAATACTATTAAATTATCATTTTATATTATTGAAATCCTACAATGTGTATGAAATCTCTTCTACACTCAAGCATATTTTCTACTGTATCTTGAACAGTCTAAGTTTTTATCACTTTCAGGATATTTAAGGATATAATTTACTGAATTTTAAAAATACAATCTAGCAAACACTATAACATACCATTGATGTAATTCACTGATTTTAATATTTTGCAGTCATTGATCATCAAAATTTAAAACTTTTTTGATTTGATCACTTAAATAAGGCTTGAAAAACACATTAAGCCTGACCATATGGTTACTATATATATATATATATATATATATATATATATATATATATATATATATATATATATATATAAAAATAAATAATAGAAATTATAAAAAAATTATAAAAGGTTTATTTATTTTAATATATTTTATTATTTTATTTATTTATTTATTTAATTATTTTGTTGGTTAAAGGATATTTTTATATAATATTAAATGTTGGTTTAATTATTTTATATTTTTAGGGGTATATGAATGTTTTATATTTATGGTTTATTAATTATATTATATTGGTATATTGTAGGGTTGGTAATATTTATATTTAGAAAAAGGGAGGGGGGGTATTATATATAATTGCAGGCCTAAAAATATATATAAAGGAGAGAGGGTCAAATATATATATATATAATTGCAGGCCTACAAATATGGTCAACATCAATCTCCAAAAGTTGCCACTACATATCTCAAATTTATGTTAGTAAATGGTGTTATCCTATTACCCAAAACAATCAGGCCTCTATAATGATTCCAGAAGAAAATTTAAGTTTACTAGATATAACTACAATCCCAATGATTTAAGCAACCAATACCAATAATTTTTATGTCCACTAGATCATGGAGAATCACTACACTCTTTGAAATAAGACATTGATTATTATAAGTGATAGTACTTTGTTTCTTGCTATAATTATAGAACAAAATTATAAACTCAATAGATTGAAATGATAATAATAATAATAATAATAATAATAATAATAATAATAATAATAATAATAATAATACTATTACTACTACTACTACTATTACTACTACTACTACTACTACTACTACTAATAATAATAATAATAATAATAATAATAATAATAATAATGATGATGATGATAATAATAATAATAATAATAATAATAATAATAATAATAATAGTAATAATAATAATAATAATAATAATAATAATAATAATAATAATAATAATAATAATAATAATAATAATAATAATAATAATAATAATAATAATAATAATAATAATAATAATAATAATAATAATAATAATTATCAATTTAATATTATATTATCAGTCTCATTATTATCATTTCCATATTAAGATTGTACTATAGAAATATTAATTCAATATTATAATTATTTATGTCATATAAATTCACTTGCCTACTAACTTTTTTATTTGTTTGTTGTAGTATATTTATAACATGAAACAATTTATTGTCTTTATCGCTATCTTGGATCTTTACATAATTTTTACTATTGCTGAAAGTTTATATTTATTGAACTAGGCCATAGATGTACATTGAAACAATTTCCAATCGTTAATGTCAACCACCTAGCCACATTTGACATTATTGTATCCAAACTGGCTTATAATAATTACTATGGAAGTTTCTTATCTCCAGAATTTTAATACATCATTTAATTGCAATTTCTGGACAATCATCATATTTTGAGAAAAATACAAGTAAGGCATATGCTATAAAATTTTAACCAGTGTATTAATTTCGCATTATAATATCAATTGCAAATATATCAACCACATAAAAGTTTAATATAATTAAGTTTCTTCATAGTCAAATATTTTATAGTCTATACATAATAATATTTGTAATGATTGTAATTTTATTAAATGTATCGAAATCTTTGAATGTTTCTATACATATAAGCCATGGGTAGTAACAAAATAGATTTCTGATTAATATTCTTTGACTAACAAATTTTACAATATTTTAATATATTTTTGCAAGAAGCATCAAGCAACTAACATAATATTAAGCTTTTATTTCCTAATATTTACTGTGTACTGCTATGAAGAGTACTGTAATCATGTTAAAAGTAACCAGATACATGGAAATAATTATAACACAAGTAAATCATGTAACTAAAGCTTGATATTTATTTGCTACAAGTTAATAATAATAAAGTAAGATTAAAAATGGTTCATATATAACAACATAATAATAATGACACTTACATATATTAGTATTATCAGTCATATACTAAGACAGGACCATGGAAGTACAACTAAATAATAATAACCTTGGTGTTGTTTGTAATTGTCCCTAGTTGTAATGTTGAACCTTCTTTGGTAAAATTTATTTAGTACTTCCATCTTGAACAATCAGGCCTTGCAGTTTTTTTAATGTAAAACATGATCATTTCTGATCATATGAGTGTGTGTGTGACTCCAAATCTCCTTACAGAAGATATTTTCCATCTTTTAGTCCAATAGCAGATTGTATTACTATAATCATTGAAAGTTCTAGAGCACCATTTACTATAAATGTTTTTTTTTTTGTAATCACATATATGTCCTATGATAGATATGATGATCTTTATCGAAAATATTTTTTTTCTTTCATTAAATCATACATAACTTTTTTATATTTTGCTTTTATATAATTTAGTCCATTTATTTATACACATTATTTAAATATATTCTAATACCCCATTATGATTTTTGAAGTCTCACATAGTCTTTAAGATAGCTTGATTCTTTCTTAGTTCTTTATGATCTATGCAGAGGTCTATTATTTTTGACTAATATTTTTTTTCCTTTGGGTTCTTTATTTACTTCTGTTATGTTTAATTTCTTCAGAAAGTCAGAATGGGTGGCATGTAGTCATATCCTGCTAATTAATATTACCAATATGTCATTTTAGGACTTCAATGATCTGGTGTAATTTTATTTTTAGATAAAATTCCCAAAAGGTGCTCATGATCATTAAACAATTTACATGGTCAACCATACAAATACTGGTGATTTTTTTCACCTTAAATATAATAGCCAAAGCTTCCTTATCTAATAGGATGTAGTTTTGTTTAGCTCTTGTTTGGTTCCTCATTATCAGCAACTGTGTGATTTAAAATGCTCTCATATAAACATTTAATGCATCATTTTCCAGGATCAGTTCAAAGCTACTGTGATAGTGTAATAAATTATTTGAAATTATTCCTTTAAAATATTAAAATATTTTTTTGGAATTGTTTTCCATGCCATTTTACAATTTTCTTAATAAATTATATAATGGCCATAAAAATGCACTTTTTAATCTTAGAGAAGTTATAAAATAATAAAGAAAATCTTACAATTCTCTAACATTTTTTTGGGCCTTGGAATTTCCTTTATACCTAAACTTTCTGAGAGTAAAGCTTCTTTACTTTACTAGATAAGTTGTGTCCTAGAAACTTTTTCTCAGACAACATCCAAATATATTTTACTCTTGCTCTAAAGCTCATCAACTTATTGCAATCTTTTAAAAGTCATTCACATAATTTATCTTCAGAATTAAAACTATTACATTATCATTGAAGTACAGTGTTACATCATCTGTTTTCTGAAACAGCATATCTTTTATAGCTTGGAAAATATTTGGTCCCATCATAATTCTATAAGGCAGTCCATTGTAGTTAAGAAATCCCACATAGTAACTAATAACAATTCATTGATTCCTTTGCAAATGGGAAATAAAATTCTGCTCGTAAAACAATTTTATTTAGGAAAATGGCATTTTTACTATTAGCTGATATTTCTCTGTTATTAGTCATTGGATAATGGTTCATGGTTAGATTGTAATTTACTAAGGTAGCATAGTCTCTGAATTACAAATTTGCCAATTGGGTGTAGATATTACTATAAGTGGAGTGGTCTGTTTGACTATTTCAATTGGTGTTAACTCTCCCTTTAATATTTTAAGGCCAGACAATAATATTGCAGCTATACAGTTTTATAAATAAATGATAATACAAATAATATAATTTTATAAATAATTTTAAGAGTTTATTTACTCTGAAGTAAAATAATATTAGTAAATAGGATTAGTGAATCAACTAGAAATATTCTGGAAGACACACTATTGTTAGTGTCTTACATTTGCTGTTTTAATTATCATTCAAGTAAGCACCTTACTGCTCACACTGATTTTTGGAGTTTGTCAAATTAGACTATGACTGAAAGTTCTTTTAATTTTTATCTACAAGTGCATAATTAGTTTTTTTTTCTCTGCAGTTAGATTTTCACTAGTCTGTTTGTTATTTAATGCCTCTAACTATTTTTTTATATATTAGTAATTTACTGACAACATTAGACATTTTTATTAACACTAATAATTTGCATAATGTTAGACTTTATTTAAATGCAAATTATCATGTTCCTTCTTGCAGTAGACTAATTTTCTTTTCAGCATATTACTTTGTTTTCACTATAAAATATAATTGGGAGGGCATGGGTCCAATGCCACTCAGAGCATCTACAGATAGTGGATATGGGAATGGCCTTCAGATATGAATGTTAGCTACAAATAAGGAGAGTACTGTAAATAAGAACTTGCTGACAATGGGACCACTTTCCCTATAAGAAAATGGTGATGGAGACAGTGGCATGTTTATGTCTATTAAACGCCACAATTCCTATGAGAGTGGAGGTATAATGGTAAGTGTTGACTGTTATTAAATAAGTCAACACTCTGTTTGATGCTGGGTTAGCAACAGTATTCTTTCAAGACAACTGAAGATTACTATAAGTGACAATGGTGAGGAGGAAGTGGTAGTTGGATATTCATTCTATGAGATTTGCCTAGCACACTGAGCCTATTGTGGAGATTATTTTGGGGCAAAAAAGTCAATGGGAAACCACTTTGCCTTATAATTCCCTTGTTTTATTATGAATATGTCTACAGAAATCATTACATTTGGTGTTGATACCTTAGTTAAGAATGACTTTGGAGTCTTGCCCAGCAGGTGTGGACATACGGTTTTTCTTATCATAAACCTGTAAAATCCTCTTAAACATAATTCATTGAGAGAATATACATTGAGAATTGGAACATGGAATGTTATATCTTTGAGGAGAGTTGGGAAATTAAAACATATAAAAAGAGAGTTGTACATAAATAATATTTTTGTTATAAAATTAAGTGAAGTGAGGTGGAAGAAATGTGGAGAAATAACTAGTGAAGGTGTAAAGTTATTTTATTCAGTCACAATAGGTTAATTAATGGAGTTGACATTGGTGTGGTAACAAACATTTGGAATAGTGTGGCAAAGATTAATTGTATTAACAGTAGGCTGATAGTGATAAGAATAAATGAAAGTCCTAGATATTTGGTAATTATATAAGTTTATATGCCAACTAGTAGTCATGATGATATTAAAATTGATGAAATATATGAGAAGATAGAAGAAGGTATTCAATTTGAAGGGAAAATGTATGTATATTGTTATTGGGGGATTGGAAAGCTATTGTGGGGAAAGATAGGGAAGAGAAATTTGTTGAAAATTATGGTATTGGAAAAAAAGTGAAAGAGGTAGTTGGCTTGTAAAATTCTGTAAAGAGAATGGGGTTGTCATTGCAAACACTAATTTTAAAAACATATTAGAATACTGTATACATGTAAAGCTCCAGGTGACAGATAACATTATCAAATTAGTTTTCTATTGATTCTTAATAGATATAAGAATGCTATTAAGGGTTTTAAGGGTTTACATGTTTTTCCTGGTACTGATATAGATTTGGATCATAATTTAGTTATGGCTAAATTAAAGTTGAGTTTAAAAAGAATTAAAAGATGGAAAAGTTACACAAAATGGGACTTGGATAAATTGAGATAGATGGAAAAAGGAGAATTTGGTTTAACATGTGAAAATGAATTAAAATATATTGTTCAAGATAAGAATTATATTAATAGCTCTGCTGAGTGTTGAAATAGAATTAAAAAGGATTCTTGAAAACAGCAAAAATGAAATAGGAAATCTAAATGACCTTGGATAAGTGAAGGTATGTTGGAAAAGATGGAAGTATGAAGACAATGGACTAAGGTATATACTGAGGAAATTTAATAATGAATGAAAAAGGGAAACATATATAACAAAAAAAAAATGGTTGGAGCAAGAATGTAAAGATACAGAAAGGCTTTAGCAGGTGAAAATATGATCTGGTATTTGATATAATATGAAATATTACTTGGGAGAAAAAGACATGGGTAGCACGTGAGATTATAGATAAAAATGGAAAAGGATTAAATAATAGCAATGTTATATTAAAATGATGGGAAGAATATCTTCAATGCTAGTATAATTGTGGAAATAATTTAATTAATTATGAATGTAAAAAAAAAGAAATTGTTGAAATAGATGATAAAGGTGTGGACATATTACCAGATGAAATAAGAAAGTCAATCACACACATAAAGAATAGTAATACTGTTGGCTTTGATGCAATACCTATAAAATTTTTCAGACAAATGGGAGACTTTGCTATGAAGGAAATAGTTGGAATTTGCAATTTCGTATATAATAGTGGAATTTGGCCTGAAGATTTTTTAAGAACTATAATTGCTAAAAAGAAGAAAGCTGCTAAATGTGAAGAGTATAGAACAATAAGTTTGTTAACTCATAACACATGCTCCTAAAGCTTTATTGAGGATTTTAAATGAAAGTATTTATGGGAAGTTAAATTATTATATTGGACAAATAATTTTATTTATTATTCACAGTATCTTTTTTCAATTATATCTCATACATTTGGTTTGATTTACTTCAAATGAAAACAAGACTCACAGTTATAGAAAAATATCAGTTCTTGTTAAAATCAATAACAAACTGATAATGTTAAAACTATTTATAGTGATAAGAAATATCAGCTTGTTGCTCATTCAAAACTGGTTCAGACATCTCAGAATTCATATTGAAAAAGAGAAAAAAGATGATTTACCAGAACATTGCAAATAGGTGAATGACTGTGGGTCAATAAGCATGTAAATGATCCCTGTAAATGGAAATTTAAAGGAACAGATGATAAAACCTTGTAGTGAATGTATCAAATAAAACATATAAATCATGGAAAGTGATAAAAAAGCTATGGCAGTGCATTTATATATATTTCCTTTGACATTAGCTATTTTTAGTAATGGGTGGACTCATATTCTTTTGAGGATGAATATAAAGTCATAAATCTATGAATATTGTGTGTACCATTAAAGCTTGCCAGATGTTTCATTATTCATGTCTCTGACATAACCTGATTTTTAAAAGTAATTATCTGATAAAGGGCTACATCATATTCTAACTCTACCTTAATTTCCAGCCTTGAATAAGATTCCTGATCAGGCAGTTCAAAGAATAAAATATGCTTTAAGGAAAATAAAGTTTAATGATCTGAAATATGTGCAGGTGGAAGTTTTGTTCTATCAAAATTGTATTCGCATCATCTCTAACAGTAAAATATCTGCAGAGTTATCATTTAGAAAAGAAAATGGAATACTCATTTGTCTAAATTGTTACTGATTCAGAATAAACAGAAAAAAAGTAATTTAAATGAAGAAAACGATACTGTAATCATTGAGAAATTTTAGGTTATTGAAGTCATGGGGGTGAAAAATATTTAACAAAAAAAATGGTTTCCCAGTTTTATTCTCAAGATAGTACCAAGGGTAATTAAAATCACTAAACTGAAAAATGGATTAGTTATGCTGTGACATTTAAACAACTTATGTCATCATTTTTCTGATGCATCAATTTTGGTGAATGGTAAAAGAGTATTAGTTAATCCCAAATGGGAAACTACCATAAATAAAAAGTATGATGATATCTATTCAATTGAGGAAAATGAAAACTACTTATTGAGAAGGATGCTGAAGCTGATATCACTGTAAATGTACATGTTGAAGATCTAAGTGACAATAATAGCTAATAAAGATTCAAACAACAAACACATTAATCATAGGTCAAGATCTAAGAAGAAATATAGGTATTCCCAGACATCAGACAAATCATAGAAAATGTAAAAGAAATAGTCTACATTCTAGAGTGAAGGAAAGTTTGAACAGTCTGTGCATACATGTATGATTATATAAATAAACGTTATGCAATCTGTACAACATGTGCAGACAATGCATTGTATTAGTTATCTCTGAAAAGTAATATATTCTAAAAAACCTAGTTATTAAAATAAATTGAAAACCAAGTATGCAAATTAGCATAGCTAATAAAATGACAAACTAAAAGGCCAACATTATTGAAAGTAATGACATAAATAACAAGCAGTAGTAAGTTGTTATGTTGATAATGATAAGGCATATCTCCATAGGAAAATATGACAGTAATAAAATTAAAGAAGTGTATAATAATAACAAACATTAAGTGGTAAACCACTAAGAGTTATGGATACTCAAGTATAGACTTTAAAATATAGAAGTTAAAGCAACCCTAAATTAACGAAATATATAATCATAATTTGGGAAAAAGTATTTTTCATACACAAAACTAAGTCACAAGTTTGAGGGATGATTCTTGTTGTTATATTATTAGGTATTGTTTATTTTATTCGTTTATTAATAGCCTTTAGATTAGGAAATAAATTACCTGATGAAAATAAAGTTTTGTATGATATATTATTGTTGCTGACACGACTATGCACAACAAAATTTGAAAAAAAAAAAAAACTTTTTAAGTTAGATATAATTGCATGTATAAATATATAAATTTAAAAATAACTGACTGATAAAAAACAAAAGTAAGTATTTCATTTGATTCAAAATGCTGCAAATAGATAAAAAAGTAAAATCCAAAACAATAAGTGTTATAAATTAATTTATGGGAATAATAAATTTAGTAATCAAGAAATACAGATAAATAGTTCTTGTTCTCTAAATTGTACAATAAATCAAAATATATTTCATATAAAGGAAAATGTGATCAATATAGGGGTCTACGCTTTGGAATATATCGGACATTTACATCATATACAAAATAAATATTTAGCATAACATAAACGGCATTATGTAAAATAAATAAACATGTAAATAATCAAACCAATTCAGAATAAGTAGCACTCGTTTTATATTTTAAATAATAATAAAATGTACTATTATTTTGAAAAAAAAATATAAATAACTATCAACAATTATGTTTGGATTTGTTTAAACCTTATTACTATTTGTTTTTTTATTAGTTTTGTTGCTAAACATATTATATTTTTATTTTTTTATTTAGTAGACACACTATGGTATACAACATTTAGCTTTGTACAACATGTATTTTTTTTATTTATCCAGCAAATAAAACGTGTTATTAGTTATTAAGGGCATGATTTAAATGTTTTATTTATCTTTTCCCAAAGACTTTAGCATGTGTTTGAATGTTTGTATTCAGTCATTTATAGTTAAAATCTGCGAAGCCTATGTGCAACAGCTTAATGCTGTTTAGCTATTATAATTACTACAATAAATTTTATTTCTTTTCTAAATAAATTATATTAATATATTAGGAATATTTTTCTTGGTCATTTATATGTCCAATGCAGCTCCAATAAGTTGTTAGATGTCTGGCTATAAAAACACAGTTGAATATTTGTCTTTAAAAATTAAAATAGCTTTTATATTAAACTAGTGAAGTAATAAAGAGAGTTTTCTCTTACATTAAATTAGTTACAATTTTATTAAAACTTTTTGATACTATTACTTTTTTTTATTGAAAATAGGTTTAGACATTTGCCATCAAGCATACATTTGAGAGCATAATTAGTTTAAAATATATGCTTAGTGAGATAACTAATAGCAAAAGAATTAATCAATTTGAAAATGTAGTAATATATTAGAACTCTTATGAATGAAAAACTATTGGAAAATATTATATCTAATTCACTTCTAAATATGATAAATGTGCTAAATAATGAATAACAGTTAAGATAAAAAATTCCAGATGTAAATCTTGAAGAACAAATTGAACTTAAATTTGAATAAAAAGTGAATAAAATACCTAAATAAAAATATTATACATAAACTTTAAAAAAGAAAGGTTTAAATTTGGGTGATTATTTAAAAAAAAACATATTAAAAGTAAGTTAATTGCTTTGGTGGCAATTCATTTATGCACTGGAGATGACTATTTGAGTGTTGTGGGACTAAACCCACTAAAGAATGCTATTAAATCATTTATAATATTCATCTAAAAGATCAAGATAGACAATGACCTGTTGGAAAGTAGGATAAAAGCAGTAATGAAGAAAGAAAAGTACAATAAATAATATTCAATATATTGGTCTGTTATTATTAAATAAAGCATTAAGTTATTTAGCTTAATTTTCTTTAAAATAAAACAAACTGGAAATTATGATGTAAAAGATCAATAGATTAATAGATAAAATGCACATGAGAGAAAGTACAGCTGTGTAAACATAAAACATTTGGAAACATATATATGTTGACCATAGATTGTAAACTCTGTGTTTTATGTTATCTGGATTTTAGATTGTCCAAAGAGGGGAGAAAAAATGTTTTGACAGATAATTATTAATTTTCATACTAATTATTTTGGACTGTCACTTTGTGAGGCTCTGATTGCTATCTCAAAATGACAGTTATTTTTGTGGAAGACTTTTAATAAGAAATATGGAGATATAAAATACAGGCACAATATTCAAGAAAGGCAGTTGGCAGTTTTTCTGATTCTGTTTCTTTCAAGCTCAGGATGAGCTGTTGATTTTTTTTTTAAAAGTTAAAGTTGAAAATGTGACTTTTGCTTTAAAACAACATAAAAGAAGATGTGCATCTATATAAATAATCTCACAGCTAAGTTAATCTAGAGGGATGGATCAAAATCAAATCTCTTAAAAGAAGTTCGTGAAAATAATATAAAATGGTGTTTATATAGTTTTTTATTTATAAGATTATGAAGATGCAGTGCTAATCTTGCCATTTTGTTCTTTGAGATCCTACATCATGGGTTAGCTCACTGATCTATCTGTTGACTCATATACAAGTCTTTAATACCTAAAGAATTGCCGAGTATAAAGCTAACCACATATGCTATCTGAGAGACTTATTTTTTGTCTCCTGACCTACTAAAGGAACATCATCTTTGAAGGAAGGTAGAAGAGGAAAAAAGAGAAGAAAGAAGATGTATAAAAGCCATACAACCAATTTCAACTAGTCTACAAATCAGTTATTAAAGTTTTCTTCATATTTATCAAAAGTGCCTGAAATAACTTTTAAAATGGTAAGAACAAGCCAAACCGACAAGTTGACACTATAAATAAGAGTTCGGTCTGATATTTGAACCTGGGACATTAATAAGAACTAAAAATCAATCAGGTAACTTTAAAATTTGATTAACAAATATTTTTATTTACTTATTAAAAGTAAACTTTGATATCTATAGTCAAGCATTGTTTTTTCTTTTTGATACATAAATGTTAAGGGTTTGTTTATTGATTGTATTATTATCAATACTGCCTAACATTACACACATACAGTTTAAAAATTATTAAACTTCATTTTTCATTATCTTTTGACATTTTATTTTTTATATATTGTAATACTAAAGTGTCTTTTTATTATTGTTGTTTGTTCAGTGTATCACTATATGCTTTATAATGTTTTTTTTATTTATATGTGATTTATGTATCAATGCATAACATAAAGGGACCCATTTTAATATAATACATATGTTGACATATCACAGGGTGTGTGCGTTTGTGACTGCTTATACCAACCAGTCAAAATAGATTAGACATAGTTATTTCAAGGTAGAAAATTAAAGAGCAGGGGTTCACACATGTATGAAAGTAAAAAAAAACACACACATTGCATTATAAATTTATTTTTATGACATATAATAAGAAGGAAAAATTTTGAATAAGCAAACAATAAAATATTTTTTATATCATTTTAAGACAGCTTATTTTAAAATAGATACGGACATGAGCATATATATATATATATATATATATATATATATATATATATATATATATATATAGATTTATTTTGCTATGCATATATAAATTCTGTCTTAATTATGTATTTAATTAACATAATAATTGCCATCAATTGTATAATTAACAATATGTTTTATTAAAAGGAAGAGTGTTAATAAATAAAATAATACCATATTTAGTTTCCGAGTTATTATTATTAGTATTGTTAATTTTTTTAATCTTGTTTTGATTATAATTAATCATCATCACTCCTAAAAGTTAAATAGAAGTTAACTGTCAGTAATTTAAATATAAAGATGCTTATGATCACGCTTGACATATAACCATGTTTTGAGTAATTATAGTTAGTAGTAAAAAGCTAAAGTTTTATGTTGTGGCATGAGTTTTGATCATCCCCATCAATGGTGGATATTACTGGTTAAATCACCATATAAGTATAATATTGTTCAGGTAAATAATTATAGATTTATCAGAATCTAAATTTTATGATATACGATTAGTAATAATTAAATCCAATCTTAAATGTAATTAACATGTTTAGTAAATAGGGGTTTATAAAAAGCTAAATATTATGTAGTGAGATTCAGTATAATAAATCATCTGCACTAGTGAGTATTATAATTAAATCCCAGTTTAAACATAATATGATTTTGAGAAGGTGCCTATATGCTTATAAAAGATAAATTTGTTGTTAGGAGTGTATTACAAAAGCAGTGGATGGAATCCTCATTATCATTATATTATGTGAATAATTAAATTAAATAATTAAGTTTAATGGCCATATATGTAAGTAATGGTCTTCACTATATTTGTTTGTGAGCCATTAGTAGGAGTATACATGTATCTGTACATTGATACAACTGAGCTGGTAAAATCTATAAGAGTGTTGGATATATAAATTTTATGATATTGGTATCTTATAATTTTATTGACATGGATAAAATATAAGAATGTCATTTTTTTGTTATTCATCCAAGTGCATGTGCAGTAAAGAATGTTTCAAATGGGTTTGAACCTGGTACACTATGGACAGATGATATTTATCTAGGTTCAAAACAATCTAGTGGTGCCCAGTGAAAACACATGTACTTAACTAAACTGAATAAAGATGATCAAGTCTTTTTTCCAACTTGATAATATTAACTTTCTCTGATATTTTTATTTAAGTTGTTATAAATAGTGCCCGTGTGTGTGTATGTGTGACCATGATTGGTCTTATATATGTGGAAAGAGGAATGGGAAGGATTATTTTTTGAAAGAACCTATTATTGGAGATAAGTGTAATCATTCCATGGATTTCATTGTAATTTTGTTCAGGTGCTATGGCTAATATTGGTTTATCTGATGACAATGGCTAGTGTATTTTGTTGGATACAATAACTTCCCAATATCAAAAATATTTTAAATCTTAAATGATGACAGTGATGAATTTTCATTTTTATTTTGTGAGTTTATAAATGAGATAATTTATTTATCTCATTACCGGTGTGACTAAACTTATGTTTATGATAGTTGCAAATGGGCTATGGTATTATATTTGTGTTAGTTACAAATTGGCTGTCATCTTATATATATTTCTTTATAATTACAAGGTTGCTATCCAAAGAGAGTTAGAGAAAAGCCATTTAAATGAGATAAGAAAAAGTCAGAAATGGCCTCAAGTTCTATTTTGTGATAGATATCATCACATATTTATTAATTACAAAATATAATAGCTATCCTAGTGCATGCATATATTCAGTTACAAATAGCGTATTTATATTCCTATATATTTAGTTACAAATGGATGCCCAACTGGAGCATGTTATATATTAGTGTATCTTATTAATTTTAACATATTCCTTATTTATTTAGTTACAATATATATATATATATATATTCCTTATTTATTTAGTTACAATATATATATATATATATATTACTAATGTTATATTTATTATTTTTATCATAAAGAACTGGATTATCCATGAAGCAGGAAATAGATTTCCAAAGTCATTCTGGATAGGATTAAATAGTGCTACAAGAAACTACAATTGGCTGTGGGTTGACAAATCAAAACTAGATGTTATTGTAACGTAAGTAAAATGTAAATTTATATATACAATGATCTCTAAATTTAATCATTTTAATGAAGCACACATACATGTAGCGTATATATACTCACACATACAAGCATGGTTATATATATATATCATATTATTATTATTATTATTATTATTATTCATTATTATTATTATTATTATTATTATTATTATTATTATTATTATTATTATTATTATTTGCAGGATATTCTGTCTAGTGAAAAAGCTAAATGCTGATGTTTCAGTACAATATTAAGTGTCTTTCTCAGAGCATCATCTTTTTCAAATCATAAGAATGCATGTGGGATTTAAAATCGTTTTTATCGTTTTCTTTCTCCTCATATTTAAATTCTATTGGTTGAAGAGTTTTAATTTTTTTTTCTTTTCCAATAGCTTCTTCCAAATGTTGTTAATCTTCTTTAATTCACACCTTTCATTTATGCTCTTGGGCCTTTTAAAAATCTCTATAGCTTTTCTTAGCAATCTCTGGTCATATTGTTCAATTTTTTTTTTTTAAATTGATATCATGATTTGTTCATTTTAAATGAGAATACATAGCTGATGAATTGGATTTTGCTCTGACTGCCAGAATGTGTTCTTCCTTTCTAATATTTATTCTATGATTAGTCTGTCCAATATATGTATATAAATAGACCCTACCGAACATCATATACACCATGACAACTCCAAAGTAATTTTATCTTTAGGAAGTGAAAATATTTCACTAATTTTTTTATAAGTAGTGTGAACTGTGTAAATATTATTATTCTTTAAAATGTTATCAATTTTATCAGTTATGCCTTTTATATATAGCAAAATTATCTTAATTTCTGAAGTATCACAATATTTTTTTACTTTTTATATGTACAAGCCCTATTAATAATGTTGTAATTAAAACCATTATCAAGAAGCATTTTATTAATAGCAGAAAGGTCCCGATGAAAATGGCTTTCATCAGAAAGTCTTTTTGTTCTATCCATTAATATCTTTGCCATGGAAAATAATTGTGCAGGATGGTGATGAGAAGAAAAATGCAGATACCTCCCAGTGTGTGTTGGTTTTTTTATATATACCATTTAATAAAGAACCGTCTTTCCTTCTTTCAATAAAAACATCTAAAAATGGTAATTGATTATTAATTTCTATTTTCATAGTAAATATAATATTGTTCTGAAAGGAGTTAAAAAAATTAAAAAAGTCAACAAGAGCATGCTTTTTATGAGGCCAAATAATAAAGGTTTCATCAACATACCCCAGCTATATAGATGGTTTTTAACTGCTGAAGTCAAAATTTTATTTTTCAAATCCTCTGGTAAATCCATAGCTAGACCTGATGTTTGTTTATACATCTGCCCACCAAAAACAAAAAAAAATGTAATCGATATTTAGATAATTAAAAATTGTATCCACTTAGGAGAACTTTTAATTATCCTAGTAATCTTTGTCAACTAACACTTTGAAAGACTAACCTTCCTACAATTCTGGGATCTTAATGTTTGCTGCCTGCCTGTTAATTAAGTCATGTTTGAATTTTTATATTAGCATAGCTTCCTTTATTTTTTTTATTGTTATTTTTTTTTTCCAATTTGCAATATTTTAACATTATTAAAATTGAAGTCAAAACCATAAATCATAACCTATTATGGGCGCAAAAATCAGATGTTGAAATATTATTATCAACTTTACAATTTTGTTTCGATTTCTGAACCTGTTTTAATAACAGAAAGTGCTTTTTAGTTCTTTTTTCCAAAGTACATCTCGATTCATCTATATATCCACTAGCACACCTATATATCCATTTATAAATGACACAATTTTTATTTATAAATGAGGTTTTATCTTTAGAGTTATTTATTAAGTTATTTAATGTAGGAGGTGTGTAAAATGAAACATCACATATACCTTTATAAATTTACTTGATCATTCAAAATATATAGTATTGAAAACCATATTTTTTATTAGCAGGAGAATAAATATTATTATTAAAATTGTTATTCTTATATGTTGTATTAAAATCTCTAATAATTTTTTTTAACTTTATTAGTAACAAAATATTTACAAGAATTAGTATATTTACATTAAGAGCTTTTTACATTTATTTTATAATTTTTAATTTCTTAGGATGTTTTTAGAATATAATGATTTGAAACAAGATAATTACTATCATGGCATTAATGAGCAATTAAGGAATACATTGCTTTGCCATATTATTTTGTGGCATTACAAGGTATATATTTCTGAGCATAAAGATAAATGTTATACCATTCTTTGTTATTTTTTTAAGCACATTGTATTTTTTGCTATCAAATATTACAGCACAACAGGTAAGCAATATTGTTCTTAGAATGTGAACAGTTACAAGGGCATTGAATGGTTTTAATTTCTTTATATTATTTATTAGGATATTTTTTAAATTAATTGTGTCTTTGTGGAATACAAAGCAGCATAAGGTTGAAAAGTATGGACATGTTTCAAAGATATGTGATGTATTTTCTGGGAGCAAATTGTATAGTATACAAGTAGGATCAATATTTAGTTTAAATCGATTTATGAGAAATAACTTTGTTGATATTATATCAAGTAGCAGATTATTCAGAAATTTTAACCATTAGTGAGGCACATACACATTTTGAAATTTAGTCAGTGTTCTTGCAGTAGATGGTGTTGACCAAAGTTGTCTAGCAGGATAATTATTTTTTTTTCAGATCTTTATATGACAAACCAATTAGAGTATTAATGTTATAATTGTCCAGTAAATCAGCATGCTCAATGGCATGATCAGTGAGAAAGTGGTGATTGGCATATGGAGTAATAGCAAGCAGAAGTAGATGTGGATGAGTTGTCTTTAAAAAAGATTAGTAGTGGTCACAATGTACATCTTAGCTCTAATGTAGGATGTGAATGATAGAGGAGCTATTAGGTTAAGCCCACCCTTGCATATTGGAAAACAGGTATTTTCTATTGATAGAAGATGATCCCCATATATATTTTTTTGCTATACTCATGAAATATTTAATAGTATTTTTTGAAGATGCATCCAAGGGCTATAATAGGCAAGAATACCTCCTAGAATGGCATTGATGATATGCACTTTCATTATAGGGTACAAAAATTTAATACAAAAAATCTCTAATAATTACACTTTATATATGTGATAATAATTTAGCCAACATTTAACAATTCATTCAAATATATTTCAATATCTTCGTCTTTATCTGATGAATATTTGCAAAGTCTATTATTTCTAAATAAGAATGACTTAAAATCTGCCATTTTATGTAACATAGACAATCTTGATTTATATGGAATATAACCTCTTTTTACTATTGGATTAATGGTCATACAGTAAAACAGCATATATTGATTTCTAGTTATTTTACAAGCAAGAAACTGAATGCACATTAAATTTTCATTTGCTTTGATTCATTTTAGGCCTTTTAAATCATTTAATTCTTTAAACAACTCATGAATTGTATTTGGTTTACACATACAAAAACATCATCAACATATCGATAATATACATTAATATTTTTTGATAATATTCCTTTTTCAAATTTTTTTTCATATGTAAAAATTTCAAAATTACATATTTGAGCAATAGTAGGTAAATCCATTGGCAAGCCATTGCCCATTTTATAAAAATCATTTTTAAAAACTGTATAAATATTTTAATCAATAAAGCTTAATGTTTCAGTATAAATTTTATTATTTTCATGTAGCATTTTTTAAAGTTAATGTATTGGAAATAATTTCAATGGATGCTAATCGATCAATTGATCCATACATTTCACTTACATCTAGAGTACATATTATGTCATTAACATCAATTCTAACATTACAGGTTTTATTAACAGAATCAAATGAAGAACATATTGTATATTTATCAAAACCAAAAACTTTTTTGTAGCATTTTCTCAATTAAACACCACATTTCATAATAAAACACCCCCACCCACCCCAATAAACCACTAAATGTAATGGTTCATTTTCTTTATGCAGTTTTATATTTGAACAAATCTTGTGACATATTGCAGCAGTATGATAAATCTTATAATAAATTCTATTATCAATCACATTATTTTTGACTTTTTTTAAAAATGTTATTAATAAATTGAAAACCTAAATTTTCTATTTTTACTTTATCAACTTTCAGAAAGTGAAGATTATTTATTTGAGTAATAACCCTGTCTTCGTAAACAAATTTTAGTAATAAACACATTTCTAAGTCTGTTATCTTTTTTATACAAATTAAATCATTCTCAGAAGTATTTTTTTAAAAAAATTTAGATATTTGTATGCTTCAATCATAATTTGTTTTATAATTAAACTTTTTTCCTTTACTTTTTTTATTAAATCATTACACACATTTAAATAAGATTTAATTATGTGTAAGGAATTTTCAACTGATTATTTCAATTCTAGATCACTGTCTTCCCCCTGACGACCAACACATTTTTCACCAAGATGTAATATATATTTGGTAATAATATGAATAATAAACCCTACCATTTGATGGTGCTTTTTTTTGCCCAATGCACATCAATATACCAATTCATGGGCCATCTGTTTGTTTACATAATATTATGGTAAAAGTTTTTTTTTGTTTTTTTCCAACCGGTTTTTAATTTTTTTTCATCATCAACCCATCAGTTTTGTTTACATATTATGGCAAACCACACAAGTTTATATTTTATTCCACCCATATTTTTTTTCATTTTTTAATAAACCAAAAAAAAACAACAACTACATAAAATTAGGTGCTTAGGAGCTAGTGCCTTATTCAAGCAGCCTAGGTCTCACAATTTAATTCATTTGATTAAAATAATATATGTATTACTTTACTCAGATAAAAAATGGATCCAAGAACGTAAGGTTTATACATGTAAAAAAATGCATACACAGGAAATAATTAAAATATTAAATTATTTATATTCTAGAAAAATAGATAAATACATATGTGGAGGTGATAGTTAAAGAAATACATATAAATACCTAAATAAAACTTAGGATATTGTAGAAAAATAGAAAGAAAATATATATTAGAGATTTTGAAAATATTATTGGCATTTTAAAACATAAATATATAAAATATAATAAACTAGAGTTATTTGCCACATGGAACTAAAAAAATGAAAACATATTAATAGAGGCTTAATGATAGGATAAGTTATATAGAGTTATATTACAGAAAGTTACATAATATAAAAACATTTAAACATAGTATCAGAATAAAGCATCAGGATTATAAAGAAGGCTGAATTTGATAGTCAAGAGCAGCTAAAGTTCTTTTACCTTGATATACAATGTAGCAGTCCTTGATTATCAAAAACCTGAAGGCCAATGTGATTTGGAGAATTTAAGATGAATTTCTATGGTCCTGCTAATGATAAAGACAATTGAGTCTCATCAAGGATGACATTCAGCTTAACATCATTCAACAATTGTCTTCTTATAAGTTTGCCATGAAGAGGAGCTTGACTTCTGAAGCTGTCAGCTGGTTCCAGCCCATAGTTGACCAAGTACATGAGAAAAAAATGGACTGGACAGTCATGGTACAGCCTGACTTTGCCAGTCTTTCAACTGTGTCAGAATAGACATGCTGCTCAATGTTCTGTAGGGACTAAAATGTTTAAGGGCATACCTCCAAATGTTAGAGAACCTTCTACAAAATTTGCAGATCTTTCTCACTTTGGATGGTAGAGTCACTGCAGTCATTCAGTCCTGTGTTTCCATTTCTCAGGGTTTACCATTGAGTACACTCCTTTTCAAGGCTTATAAAACCCCTCTCTGGAATTGCCATTCCTATGTTGATAGGGAACATTTACCACATTTCCTATATGAATTATGTGATGGAGTTTTTCTCATTACAGAGAATGTTGGTAAGATACTAAAGATGTCTCACATTTATGGTCTAAATGTTAATGGGCAAAAATTGCTTTTATGGTCAATCAGAATTGGGAAACAAATCCTGGGGAGATTTAGGGCTCTTCCACAGAAATTTCTCAGTTTACAACTAGCTTACCCACCTTTGTAATGAATAGAGAGCTAGCAGAACTCTTATTTGCAAAGCTTATAAAAAAACATTAAATCTCTAATCAAGGTCCCCTTTTATTATTGGGGTAAGATCACACTATTGAATGCAGTGGGCCTGCTGAAAATTACTTTCTAGTGGGCTTTTCCACAACAAAAGTGTTTATAAAAAGGGTGGAGACACAATGTAGGAACTATGCTGGGGGGACTCCAGTCATCAGCATGAAAATACTACAAAGTCAAAGAAGCAAAAATGGTTTGGGATTGCATTCCATTTAAAATTTTCTCCTCCAGCAGACTCAATATTTCAGTCAAGTTCTTTTAAGAGAAAGAGAATGTGGAGTGCCCCTTACCCATAATTGATGTGGAACCCATGAACCAAACACCTCCATTGAAAGAAGGTGTATGGTTTAACAACAAGTTTAATTAGTCAGTAATAGCACCAAGACACCCAGATCCTTATTTTCTGGAAAGTTAGCCTACTGGGAATTGAAAAGACTAACTCATCAAGACTATTCTAAATATGAGGAAAATCTCTTCATTGGAATTTTCAGTTTTGTGGGGCTGACCAAAAAGCTAAAACTGGAGCCTAGATTGGTAGACTTTCTGCTTAAGCTCAGCCTGAGTCATACCCACCAGAGTGTTCTTGGGTTGCAGGTGACAGCTGTGCAACAAATCTAAAGAATCAATTTCTGACATCCTACAATTTTGTGAGACATGAAATTCTATAAGTAACTGGCTCCTGATGCAGACTTTGATAAAAACATTGCTAGTATAGACATACCCAGAGCGACCATGAAAGAGGGATTTGATCTGATCAGATTTGCAACACAAGTAAACTTTTTATGTGAACTAAGGATACAGTAGAAGAAATATTTATTAAGAAAATAAAAGAAGCCAGAGGGAGGAATAGGAAGACTTGTCAACAATGGATGACTGATTCGACCTGGTCTCAAGTAAAAGTCCCAGGGAAGTTTGACATTAATTGAATGAACTGTAATAGATAAATTAGCATAATCATTCTCCAACAAAGGTCTATGTTAGCTACTAATTTAAAATACAACTTAATCCTTTAATTCACTATGTATTGTAATTTTGGCATCCAGGCCTGCAGATGACTAGCATTATTATTGAATAAAATAATAACATAAATGAAACATTCATCAGAAGTCAAGTACACACATATATATTTGATTTGATGAATTAATTCCCAGATGGTAATAAAATCAACATTGTATATGTGGATTTTCTATTATGCTATGTGCTAAGAAAAGCATTTACAATTATTAATACATTGTTGGTTTAATTGGGAACTATTGGCAAGTCAAAGCAGCAGAACACAGACACTGTTTCGCTTTACAATAGCACTACAAATAAGAAAGTGCACCTTGAAGAACTGAGTACTTCAATAACTATTCTATCATTGCCATATCATTTCTAAAAATCACAAACAACTTCCCCTTCCATGGTGGTAAAATATATAACATCATGATGGATAGATTAATAAAAATAGGCTCGCATTGTTAGCTGAGAGGTCATCACAACCACCTTGCACAACTGCCTTGCAAGCAAGTAGTTGGCTGTAGATAGTTGTGGGTTCACATTCTGGCCCATGCTATGACATATGAAAAAAAAGATAGGCTCCTCAAAGCAAAACAACAAGACCAATAGTGTGGTTGGATTCCAACACCCATATCTTAGACAAAAATGTATATGTGGATGCAGTGTCATTACATAAGAAAATGGAATACACACCATAAACAATCCTTTTGTGGGATTTAGGTAACTTAACAACATATGAGATTATTCTTGGAATATATGAAAATTATCCTCTCATAGAATAGAAAAACAATATGTGAACAATGTGGGGAACAAATCCATTTCACAAAGCACAATAAATAAAGTAAAATTTCATAAAGTCAATTGCTGAAAAGCATAAATCCTAGAATAAGTGATGACAAGATAACAAAATTATCACTGATACACTGAAAAGCTTAATATTTTTGCTAAAAATTACAAATCTTAAACAATGACTAAAACCTACAAGTTTGCAGTCAGTCAAATGACTGTAATATATTTAAAATATCATAATAAATATTTAGCATTAAAGAAGGAATACACACATATGAGTAAATATTAATAAAAATCAGTAATAAATGTTCAGTTATATTAAAATTTAACCATAAAATTATTATATCATAATAATTATAAAATATTGAACTTTTGATAAACATACATTGGTTGTTTACCTTTGGGTAAATGAAACACTATTAAGCATTATTTAAAAAATGTAAGAGATAATTATTTCTACTTGAATAAAAGGCATTATAAACTTTTCCTTAAATCAGCAAATATAAAAACATATACATTTTACATTGCATGTATAGGAATACCTACACATTCAATAATTCTTCCATAGTGACTGACTTGTCAAAGGCATGATGACTTTCCTCAGTGTATTATTATCCATAGAACAAAACATTCATACTAAACAATATATTTTTTCATAGAAAATTAAAGCAAATGTAACTTTCCAAAAGTAAACATAAATGATAAAATATTAACAAAGATCTTATTCTAAATAAATAAAATTTTTAGATCGATTTTTGAAAAAATTGATTAACCATAAGCTTACTTGTTTCTGAATTTTTCCCTTGATAGCACATAATAATAATAAGCAAGTTGTCCATTAAATTTTGAATGTGTCCATCGTTCCATTGAAAATAAGCAATATTTTTCTTGTTCCTTTCTTTGAAAGAAACATACATTTTTTCTAAAAGCAATCTTTTTTTATAAAAGCAATTTGGAAATATCATTTTCAAGTATTTTTTGTTAAAAGGATAATTAAGTTTAACAGTTCACCATTTAACATAATGAATTGATTAAATGTCCATTATTGTTATATCTCCAAAATATATTTCCTTCATAAAGTTTTACATTAATTCCTTTGGTTCAAATTTATTCAAAGTATTTTTAGATGAAATACTGAGAGAACAATTCATATAAAGTCCTCCTGCTCTTTTTTTTAAAAAATTTTTAGTTCATTTTTCTCATAAATATTCTCCTTTCTAGTAAAATTCGAAGATAGCAAAATGCATTTAAAAAAATCATATTGTACCAAGCATAACAGCTTATTTGATAGTTATAAATTTGATATTGAGTCAGAAATTAAATTTACATTGAAGGTGGCATAAATTTAACATTTTAACATTTATACCAGGTAATAATTAATTAATATAATTGTTTATCTTAACTCAAAGTTTTAACAGTCTTTTTTTTTTTTTTTAAAAAAAAAAAAACAGTTTATTCCTTCTAAAGATAAAACAATAAAAGCATGAAGTAAAAAAGTACAATGTCCATCATGATTTTATAATTTAACATAAGAGAACATATCACCTGATTTCTTTTATAATTTATTTCAAAGCATAATTGATGAAATTCAAATATTATAAATGAATCATTCTTTTGAATCATGATATTAGTAGTTAAGAAAGTTCAAATTGAATTCAGTACTAAAAATCAGAATACCTTATGAATTGGCTTAATACTGCTATGTAGCTTAATAAAATATCATTTTTTTTAGTAAATTTAACACTGAGATAATAAAATAAAATAATTAAAAAAATATTACTGTTATTTAAGATTGCTTTTCACGGCAGCAATCAGTCAGGAGATGATAGAAAACAAAGAAGCCAAACTTGCAAACTGACTCATTATATTTTATACCCCTGTTGACAGGCATCAAAATTAATATCCACCTCTAAAAACAATGACCCTTGCTAATAAAAAATGTCAAATATGATAAGGAAGTAAATAGTAAAAAATATGCAGCTTTGTCCTTTTAAAAAGAGTGACATGACTTAACGGCTAGGTTGAAGAAAAGGTCAATATAACTGCCTTTATTAACTAATAAAACTTAATAATAAAAACAAAATTAGATAAAAATTATACTACATTCTTTTTAAAACAAAATATCACATTTTCCTCCACTTAAGTTTATCAGAAATTCTAATTTATAATATTTAAACCGTTATTTGCTAAGTTGAATAAACTAATAATCAGCTTTTTAAGCTAATGCACATGTGCTTTGTGGGTCTTAACAATAAATGAATACTCAGTCATTTTACAATGCAAGATAAAGTCTTTGTGAAAGAATAGAATAAATCCACATATTCTTTCAACCCAAACGTTTAAGTATGGGAAAATCCAGAGCATGCATATATTAAACAATCACTTTAAATTATGTATCATAAATTGTAGTAAATTTTGCAGACATCATTTATTCAGACATAGTAAAAGTAATTTAAAGTGATTGTTTATTATCTTCATGCTCCCATTTTCATTACTTAAGATTTGTCCATACTTAAACATTTGGGTTGAAAGAATAGGTGGATTCATTGTATTCTTTCACAAAGACTTTATTTTGTATTGGAAAATGAGAGTATTCATTTAATATTAAGATCCACAAAGTGCATATGCATTAGCTTAAAAAGCTGATTATTAGTTTATTGCAATTCAAAAACATTGTGCTATATAAAATAAATATCTCATTTTGCTAAGTTTACCTAAATATTTATTTTTAAATATTAGTGATTAAAACTAAATGTCTTGGCAAGTAAAACCAAGATACAAAAGATTCACACATGCACATGGGTTCTTCTCACACACCCATGTGCACATGAAATAACATTTTCTGAATTAAATTTATTTTAACAACTAGCTTATATTTCTTTAAGCAATTTAATATTATTTAAATAAATGAATTAACTTTAATCTGAGATACTTTTTAAAACTTACTAAATATAATTTAAATCTAGATGATCATTTACTCTGAATACAATCAAACAATTGCATTTTAATACTAATAAACTATTTGTTAATATTTTTAAACTTTAACTACAAGATTAGTTCTATTTTAACCTTCTTTCTATGAAATTATGAAGAAATTAAATATCAACTTCTGATCAAAAGCATGTATTTTTTACTACTAAAATTATATCTTTATAGCAGCTTTTAATTTACTAAATATAAAGTTATTACATTCTTTCTTTCTTTATTTATTATTTCTATTTTTTAGAATAGAGTAGCTTAAATTCTTAAGTTAAAGCATTCAATAAAGACAATGTGCGAAAACACAGGATTACAATTTTCCCACAGTTACATGGAAAAAATAGTTTATGAAATCTTATACTTATTAGAAAGTTTACAGATAATGATCAAATATATTATCAAAAACTATGTACTTAAATTACTTCAAATATCTTCTATTCAACGTAAAAATCTAAAGGTTGAATAGAACATATTTGAATAAACTATGAGCATTGTAAGTTCCTTTTGTTGTAAAAGGGGTTGTGACCAGAAAGACATTGTCTTCCACCTATTTCATAATTTCATAGGGACCTTCAAATAAATTTAAAAACTTTCTAAACACATGTTTTTGGGGGTTTCTTACACAAGGAGTTCTGATTAAAATATAATCCTGAAATTTGAAACGATGTGGGCCATGCTTAGAATGACAATTACCTTTGTTACCCATCTTCTTAAGATTAAAAACAGGCTATTACTTGTTCATGCTCAATGTTAACATTTTCTACAGTGATACACAAGGAGAGTTTAATGAGAAATGGTTCAGGCTTTCCAAAATGTAGTCTGATTGGGGAAATTTTAGTTGATTTATTAATTGCAAACATTAATGTAATGAATCATTTGAGGTAATTTATTGATCCATTTTTTGTGATCCTGTGAAAGATATACCCTGAAGAGTCTTCCTATATTCCCTCATTATCCATTTATGGAGATTTGATTAAGAGTTTCTAATAGAACACATGTCTGATATTATTTTTTACTTCATTTCTTCCATAAACCAGATATAAATTCAGTAGGATGATTTGTTAGAATAGAGGTTGGTTTACCTACCAAAAGGATTTGGAAAGTTTCTAAACATTTGATAACATTCTTGGCATCGATTTTTGGAATTGGATAGACTGATACATATTTTGTGAAAACATCATACATTATTAAATTAAATATTTGATGATTAAATGGTAAAGTGGGTCATAGAAATCCAATGCCCATGGTTCATTATGCTGACTGGGTAATATGGGCTAAAGTATACCAGCATATGACATTTCAAAGTTTAGTTTTCAAACATATTTCACATTTTTAAAGCTTACATGCAATAGTTTCTTGCATTTTACCAAAATGAAAGTATTGTTTAATGTAGTGCTATTTTCTGAACACCATAATGACCATATTTATGGTGGACATAATATATAAGTGTGTGTATCAAAAACTCTCATCCTCTTTCTTTAATCCCTTCATTGAGATCACTTCACTAAGCTTATACCACTTTCTAATTCTAACCTCATATATATTATTTCTATTTAATCTAATTGTGTCTAATAAAAAAAACTAATTATGTTTTTAAACTCTACATCTGTACTGTACTTAAAGTACTGCTAAATCTGTATAATCCCTAATTATCTCATCCTCTAATAAATTGGATATTTTGCAAATAATATTTTCTGCATTGGGGTTTTCATAATGAACAGAAAACTGAGTTGTGGCTGAGTATATCTACAATATTATAATCTGAACAATAAATAATTTTATAATGAAATTGTTGAAGGTAGACTACACCTGATCATTCTCTCAGTATTGAGATAACTTTTGTTGAGAAATTATAAGCTATCATGGTCTGACAGTACTATAATTTCTGATCCCAATAAAATTTGCCTAGGATTCTGATATTCTTATACCACAGCTAATGTCTCTTTTTTATTATTGTGTAATTTAAGAATTTGTGCTATTATTTAAAAAGAAAAGTAGAAATAAATAAAAAGAGAAAGAAGATAATAACTTTATTTTTTATAAATTATGCTGTCTAACCCTTGCACACTAATAGTTTTATTTTATTTTGTCCATTATGAATATAAAATGGATAATATTTAATAAGTATAAAAGCTGTTATTAAGATATAATTTTACTATTTGAAATATGTATGCTTAAGTTAGGAGTTATTTATTGTAATAAAGAATTTTATTTCACCCTTACTTTGTAAATTACTGTTAAGCTAAGATTAATAGCTAAGGTGAAGCTATAAGTTTGTTATTAGTGAGCCTCTATTTATGGACTTAGAGCTTTCGGAGCACCTACAGCTCCATAATCATAGTCCTTTTTTACATGCTGTTGATTCTATGCAAATGCATGCAAATTATAACATCCATCTTTTTGAGATCGCGAAGCACATGTCTTTTCTATTGATTGACATGGCATCGCTGGTGATGTAACATGCCTCCTTAATCTTCCTCTTAACATTGTTCCTCTCTGTGCACACGATGTCGGCTTTAGACAGCTCAAATCTATGGCTTTGCTCCTGCTGATGATCAGCAAATACTGAGCTGCCCTCTCCTTTAGTTGTGGCTTTTGTATATATATATATATATATATATATATATATATATATATATATATCAGCATATATATATATATATATATATATGCTGAGCCAAGTTTCCCCATAATATACCGAATCACATCCTGTCTGCGGGCACACAATTTTATAAACGACATGGGGGGTTTCTTTTATATTTCTTTTATCTTTGGTGTTGTTGATGAACCTATTTGTGTTTGGAGGGGTTCTGAATCCAAGTTTGAATTCTTTCTGTAATATTTTACTGAAATTTTTAGCTACTGTAGATATGTAGGGTATAATTAGATGTTGTTTGTTATCTTTTGTGTTTTGTTGTAGTCTTTTATGAAAGCTTGCAATCCTTTTGGTTATTGTTTTGTGATCAAAACCCATGTTTATTAAGTCACTGATGTAGCTGGTGATGTTGTTTTTCCTGTCTGACTCCAATTTGCACAGGTGGTGATTGCGAAATAAAAAGGCAGACAGCCCTGCAAGTTTGTGTGCTTTAGGGGATTTTGAGAGCGGATGGATGTAGCCTCGGACACATAAGGGTTTAATTATCATGGAATAAACCAATGCTAACTTCTCTCTTTTAATTTTCAAATCCAAATACTTGACCGTGTTTTTCTCATCTTCGTGTGTGCAATTAAATGTGAGGTTGGAAAGAGTGTGGAGTTCATGTAAAATCTCCGTGATAGCATTTTCGGGTGCTGCCAAGAATATGTCATCTACGTATCTGCTATCCCCATTAGTGGCATCGTTTCTAGCATGGGCTAGATCACTTTGAACAACAGGTGATTACAAAGTACCAGACAGCAGAGCCAAACATAATTTATAGCAGATATGTAGACAACATATTCTTGGCAGCACCCGAAAATGCTATCACGGAGATTTTACATGAACTCCATGCTCTTTCCAACCTCACATTTAATTGCACACACGAATATGAGCAAAACACGGTCAAGTATTTGGATTTGAAAATTAAAAGAGAGAAGTTAGCATTGGTTTATTCCATGATAATTAAATCCTTATGCATCCGAGGCTACATCCATCCGCTCTCAAAATCCCCTAAAGCACACAAACTTGCAGGGCTGTCTGCCTTTTTATTTCGCAATCACCACCTGTGCAAATTGGAGTCAGACAGGAAAAACAACATCACCAGCTACATCAGTGACTTAATAAATGTGGGTTTTGATCACAAAAAAATAACCAAAAGGATTGCAAGCTTTCATAAAAGACTACAACAAAACACAAAAGATAACAGACAACATCTAATTATACCCTACATATCTACAGTAGCTAAAAATTTCAGTAAAATATTACAGAAAGAATTCAAACTTGGATTCAGAACCCCTCCAAACACAAATAGGCTCATCAACAACACCAAAGATAAAAGAAATATAGAAGAAACCCCCCATGTCGTTTATAAAATTGTGTGCCCACAGACATGATGTGATTCGGTATATTATGGGGAAACTCGGGCCACTGTGAGCAATAGACTGGCTCAGCATATATATATATATATATACAAAAGCCACAACTAAAGGAGAGGGCAGCTCAGTATTTGCTGATCATCAGCAGGAGCAAAGCCATAGATTTGAGCCGTCTAAAGCCGACATCGTGTGCACAGAGAGGAACAATGTTAAGAGGAAGATTAAGGAGGCATGTTACATCACCAGCGATGCCATGTCAATCAATAGAAAAGACACATGCTTTGCGATCTTGAAAAGATGGATGTTATAATTTGTATGCATTTGCATAGAATCAACAGCATGTAAAAAGGACTATGATTATAGAGCTGTAGGTGCTTCGAAAGCGCTAAGTCCATAAATAGAGGCTCACTAATAGCAAAGTTATAGCTTCACCTTAGCTATTAATCTTAGCTTAAGAGTTATTTATTAATTTAAGTAAATTTTAGAAAAGAAGAAAGCTAAAATAGAGCAAAACCTGTAGTTGAAGTTTAAAAATAATAACAGATAAATTATTAGTATTAAAATGCAATTATTTGATTGTATTCAGAGTAGTTAATCATCTAGATTAAATTCTTATTTAGTAAGTTTTAAAAAATATATTTGTAAATAAAGCTTATTGATTTATTTAAAATAATATTAAATTGTTAAAGAAATATAAGTTAGTTATTAAGTTAATTTAATTTAGAAAAATGTGATACGGACTTAAATGGATTAGAATATACAAACACTTTTCTGAAAAAAAAAATATATTGGTAATCTAATTGGAATGGGTTTTAACATTAGTTTTGGAGTATTGTTGCTGCATAGATACTGGATATTTTAATGACTTATTGAATCTTAAGAACCATTGGACTATGAATATTGAATATATCATTATCCTTGCAGATTGTTCAATTTCACCTAAAACATTTTGTTAAATGTGTAGTAAAAAAAGATTTAAAAAATCTATACAAACAAAAAATTTATTTATTTAACATATATATTGTCACACAGATGAAAAACTATTAAAAAGTATTTAAAAGTAAGAAATGTACATAAAAATAAAGATCAATTGATTAATTAATATAAAAGAAAATAGAAAAATGTTCATTAATTTCTATTTAAAATTCATGTTTCAATCTTAGTGAATGGAAATGATTGAAATATAATTGTATCTAAAGCAAACCAGTCCTTGGGACACTTAAATTATTGTAATGTCAGATAAGAGGTAAAAATTAAAGATTGTGTTTCCCCATTAGAAACAAAGTGACCAATGCAAACAACAAGAACACAGGCCAGAAAGGAAAACATCGGGAGTAATAAGATCAGTGATGTTGATCTGTAGAATTTGTGATAAATAAGGCCAGAAATTATAAAAGACAAAATAATAAAATTTAGAATTAATCTGACTATTAATCCATATATGACACTTACTATAGTGCAGGCTTCATGATGTAGTGACATGAGATTTAGTTTTCTGATATCTGCAACAGCTGAGGTGGCCTACTGATGATAATTTTGGACAGAATAAATGGCAACTAGTGGCTTTGTTTCCAAGAAGGACAATCTACAAAATTTGATCACTAAGATGGACTTCCATAAACGTGCCTAAATCTGTGGGATTCATAAAGATTATCATGGAAAGTATGAACTTTTATCAGTTGAAATTTAAAAAAAAAATATATCTCTTCAATAAGTAGTCAATCTGTAAAAAATATAACAATTAAATAATAATAATGTTTGCTTTAATCATTTTCATTTTTTAAGTTATTTTTTATTTATTAACTAAATTATTAAATATAAAGTTGGGTGTTTAAGTTTGTGACTAGGTCTTAGAGTTTAATTTCAGACTATTTGTTTCATAGTTGAATTGATGCTGGTGGAGAGATGTATAGGTGTTTATATTAATGTAATGTGAAGCATGTTAGCATACAGGGCACCATGCCCAAAAATGCATGGTCTAAAGAGGTGTAACAATCACATTGCAAGGGATGCATACATATTACCTGTGCCATTTATTTACTTTTTCTCTATGTATAGGGATTATAAGATGGCACAGATTGTTTTCTTTTCATACAAAGCATTTCCTTTTTTAATGTTTTATATATATGATTCCTTTGCTAGACAGATGCACATTTCTTGTACTGGACAATGATCATTCTTTAAAATAATATCATGCTGCAGATGCCCATCCATGCCAGTGTGGTTTTATGCTAATATTTTCATATTGCATTGATTGCATCTGTATACCATGAAGGAACATTGGTTTAGCTATGAACTTTTAGCCTGAAGTTAAATGATTTGAAAAAAAATGTAAACTATGTAGTCTATCTATGCTCAACATTCTAAAATAAAATTCTATAAGCTGTTTTTCAATGTGCAGAAGTATTTTTGATTATTACCTTAACCATTTTGTACTTCCTTATTCTGACATTTTTTTGTCTCACATGTCAACATAAAATATATGATAAAATGATTATTACTTATCAGAAAATAACAAATTTGACTTTCATTTGATAGATATTTTTGTTTACTACTGAAATAAATTTGAAATGTTCACATTTTGTTTTGGAAAAAATATTAAAAAAAATGATACAGTAATCAAAACAAAGATGTTATACATCATTGTTTTTAGAAATATTGTTTTCAGCATATAAAATGAACACAATCTTTTTTGTTTCTGAATATTTTTAAAAAAAACTTGAATGAATAATTATTTATATCTTGAATATCAAATGAATTATGTTTTAAAAGTTTAATTTTTTAAAATATTTATTGCAAAATTGTGATTATTTTCTTTCTCATAAATATAATACATTGTTTACATAATTGCAAGTCTCCAAATTTGCTTCAGGCCATATTTACATTAGCTGCTAATATTATATTATGTTTTTGAAATTATAGTATTTCAAGTCAAAATAAGTTATTAATAATTTATATTTGTTGATATATAATAAATATAGTGTAAATTATTTTAAAAACATATCTGAAACTGGAATAAATTTGCAATTAAACAAGTTTTTGCATCATTGAAAACTTTAATGTCATAAAATTGCTGAATGTTTTACAGCCTTGGCAACACACAATTGCTGAACATGTCAGCCCAGGGCTTATGTCCATTGTAAGAGCAAGAAGTTTGAATTTTGCACCTTTTAATGTGGAATTTCCCCCCCAAAAATTATTATAATAAAGTATACCATTTTACATTCATTTTAACATATAATACTTATGGAAAAATTTACCAGGGGGAAAATTGACCAAAAGATGTTTTTCTGTCATTTACTGGAAATTGAGGAGGGATAAAGTATTTATGTGGATTGAAATTCTGTATGTAATAGTTAATTGCCATTATATTTATTATTTTTATTGTTATTACAATGTTTTTTTTAATTAATGGACATGTTTGATAGCTATAGTACAAATGACTGAACGTACACATCAATTAGATGAAAATAATAACAATTAGTGAAAACTATAAACATCTATTAATGAAATATCTGAATAACTTATTCAGATTAACATCATCTTAGTAATAAATCATAATAAGTTAAATTTTCTTTATAAATTTGGTTTTCGTTTGATATAATTAACATAAATACACATTTTCCTCTTGTTCTGAAAATCAATCTGGTGGTTAGCACTTTCATAGGTATAAACATTTATACCATTAGTACACATTCACTTTTTTTTAAAACATGTCATTAATTTCAATTATTATTTGATATTACTTATTGAATTAGCATACTTTGTTAATTAAAAGATAATAAATATATTTGTAACTGAAAGGTTATGGATAAATGTACATTAACTAGCATATGGTTTAAAATTATTATTTCATTCTCATTTTAGCCAATTAATGTTAAAAACATTATTTTAAATTTAGGTCATATCTATATCAGCTAGCATTTTTATCATTCAGTGTCTTGCAAAATTCTATTGGTACAGATTAGGGACATACAACTGAAGTATAATATATAAAGTCTTGTCATTTCATTCACTATAATTTTCTTTATAAATTTGAATTCAATTTGCCTTCAGTAGACTCTGTCTCTTGGACATTACTCTTATTCTATTGCATTTTTGGTGATCTATTACATGGGCTGGTTGTTGGCCACTAATGTCTGAGACCAGTGATTTGCAAAAAAAATATTTTGTGTATAAGATACCATTGTCTATTTTGATCACATAATTGCTAATCTTATTAAAATGAAAGTAAAATATTATTTTTGAATGTTTGTTTAGTATATTTTCTCAGAACCTTCATTTATATAGTTTTCCCTTGGGTAGACGTCAACAATAAAATATTATTTGTTCATATAATTATTTTCTTACAATGTTTGCGACAGTTGAATAGATCAGCTTTCTTTATATATATATTGTTTTGTGTGATAATTATAATTATGGGCGCTCCTAGTTTCAGATATAGTGAAAATGATCTTCACAAAAGTTCAAGAATCGGACAGAAGATTAAAATATTAAGGAAAGAGTTAAAGACAGACTCCAATAATTTTTTGAAGAATTAAATGCAGCTTCCAAAGATTTGAAAGGCGAATTTAATAATAAATTCAAGACTTCCAATGGAAGATTTGAGAAGTTTAGTTGTGATTTCAATGCTAAATGGAATCAATTGGAAGAAAAATGTGATGCTAGACTAAAGGAATTGAGACAAAAAAATTAATAATTAACTAAACCTAGCCCAAGAAAAAAAAGAGAAAATGTTTAAGATGTTAGATAACTATATTAGTGCTTTTCAAATCGATTAGAAACGCAAAAATTAATAAGATAGAAAAAACGATGAAATTTTGAAAGAAAAATCCAGTCTGAGTTAAACCACATAAAAATGAAGTTAGAGGATGTAAAGTTAAAATTAAGTAAAGTAATTGAACACTAATAAGAAGACTGTACATAAAACCAAGTTTAAAGAGATTAAATCTAACTCTAGTATCTTGGAAATTGAGACTAAAAGCGTTCAAAGTAACAGTAGTCTAGAAGATACATTTATAAAAGCGAAAATGGAGATAGGTTATAAATGAGTTACAGCAGATTCTAAGATAGAAGACCCGATGATAGATGTATTTAACGAAGGTTTGGAAACCTATTATTATGCTATTCTTTATATTAAAAGTAAATTTGAAGTGTTTATTGGAGATACCATTTCCAAATTAATTGATGGTTAGCAGAGTGAATTATTTCCATGTAGTGTTTAATCCCAGAGGGGAAAATACTTTATTGATCGAGATCGAGGAAATCTTAACAATATAAGAATAATGAAAATATGTAATCAAACATTTTGTGATAATAGTGTTAATAAAAGAAGTAACAGTTACTTAAAATATAGATAAAATAGTGCATGGAACAAAATATATTCTAAAAAGGTATGCTTTGACATTTTTCGTATTTTAATAATCATTAATCTCTGGCATAATTATAATCATAAATGTAAGATGAAGGTATCGATTGTAAATAGTTACGGATCAAATCACAGTGAAGAATATAATAATAAGTTTACAAATCCAATCCAATCACTGGGTATGCTGTTGACCCTATACACATTTATTTTAATTTAGTAGAGAATTTATTTTATAAATATCAAATTAAAGAAAACGTTATTGTAGATATTATTTACCTTAACCTTTTATGCGAATTATATTGTTAAAAATATGACTGCTTACAATATCAATTTAAGTCCTTTATTTTTTCACATGTAATTTAATTAAGAATTCATTTACACACACAAAGCAAATTCCAAATGTTCAATCCATACGCTCTTGTCATTGCAGCTGTTATTACTATGTGATTATTCATATAGTATATGAATATGGATAGGCTGCTCACCAACATGCATTAGCCAGCATGGCGAATTTATTGGCTTTTTACCTCTGAGATCAAGAAAGACAATGTTTTTTTTTTCTTTTTAGTTGCCTGATAAGGCAAACTGAATGTGTGTGTAAATGATAAATAGTTTTCAAATAGTTATATACAATTATGACAGACAAAAATAAAACATGGCCCTTATTCCCAGGATGATGTAAAGTCACCAACAAAAGTGGAGGATGGTGGCTGAAAGTGGATGGTGACAAGAAAAACCTGATTACAGACACAGGCTGCCATTTGATGATGACTTTTTATTTAGGTACTTACAACTGCAGATCATTTTCAAGTGAAGGGAGATTGCAAGAATTTTAAGAACTGTCTTATATTAAATGGGTCATTATTGGACTTTGTGAAGTTAGAAGAAAAAGTGAAGAGATAATTGATTTAAAAAGTGGACATGTACTCTTTTATAAAGACACAAATCAAAATACAAGTGGAGTAGGATTCATTATAAATAAAAAGTAAAAGAACAGCATTGTGGAGATTGATGATGTATCGGACAAAGTGGTAATATTAGTTATACAACTTAATAGCAGATACCAAATGCAGAGAATTCAGGTTTATGCCACAACAAGTTCTCATAGTGACAAAGTAGTAGAAAATTTTTATATGAATGTACAAAAAGCTTTTGATCTGAGGAAACAACATTTTTAAATTGTTATGGGAGACTTTAATGTGAGAATTGGTAAACAAATGAAAGATTAAAGTGCTGTTAGTAATTTTGGTTGTGGTAATAGAAATTAGAGAAAACAAAGTCCTGTAGAGTTTGCAAAAAAATAAAAACTCTGGATTATGAAATCTTTTTTGAGAAAAATGTTAAAAGGAAATTGACATGAAAGTATGCAAATGAAGATACAGCATTATTGGATTAGATTTGGACTAACATAAAATACATATTTCAAAATTGTAATGTTGTTAATAAATTTAACAAAGGAAGTGATCATCGATTAGTAAGATGCAATAAATGTGTTAATGCAAAAATAGAAAGACAAAAATTATTAAGAAATACAACATTTACAGTTGATATTTCTAATCTTCAGAAACATTCTAATGAATTTAAATTGGAACTTACAAATTCATTTCAAGTATTAGTAAATTTTGAACATAATTCGGATTTAAATGAAATTAATATGAAAATAACTGATACACTTATAAAAACTGCAACAAAGATAGCTGGTAGAAAAATGCAGTAATTGACCAATAAAATTTTTACTGAGACTAGAGTATTTATGAAAAAAATAAAAAATATGAAGAGGATACAAAATTGATGCATTAAAAACGATTGAATACCTCGAATTTTGTAAAATGGTGTGGAAAAAAGTTGAAAATTACATAAGAAAGTATAACTGTGAACTAGCAAAGAAAGCTGTAGAAGAGAATAAAAGTCTCAAGAGTGTAAAACAGCATTTTGGTATTGATAGAAAATTTATACCTGCAATAAGAAAAAAATGGAATGATTACTAAAAAGGGAGATGGCATCATGAAATGGGTAGAATTTAGAAAAGGACAAATTAATATGATTTGTTATTATGCATTGAATTTGTAGATTATGAAAAGGCCATTGATTCTATCAACATTTCTTCAGTGATTAAAGCTTTGTATCATGAAAATATAGATCCAAGATATTGTCATATTTTAAAAAATATTTATAAAAATGCAACAGCAGCAATTAGATTACATAATGATACTGGGAAAGTCAACATTGAGAAGGGTGTATGACGGGGTGACCCCATATTTTTGAAACATTTTAAAGCAGTGCTGCAAGAAGTATTTTGTGAATTAATATGGGAAGCTAAAGGAGTGAAAGTAAATGGAGATAATTTAACTCATATAGTTTTTGCATATGATATAGTTATTTTTGCATATAATGCTTTAGAGCTGCAGGAAATGTTGCAAGAGTTATCAGATGAAAGTAGAAAAGTATGACAAAAGATAAATGTTGAAAAGTCTAAAGTATTGTTTAATGGATTTTTTCGAAATATGAAAATAAAGATTGATTGTGATGAGTTAGAAGAAGTTAACATTACTAATACCTTGATCAGATTATTAATAGAGGTGGAAATATAATGGATAAAATTAATCATAGAATGCAACTTGGTTGGAGTGCTTTTGGTGGAAATAACTTGATACTAAATGGAAATATGCCTATGTGTTTGAAGAGGAAGGTTTTTAATAAATGTGTTTTACTAGTTCTTCCTTATAGATCTGAGACTTAGACACTTATTAGAAGAGCAATACAGAGACTTAAGATCACTCATAGAAGTATGGAGAGATGCATGTTAGCAGTAGCAAGAAAAGATTGAAAACACAATATATGGGTAAGAGAACAAACAGAAGTTACTGACCTCATTGAAAAAAATAATAGACTGAAGGGGAGTTGGGCTGGACATACTGCTAGAAAATATGATAATAGATGGACAACTGAAATCTTAAACTGGATTTCAAGATATTTTTAAAGACCCAGAAAAAGACCACATATGAAATGGACAGATGAAATAAGAAAGTATGCAGAGTTGATGTGGAAAAGAGAAGCTAAATATTGAACAAGATGGAATGAACTTGGAGATACCTTCATTCTGCAGTCTATTGATAATAGTTGTTGATAATTTTGCATTTCCTTAAGGAAAGAGTATAAATGCATCTTATTATTGTCAGATTTATGGTCTTCATATTGCATGCCATGAATGATCAAAAAAAGTTAAGCCATGATTGAATCTATTTCAAATAAGATAATTTACATTAAATATTTAATAAAGATAAAACTTAGACCTGTTCATCCAATCTTCACCTCTCTTGATTATTCTGCTATGCTCAGTATTCAAACTCAGGGTGAATTTTGCACATAACAGTTTTCAGGGGTCTATCAATATCCTGTAGCAATAATAATATTTTTATACAAGTTCAATAAATTCTCTAAATTACTTTCAACCAAGTTATCATGATGTTAAGTAAGGTTATAATATATATATATATATATATATATATATATATATATATATATATATATATATATATATATATATATATATATATATATATATATATACCAGGGTCTTTTTTTACATGGATTTATTTAATGTGATTTTGAAGTTATGCGATTCAAGTTTGTTCGGAAGTCGAACTACGATAATGTGCTATTACTTTAAATAATAAATTTTGTGCACTTACATCATATTGAAAGTAATAGCACATTATTGGAATTTGACTTTCATCTTAGTAATTTCAATATTTTCAGTGCTTTATAATAGTAAGATTTTATGCAATAATGAAATTAAAATCATGATTTCCACATTTTATGCATACACACATTAAATTTTACAAGATTATAATGTAAATTTGTTCAAACATGGTGCATGGTAATTTTGTATTTTAAATCACATTCTATTTTTGCTTTTTAAAAAAGAACATAATTAATTATTAATCATTTAGTGTCTGCAAGTTTATTTTTAATTATTTTCTTATTAATGACACTAATCACGAACGTGCTCTTAAATTCCAATGAGAGTTAAATGTTTGTATATCTGGATATTGTGAGCTTCATAAACAAGTAATAAAATCATTGACTTAAAGATTAATTACTAATTATGTTGTCACCAGAAAACCATTATCACAACATGAGATTAAGTTGGTGCTACTTGTATTTCCACTTGTGAATAATCTGATTTTTTACCAGTTTGCAAAGAAACCTGTTTATCGGCAAGTAGTGATAATAATTAAAACATGTATAAAATGTCAATTACTGTACTGTAAATTATGCATAAAAATATATTATTTTGAATAAAATTAAATATTATAGTTAAAAAAAGTTTGTCTTGTATAATTTTTTTTCAAATTTGAAATTTTTTATTAGTCATATTTTATTTCCTTATTTTTTTGCGTGAATTTTAAAGTAATTTTATATTGGTGCTTTGCTTTTATGCAATTTTTGAAAAATCACAATCCATATCCTCTCCTTTATCAAGATAAGTTGCACCTATTTTTGCACGATTTTGTTTGCACGGGTTTTCTGAGGAACCTATCTATCGCTTAAAACGAGACCCAGGTGCATATATATATATATATATTGTAACTTAACCGGACAATTCACCCATGACCTACTATGATTTACAGTAGATATAAACAAAATCCTAGCTCAATTTAATCAGATTTCTTTCTTTTACATAAAATTCTAATAATATCAATATTCCTTATTTCATGTTTAATATATTATATCAATATTAATAATTTGTTTAACAATAAAATAACAATAATCATGCTACTTGTCATTTAATGATCCAATAAGGCAATCCTTTTTTACATTAAGTAAATACCAAGAAGTCTGTCCTTAATGTTATAGGAATATCACAAACACACTACAGCAGTAAATTATTTCCATGTCTCACAATTAAATAAGAACATTATATTTAATATTAAAATGTCTTAAGTAAATTTATTTATAACACAATATAAGATTTATCTACTTATTAAATATATTCTATACCACTCCTTTATTATTATTCCTTAACTCCGTTAACATCTTATGTAACTGTTGTTTTTTAAAATGAATAACTTAATTTACATAATCAAATGTAGAGTGGAATCTTAATTACATCAAGCTGCATTAAAAAATTATTAGAAACAAATATACTAATTTATTCCTCACTTTCAAAATAATTTACGATTTTTTCTTTTAAATTGACTAAAAACCTAAATTAAAATCACTAACAGATACTTATCGTTGTTAATTATCATGGGAATTTTAAATAACTTATTATCACCATGTATTATAATCTAATAATTTTATTTTTATATGGAATACTAATTATTCACTCTTCATTATAATCATTGAGAATGATAAAAATTGAATTAATTGTTTTGAATACAACATCAAGTGTATTGAACCATAATAATATTTTTTTATTATTTATTAACTTATTTTAGATGATGTGCAATAATAGGCAAATATATTTTTAATTATTACCACATATGTGTGGTAAAAATGATGAATAATGACATAGAACCAAGAAAGAGACACTCAACCCTTTATTAATTTAAAAACAAACATTAACTTTATTACAGTAGTAATACAACATTTTAAAAAAAATCTGCACATATCTGATATTTGATAAAAATATTTCATAGACTATATAAAAATGTATAAACAAATATTAACAAAATAATTATAATAAAAGAAATAATTTATACTTTTCACTAAAATCACTTATAAACAAGATATAGTATATTCCATACTTTATTAATATTAATATACTTCTTAATATTTTTATTTTAAAAATATATCAACAAGATATACAATGTGTATTTTTATTGAATTATAAATATTTCACAAATATAACCATTTACTCATCTGTAATCTTTCTGTAATATTATTAAATAATTACTCATTTTATTCATTGTATTTTTATTGTTTTGTTATAAAAATATTCATTTTTTAAACTGTTCCTTAAGATATGACACCTTATTATATTACATACAATAATGTAATTAATTATCAGGGTTTATTTTCAATATTGTGTCTCTTATACTTCATGTTTTCATTTTGTGTTTTGATCTCTAATATTCAGTAAAAATATTCATAAAATATTTCTTATTATATTCTTTTTGTATTCTATTTGTTTTGTGTTTCATCATTCTTATTGCAAGTTTATTTCCTTACCATGATTTGAAAGTTTATTAATTACCATTATTTTAATATCAGTTACTAATGTGATTTTTTATGATAACGAGTGTGGGATGAATATCTCAGAAAATTACAATAAATAATACCATGGACTAAATGTAACATCAGGCCACATATTATCTTCTGTCTACCTTAATTTTCAATCTTGGGTACTATTTTATACACTTACAGATTTTATCAAATGTCATTATCCATTATATTATAAATTTCTAGCGTACTCTATATGGAATCACATATAATATTGTTCATTATTTCTCTTATAACATCTAAACTTATCCTTAACCTTTTAATACATTTGAACATATCAAGAAGTCTAAATAACAAACAAATAGTTTATGATATAATTTGTCACATATATAATTGATCAGTTATCTTAAACATATAAAATGATCAATCATACATACACTTGTATAATCATTAATATTATAATATATATATATATATATATATATATATATATATAATAAAAGATTGAATATATATATATATATATATATATATATTCAATCTTTTATTATATACTTTTATATAAATATACACATTATGATATGACATGCCTTTTCTACCTGATTTCTTACTTAAAATTATAAACCAATATCTTATACATTATTTTTAAAATTTACAGTAATCATAATATTTATGATTATTATTGATAATTCTCTTGTGTATATCATTCCATTAACATTGTAGAATTATAATCAATAAAAAAACCTTTTTTTTCTTTTTTTATACAAGAAACTTTAAAATATTTAAATCTACAAAATGACATATGATCATATAAGTTTAAAACATAGTGCTATTTTAGAATTATAATCAATACCACAAAAGTAATATAAACAAAATATTTTTTTCAACTACTTGAGAATAAAAAAAATTACAACATTTTTATGACAAACTGGTTGACATGTTGACCACAATACCACTGTTGCATAAAAGAAAAGAGTTTTCATTCCTTCCAAATTTTCCTTTCACACTTTTTACCATTATTTATCATAATTTAAAAATAAAAATTTAAATAAAACTTATTTATTAATAAGAATAATAAGTTATTATATCAAATGTTCGTCATTCCTTATATTATCAAAAAAATTGTCCACACTTTAAGAAATATGTATTTTACTATTTAAAAAATATTTATTATATTTTAAAAATTGTTTCATTTGTTTCTGCATACTCTGAAAATATATACTTGTAGAATTAAAAGTTCTAACACTTCTCTTCTTAATAATTCATATTTAAGATCTTAATAATTACGAATAACTATGCGATATTAAAGTTAGTAATTTTATTTTAATAAAAATTAGTCTGCAAACTATCTTTGTCCCTTATGGCTATTATAATATTGATACAGTCTTTAATAAATTCATATCTTAAAATGTCTATAGTCTTAATAAATAAAAGTAATTAATAAAGATATGATTTAATAGAAAATGTGTCCTATAATTATGCATTTGTAGATTAGAAAAGTAAATTCATTGGATTTTTTGTTTTAACATTTTTATTTACTTGAATGAAACTTAAGTCCTTCCATTATCACAATTGTATAGTTAGCTCATGTAGAACACCAATGGGGATGGTGTTGCTTATTATTCCATGATGAAAATAATAAATAAACTTCTTAAAATATATTTCATGTTTTTTAAAAGTTATTATTATTACTTTTAATGTCAAAACAATAATATTGTAATAGATTTAAACTTAAAATTTTTAAAACAAGATAATATAGTTACACATTTAATGATTTTTCTATTTATTCCCTCTTATCACCTGCTTAGCTTCTATTTATAGAAAAAAATACACAAAAATCTGAATGGTTAATTACTTTCAGTAGTCATGCAGAAATAAATATTAATTACTCTCTACACTTTTAAAATAATTATAAATAATATTATTAAATCAATATTTTTCAATTTTAATACTGCAAAATTGAAATTATTTTAAATAATAATATAGTCTTATATAATATTAAGTTTTAACATTTAAGTTTCGTAATATAGACTATTATTATTATAATTATTGATTTCGAATCATCAAACATTACATGATCACCATACCCCCATGGAAACTATTGATTTTATAAACTTTATTTGAAATTTGTGTGATCAAAAATTATATTTATAATTTATAATTAAAACTTCTTAAAATGTACCAGGAAGTCAATCTAATTTCTTATTAAATGAATGTATGTATGCACACTTATTAACACACATCTCACTTTCAATTTATTTGATCATTAAAATTAAAACAACAATTAAATAACAATTTTTAATTTTATTAATAATAATTAAAAATATATTAATTTATAATAATTTCAAATACTGATTTAAAATACTTTACATTATTTTACCTATTATTTATTTTAGATTTTAAAATAAATACCACAATTTATATTTCAAATCCATAACATAGAAACTTTGTATCTATTTAAAAAAAATAACTCAAATTTAACCCTAAAGAAACAATATATTTTAAATTCTACAACAAATTAAATACCAGGATTTGTACTAATCTTTTGATATTAGAACCATACAGTGATGTACCAAATAGAAAGGCTCCAATATATATATATATATATATATATATATATATATATATATATATATATATATATATATATATATATATATATATATATATATATATATATATATATCATCAACCACATTATAAATCCACTGCTGGATGAAAGTCTTTCCAAGTTCAGTCCACTTTCTCTGATCTTTTGCTACTCTGCTCCATGTCACCCCTGCACACTTTCTTATTACATCCATCCATCTCATATGTTGTCTCATTCTTGGTCTTTTACAACCTCTTGGAATTTAGTTTAAAATTTCAATTGTCCATCCTTTATCATCTCTTCTAGAAATATGTGCAGTGCAACCTCACTTCAGTTTTTTAATTTTTTTAGTGAAGTCAGTAAAACCAGTTTGTTCTCTTACCCGTATATTGTCTTGTCAATTTCTTCTTGTTACTCCCAAGATGAATCTCACAACACTTCTTCGAGTGGTTTGAAGTCTCTGTATTCCTCTTCTATTAAGTATCCAAATCTCAGATCCATAGTAAGAACTTGTAAAACACATTTGCTAAAAACCTTCTTTTTCAAACACATAGATATATTTCTTTTTAATATCAAGTTATTTCTACCTAAGACATTCCAACCAAGTTTAATGCTATGATTAATTTTATCCATTATGTTTCCATCTGTATTAATAATCTGACCAAGTTATTTGTAACTGTTAACTTCTTTTAACTCATCATAATAAATATTTATTTTCATATTTTGAGAAAATCTATTAAACATTACTTTAGTCTTTTTATTATTTATGTTTAGTCCTACTTTCTTACATTCATCTGACACCTCCTGCAACATTTCCTGCAGTTCTAAAGCATTGTTTAAAAAACAACTACACCCATTACAAAATATAAATGACTTAAATAATCTCCATCTACTTTCACTTTTTTAGCTTCACATTTTAATCCACAAAACACTTTTTGCAGCACTGCTGTAAAAAGATTTGGAGATATGAGTTACCCTTTTTTATACTTTTCTCAATGTTGACTTTCTTAGTATCCTTATGTAATCTAATTGTTGCTGTTTCATATTTATAAATATCCTTTGAAATATGAAAATATCCTGGATCTATACCTTGATGATACAATGCTTTAATCACTGAAAAAATGTTTATAGAATCAAATGCCTTTTCATAATCTACAAATCCAAAAAATAATGGCATCTCATATTCATTTGTCCTTTCTATAACTTCTCTCAATACCTGAATATGATCTACTATACTAAAACCACTTTTAAATCCAGCTTGTTTTCTTGCTTGGTGAAAATCCAATGTTCTCTGTAGATGACTTGTAATTATCTTGATAATTTTTTTTTATAAAACTGATTAGGGACTGATAGGCCTGTAACTTCTAATATTTTCTTTATAATATTTTTTAAATATTAATATTATTACTGCATTTTCCCAATCATCTTGTACATCTTCATCATTTAGACATTTGGTATATAATTTTTCTAAAAATTTATATTTCTCCACTTGCTTCTTTTAATGTATAAATTATAATTCCATCATTACCTGGAACCCTTACTTCCTTTATACATTTAATTGCATGTCTCGCTTCTTCGTTTAAAATTCTGGGCAATTACAAAGATATAATAGATATAGGAGGAACTGGTTCTTTATTACTATATAATTCTTGATAGAAGTTTACCCATTTTGTGATGCCATCTCTCTTTTTAGTAATAATTTCATATTTTTTTCTTATTGCAGATATAAATTTACTACCAATACCAAAATGTTGTTTTACACTCTTGAGACTTTTATTATCTTCTACAGCTTTCCTTGCTAGTTCACGGTTATACTTTCTTATATCACATTCAACACGTTTCCACACCATTTTTCAAAATTCAAGATATTCAATCCTTTTTAATGTGTCATTTTTGTATCCTTTTCATATTTCTTTTTTTTTTCTAAATTCTCTAGTCTCAGTACAAATTTTATTGGTTAATTGCTGCTTTTTTCTAACAACTAATTTTGTTGCAATTTTTAAAAGTGTATCAGTTATTTTTATATTAATTTTATTCAAATCTGAATCATGTTTAAAATCTACTATGACTTGAAACTGATTTATAAGTACTAATTTAAATTTAAACAAAGGCAAAACTCTTTTCTCCATACAGTAGTGCCACCCTGTGCTAACCAGAGTAATCAATAGATGCCAGAAGGCTTGTGCATAAAATCCCTATCTAGTGCCTACTCATCCAATATCCCCAAACTAGTTTCTGGCTTGTGGCCATCATCAGTGAGGAGCCTTGGATCTGAGAGCACTGCACCTAGATCTTAGGATCTAATGCAACCCTCCAGCAGCCACCTTTTAACTCTACTTTACTACAAAACTATGAGAATGAAATTGAAAACACAAAAATATTTTCAATCTAAGCTCAATAGCTTATATAGTCAAATGGGTCTGAACAATTATGTGCTAGTATGAGATGGTGATCATGTGATGTTTAGTAATTTAAATTTATTGGAATATTTCTGAACATTAGGAATATCAAATGTAAGAATATTGTTTTTCTTATAAATTTCTGTCTCTCTAGTTTTGCATTACCATGTATCTTACATCTTACTAATCAAAATCATTTTCTGTATTAAATTTATTAAGAACATTACAATCTTGAAATATGTATTTTTCTGTTAGTCAAAATATAGTCCAATTTTGTTGTTACTTCATTTGGATGCTTCCATCTCCATTTTCTTTTAACATTTTTCTCAAAAAAAGAATTGATAATATAAAGTTTGTCTTTTTTTGCAAACTCCACAAGTCTATGTCCTCTCTCATTTCTATTACCATAAACAAAATTACTTACAACACTTATATTTTATTTGTTTACCAATTTTAGCATTTAAATATACCATAACAATTTTAAAATGTTGTTTACTCTGATTAAAATCCTTTTGTATATCCATATAAAATCTTCTGTTATTTCATCACCATGAGAACTTGTTGGGTCATAAATCTAAATTATTTGCATTTGATATCTGCTATTAAGTTGTATAACTAATCTTGACACTCTGTATGATTCACTATCAATCTCCACAATGTTTTTCTTCCACTTTTTATTTATAATGAATCCAACTCCAACTTATATTTCCAATATTTGAAACTTTATAATAGAGTATATGTCCACTTTTTAAATCATTTATCTCTTCACCTTGTCTTCTAACTTCACAAAGTCCAATAATGTTCTATTTAATATAAGACAGTTCTTCTAATTCTTGCAATCTTCCTTCACTTGAAAGTAATGTGCAGTTGTAAGTACATAAATAAAACATCATCATCAAATGGCAGCCTGCGTCATCAATCAGGGGATTATTAGTGCCCTCCTTCTTCAGCCACCAACTGCTGCATTGGTTGGTGATTTTACAACCTTCCTGGGAATAACAGCCATGATTTATTTTTGTCTGTCATAATTGTGTATATTGGAAAAATATTTATTATTTACACAAACATTCATTCTGCCATATCCTGCAACTGAGAAGAAAGATGATGATATTTCCTGAACTTTAATTCAGATGTAAAAAACCAATAAACTCACCACACTGGCTAATGCATGTTGGTGAGCAGCTCATCAATGGTACTATATAAATAATCACATAGTACTAACAGTATAGAGTAGACAATAGGAATTTTCCCTACTCAGTTCCTTTAAGGCCTCCAAGAAGAATTATATATATATATATATATATATATATATATATATATATCTATATATATATATATATATATATATATATATTGAATCTCATGATGTTTATCAAATCTCATGTGGAAATTATAAAGCTTCTTACATAGGTATGAGTAATTATTACATCAGTATTAGGAGAGATTAACATGCAATTACAGTTAAACAACACTCATTATCATCAGCACTCTCACTCCATATTATAGATTCAGGTCATAAAATTCGTATTTCTATTCTAGTACCAGGATCATCTCCAGATATGATAATCTCTACCCATGCAAAATTAAAGAAGCCATTGCAATATTAAAAGGCCATTTTGTATCAGTAAATGAGATGATACATGCAAACTTCCTCCTATTGGGACAGATTTTTTAAAAACATTCTTAATTTAACATTTTTGCTATTGGTGAAACTTTAATATTTTTTTTTGTTATATGCCTTATGAAAAATGACTTTCATTGTTATTGTAGAGGGAGATTCACAAAATGTGAAATCTCTATTATTTTATTTTGTGTGCTGAGATACTAAGGGATTTATATTGCCTGTTTTATTGATTTCTCTGCCAGACAAGTATTTGATGCTAGTCAATTTTAAGACATGATCAAAGCAAATCACATTTAGAAATCTAAGGAAAAGTAAATAAAAAGTCATGTAGCCAGATTTTTAGTATGGTTATTGTATATGTTGTCATGCAATATTTTAGTATTGTTGCAATTAGTTAGCCTACTACTAATTATTATAAATATTAGATGATAAAACTATTATTCATGTTAATCTCCTAAATCACCAATATAGTAGTAATACAATTTGTACTGTTTAATAGAGATATACTAATAACTGATATGAGTGTATGTTTGATGGATAGAAGAATAGAATGTACGATGTCAAATATATGCTAATTATGAATTAAAATGTCTGTATGATTAAACTTTTTTTGAAAAGTTGGTTAAACTATAGACATGTGATTATGCTAAATATATCATAAAGATTGTTGGAGAAGCATCAGTCAAGGAATATCCTGTGCTCACAACAGAGTAGCTGGTAGAAAACCATTCCAGTAAAATAGTAACTATTGATGAATCATAACTTTAGAAGAGTATTCCTAATTCTATCCAATGGGTCTTTCTTTAGTGACTATATTGTGCACTATCTAACTCTCAGTATAGATTCAACATCATCATAAAATTAATGTAAGGTTTAACCGGCAGGTGTTCATTTTATTTTAGTATTGGAAAGTGAATTTAAATTTGGTACCTTTTCTCCTCATATATTTAATTCATTATCAAGATTTTTATCATTTGGACAAATTGTTTTAATATTAATGGGTGATATTTATGCAAATTTTTTATCACAAAATAGCTTGTTTGAGTATAACTAATCATTGAAAGTATATATTTTTGTGTAACTTTGTACAGGAGTTGTAAAAAATTTTGTATGTATAATTTTTTTTCTACACGTCATAATGTTTTAAAATAGACTGATTTAATTAACATCCAGAATTTTAGAAGTTTTAGAGGTTAAAAAAGAATATTTTCATTGAAAATGCATGTAACGGATAAAATTTTCTAAATAAAAAATTATAGTGAGAGGTTATGTATCATATTCGTACTTCATCATCTGATATTATTTACATACCTATTACAATTTTTTGTATTTAGATTTTATATCATTATTATATAAAAATAATTGAGTATTGAGTTTCCAATTTAGATGTCTTCTTTAATTTTACTTTATATTTTCATTACCTTCAACAAGAACCAAAATTATGTTTTGCGTATTTTTTTTAAAAAAAGAATCACTGTCAACATTTTAGAATATAAAACAATCCATGATTTATTTAATTCATCTTTTACAATAATCCGACATTAACTTCATCAAAAGTTAAAACTATTTATATTCCCAATAGAAAAAATGCATATATAAGTTGTTTTTAATTAAATAGTGATATAAATATTCTTATATCTTAAGTTCTGATAAATAAGCAATAATTGTCTATTTTTAAAAATTAAAGTAAGCGATTTGACATATCTTGTAACAATAAGGTGAAAGTTTATTTTGTTTTTATTCATAACACAAAATAAAACAAATTAAAGTTTCGCATTTCTTTTTAAAAAGGAAAATCTGTTTGCCAAAATAATATTTGTCTGACATGTACATTTTAGTAAGGGACATTAATAAACAAGAAACAGTTTACATTTCTATATATATAAATCTATTTGTAGGTGTGTGTATAATTGATATTTCAAAATTTATTTACATATCATTATAATCGCGTGATGAATTTTCAAGTCAATCAGACCAATCATATTAAATAAATATTACATCATTAAAATAAATTAACTGGAAGTCTTTTATTACAAACAAAAACCTGTACTTTTATTGAATTTTCTTCGAAGTATGCTCATTTCATATATATATATTGCTTGTTTAAAAAAAAATTACTTTTAAAAATATTTATTTCATGAAAATCACAATATATATATTCATGATGTTTTGTATTAATAAATTATGCAGTATAACTTGCTACACAGTAAAAGTTGATGTAGTTCATCAAAACAAATGTATATGTAGATCGAAGCTTAATGCCAGCTGAAGTACAATTACCATTGCATTCAAGAAAGTTTATTCTTTATTTTCATCAGAGATTTAAAAAAAAAAAAAAAAACTTATTCTGAAAATCTCAATATAATGTATTTGTGATTGGTTGGAAAGCACAACACATACCTATCGATAAATCACTAATACTGCTAAAGATATTAAAGTATAATATCAAAGGTTAAAGTTAACCATTTATTAAGAAATACCAAAATCGTGCTTTTCTACATTTATATTACTACATAATCATGTGACATATTGCAGTCATGTAATTTTGTGAATCTTGACAACAGCTTTAAAAAATAACATCATGCTTATGTGTATGCTGTAAGCTCAAGTTATTATATTGCAAACTCCATAGGTGGAACTCTTGCTAGAAATTTACCCTCCCCACATCTCTCACAGAATCGTTCTGAAAAGTTGGTTTTGCAGCAGTGAAATGTAGCTTTTATATTTATTTGGCCCTTTAAAAACCTTATTTTGGTGCAAATGTACTCTCTCATACACTAAATCTCAGTTTTAGTGCATTTGAAAACAATTTCCCTATGTCTACCTTGTGCTTACCTTACTTCCCCTCATTTGTGCATGATTCAACTGTTTCATGGATCATAAAAAGGTTTACTTTCTCTTTGATTCTTAAATATTTCCCCTACTCCAATTCCATGTCACTCAGAATTTGTTTATAAAGTTTTTTGTGTGATGTTTCAATTATTTAAGCCATTTATAACACTTTTTTTTTTCAGACATCCCCTCCTCTGGAGTAACCAACCATCTATACCACTCAATTTTCTCATTACCCAACTAAAACTATTAATAAAAAATCTTCCAGTTTTTTCTTTTTGCTTTTATATCAATATATTTAATTTTTCCATTTCAAAATTGTTTTCTTCATATGTCTTCTCAATCTTGTTTAAAGGTGACAGCTGTCCCTAGTGGAAAAAAATGTGCAGTGGCCTAAACTAACTTCAAAATTACACAAATTTTAACCAAATCGAATTTCAAACAAAACTTAACCAAAAACATCATCAGCAAATAATTTATTTCAAAGTCTCCATCTGTTTGCCCTTTGCATTTTCCTCCATTGCAGGCTGTGGTTTGTTCTATCAAAGATAAAAGCAAGTCAAAAAGAACAACATGACCAATCATAATGTCATTCCAAGTACAATGGCGTAAACTAAAGCTACTTACCTACAAAGGTCAAAAATCAGCATGTTGCACCTAAGCATTACACAGAATTCTTTTCATCCTTCTGTAACACATATAAAGACTTAACATATAGTAATTTCTTTAAAGTTAAAGTCACATATGGATTCTCCTATTAATCCACCATGGCAATCAAACTTATAAACATTGCTTCTTACCAAAGACTCTTTTTTGCTTGGACTACACACCCATTCCATATCCCCTTCCCATTTCATATGTATTCACTTCTCCTTCATCATATTGTATTTTAATTTCATTTTTCCATGTAATCATCTCTTTGTAAACCTTTTTTAATTGTTGTGTATTTTGTCTTTTTGATGTATAAAGTCGCCATGCAAGCAAGTAGTTGGTTGCAGACGGTTGTGGGTTCGCGTCCCGGCCGATGCTATGACATATGAAAGCTTTCATCCCTGAGAAAAAAAAGTATTATATTGCATCATAATGAATGGAAATTATTGCATTAAAATGAGATGAGTCTAACGAAAGTTAGTACCTAATGGTATTGCTTATATGCAAGCCACTAATGGAACATTTACTATAGAGTGTTGTATTATTTTATAAAAAACCCAAAGGAATTAGCATACACACTTTTCTGATAAAACTATATTAAATATCTAATGGAAATTAGTTTAATATTACTCTTGAATCATTGTTGCTATGTAGATATTGGATAATTTATGGAATTATGAAATTTTAAGTGCCAATGGGTTATGGATATTGGATACATCATTATCCTTGCAATTTACTCGAATGCACATACTAAATTTTATTAATGTGTTTTAATCATTTATATATATATATATATATATATATATAATTTGATGCGTGTAATTTTTCAAAGCAATATACATAATTATATAATTGGATATTTATAAATACAGTAATCAGATATATTTGAAAAAAAAATTAACCACTTAGTAGTGCTTTTGACTATTCTTGTAGTCTTTGTGAACTAACACCTTGAAAAGCTAACCTCTCCACAATTACATGATGTTAACATTTGCTGCCTGCCTGTTTATTAAGTCATGTTTATATTTTAATATTAATCTAGTTTCTTCTATTTTTCTTTTGTTGTTATTTTTTTCAATTTGCACTTGCTATTGTTAAAAAGTGTTTAGCAATCAAAGCAAAATTGCATAGTAGATAATAATGTTTCAGCATCTGTCTTTCACTACATAATAATTCATGTATTTATGGTTTTAACTTCAATTAGAATAGTGCTAAAGTATTGCAAATTGAAAAAAAATACCAAGTAAAGAAAAATAAAAGAAGCTATGGTAATATACAAATACAAACATGTCTTAATTAACAAACAGGCAACAAATGTTAAAATCACATATTTGTGGGAAGGTTAGCCTTCCAACGTGTTAATTGACAAAGACTACAAGGATAGTTGAAAGCACTACTAAATGGATAAATTTATAAATATTCAATTTTATATATATATATATATTGTAACCAGTTGGCTTACATAGTGTACACTAATATAGTGTATGTGCACATATATATATATATATATATATATATATATACATAGTGTACACTAATATAGTGTATGTGCATATATATATATACATAAAATAAAGGAAAAGTAGAAATAAACACAGACAAAAATTATAGTAGATATTATCTACATTTACTGAAATAGAAATAAATAAATAATAACTCATTTAAAATATTGTTTTATAAATTAAACTTTTAAAAGGTCTAAATAAATATAAATATTGTAATTATTATTATTCTGATTTTGAAATGTAAAAACACCATACTTATTTTTGGAATTTTTAAAATTAATTAAACAAAATTTGTACCTATTAGAAATCCCCTAAGTAAAAATATGTATATAGATTCCAAGGGATTAGACAGATAAAAATAAAATTATGTTTGTAATCAAAGTGTTGTTATAACACCTCAGATGATTTTATAAAAAAGGCTGATAAAAAATAGCAGTCAGTCTGGGTAATGATTTTTGAAGAGAGCAGTTTGGATTGTAGTTTTTTGTAAAAGCTGAATAGAACAGTTTGGCTATTAAAATTTTTTGAGTAAGTGGCAGCAATTTGCTAACCAAAATGAATAGCTGCAGTTTGCTGTTGGCTATAGCAGAGAGTTGATAGTCCAGTTACCATAAACTGATGTAACTGAAGGCAAGACAGTAAACTGTTTTCCTTAAAAGTAGTTTGAAATTTACATGGAGAAAATGACCCACTTCTTTGTGTAGAAATTCATAGCCTTAAACATGGGGGATGGTTGGTTGCCTGGAATAATCCTAGATAGAAAGTGACCAACTACAGATCAAGAGTTTATATGGATTGCATATCTTTATATGATGATGACAACAAACATGTATTATATTTTTCTAATGGATCAAAAGAACCAGCTTTCTAAATAAATAATTATATAGATGCTGACTATCTAAAGGCAGAGAAATCCAGATAAATGTATATACAGCTGTGGTGAGTAGAGTTATATATAATAACAAAATTTTAAATAATTTCTTTAGTAAAATTACATTATGAAAGTGATGCATGAATTTTTAGTTTTTATTTTTGTGGTGGGTGTACAGTTGAGCAGGGCTGTGTGGATGAGGTGTGTTTGTGGTGCTCTAAAGTATATGATCAGAATTGTCTAGACCTAGATATTGAGCTCACAGGGTAGTCCAGCAGTGTATATGTAGGCCTCATGAAAAGGCCTTGGTCTCATGAATAGGCCTCTTCTAAAGCCCCTAAGACTCACAGGAGATGAGCTGGGCTGGATCAGTGCCTGATATTTTTTTCTGGATACTATTTTTTGTGGATGATCTGTCTAGGTACTTAGAGGGGGCAGTGCTTAAAAATTAGGTATTTTCTCATGACATCATTGGGCATTGTGTACTTAGTCCATGCTTGACTATCTACTTATCATAGCATGAAGAGCTGCAGTTCATGTATTCACTTTTCCTCTCTCACCTCGCCTACTTCATCAGCATTAACTAATTAGGCAGAAAGACATTTTGAAATTTATATTTTCTTAATTCTATAAAATGATTTCATTTTTCGTTTATTAAGAAAAAAAGAGACATTTTAATTTAAAAACATTGTTAATTAATCAACAAGTACCTGTCAACAAAAGTTGACTTTATTTAGTTTGAAGAAAAAAAAGAACTTATAAACTGATATTAAATTTCAAATTATATCTATGTTTTGTTTATACTCATGTATATATGTGAAATTTACATATGTTTTCCAAATGGAATTGATTAGAAAAATATAATAACATTATTGTAGCAAGTTGAAATAGATGGGAGCCAGTGTGTGTGTGTATGCAATTTTAATATTTTTTTTATTAAATGTCAATTCATTTTTTTTATATTAATTGTATATTATAAATCATGCATCTGTGCACTTATATATGTAAACCATAGCAATAACATGAATTGTAGTTTCGTAAATTAATGTTAAAATTTGGATTATGATTAGTAATTATGTAAATAACAAATGTAATAATTTTTTATGTTTAATTGAAATGTCTTCATCATGTATTATAAAATGCACATATGTGTACAGATATATGTAAGATATATGTATGCATTTATAGATACCCATTAAGAAATAATGCAATTAATATGATAACTTGAATTTTGTAGTAATATTGTAAATTACAGTGTAATGACTTTTATTATTGTATACTTTTCAAAATCAGAACCCTTATAAGACCTTATTTATTTATTTTTGTTATTAATAAACTTATATTTAATTGTTAAAAATTGTATTTTATCATCTCTTGGTTACATATAGTAATAGAGCTTTTGTTCTCTGAGCTAGATTTTGGACACGGATAAATGGGGATGTATATTTAGTGCTTTAGGACATCCAGAGATAATCAATCATCATCCTAGTTGGCACAAAAGAGGATACTGTTTAAAGCCCATGGACTATTATTTTTTTATTTTACTTTAGTCTTATTAAAAATTTAAGTTTATAGTTGGCCAGTACAAGTGGCCTGAGCATTGATGATGCTTAGTATGTTTTAAATGTCCCAGCATTATTGTTTTGATTTCTGATTATTGTGTATTTTTAATCAATGGGCACTAAGCTGGTGCATCCAAGTTATGTTTATATAATTGCCCAAGCTAGCAAAGGCTCAGTAGATAGCCTAGTCTACAGAAGACCCATTTCCAATACAGTCACAAGGTTGACTGTTATTTATATTTTTTATTGTTTAAATCCAGCCACAAGATGGACTGTTGATTTATTGTACTGATTTGTTTATTTCCATTAATGATGATGATGGATGATTATTTCTCTCAAATATTTACTTGTACTTATTTTTTTAATAATAATGCTGGTGGTTAATTATGCTTGTAGTTGCTCTTCTGAGTTAGCTGGCTGATCTCTAAAAGTATTCAGAGATTTTCTAATCTCATATTCTTATATCTTTAAATATTTACTTATAGATAATTTTTCAAATTATGAATATTTGTATTTCATTTTAAATGGGATGTGAGTGATGATGTTTTTTCATTACCCCAGTTCAATTCTATTTATCACCTTCTTATATCACCCACCCCCAACCCGTTACAATATATATATATATATTGTACCAAGATCATAGTTACAATATATATGGTACAATATATATATATATATATATATATATATATATATTGTACCAAGATCATAGTTGGTACATAATAATTTTATCATAAAATTATTAAAATAATAAATCAATAAATAAGTTATAAAAAATCTAAAGAGTTTCTTTATTAAACAAAATACAGTTTGCTGTCAAAACATAAGATTAAAAATCAAATAGTTTCCTATTATTAGTTCTTGAAATAAAACTTACAATTAATTAATTAAAGGGGGGGGGGGGTTCCTTTAGAAAAACTAAAAGTTTCATAAAAAAAGTTAAAGAGTTTTATTATTATAAGTTAAAAGTTTAAAATATAAATCTCTTTTCATTTAAGTTAAAGGAAGTAAAAAAGGTAATCTTAAAATATATGTGTGCGAGAGTAAACAAAGAAACGATAAATGCATGTATATGTGTGTATTAAAATTATATTAAAAAATAAATGAGAGTTAAAAAATTAAAAAACAACTCAGCGGTGGCTACTAATTGAAGATTTAAAACAACATGTTTGCATGGCTACTAATTAAACATGTTGTTAAAGGAATATCAAAGGAATTTCAACAACAGGATTAAAAAGCTTATCTCCAAAGGATTAACTACTAATGAAAAGAACTTTGACAACATGCTTCAGGGATAAATAGACATTCTTTTTATCATCAAGTCATTCAAGTTGCATTAGAATCAAAGCAGTCATGTTAAAGTTGCGTTTAAAAGAATTATATCAGTCAGATTGTTATACGTCCAGAATCAAGAATGCTGTGTTAAAATGGCAGAAAACATATGACTTTCTCCGGCCTGCTACCTGATGCCTGTGTAACAATGTGAAGCTGCTCAAAATATAATTGTCTTCAAAAAATGCCTTGGAATAATCAGCATAAAATCTCCACAAGGAAACTTCAAACCTAACTGGTTAGAAATACTTCAGGAGAAGCAGCAAACAGCAAGAAGTATATCCATTTCAAAATCCTAGGTAAAACATTTTCTTATACTCATTTATAAAGTAGCCACCACATTCATGTAAATCCTCCTCCAAGAGTCAAAGATATGAACTCTATAGCACATAAAAAAAGAACTATTAATTTGTGTGTTTTAAATTTCAAATACTATTAATGCTTTATTATGTGATATTATAGTGTGTAAATTATAAATGTGTGTGTGTTATAATAGATAAACAAGATATTTAAAATTAGTTTAATAAATGTGAATTAAAATAAATTGTTTTTAAATATAAGTTTTATTTTGTCGGTCAATTCTTTTTATCAATTCTTTTTACCAATTCTTTTTATCAATTCTTTTTATCAATTCTTTTCACCACTATTTAAGTGAAACAATATTTTGTTATTGATTACAAGTAGCTGAGCTAATCTATGGGTGTAACTTAGGCATTGAGTTAGTGGCCATTGTTAAAAGGGTGTTGTTTATTCTTCTGAATAAATAGCTGGCACCCGTGTTTACACAAAACAAAAAAAAAGTGCTTTGAACTTGGTATTGAACTCAACAGTCAAGAAGAAGTTATGTCTTGGAAATGTAATGCTAGTTATATATTTTATAGCTATCATTTGGGCATACATACTCTCTGAGTATGTTCTTCTCTGCCTAAGAGTCAGATTGCAAATTAATGGAAATAAGATATTTCATATACAAGGAAAAAGAAATTACACCAGCTATAAAAAGAAAATTAAATAACAAACTTCGTTCTTCAAAACAATACAATCACTAGGGAATGCTAGCTCCATTGAATCAAGAATATTGAACACCTTATAAAATGAATTCTTTCTTATTAAATATTTTATATTTCATAAATGTCATTTTTTGAGTGCAAGAGAATGAAAGAGGCAAAAGAAAGATTTTTAATATAGATCGGGCAAGTAAATAAATTCAAAAACATCAGATAAATCTAAAAAAAAAGCATTTCAAACTTATAAAAGAAGAGAGACTGAAATAGAACAATCTGATTAACTGAAAAGCTAGAAAAGAAATGCATGCATAGCCAGCAGCACAGGTTATAGTATAATTGTTTTGAGAATGTGAAAAGTATTTTTCTTTAACTGTGAACTCTAAATATTTGAAAATATATTTGTATTGGATTAACACAATGTGATCTGATTAGAACAATTGATTGTTATTGCTTAGAACATTGACTCTGGAACCATAAGACTTTAGCAATCTTATTGTCAACATTTGAAGCACCTAATAGACTTTATTCCTAGAGCATGAAATGTTTATATTGGGAATGGAAAATAATCATCAATGGCTGATGTGAACTTGTTCAGAGCATGCCATTCAATAGCAGAAATTAAAGACCCATGTATGCACAGAAGGAAGTATCTAAACTGTATGAATTATGATTTAAAAAGTAATATATTGATTCACAAATTCCGGTTTATCGATTCATGAAATATACATAAATATGATTAAACAAACCATAATGCATAACAGATATGTGTTATTTTTTTATTATTTCATTGCTACATATCAGAAGCATAAAACCATATGATCTGGTGTTCTGGGAAAGTCCAAGTTGGGAGAACACAAGAAAAGCAGGGAGGGAAAGCTGAAGTTAGTTGAAATATTTATTTAAATTAGAATCTAGGCTCAATTTTTTCCCCAGTATTTGATTTTTGTCCACGATTGTTTACTTGGATTTTGGAAGTAAGAATTTCATTTGTAAATATTATTGTCATATACTCCATGATGAAACAGAATTATATTTTCATTGTTTTGTGAACTAACAATATTATTTAAGATCTATTTGGTATGAATAAATAATTTTCTGAATATATCTGCTTTTTTTTTATCATATTAAAAATTATTTTGTTGTTTACAACATAAGTCAGTCCACAACTATTGGAATCATTCACCCAACATATACTTATAATGAAAGTCAATACTAATTTAGCTAGCTAGACTCGGATATACCAATATAAAACTCTTCATTCATATTCTTTATATTATTCTGCATATAGGAATGTCTATGATATGAGCCTCTACCTTTGGGATTATAGGAGATAGAAAAGTTAAATTATTAAATTGTTTGTGTGATGGATGCTCATTACTGACAATTAAACTACATTTTTTTGGACTTATCCAAGTATTGTTAGTATTTTCCTTTTTTTCTCATTTTATAAAATAAATGTCATTAAATTTGTTAAGTTGATTTAGTCTTTTTGCTTTATTGAACTGATTGTTGCATTTATTCATATAACCAATATCTTGTACAATCACACGTACATCACTATTTTATATTTATAGTACAGATATTCTAAATAAAGACCATTCAGTAATAATAAGTTTGAGGAAGTAATATAATTGTAAAACTGCATATGCACAACCCTGATAAGAGAGTCGAGCATGAATTCTTCCTGAGTTTGATTACTGTAGCAATGGCTCTGAAAGATAGTAATGAGATGTAGGTGAACTGTCCCAGATTGCATCTAGATTTAGTGAACGAGTATTAGGCCAGTTTTTTGAAGGTGGGTGTAATCATAGCTCATGTACTTCATCATACCATCTCCAGGATCCTACATGAAGACTCCAGGTCCCACTGTAGTCAAATGTGACTCTCTCTTTCAATGTCATCAATCCGAACCATTGTAATATTACTGAACCAGATGCTTTATCCGATTCAATGGTTTCATTGTCAAAAATAAAACCCTTTTATTTTCATTAAACTTCTAAAGTTAAAAAGTTTAAAACGATTTAAAAATTGTTTATAAGAATATGTGTAATTAACACACTTACTCAGTTATGTTAAAAAAAATGTAATTTTTTTATAAAATTGATTTCTAAAATACTTTTCTTTTACTGATTCTTTTTCCTTTTTTTTATCAAATTAATTAAAAGCAAGCAAACTTTTTAATTGCATTCCTGTTTTCTTTATTTTAATTATAATCCAATTTAGTGTAATTTTAAAAGTGGAGATTTAATTTTGTGTTTTTTTTCTATAAGTTAATCCATCAATTATTAATTATGGTTGATTAAGAGATAAAGATTTGCTCTGGGATAAGGTTTATGATTAAAAAACAAAAAAAGTTTACACAGGAGATTGAGAGAGGATATAAATAACCCCAATAATTTCGGACATTTTAGATTATTCTTGGCTGGAACAAGCTGCTTCAAAGTGATACATTCAGTTTCTAATAATTCCAGCATTCATTTTCACACTTTGACTTTAGCCTGCTGAGATTCATACTGTATTATTGGCAGTCAGTACATATTTTTTTCTTAAAATTTACTGGTAATAAAAGATTTTGTTTCATAAGATGTCAAAATTCATAGCTTTGTGTATCCTAACCTACAACATGCCTGCTAACTTATCTAATGATGTATTTCTGACTCCATGCTGTTCTTACATTATGACATGAAAGTCTGAAGTAGGAAGGATCCTGAAATATGCCTCTACACTTTCCACCATCATGAAGACATCTGTAAAATGAACTTAGAATAAAAATGCACACTTTTTGAAAAACTACATGAAGTCAGCATTACCATAAGGTAATAACATTTCTTATTCTTTCCAGGGTATATAAATCTTTTAATTAAATCTATTCTCAATCTAAATATAATTATTTAATCTCATATTTATTATATGTATTTGTTTTTCATTGTGTTTGTAGTGTGTCTTGGAATCTTGTTTTAAGATTTCAAGTTTGTTTTCAATTTTATTTATGGGAGAGTGTATTGTGATATTATAATTTATATTCTTAATATGTCAAACTTTATTTTACAAAATAGTACTAAAAGCTTTAGCATTTTTTTGTAATTTGAATTTTCTTACCTATCCTTATTTTATTGACCAATAACTAATTTAAATTACTGTGTTTGCAGTTTTTGCAAACTGCAAATCTTTTGGCTGGTAGTTTATTGTGTTTGTTATTCTAGATTTTCTTAGTTGGAGATTTTGTTTCTTTTTTTCCGGATTACATAAGATCATAATTATTCTACAAGTTTTCTTGTCTTATATGTGAAATCAACCATGAATTGCATTAGACATTGTAATCATGGCTGTGCAGCTGGAAAAAGAATGTTCTCATCTCAATGCATTATTCCGGCTAAGAAATGCTTGTTGGCACCATTTCATTGATTTCTACAAGACCATATTGTTTTCATATCTCTGAATTGAAAAACTAGATTTATTGTTTATTTATAAATCACCAGCAGGATGATACAACTGATCCCCTTTTAATTTGTAGGTGAGAGAATGTTTCTTTCTGCTAAAGTATTTAATGTTTTCATATTTTCAAGTCATATACACTCTCTGATGAATTAGCTTATAAAAATCTAGGTCAAACTTCAGTATTTTATTTGCTAGATTTCTTTGATCTTTTAATTTTTTTCTGCTTTAAATTTTTTTGACAGAGCATGTACTAGAAATTTAGTTTGTAAAATTATTTGTAATTTTAATTATTTCCCTTTCTTTATAAATGCTTGGGCATACAAAAATGGTTTTCTAATTACTTACCTGTCTCCTATTGACAATTTAAATTCTTACTCAGTTTAGTTTTGGCCAGTAATTTGGTTGGTGATTCATCCATATTATATGTCTATTTTCCTTAAATCAGATATTTAATGTTTTATTAATTTTAAGTCATTTATACCGGCATATTTTTTAAGTTTTTTATTTCTTTAAATTGGAATTTTTTACCATTTTATAAAACATACTCCATCATATTAATTTACCATTTTTTTATTTTTGCATTGTAATCAACCATTGAAATTTTAAAGGTGATTTTTCCATGCAGTAGTCCTGCATACATTATGATGTCATTAGTCAATAAGCTACTGATGCTCATGTGCACTGCTACTGTTGATTCATGCAAGAAACTTTTCTTTCTTTTTCATTTTAGAACTTTTGAATAAGGAAACCTGATTTGCTTAGGTGAATCACCAGCTGTAGGAAAATCCTACCCTACTTTTTAATTCTTTATTAGAAAATTAGACTGTCTGCCCACACGTTGATGTTTAGTTTTTGATAGTACATACCTGAGAGAACTGTATTTATTGTGTGCAAATCTCTACTTTAAAAATTTGTATTTCTTTTAATAAAACTTAAAAAAAAACATTTAAACTTAATTTTGATGACGTTTGTCTTAGTGCTTTTATTTTTCAGTTGTCTGAACGATATTCATGCGCTATTGATTTTTTCCTGAATCTAGTTAGCTCAAACCATCATCACCATCCACTTTTGATTATGGTAAACAAATTTTCCAGATACATAGTAATCTGGTGGTACCCTCCATGATCTAAGGTAGATTGAGTGACCGTTACAAATATATATATATATATATATATATATATATATATATATATTGCACCCTCACTAACTGGAAATATAGTAATAGGAAAATAAGTCTAGCTCAGATAAAATGGTTATGCTCGGCTAAAATACATATAATCAATAGCAAAAATATCCTACAATACTGTCTTCTATTAAACTAGCTCTAACAGATTAAGAAATAATAAATGGTTCGGTTTTATAAAATTAAATAAATAAAATATTAATAAATGTAGAGACAATGAAGTGAAGTATAAGCAGTAAAGAACTACATTGAGTCAGTATCTCACAGAATACATTTCCAATGGCATAAGAATACTGTCCCGCTTATTATTTCAAATAATAATAAACTCATAGCATTCTAATGACTCTAAAATAAAAATCAATTTAATATAATGCTTCTAAAGAAATTATTAAAATAATAGAGCTGTAATAATCTCAGGTTCTTTAAAATCACTCGAATCAATTTATAATCTTCTGTAGTTAAGTATGATAAAATATTTTGTATCATCCCCAACTACACCTAACTAATAATAATAACAATAATAAATAATAATCTTCAATGAATAATTATCAATTTTATCTACTGTTCGGTGTTACGGTAACTATCAATAGTAAAAATAACAATAAGTAATATAATATAATCTTTTAGCTTTCATGCAGTATCTTAAATAGAATATATGGTATAATCTGATAATCTGAGAATATGTGGTAACAAATAAAGTTATAATTTTATGCAATAAATTATATAATTTTTTATGACCATAATAATAATAATGTAAAATGAAATTTGTCAATTATATATTACATTCGGAAGCATTGTAATTTCTTAAGTAAATGGTTATATTTGTACTGTGCAAATATTATGTTTCTTTTGGTATTTCGTGATCATGTATTTGTAATGGTGAATAATCAACACAATCCAACGTTTTATAAAACAAGTTTAACAAAATTTATTATAGACTTTTAACAAAAACTATACACAATATTTACAGTTATATTTTTCGATAAATTACATATATTCCTCATTAAATAAATAAATAAATAAATAAATAAAATCAACAAGTAAATAATCTCTTACTCCGACTTATAAACTTTTGCACATTTATTTAAAATACTACTACTACTACTACTACTACTACTACTACTACTACTACTACTACTACTACTACTACTACTACTACTACTACTACTACTACTACTACTACTACTACTACTACTAATTACGAATACACGTATAATTGAATATAATATCCATTAATTGACATATTTTAAAATATATAATTTTCGCAAGTATACGAAAATATGAAATATAAACTACTGAAGTAACATTCTTTTATTAAGATATGTTCATAGATTTTATAATAAATTAATCAAACTTATACTATGATAGTGCTGATGGTATTCAAAATATGTATATTGATTCGTGAAATAAATAAATTGACTTGAATAAAATAATATGATTGACATTCTTTTATATATTTTGCTTGACACATCTCTAAGTAAAATCCCGATGTGTGTGTTTTAAGTGTGGCTTAAAACATAAAATAATATTCACAAAATATAAATACTCATTTTATTTTATGTTGTTTCTTCTGTATGTTCTATTCTTTAAAAATATGCATTACCATGTATAATAAAAATATCCAAAATTATTCAAACATCTCGTAAATAATTTATTATCTTTTATATATTTTTTAAAAATAGTTTAATAAAATACGTAAATATTTATGATTCTTTATTATTATAGTATTTATGATTCTTTATTATTATAGTTTGCATTTACTTTTAATCTCATTTGTATTTGAATTTGACATAAACCAATGCAAGAAAAACCTTTTTCATCTTCTTTCAAAATAACGATTCTACAATTCAAAAATTATTCATTATTTTCTTTCATAAATACAATTCTGTACGATGCAGTAACTTTTGAAATTAAGATAGCGTTACGATGCGTAGGCATGAAGAACTAACTAGATTATAGACCCAATAGTATAAATATATGGAATAATCTACATGGCAACAGTGCATACGAAATAGTGTGACTTCTCTGTCTAATGACCTTCACTATAAAAATAATGTCCAGGCTATTTATTCAGCTCCTTCCAACATTAAAATATTTAATATAAAGAAAGACACTGCCCACGAAAAATATATACATCACATAGGTCTACGTTATCTTTACTTGCATAAAATACTAAGATAATAATATATGTTATTTTATATTCCCCATAAATCCTACATATAAGCATCTCATTGGTTTCTTTTCATAATCCAAGGTCACTATCACTTAAAAACTTTATAATAGATTTCTCAAACTACATCGCAAAAATATTTAACATTACTCTAAACAATAAACAAGATTCATATATGACTTCAACAATCTAAACCTACTATAACAAAAGGTTCATTCACTTTCAAAATTCAGCAATAAAAATACAAATGATTTTGTTTTCAGATATTAAAATCAATATTTTAAAACATTTTAAAAATAAGTTTCCTCCACTAAAACAATCATATAAAATTATATGTATAAGTAAAATACTACATTAATAATATAAAAAAAAAGTATTTATATATTTTTTAAAAATCCTAGATCATATGACTAGAATAGCAATAAAGTTTAATGTGTAATTAATGCATGCACATATTCACACATATTCATATTCATAAGATAATACTATAAAAATATTCCAAGCAATTTTAGAAACAATAAAATATATGACATAATAAAATTAATAGATTTTACAAATTTACCTAGTAACACTTATCCTATCAATTATTATAATTGACATTTTCTGATCCAATATTTTATATAAAAAACATATTAAATAATAATACCATACATTCGGCAACCACTACCATACTTAAAAATATGTTTATAAAATTTTATAAAGAATTAAAATATTCATTACAATATTAATTATGTTAGATTACTAAATATTTCAATGTAATTGACCTACCTACACTAATGAAAAACTTAATACTATAATTAGTAAGCAAAATGATAAATAAACTATATTTACAAATAACTCCAACCTGCAATAAAGTTAAAAAAATAAGGTTTTTTTTCATTCTCCTAATATTTTTTTATTAGAAGTCCTTTATAGAAATCTCTCTTTGGTGTTTGTTGGTAAGACAATGTTACTGTTCAAAACATGAGAATAAAACACAAAGCTCTCTTCCCCCTTAATGTGATTGCTCACAAATAGTAATAAAAATGAAAAAATGAAAAAAATTAAAATGAAGTGAAAACAAATTTTGTATCTGAAAATATTTTAAAGAATAATCATTAATCTTTTTTTGAAAGTTCATAAAAATTATAGTCAATTGTCTATAGCTTTCAGAACAATAATTATAAAATTGTGATATCATTGGAAAAGTTTTAAAATAATCTCCAGAGTTTTCCCATTTATTCGGATCCTACATAGGCGTTCAATGCATCAGTATTGGCGATATTATTTCATACATATTTGTATGAAAAATACACATTTTATATTCTATTAAATTATCATTTTATAGTAAATTAAATAAAGTTATTATAAGGCTATTTCAGTCAGGATAATTTTATTTTAATTACCCATTTATTTCCTTTTTGACAAATAATTCTAAAATCAGTTTAAAAATATTAAAATGATTTACAGTCCTTTTTCTTAATGATGACTTATAATATAAAAATATGTTTGCAGTACCATCGGTTTTTATATCTTTATCACCACTTCAAGATAAGTTTATAATAAGCTTTTAAAACAATATTTCTTTTAAAATATTTACTGCAATTTTTTTTAAGGATAAATTTTTAAAATATTAAAATAAAGATTTTACCATATAGCTTTTGCTCTTCAAATACGTATGATATAATGCATTTAAAATACAAAATTTTCAAAGAATTATTTCTGTATAATTTTCTTGACAATGTCCAAAATATTAAAATAAATAATAATATATTTTTTTCCAATAATATTTTTAAAATTGTACATTTATTTGGTATCTGTACTTCCATCTTTACTTTGCTGAAATACATACTTATTTCTGGTATTAAGTCCATAGCTACTGTGAAGCTGGCTCAAGCTTTAATAGATATAATTGATAGGAAATTAAAAAAAAATTAACAATGAATGATTTTAGTTTAGTAAATTTATAATCCTTTAAATCCTCTCTTTTAAAACAATAATTTCAAGTAGTAAACTAGACAATACTTTGATATTAAAAAAATAAATTATTAAAAAAGTTATTTAGTTACTAAACACCCTATTAAGTTATTGCAAGCATACAGAAAAATTAGAGCATCTACTTTTTATATTAAATTAAATTGATGATTTCATTGGCTATTTAGATCTTTGACTGGTGATCTAATTTACATATTAGTCAAGCTTATGTAAATAAAAATTTAGAAATAAAAATCATGACTCATTTTTAAAATATTACATATTGTATTATTTAATTCCAAATTAACTTTATACTTTTATTTAAACAAACTAAACATTTTAAAATAACATTTTAAAAATAATACTTTATTAATATTTGTTTTCAATGTAACTATTTTTTTTAAATCTAACTTTACTAACAACACATTTATTTTAAAACTACCAAATTAACAATTGTTATAACATTTATTTATATTTCATGACAACAAATGCCTTCAATTGTTAAAACAATTTTAAAGTAATTTTGAAACTTTAGCTAGACACCTTGTAAGCACAAAAGTATGTGTATTCACTGGTCACATGAATTAACCAGTCAAAATGTAACAAATTTTTATAACTGCCTGAAAACAGAAATAAATGTATATAAAAATATTTTATTAAAAAATAGTAATATAATAATAAAATTTGGAATAATAATTTTGATACTATGTAAGCTGTAATAAATGAAACACATTTCTCCATTACAAATATTATATTTTAAATACATAATTTATAACACAAATATTAAATATAATTTTTAGTTTGAAATATCTTGTTTAATTGATTTTAAGTCATTATTTTAAAATTAACTTTTAGAACATAGTTTAATAAGACTTTTAGTATTTTATTAACTATGGCCAATTTTCCTAATCATACAAAAATTATAATATTTAGATTTACTTTATTATTTTAACATATTAATAGTTTTTTTATGTATTTATAACTCTCACTTTACTTTAACAGAGCATTTTAAAATATTACCAACTTTATACAGTAGACATACCATTTAAAATGTATTCTTAATTTAATTTTTTAAAAAAAAAAAGACTCATTATACCTATCTGGACTTAGTAGAAAGGGCACAATATATATATATATATATATATATATATATATATATATATATATATATATATATATATATATATATATATATATATATATATATATATATATATAGGTGTGTGTGTCAACAGATGGCATTCTACCAAAAACACCATCAAGTGTATGTTTACATAAACATCAGAGCATGCATTCACTATCTCTAACTTTAATTCCACTTTCAGATCATGATTTCAATCTATTTGCTATCATCAGTGAAAGACAGAAATTTTAGAAACTAGATCTAAACACAAACTCTGAGCATTTATGAAACAGTTTCTATTCAGCATGCAAGTGTGAATCTTTTAGACATGTAATGTCTTCAAACTCAGCATAGCAAGCCAGATAGCTATATGGGTCTGATCTCAGTTCAGCATCACCACATAGTAGAAGCCTCTGCAATATATATCATTGCTAGAAAGACCTCAAAGGTACATTTATGAAAAACAAAAAAAAACAAGTTAAAAACTTGCTAATGCTTGTATTTATGTCAACAGATGGTGTTCTACCAAAAACACCATCAAGCGTATGTTTATATAAATGTCAGAGCATGCATTCACTATCTCTAACTTTAATTCCACTTTCAGATCATGATTTCAAGCTGTTTGCTATCATCAGTGAAAGACAGGAATTTTAGAAACTAGATCTAAACACAAACTCTGAGCGTTTATGAAACAGTTTCTATTCAGCTGACCTCAAAGGTACATTTATGAAAAACAAAAAAACAAGTTAAAAACTTGCTAATGCTTGTATTTATGTCAACAGATGGTGTTCTACCAAAAGCACAGTCAAGCATATGCTTACATAAATGTCAAAGCATGCATTCACTATCTCTAACTTCAATTCCACTTTCAGATCATGATTTCAAGGTGTTTTCTATCATCAGTGAAAGACAGGAATTTTAGAAACTAGATCTAAACACAAACTCTGAGCGTTTATGAAACAGCTTTTATTCAGTTTGCAAGCGTGAATCTTTTAGATATGTAATGTCTTCAAACTCAGCATAGCAAGCCAGATAGCTATATGGGTCTGATCTCAGTTCAGCATCACCACATAGTAGAAACCTCTGCAATATATATCATTGCTAGAAAGACCTCAAAGGCATATTTATGAAAAACAAAAAACAAGTTAAAAACTTGCTAACGCTTGTATTTATGTCAACAGATGGTGTTCAGAGTTTGTGTTTAGATCTAGTTTCTAAAATTCCTGTCTTTCACTGATGATAGCAAATAGCTTGAAATCATAATCTCAAAGTGGAATTAAAGTTAGAGATAGTGAATGCATGCTCTGACGTTTATGTAAACATATGCTTGATGGTGTTTTTGTTAGAACGTCATCTGTTGACATAAATACAAGTGTTAGCAAGTTTTTAACTTGTTTTTTTGTTTTTCATAAATGTACCTTTGATGTATTTCTAGCAATGAAATATATTGCAGAGGCCTCTACTATGTGGTGATGCTGAACTGAGATCAGACCCATATGGCTATCTGGCTTGCCATGCTGAGTTTGTAGACATTACATGTCTAAAAGATTCACGCTTGCCAGCTGAATAGAAACTGTTTCATAAACGCTCAGAGTTTGTGTTTAGATCTAGTTTCTAAAATTCCTGTCTTTCACTGATGATAGCAAATAGCTTGAAATCATTTCCTGAAAGTGGAATTAAAGTTAGAGATAGTGAATGCATGCTCTGACGTTTATGTAAACATACACTTGATGGAGTTTTTGGTAGAACGCCATCTGTTGACATAAATACAAGCGTTAGCAAGTTTTTAACTTGTTTTTTTTTTTTTGTTTTTCATATATATATATGTACGTGTGTGTGTTTGATATCTAAAATATAAAATGTCTAAACAAATACATAATTAAAGAAAATAATATCAGTTAGTCAAAATTATAAATAACTACTAATGAAATATCGTCAAAATAACATATTTAAATTAACATCACCTTAATAACAAATCAGAATAGGTAAAATATTCTTCATAAATTTTGTATTGCTTTGATACAATTGGCATAAATATATATTTACTTTTGTTGTCAAAATTAGTCTGTTACTTAGCATCACCATTAGAATAAACATTTATACAGTTATTACACTTTCTGTTTTATTTATTTATTATGTTGTTAATTTCATTTCTTGTTTGCCATTAATTGGTATAAATAATTTATCATTATTTTTTAAAACAAAGTCCTGTGTTAGCTTAATTTAATTAGTGAAGAGGAAATAACTATAATTATGTCTGAAGCGATATGGACAAATGAACCTTAACTAGCATATGGTTTAACATTATTATCTCATACCAATAGAAGCCAATTAATATTTAAATCATTATTTTAAATTGAAGTCACATCCATAAGGCATTATTTATCATTCAATCTATTTTAAAGTTGTTTTGGTAGAGATTAAAGTCTTGAAACTAAAGCATTTGTTCTTGACATTTTATTTGCTTCAATTTTTGTTATAAATTTGAATTTAATTTGGTTTCAGTGGAATCTCCATCTCCTTGGACATTATGCTTCCCATTTGTGCCTTTTATACTAGTACAATATATAATCACATGAACATTGACTTCTCATTGGCAAAATAATTAAAACTCAGTAAATTCATTTCCTGCAACATTATGTTATGTTTGAATGAGTACAACTGGCTTTAAAAAGCATGTTAGGTGATTTTTGTCAAAATGCTTCAATATTTTACAAGTATAAAAATTTAATTTTTGATGACTTTAATAATGATATGTAGAGTATTAAATTTTCAATTTTCTTTTAAATATTAACATATGATTATTTTATTTCAGGCCTTGGGAATCAGGTTATCCTCAATCAAGTTTTTTATGGATGGATTATTTATGTGTGACTATGAATGCAGCTGGAAAAATTACCAATGTACTATGTGATCCAAAAAATTTTTTTGTTTGTGAAAGATCAATATGTTAAGTATTTTTAATCATTATTTTAGATTTAATAATTAATATTTATTCATTTTAATTTTTTAATATTAATCATATTTATAAAAAAACATTTACAAATGTATAAATAAGAAAATTATTTATTAATTAGACTGGAAATACTTTCTTATTTTTTTTCAAATTTGATTACTGAAAGCAAAGCCTATTTATTTATTATTATCAGCATCATCCTATTCAATAATTATTTATTGAATGCAGAAGGAAAGTATTATAAACTTTAACTGAAATATTCAATTCTTAGTTTTTAATTTTCCTTTCAAACTCTGGAAAACTATTTGCTCTCACTTACTTATTTCACCTTTTGTTTATTTTTAAATATAAAGACTGTTTATTTATTTGATTTCTGCTAACAAAATGGCTATCCCAGCTTTATAACAGCCAAATAATTGTTATTAAAATATTAATTATACTAGTTAGTTTTGATTGTGTATTTCACTATTAATTATACTGAACTCCCAGCATAAATCTCTCCATTTTTCTTACTTCATGTGAAATTTCTGATCACATTTTATCAAGAACAGAGGTCTAATAACTATTCTAAATTTTAACAAACAAATTTATTAAAACTATTTAATTCAAAATTCATAAATGTCTGTGTTAAAAATAATGTTATTTCTACTAAACAAAATAGATATAAAGTTTTTTTCTATAATTGAATTTTTTTAGTATCTTCCTGTTTGTATTAATAATTTATTCATATATTTATAAATCCTAATTTCTAAATCGCATTATTTTCTGTTTTCAATATTTGAAAAGTCATTTTATTACATTATAATTAGTCTCATTTTTTTTGATTTTATCTGACATGTTTGCTGGCATTAACTGACTATTTAAGACTCTATTTTCATAAACAAGCAAATCTTATAAAAACAAATAATATTACTCTATTTTTATTTTGATTAGCTTCTCTTTTTAATCAGTAAAATATTTAATTTGAAATTGGTTTTCAATGTCTTAGGAGTTTTTTTATTTATTAAGGAAACATTTATTAGAATACAGATTGTACAGATTACATTAGATTCATTAAGATTTGCTTTAGTCTTTATTTACATTGATTACAATTCAACTTGAATTTACATTACCATGTCAAATCAAGCATCCATTTTTTATTTGGTAGTATGTTTTAACTGTTTTCTATTATCTATGTTCTTTCCTCTTTTCTTCATTCTTCCTGTCCTTATCCTTTTTTCTATCTTCATTCTTTCTTTTTTCTTCCATTTTCTCTCTTCTAGTTTCATTTGACAAATTGTTTTACAACTTGGATGTCAGTTTAAAAGAAATAATTGTCATCTCATCCAACGCAATCGTTTCCACATGTCTGCATACAGTCTGGGGGGAGTTATAAGATAGTCTCTGGTTTTCAGACTGCAAAGGTGTTCCTTGAAGACTTGCTATGGTTTCAAGTTGTCTCTAAAACACTGTGACACCTGATCTGCCACTTTGTAAAGACAATCATGATTGCCATTAGGATTATAGCAAATTCCCCAGTTCTCAGTGCATTGCTGAGGTCCAATGTCTGAGAAAATCCTGATCTAATACTATATTTCAATTTAATTTTCATATCTATAAGTTTTGAACAATGTGAAGTAAGATGATCAATATCCTCCTCTTCCTGGTTATATAGTAAGCAGTTGGGAGAGATGCTCTTAAATCCCCTATGATCTACCAAGAATTGGTTTGTCAGAAAAGCATCCAAACTGAATTTGATAATAAAATTTACTAGCTTGATTTTCAATGACCAGTATTTGGATTTTTTTTATCAAAACTTAAAGGATAGATTCTAATCTGACTGGGTTACTCTACTGACTGGGGTGCATAAGTTTGTCTGCATCCCAGTACTTACTCTTTCTATCAAAAATTCTTCTTTGGCAGATATGAGCCCCACAACATGATCTTCCATTTCTGCCAACCACCTGTTCTTGTTAGGTGGAAGGGTGTCAGTGGGTTCAACTAAAGGGAAATGTTGGTTCCTATCTTCTAGATCTTTAGTTACCTTTAGAATAGCTATTGTCCTGTGCATGAATAGCACCTGGATGTCATGAAGACTAAGACCATTTAAATTCTTGGGTTTTTTCATTTTGTTGAGGCTTATACAAACAGTTCTACCTGGTGATGACTTTCATAACACTTTTCTACACTGTGACACTATTTTATTTTGGAAGGTCTTGGTTGGCTTGATAAATGATAGTTAATATGCAATTCTAGAGAAGACTAGCATATTAAACAGTGTCACCTTGCCTGGAAGTGAGTGACAGGAAGATCAAGGATAAGGTGCAAGCCACCTTGCTGGTCTTTTCTAGTAACATGGATTTTATCTTATGCCTCATTGCTGATAGTGACATTGCCACTGGCAGCCCCAGAAAATTTTGGGGCACACCTGTGAAATTGGATGTAATGGTTTTGCCACTGCTGGCCTTCCAGACTGCTGTTTTTTTCTGAATTCACTTTTCAGTGGTACTTGATGGCACACTGTTCTAGAAGCAAGTGGAACTGTGGAAGATGCTCCATAGATGGGAGCATGATGGTTACATCATCCACATATGATATATGGTGAATTTCTCCTACTAGCACTGGGATGAATTCTCCAGGTAGCCTTCTCTCTACTTTTTTCAAGAAGGGATACATATATGTTATGAAGCACAGGGTACTAAGTGGTGACCCCTGTGGTATAGAGATGTGAGGCTGGATTCCTGAGATAAGAGAGCCATCTGAATATACATACATATTCCTGTTGAGCAGAAAATTAGTGATTATGTTAATATAGACCAATGGAATTCCATAACACCTGAGGACTGAGAAGAGTTGACCCAGCACCATGGAGTTGAAGGCTGCTGCAAAGTCTAACTTGACAACCACTGGTAATGATTTCTTTTTTCCCCTCATGTAATCAAGTATCACCATAAACTTTGAATGGCATCTCCAGGGAATGACCTTTGGAGCAAATTGATGCCTGGAAATCTTTTTGAGCAGTTGCTGCTGGATCTTATCTTTTATTATTGATTCAAGACTTAATCAAAAGTGGTATTATAGAGATTGGCCACAAGTTTGAAAAATCAGGTGAGTTTGATAGTTTTTTGAGAGAAGGCACAAGGGCAATCAGATACAGGTCAGGGATGGGTTCCAGCACACCAATTAGCCTCTGTACCACAGGTTCAGTGAACCTGAATAGGCGAACCAAGACAAATCTTGGGATCCCATGCAAGCCAGAATGTATTTTAGGACAATCCAGAAGCTTCTGTGTGATCATATCTAACAATATTCCATGAGAATCAACCTCCTCTTTCACCCATAATAAGTCTCCTATGCTGAATGGCTCACTTTGCAGCATTTCCTTAAAATGCATGTACATTTTGTCTAACATCACTTCTTCTCTGTAACTGTATTTGTTTACCATGATCATGAGGGGGTGGGTATTTTCCTGGCAGCAATCACCCACCAGAGATAATTTTTTGTCCAGTTGTGCTGTGCTGCTGGATGTATCTTGAACCTCCTTATCACTATGTATTGTGACAATACACTCTGTCTTTCTCTATATTGACCTTTTATACCCATGATCTCCATGGCACTATCTCATGTGGCTGAGCACTGAGTAATCTATTTTTCTAACATATTCAAATCCTTGAGTAGCCTGATTAGACCCTTGGTACACGCAATGAAGGTGTTAATTAAACCATTCAGTACACTCACAAAGGCTGATCTGGCATGGACTGGTGGTCACATCAAAAGCCCTATATTATGGAACAAAATATAAGCTTCTGAGAAGATCTACTCAGGAGTGTTGGCTTTGTTTAGCATTCTGATGGTTCTAGACTGTAGTAGTGTAGTTAAAGGCACTGGTTTAGGTTGAGATATATCAAACATGGCAAGTGATCAGAAAAGAAGCATGTAGGATATGATAAAGTTCTGAATATAAACAACAAATCAATAAGTGAACGATACTGCTGAGTGTAAAAGAATAGGAGTCCTCAGTGAAGAATCCCTCCCCACTCAGCAGCACATGATTGATCAGTTGCAAGAATTCGAGCATAAATTTGCTATAGGCCATGTTGAAATCACCAAACAATATGATTGGTGACACTGTTGATGCCAGAATGTGATTGATTTTTTTTAATTTAATAATATTGATGCTTCAGAGCCTCTTCTTACATAAACATAAGCTAGGATCAGGGTAATGTTTCCAATAGTTATTTCTGTGACAATTAGTTCATTATCCATGAGGAGTGTTCTGGTACTATTTATTTTTAATTTTTTATTGATTAGAATTGCTACATCAAACTGAGCTGTGTCTCCAAGTAAATATTGCAAGACTCCAGCTGAGGGTGTCATTGATGTTATTGTTAGAGTTCCAATGCAGCTTTGTCTCACCTAAGATTACAATGTCCAGACAAGACCAATCTAGCCATCTTTTAAAAGCAAATAGTTTTACCAGGGAATTAAACCCCTGATGTTTACACCTGTGATGTTCAAAGACATTCATAATGATCATGTAGCATAGACTTACACATTAGTCAATAAACATGTCATCTGGTATGACAGTGTGCTCACTGGATCCCCATGAGTTCTCCCATTTAAGCTGGAGATCTGAATGTGATGATATTGTACCTAGTTGGCAAGCAACTGCCAGCAGGCACCAGTCTAGATTATCTGGTATTGTCTCATTATTCTCATCACACTTCTCTTTTGCTGCAGTTGTTGGAATCAGTTGTTGGCACCAGAGGTTCATTATTTGAATCCTTTTTTATTTCTTTTTGTCAAATTTGAATCTTTGTGGATTGGGTGTGACCATATTGAGACCAGATAGACCATTAACAAAATCTGAATCTGAGAGCGAGCTTGCAGTTTCATCAGATTGAGACATGAATATGTTTTGAGACTGATGCTTCAATACCCTCTCTGTAGAATGAATATAAAAGAGCATTATTTTAGCTTGTTCTAGTATTTTTTGGCTCATCTCATGATCGTTGTCCATCAGAACTGGTTCATCCTTGTTATCATTTAAATCTTGGGATGTGCATGGTATATGTGTCTTTATTTTTATCAATGTTATGTTTTCATTTTCTTGAGCTATCTCATCATCATAGCCCACTTTACTTTTGGTATGAAGATCTTTTCATTCTACCCTGGATGATCTGCCAGATTTGTCATTTCAATACTTGGTTTGATGCACTAGGTTCTTATTCAGTGCTTCCATAGTACACTTGTGTGTTCTTGTATTTTTCATTTTACAGATGGTACATAATCTTTTGGAGCATGTTCTGACCAGGTGGTTATGGTCATCACATGCAACACATTGTGGCTTTATGCCCCTAATATATAGAAACAGAGGGTATTTTGTTTTCTCCAATACTGATTGTAACTCTGTAGACATGACTCCTTGTGTTAATTTGAGGGATCTATTCATGCCCTGTGTTCTGACATATACTAAAATGACATGATTGTTCCATACATTTCAAGTAGCTTTTGCAGGTCCTAACCAGCAAAATTCACATAACAATTATGGATGGTACCATGGACCATCTTAAATCAGGACAAGTCTACCTTAACTAGAAATTTATCTCCAAGAAACATTTGCTTTTTATGGAACAGCTCCTTCTGGAGAATGTTGTGAAACTGAACCACAAAATAGCAACCATTAGGATGATTATAGACACATTTTCCAGCTTTCTTTAGGCATAACTTCTTCACTAGTAAGAAGAACTCATTGGTGGAAAACTGGAAAAGTTGGCCATTTTTTATTGGTAGTCGATAATTTTAATGTACACTCATTTTTATAATTGGAAAAAGAATTAAACAAGACTACTGGAATTCTTTCATTAAACTCAAAGTTCACCATGTCATAGTCTTTTAGGTTTAACATTCCATTCTTCTATGATAAGTTGGGTATAGATGACTCATTTTCACTTAATAGGAAGTCCTCATCAAGATCTGGAAGTTGAAAATTTTGTGTCTTCTGCATTGTTACTGTTTCCACTAATTTGTTCTTATCTTTCTTCTGGAGCTTTAGATCTATGTCTAACTGTTGAATATGGACCAATTTGGTTATTATTTTTCACCTTATCAGCACACAATGTACCTGCATAACTGTTAGTGATGTTCATGTCTTTCCCTGAAGCCTTAATATTATTTTCTTCCATTGCTGTGTGTTGAGCCTGAATATCATTTCCACTAATAGTCCCTTTATCATTTGCATGTAGTATTTCTTCAACTTTGCCTTGATTTTGTGAGGTTTGGTGGTACGTATTCACTTTATTTTGATCCATTGGCTTTTTATTATTTAATTCTTCAAGAATTTTATTTAAATTAGCTGCCTTAGTCATCTCTTGTTGATATCCCACAGTCTTTTTTCTAGAATCATCTTGTTTGTCTTAAAATCAGTTATTTCTGGTTCAGTGCTATCTCTAGAGCTGAATGTAACATTTTTTTTTCCATTTAGCAGTTTAGGTGGCATTGAGATTACAGGATGAATAGATTCCTTATTTCTGGTTGGATCTTGCTGATTTTTTGAAGTAACGTTTATAAGACTGTTATCTTCAAAACTGTCAACTTTATTTTTTGTTAGCATGTGTTTTACAATGATTTTCTTGGGGTTAATGTCCTGACCCGGTTTCATGATTATTTTTACTAATAACAGCTTTTTTTGCTTTTAAGGTAAGTTTTCCCCTTTGGGATTTCTTGATTTTCCTGTGCATTTTTATTTATATTTGTTTCATTTGGAACAATACTAGATGGTTTTGGAGCCTGTATATTCACTTTTCCATTGAGAATTGTAGTATGGTTTTTAACTTTGCTTCTTTTATCAGAAACTTTGCTGACACACTTGGCATCATAAGTCTCCATCGATTTTGTCTTTAGTTCAGTGGAGGTTCAGAATCTTGGCTTATATGCTTATATATCTTATGAAATCCTGATCAATAAACCATTGTATAATTTATTTTTTAATGTTAATCTTTTTAGTGCCACTTTGATTCTATATATACTGCTATTATATTATAATAAATATTTTTGAGAATTAGGATATATCATAGTTTTATACTTTAAACATTTCAGAACTTTTATGCATTGAACTTGTTGATATAACTATTTTTATTTTATTTTATAATTGATAAATTCAATTCAAAAGGCACTATAGTCTCAAAAATTATACTCGTAACTTTTCATAATATTTAGATGTAATTTACTTTATTATAATTAAAATATTTATTTTTTTGAGAATTTTTTTTTTTTTTAAAGATAAATTATAGCGATCTTAATATACTCCTGCGTGAACACAAAGAGCAAATATGTCTAAAATTTAAATCTTTCTTTTATTTTTCGCAAATAGCAAATCATTTCAACATTAGTTTTGTTATTAATATTAATGCATTCATTATTTTTATCACATCAGATATTTGGTATATTACTTTGCCATACAAATTTTCCCTTTTTTAAAACGTCTTTACCTCTAAATTCCAAGCTATTGATTCGACAATTTACTGCAACGTTTTGACTTTTTTATAAATCTTAATTGTCAATCTTTCTATCATTTAAAATTTATTGGCAATTCAAAACTTAAAGTGCAATGTAGGGAATTACTGGGATTTTTTTTTTTTGGTTTAGATACTGATTACCGATTTCATGATGACTTCTAACAATAAAATTATATTTTCTTCTGATTGATGAAACATGTGCTTTTAAGATATTAAAGTAAATTTTATTTGCTTTGGATTATGAGACTGACGCGCTACCTACTGTGCTACTGAGGCTGTTGTCTTGCATTGATGGTCGAGAGGTCAGCGCGACTGCCTTGCACTTGCAGGCAGTTGCCCGGGTTGCGGGTTCACGTCCCGGCCAATGCTATGACACTTAAAAAAAAAAGTAAATTTTATTATGAACCTTTTTTTTATTCTTTATCTTTAATGATTATGTTATCATTCACTTTTTATCATGCCAATTCTACAGAATCCGAGATATTTGAAGTTTTTTTTTTTAATAAAGTGATCAATTGTCATTATTTTCACACTCATTTGTATGCATTGGTGCAAATGCTTTTATTTAGAATTTTTATTTACGCAGCTTTCTTTAGTAAATTATTAGTTATTGTCTGATTATTTGGATTTGAGCCGTAATAAATTTTTTATAACTCTTTTAAAATAATTGTTATGTTCCACATTAGATTCACTGACGTATTTTAAATAATAACAATATTAATTGTTGTTACTATTTTATTTAAGAACTTTTGCTTTTCTATATTTGCATTTAACTTATATAATTATAATGCACTAATAGATGAACAATTCTATTTATTCAAAATATAATCCAGTTATACTTTATTTGCATAATGATTGTCTGATATAAATTACAATTTGAATATTTCTTTTAAAAAAGTACTATTCACATTTTACAATTTATTTTCACACATTTAACAAATGAACATTACTCTTTCATATTGGTCTTTATATCCAAATTTAATTAAAATATTTTAACTTTTATTTGATTATTAATTGACAATTTTATGACATGTTTATTATCTTTCATACAATTATGTAAACACTCCCTATTTTTTCATATTGAAGATTTATTTGAATTGTATGCACTTAATTCCATTAAATTAAACAATTGATATTTCAAATCTATTCTAATTTTTATCAATCTGTATAAGGTTCCTGTTGTAGTATTTTAAGTTGAAATATTTTACCATAAAAAAGAACGATAAGAATACTCCAGAAGTTAAAGTTAAATGTACTAATTAATGACAATGGAAACTTGTAGAAATAAGCTATTGATATAAGAAAATGAATAGTTATGTAATTAAAAAGTTTCTAGGACTGAATGAAAAAAATGGAAGAGTAAATTTTGAATGAAAAAGTAAAATTAAGTTAATGCCTTTGGAAAGGAATTTTAAGTAATATAAAATTGCTGATAAGATCATAATTTAACTAAAGACTATAACAACTCAGGATTGTAGAGTTAAGTGTTATTTTGCTGTTTTTGTCTTTTGTGATGGTGAAGTGTGTTTTTATGCGCAACAAGTGTCGTAAACCAGTCAAGAGGGAATAATCCTAGTTGTTCTGGAATTTGAAGGTATAAAAATCAGATTAGTATTTAAAGCAGATCGTCCCAATCTTATTTTATTTTTGTAAGCCTAAAGAGCTCTTAGGTTTTAATTTGGGGAACTTGTACTTATTTAGCATATTTGTGGAAGGAGTCAATATATTAAAGAAGACAGTAATTGTCAGATTATATTTAAAGAATGTTTACAGATTTTAATAACTTGTGATCATTTATTTGTCTGTATATATTTAAGCTTGTCTATATATTCTAGTTTTGTGTTCTATAATTTGTAATAAACAATTAGTAGTAAATTTAGTTTTAGTTATTAATTAATTGTGGTTTGCCCCTTTGAGAATTATTGGCAAATACACAACAAAATGGCATATTCAGAAATTCAGACCTAGTAGAGGGAAATCGATAAATTCAAACACCAACAAAATGATGCAGTCAAAATTCCACCTTAGACAAGGAAAATAATATTACAAGTAGGATTACAATTGTCAAGCAATAGTATAGATCTATAGTTTGATCAAAATAGATCAAAGTATAGTATATATAAATTTTATGTAAAAAATGCAGTGGAATGGCTGTTGTATGTAACTCAACTTGAAAATTTGTTCATGTTTAATGGCATAAGTGATAATAGTAGAAAGGCAGCAGCCTTGTTGTGTTTGTCAGGGAGAAAAATAATTGAAATGCTTAATAAGTTATCTGATGGTTTTATAACAGATTCAGCAAGTTATGAGATCATACTTAAGAAGTGAACATAAATTTTCTAGCCCACAGATGTCTAAGCATATCATAAGAAACATCTAAGCATATCATATGATTGGCACTCTGTAATAGAGGACAGATGAAAAGTAAAACACCTGAGTATTTTGACATAGCATTGTGGCAGTTAGTAAAAAACTTTCAATATGGGGAATTTGGAGAAGAAATGTTGTTGGAAGAATTGATATGGATAATGGCAAATGAAAGGTTAAGACAAACTCTATTGTCAGAAACTGAGTTGTCTTATGAATTAACAATCAAAAAAGAAATCACATATGAGTTAATTTTTGAGCAAGCTCTTGCTTTTAGAAAAAAAATCTGAGAGGAAGGCAAAACATCAGTTTATAAAATGAATAAAAGTAGACTGCAGAAAAATTATAAATCAATTAGGGAACCAAGACTGTAGCAAAATGTTTTTGCTGTGGGTAAACAGGTCATTCTGCTAAGAATTGTAAATGACATAGAGACAGCTGTTTTAATTGTGGCAACTGATGGCATTTAGCAGCAATTTTCAAACAAGCCAAATGATAAAAGAGAACTAACCAAACAGGGAGGAGCTGTGTAAGATGAAGTTAAAATGAAAAAAAGGATGATTTTGCACTAAAAAAAATCAAGCATATGATTATTCATTAAAATATAAATGGGATAAAAAAATCCTGCATGCAGACCCATTGTCAAGATTTCCGAATATTCAAGAGACATTTAGTTATGAATTTGAAGTTAATTATATTGACAGCATAACTCACATGGATTAAATATTAATACAGCCAAAGAGTGGACAAGAGGATAAAAGGGTATGATATTTTGATAAATTGGATTAAGAAAGGCTAGTTTTAAACTAGGCTTAGTTATATGGCAAGTGGGTTTCAGGCTAATATACAGCAGTTATCTGTTTGTAGGGGATGTATAGTAATGGGGGATAGAGTAGTTATACCACCTACAGGGAGTGATAAAGTTTTAAAGCTCTTCCATAAAGGGCATCCTGGCATAGAGTCTGTGAAAGCTTTGGTGTGTAACTATGCCTGGTGGCCACAAGTTAATGCAGATATAAAGAACTATATTAAAGTTGTGTTGTGTTTCAGTCAGAAAGTGCATTATGAGTGTAATATTTTGCATCCTGGCCAAAGGAATGAAAAGCATGGGAGTGCATATTGATCATGCCAGACCAGTGAATGGAAAAATTCTACTGATAATGATAGATGCATTCTCAAGATGGATAGAATGCCATATTGTAAAAGATACTAGTGTCTTAGAAATAATTAAGGGTTTCAAAATGCTATGCTTGATTCATGGTTTTTCAGCAGTGGTTATATCATGTAATGGGGAAAGTTTTACTGGAGAAAAATTACAACTAGTTTTAGTACCTAAAGGGTTCATCATGTATTAACCCCTCCATATGACTTTCAGTCAAATGAATTAGTAGAGAATGTGATACAGTAAGTAAAGTGAACCCTTTTTTAAAAAAAAATGAGTAACATAAAAAAGCAAGATGCTTTACAGAGATTTATGCTATATCAACATTCAATGCCATCTACAACAACATAAAAATTTCCAGAATAATTAATGTGTGGATGAAAACTAATGACTATATTGGATGTTTTACATCCTAATGAACCATATAAAGAAAATAGAGTCAGAGAAAATGCAGGGAAAAATATGACTATGTAAATATGCAGAATGCAGAGAGTGATAAAGAAGCAACATGGGAAGAAATACAGAGGAAAATCAGTTAATCAAGGAAAACAGTGATAAAATTCAATTAGCAATTTAAGCAAAACCAGGAATAAATAAATAACCCAGACCTATGTACATTAAAAAAACAGAAAATTGGAAGGATTATGTGTAATAAAGAATTAACTTCTGGAGTGATGGAGGAATTGTAGTAGGTTTTAATGGAGAGAAATTACAACTGATTTACTACCATCTATGTGATTCATCATTTGTGCACACCTCCATATCAATCTCAGTCAAATGAATTAGAAGTAAATGTGGTACAGTAAGTAAATAGAACTTTTTTGTAAAATTGAGTAACATACAAATGCAAAATGCTTTATAGACATTTATGCTCTATCAACATTCAGTGCTATCTACAATAACAGAAAAATTTCCAGCAGAATTAATGTGTGGATGTAAACTAAGGAATAAATTGGAAGTTTTACATTGAAATGAACCATATAAAGATAAGAGAGTCAGAAAATTTGCAGCTGGAAATATGACAATATCCAAATATGCAGTAGCAGAGAGTGATAAAGAAGCAACATAGGAAGAAAGACAGAGGAAAATCAGTTAATCAAGAAATACAGTGATAACATTCCATTAGAAATTTAAGCAAAACCAGAAATAAATAAATCACCCATAAAAAAAACAGAAAATTGGAAAGATTATGTGGAAAAAAGAATTAACTTCTGGAGTGAAAGAGGAATTGTAGTATTTTAAGTACAAAAAATATTTTAGTATAAAAAACATTAATAATAATACTCCAAAAGTTAGTTAAATTTACTAATTGATGACAATGGAAACTTGTAGGAATCAGCTATAGATATAAGGAAATGAATAGTTATATAATTAAAAGGACATTTTGTTAAGTAATTAAAACGTTTCTACAACTAAATGGAAAAAAATACAAAATAACAAATTTTGAATTGATAAGTAAGGATAAAATCTGAATGTAAATAGAAGATCCAGAAAGTCAAAGTAAGTAAATGCTTTCACAAATGAATTTTAAATAATAGAAAATTGCTGATAAGAGAACAATCAAACTGAAGTATATAAAAACTCGGAATTGTAGAGTTAAATATTTTTGTGCTTTTTCCCTTTCATGTTGGTGAAGTGTTTAGTCAATGTCTGCAAAAGCATAAAACCAGACGTTTCAGAATGTGATGATATAAAAATTTGAGTTATATTTAAATCAGGTCATCCCGATCTTATTTTGTTTTTTGTAAGCATAAAACATTTGTTTAGGTTTTAACTTGGAGAAATTATACTTATTTAGCACAGCCGCGAAAGAAGTCCATTCATTAAATAAGACAATAATTGTCAGATTATATTTAAAGAGTGTTTAAAGACATTAAGAACTACAGGATCAATTATTTGTCTGTATATATTGACGCTTGTCTATATATTGTAGTTTTGTGTTGTATAAATTTGTAATAAATCTTCAGTACTAAATGTAGCTTTAGTTATTAATTAATTGTAGTTTGCTGCTTCAAGTATCATGGGCAAATACAAAACACCTGTTTTTAATCGTAAAAAACACTTCATTTATAAGAAAAGTCAGATTATCAATATGAGGGACATAATCTTGTATTTAATCTCCTAACTTAAGTAAGCAATTGAGATTAACAGTAATATACACTTATATCTATATAGTGAGAGATATAAATCTGAAATCAGATTATAGACAGTAGTTAGGAGCAATGGAAATGATTTGAGGAAAATAATCGTCTATTTATATTAACTTTTTATAAATTTCTTGATTCCAGTGTTTGTTTTGATTTTAAATATTGAATTTATTCGTAATTAAATAACTGGTATTAATTCATTTAGGAACAAATATTTTTTTTTTACAAATAATAGTCAAAATTATATAGTTTATGATTTTATACATATTTGGAAAGAGTATGTGTTTATTTATGTTTAACAATAATTGATCCTTAATTAAATAGTATATCATGTCAATGACCATTTCTATAGAATCTGAGAATATATAAAAAGTCTTTGTATATTTGATGGACAATCTGGCAAGGGGATTGAAAAAATAATATTAACAGCAGTTTGTAATGATTATTATTATAACTCTTTTTCTCCAGCCAATTATTTATAATAGGATTCATTATAAGATGTTAATATTGTAACAGTCAGAAAAACATGTTTCATCAACAAGACAATAGTCACTAACCAGCATTTGGTATGTGCCACAAAATGCTGATCAAAACCCATGTGACCAATGCATCTGATGCTAACATCAGTATCATTCTTTCTTCAGAACTGGTGATAAGGGAGAAACATGGACTCTTCTAATAAAACATCTCAGTTAATAATAGTTATGAAGTTGATATTCTGAAATGATTGTATAATAAGAATGGATCCATTTATGATAAACAAAACAATCACTAGAGTAACACATATTTTATAAATGTAATAATAACACTGTGTTAGTAATTTACATTCTACAATAAAAATACAAATACAATAACTATAAAATCATAAATGAGATGCTATGTTATGTGACATCAGTGTTTTTGCACCTATTTAAAATTGCCTTAAATGACCTAAGTGAGAATATTTATTATACTGACTGAACCAACAAACAACCAGGGAGGAGTGGGTAACCACCAACACATTCAATTTAATCTGATGAGCAGCTTTCAAATCCTGAACACTAAATCTGTAATTCTAACAGAGTGATTTGAAAGATATGCAAATGGCACTGGGAAAATTCTACATTACAAATTAGCATAGTGAATGACAACCTGTGGCTTCCCTGTTAAAGGACATGACAAAAGGCATATACTCATACAAGAAGGGAATGTGATAATAGCTGATGGTGTTATATTGCAACTTCATATAAATCCATGCACCTAAGCACAGTGTATGGTTCTGTATTTATAAACACAGAACATTACACATACAACACAGAAATGAGCATCCATAAAGTCTTACCAATGACTAAAGAATGATCTCAGATAGCAGGAACATATATCTACACCATGAACTTAAAAAAATGATTCTCTGGGATATATGATAATTACACTCAGCATTGAGTGATATATACATAGCTAAAAACATGCAAGTGATACCAGAAAATCTAAATGTGCCACAGCAGGAAAAGCATCTGTATGGACTATAAGTATTCAGTGAATTTTATTCAATATTATATTTTAATTGGATGAATATATATAATCCAACCCAGCATCACATAAAAATAACCATCAATATGACAACTATAACTTATTTAAACCTGTTTGTAATATATAAGAGTATGTGCAGGTTTTCCAGATATGTCACTTTAATCATTCAGTATTAATAGGCCACTTAACATGGCCTATCCCCTCCCTACTTTACACTCTAATAAAAAAGCTAACACCAATAAAATATTACACCATGTAACTGAATGCCTCTCTAAAGATTAAGTTGTCTCAAGTTCACATTTAATAAGTAAAAATAATAATATCATAATGCATATATTCGGTAAACTATAGATTCCTAAGCTAACATATTTTAATCTTTTCACATATATAAAAGATATATATATATATAAATGTACACCTAGTTAGTCAGTAAATATATTCCTGAACCAATATATATATATATAGAAAGAGAGAGAGAGAGAGAGAGAGATAGAGAGAGAGAGAGAGAGAGAGAGAGAGAGAGAGCGAGAGAAGAGAGAGATAAGTAGATATTGTACAACATATTTTACATTTTATATAAAACATATATTTTAGATTTTAAATAAAAAAGAGAATCTTCTTTAAGTTTTTAATATATCTCCAGTTTGCTAATTCTTTCAAAATGATCTATTTTATTTTCAAGTTAGAAGAAAAAGGCAAAAGAAAAGTTATGTTTATAATAATTCAAATTATTTTTAGAATATTTTAAGGGGAGGGATGACCAAATATAAAAAAAAAAACAAAAACGGTAATAATCTCTATGATAAACAATTATTAATTCTACAATTTGGCCGATCCACATAGCATGATGGCGCTGTTGCTATTGCAAAACATATAGATATAACATTACCAGGCTTTTTAAAACAAAAAAAATGTAGAATTTTTTTAATTACTATTTTTTTTACCGTGTTTTTTTTTTTACATTTTTCAACAGTTTTTTTTTTTTTAAAAATAAATCTAAAAAAAAATAAATAAATCTATAGCTGTATTTTTTTACTGGGATTATTTTATATTTTAGAAACAATTATAACTATTTTTGTTTTTTAAAACTTTTGGTCTTTTTTTTTTGTGTTTGTTTTTAAAACATTTCGGTCTTTTTTTTATTTAAAAAAAAAATATATATATATTTTCTTTTTAAAACATTCAGTGTTTTTATATATATCTTAAAACATTCGTCTTTTTTTTTGGGGGGGGGGTTACCGGGGGGGGATGTCAAAACCTTTTTTTCCCATAAACAAATAAATACATATAATATGCCTTTTTTTGGGAAAATATTTTTAAATTTCGATTTACATTTTTTGATTTTTTTTTTTTTAAAAAAAAACCCATTTCATTATTTTTAAAATAATGCTTGCAAAACCAAAAAAAAAACAAAAAACACAAACAATAACAGTTCACTGAAAACTTCTTGTAATTTGCACAACTTTCGCATGTACTTTGCCGAATCGCAATTTACACTCCTCATTTATTAAATTGTGGCACTTAACAAGAAATTATGGACGTTTCTGAAATAGTTGTAATTTTCTAATATTCATACAAATTCCAATGCATATAAAATGAAAAACTTTGAACTGTGTACTATTACACTTTTCATGATTACAAATACAGACACTCTCATATAATATGCTATTGAATATTCAATACTAATGTCTATATAAACTGTCACAGCACATCACTGATAATGTTCACATGCTAGCGATTTTTGGGAAGTCTTGACTTCCTCAACATCTAAATGTCTGAACAGTTTATAGGCCATACGATCTATGAGTTGCCTTGTAAACAGCATATTTATGTGCTTTTGCATAGAAACAGCACCATCTAGTGGTGTGGATCATTCAAAGTTGTAGAACCCATTTTTTTCCCAAAATTTCTTTTAATACTACCATCCATATGTATTTTAAACTAAGGGAATTGCTTTCATGAAGTTCAAGGTCAAGGAATAAAATGATTATTGTATTAATTATCATGCTTCAAATTTAATAGGAATATATATATATATTAATTTTAATGTTTTCACAGATAAATGATGATTTCATATTATTAATTTTTTTGGGATAATATATGTGGTAAAATAGCTAAATAGCTGATGTTTTAGTACAATAACAAGTACTTTCCTCAAAGCATTCTCTTTTTCAAATCATAGGAATGTGTGTGAGATTTAAAATCTTTTTTTATTTTTTTGTGTCTCCTCATACTTAAATTCTATTGGTTGAGAAGTTTTAAATTTTATTTTGTCTACCAAATGTTGTTAATCTTTTTTATTAATTCACAACTTTCATTTTGGTTTATAAAAAAATTAAATAAAGTAAAATATTAATAAATCATAAGATAATGAAGTGAAGTACAAGCAGTAAAAAATTACATTGAGCCAATATCCCACAGGATACTATCTCAATGGCATAAGAACATTATCCCCTCTACTATTTCAAATAACAATAAATTCATAGCATTCTTACGACTTTAAAATAATAACAATCAATTTAATATAATGTTAATTATTAAATTCTAATTTCTTTATTAAAATAATATAACTATAATAATCTCAGGTTTTTTAAAATAACTCTAATCAATTTATAATACCCTGTAGTCAAGTCTGATAAGAATTTTGTATCACCCTCAACTACACCTAATTAATAATAATAATAATAAAAAATAATAATAATAATAATAATAATAATGATGATGATGATGATGATGATGATGATAATAATAATAATAATGATAATAATAATGATAATAATAATAATAATAATAATAATAATAATAATAATAATAATAATAATAATAATAATAATTTTCTTATTCTTCATTAAGTAATTATTAATCTTATCAACTGTTTAATATTAGGATGGTTAATATCAACAATAATTAAATATAATAATGTAATCTAATCTTATATTTCTCATATGGCATCTTAAATAGAATATGTGGTATAATCTGATACAATCTGATAATATGCAGCAACAAACAATATTAAAATATTATGCAACAACTTGTGCAATCAATTATGTGCATAATAATAATATTAATGCAAAAAGAAATTTTTCAAATATATTATATTCTGAAGCATTATGATTTTTAAGTAAATAATTATATCTGCACTGTGCAAATGTTATGTTTGTTTTGGTATCTGACAATCATGTATTTGTTATGGTAAATAAATCAACATAATGCAAAGTTTTATCAAAATAGGTTTAAGTCTGTACAATGCATTAGAAACAAATTTAACAAAATTTATTATTCTATACTTTTAACAAACTATATACAATATTTACAATTGTATTTGTTAAAACCTAACAAATACTAAACTAATGAAAATATTATTAAAATTACATATTTCCACATTGAAAATATAAAAAAATAAATCAACAAGTAAATAAGCTTTTACTCCGGCTTATTAACTTTTGCACATTTATTAAAACAATAATAATAATACTAATTTAAAAATGCACTTATAGTTAAATAAAATATCCATTAATTGCCATAATTAAAATATATGGTTTTCGTAAGTGTACACGAAAATATAAAAATATGAAATACTGAAGTCATATTCATTTTTAAAATATGTTCACAGATTTTTATAATAAATTAATCAAACTTCTAATATGATAGGGCTAGTGTTATTTTAAACATTTATCTTGGTTCGTTTAATAAATAAATTGATTTTAATAAAATAATATTACTGATGTTCTTTTATATACCTTGCTTGGCACTACTCTAAATAAAATACTTATATGTGTGTTTTATAGATGTACAAAACATATAATAATAATCACAAAAAATATAAGCATTCATTATATTCTGTGTTGTTCATTTTGAGTGTCTCTATTTTTTTAAAAAAATATGCATTCACTCCTATAAATTAAATATCAAAATTATTAAAAAATCTTGTGAATAATTATCATCTCTTTATATGCTTTTTTTAAAAATAGTTTAGTAAAACATGAAAAATATCTATGATTCTTTATTATTCACTGTTAACATTTACATTCCATCTCACTTGTATTTGACGTTAACCTATACCAAACATGAAAAAACCATCTCATATTCCTTCAAAATAACGATTCTACAATTAAAAAATTATTCATTATTTTCTTTCATAAATACAACACTATATGATGCAATAACTGATGAAATTAGGATAGTGATATCATGCATTGGCATGAAGAACTAACTAGACACAATAGTATAAACTATATGGGATACAGTGTAAACGAAGATGTATGACTTCCCTGTCTAATGACCTCCAATAAAATAATAATGTCCAGGCTATTTATTCAGCTCATTCAAACATTAAAATACATAACAGCAAGAAAGACACAGCCCATGGAAAATATATACAAGTCACAGGGCTAGGCTATCTGTATTTGCATAAACTACTAATATAATAATGTTACTTTTCTATTATCCATAGATCCTACATATAACAATACCATGTTTTCTTTTCATAATTCAAAGTCACTATCATTTAAAACATCACAATAGTTTTATTAATCTACTTTGCAAAAATATCTAGCCTTACTGTAAATAATAAACAAAATTCGCATATGACTATAACAAATTTAAAACTATAACAAGAAAAAGTTTATTCACTTTTAAAACTCAGTAATAAAAATACAAATGATTTTGTTTTAAGATATTAAAATCAATATTTAAAATATTTCTAAAATAAGGTTCATCCATTAAAGAATCATATAAAAAATTATATGTATCAGTAAATTATATTACATTAGTAATATAAAAGAAAAAGTATGCATATCTTTCTAAAACAAACCCTAGCTCATATCCTTAGAATAACAATAAAGTTTTATGCACACACACATGTTCATACATTTATATGATAAGGTAATATGATAAAAATATTCCTAGCAATTCTAGAAACAATAAAATATACACCATGTGAAATTAATATATTTTACAAAGATTTACCTAGTGACACTAATCTTGTTGGACACCCTTGGACGTTTTCTGGTCCAATATTTCATATAAAACTTATTAATTAATAATAATATCCATTCAGCATCACTATTGTATCTTAAAAGTGTTTATACTAAACTTTACAAAGAATTAAAATATTAATTATGTTAGATTAAATAAATATTTAAATGTAATTTTCCTACCTAACCCTAATCAAGCACGAGTGTGTGTGCGGCACAACTGTTCCCAAAAGATATTAATATAAAATAGATAACTAAAAATAATAAACTAGCTGAGTGCTTTCAAAGGATCTTGCCTTCATAATCGTAGCTTGTTAATACATTTAATGATATGTAAATATGCTAATTCCCTTTTTAATTCCATTTTTCGATAAAGTGTAGCATGTGTCCTTCCTATTTATGGCATCACTGTCTTGTGAAATAAATAAGACCTCTTTGATTTTTCTTTTAAGGTCATGTTTCTCTCTACATATGATTGTGGGATTGTCTGGAATGCACTCATGGTGACTTGTGCTCTGGTGCTGATAGAAAACTAAATAGGTAGAAGGATTGTTGCGAGCTCTATTGTATGAATATTTATGTTGTGCTAATCATGTGGACAAAGATGCTCTGCTTTCCCCATAATATGTGCCTTTGCAATTATTGTTGGAACATGCAATATTATATACTGTGTGGGTAATATGTAAAAGTGGAGTTTGGTCTTTAGTATTATTAATTAAATTGTTAGAATTTGGAGGGGTTTGAAAACAAAGCTGATATCTGTTGTTGAGGATGGAATGCAATTTCTTGTGTAAATTGGATATATATAGAAGCAATAATCTGGGTTTATCCTGTGTGATGTGGGTGTTAATCTGTTTAATCTGTATATGTAAAATATTTTGTCAACAATGGACTGCCTGAACCCTAAATTCAATAAGTCATCTCTATATTCTATTACATTTGCTTTTGCATCTGCCTCAAATTTGCAAAAAAGATGCTAGGCTGGATAATTTATGTTCTATAGGTGTGTTAGATTGGGGGTGTATATGGCATTATGAAAACTCCAACTCTCCATAAAGTTCAAATTAAAAGTTTTTTTCTTCTTTCTAATATTTCTTCATTAGAAGTTCTCTCCCTGATAGTTATTGCTAAGATGATCACTTTCCAAAGCTTTAGAACAAAACCTTTTCTCTTCTCTCTGCATAACATAAACTCATAAATGAAAAAAAAATCAAAATGAAAAATGGAAAATGAAAATGAAGTCAACTTTTATATCCAAAATTATTTTGAATAATAATCATCAATCCTGTTATGGAAGTCTATAAATCACAATCTGTTGTTTACAGATTTCCAGAAAAAATAATTATTAAATGTGACATCACTTACAAAAGTTTAAAATAATTATCTGGGGTTTTCCAATTCATTTGGATTATACCACTGTGCAGATGCACCAGTGTTGGCTATATAGATCCACATATATTTTTATGTATTTTTTATCTTCCATTCAAATATTTTATATTAATTCAGATAAAGTTATTTGTAAAGTTGTATTTCTTAGGATAATATTTTTAATACTCAATATATTTCTTTTTCTGACAAATAATTTTCAAAATCAATTTTTAGATTATTAAATAATTTACAGTTTTTTTATAATGACTTGTCATATAAAAAGAATATATTCATAATACTACCTGTTTTTATCTTTATAACCATTTTCAAGAGAAGTTTATAATAACTTTTTAAAGACAATATTTTGTTTTAAAAATATTCACTATAAGCTTTCTTTTTTTAAAATATCCTTTTTTTAAACATTGAAATTTAAGTTTTTTCCATATAATTTTTTGCTTTCCAAATACAGTTATATATTCTTAAAATATAATGCATAAAATGTTAAAATTTTGAAGAATACTTCCGTTCAACTTTCTTGCCAATATCCAAAATATTAAAAATAAATGATATAAATTTTTCCCCAATATATTTAAAATTGTACATTCTTTTATTAACTGTACTTTCATCATTAATTCTTTTGAATACATACTTGTTTCTGGTATTAAATCCTTAGTTTTCATGAAATTGGTTTAAGCTTCAATAAAAGAGTTGATAGAGAATTTATTAATTTAGAAATGCATAACTACTTTAGCTTAGTAAATTAATAATCCTTAAAATCCTTTCTTTTAAAACAATAATATTAAAATAATAATTTTCAGTAGTAAACTAAGCAATACATTGATGTTAATGTATGATAATATTATTGATAATACTAAGTTAACAAGTTAAGACATTTATTAAGTTATTAAGTACCAGAATAATGAGAGCATATACTTTTATACCAAATTAAACTGGCAACTTGATTGGCTATTAAATCTTCAATGTGTGATCTAATTTACATATTAGTCAAGCTTATGTAATTAAAAATTTAGAAATAAAATTTATGACTCATACTAAATATGAAATATTATTAGAAAATTTGATTCCAAATTAATTTTATACTTTTATTTGACAAACTAAACACTTAAAATAACATTTTAAAAATAATACTTTAGTAATTTATCCAATATTTATTTTCAATGTATCTATTTTTAAAACTCTACTTTACTAATTACATTTGTTTTAAAACTATTTAATAACATACATTTTTAACATTTACTTTTATTTTATAATACATAAATGTTTCAATCTTTTTTAAAACAATTCTAAGCAATTTTGAAACTGTCTTTAGAAAACTTGTAAGCATAAAAATATTAATATTGGATGTAACACATGACTATTAAAACCAGACAATATATATCAATTTTTATAATTACTGCATGAAAACAGAAATAAATATTTAATTACAAAAAACATTATATTAAAAAATAGTATTATAATGATAGAATTTGGAATAATAATTTTGATACTATTTAGGCAGTAATAAATTAAACACATTTGTCTATCACAAAATATTATATTTTTAATAAATAATTTATAATACAAATATGAAATCTAATTTTTATTTAAAATTCATTAGTTTATTTAATTCTAAATCATTATTCTAACACTAACCTTTAACACTTCATTTAATAGGACATTTAATATATAATTTCATTATGGACAGTTTTCCCAACCATACAAAAATCATAATATTTAGCTTTATTTTAACATATTAACATAGTTTTTTTTATATATTTACTATTCTTACTTTACTTTAACAAAGTTTTTAAAATATTACCAACATTATACAGCAGTTATATTATTTAAAATGACCCTTAATTTAAAATTTTTCAAAACTTGATTCAGTAAACCTGTTTGAACCTAGTAGAAATATGGTTAGGGGGGGGACACAATATATATATATATATATATATATATATATATATATATATATATATATATATATATATATATATATATATATATACATACACTCAAGGTTTGTAATAACTACATATACTATTCAAATTGTTCATGGCTGGCTGAAATAGTTTTCTATTATGCATATTGCATCCAAGGTTGACTTTTTTCTTTTTTTGGCCTACCCTGGGTTGCTTCACTATAGTACATCACTGGAAAAAAGTTTAGTCTCTAGCATACATATGATTGAGAATGGATTCATCTGTTTTCAATGCTGGATCCTCTTGTCAGGCATGGAGTTTTACTGCTCTGACATTATAGCTTTAAAACACACCAATGTATTTGTTTAATGATCCAGCTAGTACAGGAATCGAATGCCTGAATCATTCAAAGAAAACAAAACATGCCACCTACTGCATTTTTTAGGTATACCCATTGTTTTATCTAATCTTTTACATATAAAATCCCCAGACAGGCCTTTTTATAGAAATGTAATTAAAAGCAAAATAATTAGTAAAAAAAAATACTAGCATCAATTGATTTTAATATTGCTATAACCTTTGTTTTATTATATTCTCTTATCTTTGCTATTATTTGACAAAATTAAATTTGTTAATAATCTGTGCAATTCTAGGTACGTGTTATAGCAACCTAGCTTAAGGATCTGTATTCTTTAAAATAGAAATTAAAAGCTTAATCATGCATTATTGTAGGTTAAGACAAAATATTTAGAAATTACCTGCGCTTGCATGTATGTGGGCATATATAGATGAAAGCTTGTCAAGTTTAACAAAATTTAATAATTTTTTAAATAATTATTTTATATTAATTGAAATGTATTCCTTGTATATTGTAAAATGCAAGTCCGTGAATGGATATATATGTGTTTATAAAAACTAATTGAGAAATATCATAAAACAAAGTAATAACTTTAGTTGTGTATATAATTTTGTATACTTTTCAAAATCAGAGTCTTATTCCATAAGACCTTAAATATCATTATTTTTTGTTATTAATAAACTTGTATTTAATTGTTAAAATTGTTTCAGTCATCTCTTGGTCGCATACAGTAATAGCTCTTGTGTTTTCTGAGCTAGATTCGAGCATGGGATGAATATATAATTGTAAATGTGTATTTAGTGCTTTGGAATATCCAAAGATGATCAATCATCATCCTGGTTGGCACAAAAGAGAATACTATTTAAAGCCCATGCACTATCTTTTATTTAGTTTAGCCTTATTATGAATTAAGTTTATAGTTGGCCAGTACAAGTGGCCTGAACATTGATGATGATCAGCATGTTTTAATGTCCCAGCATTATTGTTTTGATTTCTGATTCTTATGTATTGAGATGGATGAGCACTTAGTTTGTGCCTCCAAATTAATGCTTAAATAATTGCCCAAGCTGGCAAAGGCTCAATAGTTAGCCTGGTCTACAGAAGACCCTTTTTCAATCCAGACACAAGATGGACTGTTGTTTTATTATACTGATTTTATGCTGATTTATTTATTCTTTTCAATGATGATGATGGACGGTTATATCTTTTGAATATTTACTTCTACTTACTTTGATTTATTATAATGCTGGTTGATAAATAATTATGCTTTTACTTGCTCTTCTGAGTTAGTTGGCTGATCTCACAATGCTCACAGAGATTTTGATTAAATGCTCTTTTAAAATACCATATTACCCTATATATATACTTTGTAAAATATTGATATTTGATTTTATATTGACTGTGAGTGATGATGATTATTCCATCACCACAGGTTCAAACATTTCCTACCAATATCACCTACCCCATTCCGTTACAATATATATATATATATATATATCTTGATATATATATATATATATATATATATATATATATATATATTTAACACAGTGTTAAATATATTTGTTTGAATTATTATTATATAATTTAAAAATACAGACATTTAATTGTTGTAGTTATATATATATATATATATATATATATATATATATATATATATATATATATATATATATATATATATATATATATATATATATATATCTTGGAATCCAATTCAAAATTTCAATTGCCCATCTATTATCATCTCTTCTAGCAACTCGGATATAAAAAAACAATAAATTCACTATGCTGGCTATTTCATGTTGGTGAGCAGCCCATCCATTTTTGTATACTGTATGAATAATCACATAGTAATAACAGCTGCAAGAACAAAAATGTATGTCATGGACATTAGGAATTTACCTTGCTCAGTTCCTTTAAGGCTTCCAAGAGGAATCAAAGGGTCTCCTTTCAGTTAATAACTGGATTCCAAGAGATTGTAAAAGACCCAGAAAAAGACCACATGTGAGATGGATGGATGAAATAAGAAAGGGTGCATGCATGATGTGGAGAAGAGAAGCTAAAGATAGGAAAAGATGGATTGAATTTGGAGAGACCTTCATACTGCAGAGGATTGATAATAGTTGATGATATATATATTACTTCATACTCTAGTTTTATAATTCCTTCCTATACCATTGAAATTGTCAGCGGCTGGATGAAATAAGTTTCAATGATGAAGATTACATGTAAGGTTGAAATGATTTGCAGCAGAATGATAGTTTTTTACTTGCTCCATGTTGCTTTACCATAGTACATCACTGTATAAAAGTTTAGTCTCTAACATTCATGTTACTGGAAATAGCTTCGCTGTTCTCAATGCAGAACCTCAATGTCAGCAGCTGATGGTGGCATTCTTCCAAGAGGAGACAGGGAAGCAATGGTATTTTACTACTCTGCCATTATATCTGTAAAATACTGATGTTTTTGTTTAACATCCCAGCTAGAACAGAAATCAGATGCCTGAATCAATCCAAAAAAAATGCATCCCACCTACTACATTTCCAGTGTATACCCATTCTCTTATATAATCTTTTACATTTAAAATCTCCAGACAGGCCCTTTCTTTATACAATTCTAATTAAAGGCAGAGTAATTAGCAAAAAATAATACAAGTGTCAGTTGATTTTAATAATACTATATGCTTTGTTTTATTTTAATCCATTATCTTTGCTATTTTCTACCAAACTTTTACAATCAAAATTAGATAAAGGAATCTTAATCTTTTGAGCGCTGATTATGTTATTGGCCAAGTGAGGTAAAATTCTAAACTTTTAATTGGTCAATTCATAAACTCAACAGTCATATGGTCAAAATATATTCATCTTTTAATATTATATTCACTTTAGTTTCATTTGTAAAAAGTATATTAATAATTTTTCAGGTTATGAAAGTCAATGAAAGTTTTTTCAAAAATAAATTTTTACTTATAATTATAAAAATATTCAATAGCAGCAAATCTAAAATGATCATTAGTAACCAACTAAAAAGTGTTTGTGACATCAGTGATTTCTTTCTTAGTTTTACCAAACCATATTATTGCTTTGATTAACCATTGTCTCTTGAACACATATTTTGTATACAATAGATAGCATTACAGACAAATTTTTGGTACTCCTATGGACTCACCTATCTTTAGAGTAATAGCTGATTTATTAATGGAAAATATAGAAACTTGTGCATTAGAATAATCATCTTTAAAACCTCTCATTTGGCTCAGATACATAGATGACATTTTTGTTACATGGCAACATGGAAAAAATAAATTAGATGATTTTTCTTGCATTTAAATAATATGCATCCTAATATTAAATTTACAATGGAGACAGAATCTGTTGGAAAACTCCCTTTTCTTGATATTCTGGTCACCAGAACACCAAATAGTTTATCTTTTTCGATTTATAGAAAAAATACACACACAGATATTTACATTTACATTCTCATCATCACCCAACTCAGATAGTTTCTGTTCCAACTCTTTTAGATAGAGTAATTTAATCTTTCAGATCAGACACATCTGAAAGAAAAATAAATCATATTAATATTAATTTATTAGCAAATAGTCATTATTATAGATTTATTAAACAAGCCTTTTTTCAAGCCCAAAATAGACAAAATAGTAAACAAAAAGATGACAAATCCACTATTACAAATTATGTTTCATATGGAAAAGGAACTAAATACAGTATTGGATGTATATTAAAATGCTATAATATAAACACAACATTTTCCACTCATCAATAGACCAGCAATATAATAACCAAACCTAAGGATTCAATACCTTTTGAATCTTATGGTGATTATCAAATCTCATGTGAAAATTGTAAAACTTTTTATATAGGCATGAGTAATCATTACATCAGTGTTAGGAGATATGAACATGCTAATGCAATTAAACAACACTCATCATTATCAACAATCTCACTCCATACTATAGATTCAGATCATTAAATTTATATTTCTAGTGCCAGGATCATATCCAGATGTGACAATCTCTACCAGTGCAAAATCAGAGAAACCATTGAATTACTTAAAAGGCCAGAGTGTATCAATAAGCAAGATGATACATGCAAACTTCCTCCTATTTAGAATTTTTTTTTTTTTTTAAAAATCCTTAATTTAACATGTTTGCTATTGGTGCAAATCAGTGATAGTAGCGCCTCTACAATCGTCTTTCTATCTTTTATCACCAAGTAGATGACTTGTATGATCAAGTCGAAATGTCGGTATATAGATATTTAATTTTTTAACAGAGTCGAACTCGCAAAATATCTCTAATATATATGAATCTGGCACAATTGGAACAATTAATCTTATTTCAAATGTGTAAATATTTATAGTTTGCATGAAAATTATGCACAAGTTTTTTGTTTATTTCAAATTATATTTATATGATGAAATAATACATTAATTGCTTACTCTTAGTTGATTTTAGTGGTTGATTATAATGTTTCTCTATAAGACCATTTAAGTATCATTAATTAGTTTTACAGGAAATCACATGAACACTAATATAATGATAAATATTTATTTTTAGCAAAGCCTTTACTATGTGACTATGACTCAAATTGGGAGCATGTAAATAACCGTTGTTATAAATACTTTGCTGATGAGTTAGACTGGGAATCTGCATGGGATGAATGTATAGAAAATGGAGCAGATCTTATAGTTGTCAATAGTGCAGCAGATAAACAATTTTTAGAAGATAAAGCAAAATCTTACAAAAAGACGTTATGGTTAGGATTTTCAAACATGGTAAAAAAAACTATTTGTATAAATTTTATTGTTGATAATATATATATATATATATTATATATATATATATATATATATATATATATATAATTGAATAATGCTAAGTGAAACTTACTATATTTACTATAAACTATTGATAAAAAAATAACTATATAGTTTCTAAATACTGTTAGCACTGATGAAACTTTCCATTGTAGTCAAGCGTTGGTGGCCTAGTGGTTTTCATAACTGCCTTCCAAACAGCTGACCCCGGTTTGCTTCCTGGTCAACGTATTTGACATATGAAAAAAAAATTATATATATATGGCATGTGATTGATTACAAAACGTACATATATTTTTCGTCCTTTATTTCATGTAATATGAGTGTGAATGTGTGTGTGGGAGGGAGCGTACATAACTGCAGCTTCTCACTTATTTTGTTTTGCAGTGAATAAAGTTCTTTGTTACATATGGTTTGTAATAGAATAAAAATAAGACGCAACAAATGGAAAATAATCAACAATAATTTGTAGCTGGAATTAAATACTATATAACATAAAATCTGATGTTCCTTGTAACTAAAAAAATACTATAATCAAAGAAATGGAGTGTAATGTTTTAATGTTGGGTAAATACAACATATACATAAATAAGTATTGTCTAAGTAGTCACATATTATGATGTCTAAAGTGGTCACATATTATGATATCTAAATATGCAATAAATACTGACTCATAATTCGATCATCATTATCCTTGTCCTAATAATACCATGCTTATATAGACAAAGTTAAATAGAATCATATATATTTTAAAATATATGTGGACTTTAAAGATGACTTTAAACTATTTTTCACAGATTGTAGTATATCTCTTAACCATAGAGACCACATATTTCTGCAAAAGAATTATGTTGAATGTATTTGCACTAACATATTTTAGTAATTCCGTATACACGTAACTGGAATAGCAAAAAAATGTGTTCGAAATATTTAGTTCAGTATTTAAATACATTTATTTTATAATTTAAAATAATTATTAATAATTTAATTAATTAATTAGGCGAGAGTATTAGCAGAAGGGGAATTAACTATAGCAATAATGATAAAAAAATGAAATGCTAATACTAACATCAATATTCTCAGATAATACAAATAGATTCTGCATGATTTCGATTTGCAATTAATACATAGTCATTTAAAATATTATTATTATTTAATTATTATTTGTTTTTACTTTGTACGCTGAATAGTTTAAAAATGAGTCAAAAACTGTCACTATCTGGCTATAGAATTTATTTTAATCTACATTTAAAAAAAGACAAATGTATAATCTTCCAACAAATTCTCTCTGATTTTTAATATATTTTTAAAAACATCTATCATATTTCATCATTACAAATAAATTAAGACATAGCAGTTGCCTATAAAAGCATCATTGTCATCACTTTTTTTTATCAAATGGTTATCTTCATCCTCATAGGAGTTCTTTCACAAACCAAACAAGTGATAATTTATTAGGTCAAGTTAAGAAAAACTGTAAAGATGATGCTCCAGAATATGAAAACATAAATGTAAAATTTTTTACATTGTGATCAATGGCATGCAAATATTCATTGTCATGTTTCAACGCAACACCGTGATATGTGTTTCATCTAAATTTTAGACATCAGTTCTATTCTAGCATATTCCAATAAGAAACACTATTGAGTGTTAAATTTTTTCTGTGATAATGCTACAAAGATAGTCCCTTGAGAAGGAATTTTTCTAGTTGATGACTGACGTTTGAGATTTTTCTTTGTAACAAATAAGATATCTTCATTTCATATTCCCATATTTGGTGTTAGATTCATAGTAATGAATTTATATATCATCACCATTAGCCCTTAACTTTAAGAAACTTTTGCAATTTTTTGATTACCAGTCATAATTTTGTTTTCAGGAGTTAAAACATTTTTATTTTGCATTTTTCTATGACTTTTTACATTAATCATCTTGCACAATCATTTCAAGTCTCAAATCTGACATACATTGTTGCAAGAAAGAAGCCATGACTAATTTGTGAATGATTTTCTACATAGTCAATGTCACTTGCTCCAAAAAAATCATTTTACATACACATTTAATTATATCATTAGTGATAGACATAAACAATATTTTTTCTTGGATGACACTTAGTGTATCCTTTCTTGAATTTGTATATTCACTTATATACACTTCTTTTAAACAAAGCCATTTACTCATACTGTACAAAATTTTTTCTATAAATATTAACACAAGAAAATAATCAGGCTATAAATCATTGCATGCTACTCTTCTTTTGTTCAAATCAGTATTGCATAAGTTATTGTTTCTCACATTGTAGTCATATTTGAATTGATGTGACCCAATCAAAACTGAACAACAGATTGGGAAAACATAAACATCATATGAAAAGCACAGATTTTATGCATGCATATCAGATAAACATAAATTTGATTATTAATATTAATTTCTAAAGATAAAATTAATATAAAAATAAAAATATTGCAATAGTAGTCTATATAAAATGAAACATATTGAATTATTTCTCAGAATATATATTAACTTTCATGATTTGTTATAAAAATATCCTAGGCAATAAAAAAGATACTTTTAAAACTCTGTTACATTAATGGATTTTACAATGAAAATATGTTCAAAAAAATTGTAAAATAACTTTCCATACCTCAGTTTTGTTTTTCTTTCTGGAGATTTCAAATAGTTCAGTCACATTTTTTTCATGACAAGATTTAGTCAAGATTATTAGCATTTATTTGATAATTTATTTAAATTAATTGACTTGATGTTTTCACTTAAGTTAATATGAAAAAAATATATAATTTTTTTCAGCATATCTATAGTATATATGTATAATATTATAATAGCAGTTTTTTATCATCACTTGTATAAATATGTAGATGAAATTATTGTCTAACTAACCTTAAAGACTAGTTTTAATTAAATCAGTTTCATGTTCTGGGTTAAAAATATACATGATTAAATACTTAGACTTCATTTTAAATTCATAATCTACACTTCGTATAGTTGATATACAACAATAATAGTTGAAAATACAGTGAAGTATGGGATAACATGAGAATACCAATGGAAATATTTCTGGCAATCCCAAATTTAACTAGAATAAAGGCTGCTAAAACCATTTTTCTCAATGACAATGTAAGCTCAGGGTTTGTATATATATATATGGAAAACTGAAAAATGGTATTAAAATTAGGTTTAAAACTTTATTATTTGTTAAGCCAGGCTTTCAATGAGGTGTATATTTGTCAAAGCACGACCAAGAAATAAAATCAGCAAAATATTAGCAATATTTATCCGTGTGTAAAATGTAAATTTAACTACCACTAATTATTATAAATTTGCATATTTGGATGCAAAAAGATTTAGGATAGGTGTTCTGTAGTGTTAAATGATCATTGTTTACTAAGATGAATGATATCGGCTTTGGCATTGATAGAGTAAATATGCAAAGCTTCTTTTATTTTCTATTTATTTTATTTTTAAAGCAGACAATCTATAGATATACTAATGAATATTAACAGTTCTTATCCCATCAAGAGCTCCTTCTTCAAGGTTTTGTAGAGTAAATAGGCCAACAGGGATCTGAGAAATTGAACATTTCTTAAAAATATGAATGTTATTTTGTGGTCCACCCACTCATAATTTGTAGAATATAAAAAGTTCCATTTGTGTAACATAACTATATCTATTCTAGACCATTATACCTTTATTAATCTTCATTTATATTTTTTTAAAGGAGAAATTAAACACTTAAAGTGTGGCATCTGTCATTAACATGTGATTATTAATGTTCCAGTTGTTTCAGTTATGGTGTCATACGCTGCCAATATTCAATATGGATGGCTGATGAAAGTCATGAGTATGGTAGAAAAGATACCTTGATTAATCTTTGAGAAATTAATCATAATGAGATTACTAATGTGATTTGGTAGTTCAACACACTTCTTTAATTCATTGATGGTTACCAAACTACATCTAAGGTTAGCTGAATATATATTTGAAAATATAAATAATCATTCTACAGATCTTGATCTGAAGGATCCAAAGATTATATGCATGTTTTTATTGATCTGTGTATCTAAAAGATTAGTCTGAGCACTTGTTCACCTGATTGGGAAATAGTACTAAACCACATAAATTATAACTACTAAACCAGAAGATCTGAGAGTTTCTATATTAGAACTCTACATGTAACATGTTTGCTTGGATATATTATTCCTGAAGCAAGCTTTTTCTTTATATTTGTTTGATTGATTTTAAATGAGCCTGTGATCTTATTTAATTTCCCATGTATTATGGATGTGATTAATCTTTACTTATGTAATTATAGAATTGTATAATAATTGATTTTTCATCAAATTATTGTTGAAGTGGAGCACGTGGAAACGTTTTATTTGGACTAGGCTGGGGGTGCCAAAACTAATATAATCTTCTATTATAATTAAATTAAAAATTAGGTTTTGCCAATTACACATAACCTATGAAAACAAAGGGTAAGGCATCAGCATAATTGAATGTTTTTGATGTTGTGTTATGAACATAATAAATATAACTGTTGCAGGAGAGTGAAAATAGCATATATCCCTTTTGTAAGTAATTTTAATTGAGTTAGTTTTTCTGGTGCTGTGACTGAGAATATAGTAAATTTACAATACTTGTGTGCCATTTTTCGAAAGTGTAATGGTAGATTTGCATTTTGATGAACTTATTTAATTTGTAGATCATTCATTTCCTCCAAACATTATCAAATGAATAGCTAAGATCAATCAGTATATTACCTGTTTTGTAATAGAGCTCAAAATACTAATTGATTATAGCAAGAGAATCTGATCACAACTGTTATATCTTAGTCTAATTCCAGATTGTTAAATAGATAAATAAGATTTAAGGATTGATGAGAATATTTCAAGAACTAATTCAAAATGCATGCAAGTGCAGTTAATGAGGGGAACTAGATGAAATTTTTTATCAGAATTAATGACTTCTGTGGTTTAAAAATAGTAATAATTTAGGCCAATTTCCAATTATCAAATATATGACCACATGGCAAGATATTTCTGTAAAAAAGAACAATGTATTTAATTGTTATAACAACACATACTTAAAAATTAAAAAAAAATATAACATCCACAACTGTAGCCTTTTCAGGCTTAATTAGATTAAAACCATTAACCACTTTTTCTGTGGTACACTAATTTTGTAGATAGTGTCTATGATTCCCTGGAAAGAGATGCTAAGTTTCTGATCTTGAAAAGATTGGTTTTATCTGGTTTATCTGTATAATGAGCATTGCAATGTCATCAGGCAAAATTTCATATAATGTTTGTAGTGCATTTGTGAAGAAAGCTCCATTTTTATTTGAGCCTATGAAGTTTAGATTTTCATCAGTGTTGATCTATTTTGAACTTCTAGTATTATCAAGTAATTCTATCAGTGAATATTGCTGGATCTTCTGTTCTTTGATATTTCTCAAGGAATTTTTCACTACTTGATTCACAATAAGTGTGTAAGATTTGATAAAACCTCAGAAAGTGAACTTTATGGCAGCTGGTATATTAATAGCATTAAATCCTTGCATCAAAAATAAGAAGAAATTATATTTATGTTAATTTGTACATGAATCTTAAAAATAGTCGAGTTTTCCTTGTTTAGGTTCGAATGAAGAATAATATTGCAAGGAATCTGAGTAACTGTAATTGCAATGGATGTGATGTTTGCTCAATTCCGACTCTTTTTTATTTTCATTATTGCAATATAGATTAAAAATAATTCTTAAATTAAATCTTATTTCTTAATATCATTTTAAAAATAATTGTATTGAAATCAACATTTATTATTCATCATAATCATCATCATCAACAGCAAACATTATCAATCAACTGCAGGATGAAGGACTCTCCAAGTTCATTCTATATTCTCCGATCCTTAGCTCTCTTCTCCACAACACCCATGCACTTTTTATTATTTTATTTGTCCATCTCACATGTGATCTCTTCGTGAAATTCAATTTAAGATTCGAATTGTCCATCTAATATCATCTCTTGTAGTAATATGTTCATCCCAACTCCACTTGTCTTTTATTTTTTGTGAAAACAGTAACACCTCTTTGTACTCTTACCAATATAAGATGTTTTTGATCTCTTCTTATTGCTCCTAACATGCATCTCTCCATAAATTCTTTGAGTGGTCTAAAGTCTCTGTATTGCTCTTCTATTAAGTCTCCAAGTCTCAGATCCATAAGTAAAGATTGGTAAAACACATTTATTAAAAAACCTTTCTTTTCAAACACATAGGCATATTTCTTTTTAGGATCAAGGTATTTATACCAAAAGCACTCAAAACAAATTTAATTATATGATTAATTTCATCCTTTATGTTTCCATCTATATTAATACTGTGACCAATATATTTGTAGCTGTTAACTTATTCTAACTGTCATATAACTCCTGCAACATTTCCTGCAGGTATAAAGCATTATTTGCAAAAACAATTACAACATCTGCAAAATCGAAATAACCCATTTTAATCCACAACATACTTCTTGCAGTACTGCTGTAAAAAGTTTTAGAGATATGGACTCACCTTGTCTTTCACCTTTCTCAATGTTGACTTTCCCAATATCAATATGTAATTCAATTGCTACTTTTGCATTTTTATAAATATTCTTTAAAATAGGACGATATACTGGGTCTATACCTTAATGATCCAATGCTTTAATAACTGAAGAAAGGTTTATAGAATCAAATGCCTTTTCATACTCTACAAATCCAAAGCATAATGGCAACTCATATTCATTATCCTTTCTATAACTTCTCTCAATATATGAATATAATCTACTATACTAAAATCACGTTTAAACCCAGCCTGCTTTCTTGGTTAGTAAAATCCAATGTTTTCTGTAGACGAGTTGTAATTATCTTGGTAAAATTATGTATAAAACTGATAAATGATGGATAGGTCTGTAAATTCTAAAATATTCTTTATCACTTTTTAAAATATTAATATTAATAATTCATTCTTCCAATCATCTGGTACACCTATATTATTTAGACATTTGACATATAACTTTGCTAAAAATTATATTTCTTCACCTGCTCCTTTTAATATATCAATTATAATTCCATCATTACTTGGAGCCTTTTTTTTTTATTCATAAATTTAATTGCGAAATAATGAATTAACATAAAATTCCATTTTAATGTTTGGTTAATTAGTATTATTTATTTACTCTGTGCCTACTAAAACAGAAAAAAATATTAAATGAAAATCTATGGTAAATTGAAGAATAGTATATTACTGATATAGAGTCAATAAATGCAACACATTTTTGTATTACAAAAAATGTTAATTCAGCCAAATAATTGTGCCAAATTAATTGTTCATAAAATAAGTGCTACAATTAATAAGTTTGTTTTCAACTTTCTCTTTTTATCATTGATTTATTTTTAAAAAAAAATGCTGTAGGACTAATTACATTCTATGGAAAGGCATATTAGCTTTATAATAAAGGGGAGCCGTTTGCTTAAAAAAAATATGGATTCCCTTTCTACAACATATTTTTGAAAGTTGTTTTTTTATAAAAATCACAGTACACATAATGCATGTGATTTGATAATATATTCTTAGCATTTGTATGTTTTTTTTACATTGCCAATTTGTATGTACATATAAATGTAATCTGTGTATGTGTAGGCATTACTTACCACTATGTCAATTTTTTGAAGGTGAACATTTGATGTTTCTTTTTAATTTTAACTTTATATAAGCATTTTGCCAACCATTATGATTGAATATTTGGTTCAAGTATCTAATAAATGGTTCAATGTCGCTGAAAGTTTGGAAAAAAAGTTAAAATTTTATTCTGGGTAGATTTAGACCCACATTTCTATAAACACCTCTTCGAATATTTTAATTAATGAATATACAACGAGTGATTTCAATGCAAAACTTTTACTATGTTACAGATTTAATTTTAAAACTTTATGGGCATAAACGATAAAAAATGAAAAGAATAAAATAAAAAATGCATAATTTGTATTTGTGTGTGAATGATGTATTTTTAAAAAAATTCAAAGACTTAATAAAAATATTGTTTAGTATATTATTACAAATATTTTTTAATCACTTCTTAATAATAATAATAATAATAATAATAATAATAATAATAATAATAATAATAATAATAATAATAATAATAATAATAATAATGCTAATGCTAATAATAATAATAATAATAATAATAATAATAATAATAATAATAATAATAATAATAATAATAATGATGATGATGATGATGATGATGATGATAAAAAGAAGATGAAAAAAGAAGAAAAATATCATCATCTTCATATTTAAAAAAATAAGTTTACAATAAAATGTTTTATCAATTAATATGAAAACAACATTAGAAAAAGTGTACATAAACCGAAAAAGATCTAAGAATGTCACATGACCTGCTCCTATTGACACTGATTATTGTCTAATTAATTTAAAAAAAAGATTTCAATACACTTTTTTTGATCAGTCAGCTTGGTTTTGTCTAATCATTCATATAGTCCAAGAATTGTTAAAATTATTCTAAATATTTCACTCACAGTCATGATAAGCACATTAAAGACCTCAATGCAAGATGTAAGTAATAATCTATTAGACATTTTCAAATAATTGTTTTTCTTTCCCTTTCAAAAGTAGTAATAAAAATGATGCAATTTAATTATAATATGCAAATCAGTTATAATTACATAAAGCCAATATTTTAAATTTATTATTGAGATTTTTTTATAAAAATGTTTCACACACATTTCTTCTAAAAACTTTACTTTTATCAAGGTGACAATTATTAATTAAAACTATCCTAGACTCTGACAGATTTCCTTGCTGTCACTTGCTATAAACTTTCAAATTTCATTTTAATATTAAGCAATTATTATTTATCACAATATAATAAAGTGGACCTCATATGATAAATATTATTATTTTGAAATTAAATGAATTTTTTTAAAAAAAAATCACATTTGATTTTCGAAATTATTTTATAAATTGGACTTTAATCAAAGCAAAGCACCACCATCTACATCATTAACTGCTGGGCAGAGCAGAATGAAGTTGCAAAGTGAATGAAATCTTCTTTGTTTGATATTTGTTTTAAAAATCTGAAAGAATGATTACTAATGTCAGGTAAATCTATTAACTTATGCTTTAAAAGTTTAAAATGTATAGTTAATTTTATGATATTGCAATGTTTTCTAAGAGATTCTGAATGATATTTTCTAGACAGATTGTACCTAATTTCCATAATAACATTACTCAGTGAAATATAATATTTTATAATGAAAATTAATATATTTCTGTAGAATATATATATATAAAATTAAACAAGCTTTTTTTTTTATTTATTTATATATATTTATATATATATTATAATTTCTAATAATTATCATACAATTACTATGCATAAATAATCATAAACTTTGGAAAAAATCAATTTTTTAGTCGTTTATAATATTTTCTTGAATCTCATGCTTAGTGCAATTTATAATCCTGCTTATTGAATTATTCTTATGACTTTAGAATTTTTTTCCCAGAAATAAAAAAAACTAGCAAATTCTTCAAATAAAAGGTCAAAAGACAAATTTCTCAGGCATTGGGTCCATGTCTGAAAAATGGATTGCTAAATATAAATAAATTTACATAAACATTATCTTTCTCTTTTATTTACATGATTTTGCTAAGGCTTATATATATATATATAATTTAAGTTTCGTTATTGTATTATTATATTAGTGGTTATTTTATTTTGCTTTATATATATATAAATTTACATAAACATTATCTCCCTCTTTTATTCACATGATTTTACTAAGTCTTATATATATATATATATATATATATATATATATATATATATATATATATATAACAGTAAAATCATGTGAATAAAAGAGGAAGATAATGTTTATGTAAATTTATATATATAAAACAAAATAAAATATCCGCTAATATAATAATACAATAATGAAACTTATATATATATATATATATATATATATATATATATATATATATATATATATATATATATATATATATATATATATATATATATATATATAAAGTTACTGTTAACACTAACTGAAATAATTATAGAAAATATACAAACCATTATACAATTAATTAGTTTATTAGCAAAAATTTATACTGGATATTTGTAATTGTATAATGGTTTGTTTTTTTTTTATTTTATATATATATATATATATATATATATATATATATATATATATATATATATTGTAACCCTCACCCAACATCTCTCCTACCTTTTCAATCCATAAATACCTGGGGCACCAATTCTAATGATCATAGAATAACTACTAATCTGGTCTCGCTTCAAATTTTCCATGAGACTCTTAAAATGCTTTCATACCTTATCGTAGCTCAGTTAGAGGCTACAGAGGTCCATAAGGTGTAGAATGTATATTAGACATGGGAAGAAACATTATTATTAATAGGAACAAAACATCTATTACATTCTAAAATAAATAAGTATTTGCTAAAGTTCTACCTTTTAAATTGACAAGTTATTGTCTATACCCCATCTCCTCCCATCACTCACACACACTGAACATCCTCTACTGTATGATAAACTTAAATTAATAAAATAGAGATGGAATGCTGATTAACTATAGAGTGTGGCAAGTTAGAACTAAATATAAATTAAATATAGCATTACTTAACTTTTAATTGTACAGTAAGATTTAAACTAAGTAACTGAATTAATGTATAATCTAAATAATACATGAATATTTCAGGAAATTAATTTATAGCTTGGCTTAATTTTAAATCTATACTTTACAATAACTACTAATCACTATTATAAAAGTAATGACACAAATTAAGCAATATTCTAATTAAATAATGATAGTTATATAATGAAAGAAATAGGGTGCATTTTGATTTTAATTCATCATCTAAATAATAAATGAATGATAAATAAAGAAAAGCAACATTTCATCATTAAATTATGGAATAGTGCAATCATATCATATTAGATATGTAAATGTGTATACATGTGTGGAAATATAGAACATGAATGCATGTCAAAGAAAAATTCTGAACACAGCTTTAAATAAATAAAACATTTATTTATAAGATAAATTAAATAAACATTCGTTTTTATGGTTTATACATATATGTGGTTTGTATGTTTCAAACATCAATGGTTAAATGGTCTACATAAGAACAAATAAGATAAAGATAACTATATATTTTATTTCAACATATGCCAGCTATCAGTGCCTTCTGATAGACTTATAAAGGAAACATTATCATGCTAGTACTAAAATAATAACACAAACTAAACTTATTGATATTTTACATGAAAATTTTACTCAAGCTCTCAGTCAATTCTGATAAACATATGACACAGAAACATTATAATACTACACTGAGATAATTAAATGTAAAATTATTCTATATTTGGTATTTTATTTTAAGTACACTCAAGCTATCAATCAATTTTGATATGTTCATGAGAAATAAAACTCTATTAAAGACTGATACTAAAATTATAAAATAAAACTAATGTTCTTGGCATTTTACTTCAAATGCACATCAAATAATATGAGAGAAGTTTAAATCTATAAATAAGAAGTCAAGCTATCCTTCACAAACCAAATAAGTAATTCTATTAATTAGCTACACTTTTTTTGCTTGTTTATTTAGATGAAGATGAAACATTATGAGAGTTGATGGTATAAAATCTAAATAATTAATATAAAATAATTTGAAACAATAATTAAAGAGTTACACATTAATGATGGATTTCTCCATACCTTCCAAATTAATAATATTTTAGGCATGCATCTTAATTATGCTATCTGTTAAAAATAATTAATATAACTAAATCCGATTGGTTTACTTACGAGATTGGGATAAATATCATAATACGGATGATGACAATGGTCAACCAAGCTTCAACACTAATTCTACTCCAGTTGTTCTGTGAGAAAAATCAAAAGATGCAACACCTTCCACACAACTCCATGAGTGATATAAAGACTCAGAACTATAATCATTTAAATAACACTACACAATAGCACCCAAGTCTATGAGACTTAAAACAAACTGGTGTGGACATGGTCTCATCTCCAAAAAATAAGACAAATACATTACTTGGCTTCTTACTATAATTCATAAAGTATAACTACATCTGGAGAATATAATCTACTCCTAACAAATACTTCAACAAGCTATGGGAGATCTTTCTCAATCCTGACAATATACTATATAACCAACTCATGGCAAATAATCTAATAAATTATGGAAGAGTTATCTCAATCCCAGACAAACAATATATAACAAATAATTTCATTCTGCATAGCCACTAAATACATTTCAATGTAAGCATAATAAAGAAATAATAAATTCACACTCCAATAAATGTTTAAACTTTCCACCTCTCTTGGCATATTTCATTGTCTGAAACCAATGGTAATTAAATTATTTATACTTTCAATTTAAACATTATTATAACTGGATTAAGTAACAGACACATAAAGCATAATAACACATAAAGAATTTCAAATCACATTTGATAAAGAAATACAGTAACAGCATTAATTAATAAATTGTGAAGATAATAATGAATAAATCTCTATAATATTTTAACTTGAAATATACTAATTATTTTTAAATAAGCAAGACAAAATAACTTCTAGCAAAGCAAAGATGAAATAATTATTTAATGCATTTGGCCTTAGCACAAAATTAAAATAAAAGCTTGGTTAGGGATAAACAACAAATCTTTAAGTTTTGAGTAAAATAATTATTAAGAAATAATTATCTTATAATTTCTTAAAAATGCAAAGGTAAACAATAAATTAATATACTGACCTCTTTTCAAAACAGATTGTTAACCTCTTAATAATGAATGGATATTTGTATTACTAGCATGCACATATAGAAATATAAGCACATAATAAAAACTATATTTAAATATTACTAATACCCATTATAATATCTCTCCATATTATATATTTGAGATGTTCTTGAAGAAATAAATAATAAAATAATAAAAAAAAAATCATAATTCAACATTTTAAATCTACCTATCTATCAAAAAAAATCATTAAAATTTTTTTTTGGGTGGATTAAAAAGTTCATTTATAATTTTTAGATGACATATCTTAATCATGTCCTAATTATGATGATCATGGGTATAATCATAATTATGGACAAGCATATAACAATTTCCTGCAGGGAGATAAATAATATTAAGTTGGATCCAATTTAACAGCATTTCAAAGTTTTTTTTAGTAATAGCTAATGAAACAGTTGGCAATATTACATATGGAAATTTTTCATTAGAGCAATAAATATTTATTATGGCATAAGTAGAGCAATAATTTATTACTTAATTCATTAGACTTTTTCAAGCATTTGTTCCAAATATTCAAAAGGTCATTCACAAAGCAAGTTGTGTCCCAGTTCATAAAATTCATTTGAATTCATGTAAGTTTATTGGTAACACATTTTAATAAAAAAAATAAATGTAAATGAGGAGAACAAAAAACAAGATAAATTCATATCCAGTTTCATGCTTTTCTACAATGTTCATTTATCAGCACATTTTGAGATAAGTCAATAACTCATCAATTATATGTAACTCATTTTTGTTTCTTATTCCCAGATACAAATAGTTAGGTTTTTTTTATCAATAATAATAATAAAGCACATTAGAATAAGTTATCCTTACACACTTTCCATTTAATCTTTATTCCATTATAGTTATCAAAAATTATTAACAAAGAGTCTCTGAAGTGCTTAATGAAAAAGTTCAACATAATTTTTTCAAAATGATAACAATAATATCCACACATTCCAGTTTCTTCTCTAATGTTAGAGATTAAATCAAGGTAAATCAAACTTATAATGTAGACATACATTTCAATTACTTCTTTAATATTAGAATTTAGATAAAATGGGTTTGAAATATAAACACACATTTCCATTGTTTCTTGAATATTAGAAATTAAACATAAATAATTTTATAATATAGGCACACATATGTATCTCAAATGATGATTTTAGAATAAACTATTCAGGTAAAAAGCAAGGAAGATGTGCCTTATTTACTATTGTATATATCTGCATTTTGTCCAAAAAATTAATAGTGGCTTTTCACTTTCATGCTTGAGTCATGGAAGAATCAGCTTGTAGAAATAAAATTCTACTAATGAAAATTTTATCGAAAGGTAATTAATGAAACCAGAAAGCAAAGTCAAAGTAATGTAAAGTTCACCTTTTGAAATAAATCCCCCTTTGTATCTCTGATTATTAGTGAAGCATCTTCCAATAATCCAAGCTCATTTGAAAATTCAAAACTCTAGAAACAAAATTGCTCGACCCATTGCACTGAATTTAATTAGTAACAAAATATGCAAGAAATTTTCTATCTTGAAAAAGAAAGTAAAAAAAAATTGTCTTAAAAAAATTAAATAAATTGAACCAAGAATAAATATTTTACAGTTCTAAAGTAACAAAATAAAAACCAATGATAATTATTTTAGCAAATAAAATATGTAATGGTGTATTTGTGATTTAATAATCCAATGGTCCAGTGATCCATTAATTCATTTAAATTGTATTAAAGCTGGTTATTCAAGCTATTGTTTATGAAATCAAATATTTTGCTGTGAGACATGATATTTGGTAGAACAATGAACTACATGAATGGAAAATGAAGCTGAAAGATGGCACAAGCTTACAAGAACATCCATAAATACTATACTACAAGGATTAAACTGATCTGACTGAAATGACAGTTTCTATGATGATGAGCCAAACATATTGCTCTATTTACCCTATAGTTTGAAATATTATAAGCAAATAAACCATAGAATTATCTAAACAAATATTAATACTGTTCTGAAGACAAATAAAACAAACTGGAATCAACTTAAACTAAACTGACAATTTCTGTGATGAGCCACCCCTTTCTAACATTAATTACTTACCAAAGAAAAAAATTAAAGATCTCAAAGCTTTCAAATTATATCGGTTAATGCTTTTAAACATAGTTTTAGATTATTAATAAAAAAATTTAAAACTTTCAGATTATTTAATTTTTTTTTAGTAAGATGCTATAAGTTATTACTAAAGCAGTGCTACATAATTACAATTAATATTTCTGGTGCCTATACAGAAGGTTACAGTATATATATAAAAAGTTACTAAAACATTTTTAATAAAGAAAAAAAAATCATAATTTTTACTGAAACATGAAAAAACAAATTATTTTAAAATTTCACTTTATAATAATATATTGACACATATATTTCAATTCTCAAGAATTCACTTGAAATAATCAAAATTTTTAATAAAAAATGTCCATTCTCTTTGCCTACAGGAATGAATTTAGTTGTAAACTAAAATCAGCTTTTTGATGCTGTTTGAATCTAATGTTTATTAAATATATTATTATTTTTGCAGCTGTTATGATTATTCATTTGTTAAAAATTAAGTCATGAATTGGATGTTAACTAATTGGAATCAACCAGCTTTGAATGTTTATTGTTTTTTTTATCTTCCAGTTTCCTGATAATTTTTATATAAAATATTTGATCAATTTTCTTGAAAGCAAAATGAATGTATGATTGTATGAATTTTTTTTTTTTTACTTAGATATTTACAAACATGAAAAACAAAAAAAAAATATCATGGCATTTATTTTTAAGAGGCCATAAAGATATTAGTCAAGACATGTAGCCAGGTCAATAGTTGGTGGCCAAAGTGAAGAATGTTCGGATTGCAGATGTGCCCATATGGCTATTGAAGCATGACTGGTTTAAGTATTTAGAACTGTAGTTCATTTTCAAGTGCAGACAAAAGTAAAAATTAAACCAAAAGTTATCTAATAATAAATGGGGAACTGTTATATTTGTGAAGTTAAAAGAAAATATGAGAAGAAAATTGACTTAAAAATAAACATGTATTAAAAAATAAATATTGAAAGCAAAAAGATTAGAGTTCAGTATAAATAAAAATGATCGAATGGCATTTCAGATATTTATAGTATATCACAAAAAAATAGAATGTTTATATGGATGTACAAGATGTTATTAATCAGATCAAACAACATATTTGTCATAAAAGATTTTAATATTAAAATTGGTAAGTGATGGAAGGATGAAGGTCCTTTGGGCAAAGTAGGTTGTGGTTTTTTAAATGCGTAAACACCCACATTTATGGAGTAAAGCAAAATTGTATATTTATGAAATTTCTCCTTGAGAAAAATGCTAAGAGTGAATGGATTTGGAATCTTTAAAAAATTCAGTAATATTGGATTATAAGTTGATTAACAGACAATAAAATTTCAGAAATATGTTTTTAAGAGATTCAACACAGTATGCGGTAATCGATTAATTTAAGTAATGCAGAATAAATATTAAAGCAAAATGAGAGAAATAAAAAACTGTTAATTCACAATAAGAATTAATAGATTTTTCTAAAAAAAAAACACGTTTTATTAATTTAAAAAAAATGACTTGAATCCAGAGTTAACTTTTGAATATAATTTGATTTTTTATTTAGCAAAGAGGCAATTCTTATGAAAACAACTTATTAATTTTAATATATATATATATTAAAATATGTCTTTAATAATTATTAACAAAAAATTGAAGCATTAACAATATTAATCCAGAAATATTTTTAAATGAACATATTTTTCCATTATCGTGGTTTACCTTCTTACTAACAAAGTTACACAATCATTTACAGATTAATGTTGAAGAGTTATCTAGATTAGATATTAACCATAAATCTGAAAATAAAAGGCATACGTATTTTGACAAAAAAAACAAACTTTTAATTAAGTTCATCTTAATTCAAAAACAGATACAAATCATAGCTGAAATCCTTTACTTCTAGTAAATTTGAATTTAAATGATTTTCATTTAAATAAGTTTCAGAAATTAACACATTGTATATCTGTGATTTATTATAATTATTTAGAAAATATATTATCACCCTTATAATCCATTATTTTTACAATTCTATTACAATAATTATTCTATAAAAATATTTTATTTATACATACACAGTCGTAGGTATTAGGGACCGAATATAATTTTAACACGTATGACTCATAAGCATACCGAACTACGAGACCCATTTTTGCTAATTTAAATACTATTAGATCTTTGGTTCATTATATATTCATTATATGCAATAAGCCACGTCTTTTTGATCTTACCATTTTCTATCATTCCTCTCTTCCCACATTATTTTAATAATACTAGGATCAACATTTTATCCGTATATAATTAATACGGCAATCGATCAGACAATCAATTGTGCGAATTCATCAATTTTACTTTCTAGCCACTTTGATTTCATAAAAGATCACGATAAAATATGAAACATGTACCATATTTAATTGATTATTCCTATCAGACATATAGGAGCATGTTCACTAATCAAAATCATAGAACTAAAATTTATCCATATCCAAAACATATTATTTCCCTAGTCGTCTATATTCATGGGTACACAATCAGTTGATTATGAAATGCCATATTAATGACTGCTTACTTTAAAAAATAATATTTTATTAAGTCATTGTTATTTTCTATATAGTTTAGTAATTTCTCATTTTTCTTTAGCTGAAGGGATCATTTAATTTCTCTATGACATCTCATGTTGTCGCTCTCTCTTTCTTTTCATCTTAAACATCTTATGAGTGTTTATAGTAAAGTCATAAAAAGAGGTGATCAATCTTTCAAGCATTATTTACTGCAATAGGTATCTTATTTGTTTTATAATATATTACTAATATTGTGAACATTTTAATTAAAGAACATATATGAGAATATTTATATAATTCTAAATGCACGGGCGGGGGGGCGGGGGGGATTATTTCAAACGTATTTTAAGAAGAAAATCTGAAATTTTCGGAATGAAAATGTCTTTTAACCAGCCATTTACGTATATAGCTATATGGGGATATATATATATATATATATATATATATATATATATATATATATATATATATATTGCATTATAGTATGGTGGTATTTATAGTTGGATACTGCCAAGAAACTCTAGTTACAGCAACTGGGCTGTAGGTGAACCAAGGTAATTCTTAAAAATAATTTTTTAAATATATTGTTACACTTTTATAGATAAAAAAACATTGTTTGATATTTTTTTATATAAATACATAAAATAAAACATTGAACTATTTTTGTAATAACTATTGATATGTTCAGTTTTGATATTTCTAGAAAAATTACTTATTACTATTGACAGCCTGAGATCAACATAGTTTTCTCTAGTACTAAATAGACGTTTTTGTCTTGGAATTAAATGAAATTTCATTTTTATTTTTAACCCAGGTTGTTATTTGAATTTAAACACAAATAACCATTTTTATGGTAATTAAAAACTGACATCTTTTGACATTATGTAAATATTATTATTTCCAGAAAGTTGTTTATGATAGATTAAATATTTTTTGGATAAATTAGTGTGATGTTATAAAACCAACAGGCATGGTTATTTCTCTGTAATAACAACTAAAGATACATTTAGCTATGGTTCCCCGATGAAACCGATAATTGCAATTTCCTACACATATTCAATAGGTTTTTTGCCTGCAATTTAAATAAAAATAAACGGAAGACCTCTTATATTTTAAAATTTGTTATGTGAATTTAAACCCAGAAAACGATTTTTATTAGAATTTTGTTGAAAGTTTGTAAATAATAATTCATTGTTTTATATGTTAGATAAATATTTTCAATAATTTACTTTCATATAAAGAAAGTAAAGTTTGGGTAAATTTATATTTAATAATAACTAGTGTAAGTAATTATTATCACATTAAAATAGCAGTTATATTTAGACACATTTAATAATAATTACAAACAACTAATTATTATCACCTTTAAATATCTGTTATATTAAGACTTTATCCTTGTTTACAAATTAGTTCTGTTGATAGAAATGTAGCATTAGGAAAGAGATAGCTGTTATATATATATATATATATATATATATATATATATATATAATATTTACATACAAGTTTACTGTCTATACTAAAATTAATTAATTAGAAGGGATTTCAACTCAGAATTTTAAGCTGTCTATATCTATTCACTCCTTCTATTATAACTGGTACACATGACTCCATGTATGTAAAACAATAAATGAATTTCATATTTTATGCTGAAACAGCATTCATCACTTAATCCAGGTCATCATCTTCTGCACACACACACACACACACACACACACACATATATATATATATATATATATATATAATGTAACAGCCCATATTCCTTTATGGTGTTAAGATAAACACATCTAATTATAGTTATGCTTATATTCTTCATATATGATGCCATGAATGATTTGATAAAAATTTAATGCATAATTGTAACTATTTTGTATAAGATAATTTTATATTTAAATATTCAATATAGATACAGTCTAAACCAATTCATCCAATCTTCACCTTTTGATTATTTTGTTATTCTCAGTATTCGAACTCAGGGTAAATGTTGCACATTTAACTCTCTTCAGATGTCCATCAACATCCTGTAGTAATAATAATATTTAATATAATTTCAGTAGATTCTTAATAATACTTTTAACCAATTTATCATGATGTAAATTTAGGTTGATATATGTATATATGAGTGTGTGTATTCAATCTTATTTTATTATGAAAATAAAATAAATAATTTAAGTAAATCAGAGCCTTTTTTAAAAGAAAAAAAATAACTATCCTTATTAACTGACAACAGTTTAAATTTATATTTATATATCAAATTATATAATCATGAATGTTTTTTATACATTTGTACTATATTAGTGTATAAAATTTAAAATGATACCTTCCCATGTCCCCATAGTTGATGTGCATTATAACACAAATTATGTTTAATAGTTTATAAAACAATAAATGAAGTTTTATAATTTCAAAATTATAATAAAACTAACTAGTTGAATTTAAGTTAAACAATATAAGTATGAAAGAAGACTTGTGCAATATCAAATGCTTTTGGGGGAATTTCACTTTTATAAAACCTTCAATCTGTGTGTGGTCCCTATCATTGAAAGAAAAGACCTTTCATCCAAGAGAATTAATCATTTATAAGAATAATAAATAAACATATATTACTAAAGTATTTAAGCTAATAATAAACAAAAGAATCTGTCCCGCCATAAGTGAATGAATTTAATATTAAGAACAATAAAATCTTACCATCATATATTAACCTTACTTTTTACTCTGATCAAGTGGCTTTACAAGGCAGACCTATATTTTATTAAATAAAAATATATTTAACCCAATGATCTTTCCATTTTCTTTCCACCTAATGATTATCTGGACTGGGTTATTCCAATGTAAGTAGCATTTTGAAGCACAGGAAATAAAATTAAATATTTATGATGAAACACATATATACGATTTATTAAAAGTTTATGGTAGTGTCCTATTTATATTCATAATTTGTGAAATAATTTTCATTAAGAATAAAGTTCTTTATTTTTTGGTCATTCCTCTTGCTTGATGTTGACAACTTCTTCCATAATTGATTTCAATATAAATTGAAATTGCATTTTGAATTATATATATATTAGGCATTTAAGTAGGAATAAGTAATTACATTGCTTTAGGTTAAGTTAAAGGCATTGTATCATATGTCAAATATTGTCTTTACACATTATGCATTTTATATATCTTGAAATCTTAAAATAATTTGTTTAAATTTGTAATTGTTATTTTGATTATATTTATCTTCGTTAAAATTCAAGTTTAAAATGATTTCAATAAAAATTTAATTTATATATAAAAATGATTTATTTTTTTAAAATTATTACTAATGATACAAAAAAGTAATTCGTTTATTCTTTTCTTGGGTGATATTAGAGACATCTACTAATGAATATTTTCTTAACAAAATTTGTTAAACTATTATTCTGTCTTTTTATTATGTTTGATATATAAAGACTGCAAAATAACTATGCATAGTAATTAGTTCATTTGAAAAAGATGGAATTAATTTGGGAATTATTTGATTTAGCTTTTATAGTAGTATAGACTTTTGGTAATTAGCATTTGTTAAGTTTATTATTTCATTTCATGATTTTGTATTTGATTATTGTTGAAATTATCATAATTAATAATTGTATAATTGAGCTCTAATTTTATTTCCTTCATATTTAGTTGCTAAGATATTCAAGACCCCTACATCTAGGCACTCTACCTTATACAAATGATAGACATGACCACGTACACATTAAAAATAAATGTTTCTTCATATACATATTTTACTCTGAGCCAGCCCTTACCAGTTGGTCCTGATCATCACCCCCCCCCAAACATACACAATGGGGAGGGGAAAAATAATTATCTGTATCAACTGAAAAGTGCTGGTTCAGTAGATAATATATAAGTTGAAAATAATTTATCTTTGTATGTGGTCATGTATGTCAGCTATATAAGATGAAATGGATGGATCTTGTAAGCTTGAATGTCTGAATTCAAATCACTTTTAATTACACCAAGTTTCAGTGTAGACGGTATATTTGTATATAATATTACATATTCAGCATGAATTATACCCATGCCTCTACTGTGTATTACATGAAATGCCAGAATAATTTGAAGTCAATTATGATACCATGATAATGTTAGCATCAACAAGGGCTTTGTTCATAGCATCATCAATTTTAATGATATGGATGGGTGAAGAGTTAAAGGGCATATCAATTTGAAGCCTGTCTATTAAAGTGCTAGTTCATAACAAAATATGTATATTGAATTTCATTTATCTATTTACCATGCGTTCATGTGTGTCAGTTGTATAATGTGGGGTAGATGTATGGAGCTTGAAAGTCTGAATTCAATTCCTTTTAACATTTAACTCCCTATAAAACTATCCACATAAAGATTCAAATGACAAACATGATAATAACTACACACAAGATTACTCTCTTGGAGAATTGTTAATGCATTTATGATTATTTGCTTACATAATTTATATTTTATCACTAACTATTTTAAATATATGTTGTAATGATGTAAATAAATAACAATATGTAAATCAATAAACTTTACTTCATTCCTTATTATAATATAATTTTATAAATAGAGGTAGTTCTCTATAAAGAATAAATTAACAATATTAGAAATCAACTACAGTTTAGAACTGCTTTTGAACTGGCATGACATTTTCATAACACTATGACATAACCATTTGAAAGCAATGCTAAGCTATAGTTTATGTGTAATATTGTTAACTTATCGTTTATAAGAAAACTATTCGTATTTAATAAATAATATATAAAATATATTTTGAATACAGTGAACATAATTATTATCAATTGAATTTATGTTAACAGAAATGCTATTTTTCTGTCTTGTACTCATACTAACTACCAACAAATATGTTTGTGTTATGATGTAGTCACAATAATATTCCTAATTACATCATTTAACTTCAAATCATAGAAATTAATTAACTTTATATTAAATAAACTTATGACCTTTTTTATAATTTTTAATTTTATTTGCGAATTTTAGACCCCCTGTTAATGGAAGTGGAGAGGAAAGATGTGGAAATGTTCCTGCTGTTGGAACCCAGAAATGGATTACAAGTAGTTGTGATACTGAATATTCTTTTATTTGTGAGCATATGGAAGGTAAAATGTTAAAAAAATAATTATAAAAGTATAGACATAGTTGCATTTATATGTATATATTATAAAACATTATTTATCAATACATAAATTATATTGTGTTTATCCATTTAAAAAATAAATAGAACTTGAGATAAATCGTTATAGATAAACCTTTGCATTTTTTGTTGGTTAATTTCATGTGATAACTGGAGATATAAACTCTTCCAAAATAATTATCACTGTTAATAGCCATAATTCTAAACAAATATGCTTTATTAGCTTCACAAACATTTGATCTTTCATACAGTTAAACTCAAACCTTTTTAAAAGCAGGAATTTTACTTTCCCTGACTATTATATTCACAATATGCCATTCCTTGAAGAGGATTATGAACGTTTAAATTAAATATTTTCAGGGAACTAATTATTTTGTAAAAAATTATCATTTATCATCAAACATTATCAATCCACTGCAGGATGAAGGTCTTTTCATATTCAATCCATCTTCTCTGAACTTTAGTTTTTCTACACCGCATCACCCTGTATACTTTCTTATTTTATCCATCCATCTCACCTGAGGACTCTTTCTGGGTTTTTTACAATCTCTTGGAAGGTAGTTTAAGGTTTTAAATGCCCATCTATTATCATCTCTTTTAGCAATATGTACAGCCCAACACCATTTCAGACATATAATTTTTCTAACGAAGCCAGTAACACCTGTTTATTCTCTTACCTATATATTGTGTTTTTCATCTGTTCTTCTTACTCCAATGTGCATCTATCCAGACATCTTTGAGTGGTCTGAAGTCTCTGTATTGCTCTTATATTAAGTGTCCAAATCTCAGATCTGTAAGTTAGAACTGGCAAAACGCATTTATTAAAAACCTACATTTTCAAACACATAGGCATATTTCCTTTTAGTATTAAGTTATTTTTAGCGAAAACACTTCAACAAAGTTTAATTCTATGATTAATTTTATCTATTATGTTACCATCTGTATTAATAATCTGAATTTTGAGAAAATTCATAAAACATTATTTTAGTCTTTTTAACATTTCTACTTTCAGCTGATAACTCCTCTGCAACATTTCCTGCAGCCCTAAAGAATTATTTTCAAAAACAACTACATCATCACCAAAATTGAAAAGACTTAAATAATCTCCATTTATTTTCAATCCTTTAGCTTCTTATTTTAATCCACAAAATACATCTTGCAGTGCTGCTGTAAAAAGTTTGGAGATAGGGAGTCACCTTGTATTACATCCTTCTCAATGTTGACTTTCCCAGTATCATTATGTAATCTAATTGTTGCTGTTGCATTTTTATAAATATTCTTTAAAATATGAAAATATCCCGAAGCTATACCTTGATGGTCCAAAGCTTTAATCACTGCAGAAATATTTATAGAATCAAATTCCTTTTCATGATCAACAAATCCAAAGCATAATGGCAACTCATATTCATTTCTTCTTTTTATAACATCTCCCAATACCTGGATATGATCTACTTGGTTGGTGGAAATCTAATGTTTTTTGTAGTTGAGTTGTAATTATCTTGTAATTTTTTTGTATAAAACTAATAAAAGGCTGATAGGTCTGTAATTTCTAATATCTTCTTTATCAACTTTTTAAAATATTAATATTAATACTGCATTCTTCCAATCATCTGGTACATATTTATCATTTAAACATTTGTATATAACATAGCTATTTTTTTCTATTTCTTCACCTGCTTCTTTTAATATATCAAATATAATGCCATCATTATTTGGAGCCTTTTCTTTCTTCATACATTTAATTGCCTGTGTCACTTCTTCATTTAAAATTCTGGGCAATTGGGAAGATGTTATAGATATAGGAGGTCTTGATAAAAGTGTTATACCCATTTCATGATGTCCTCTCTCTTTTTAGTAATAATTCCATCTTTTTTTCTTATTACAGATATACTTTTTTACCAATAGCAGAATGTTGTTTTACACTCTTGAGACTTTTATTCTCTGCTATAGCTTTCAAAACAAAGCAAAACTAGTGCCATCTAGTGGTAACAAAAGAAATCAATGGATGCCAGAAGGCTTGTGCATAAAATCCCTATCCAGTGCCTTCTCTCCCAATATCCCCAGACTAGTTTCTGGCTTGTAGCCTTCATCAGTAAGAAGCCTTGGATCTGAGAGCACTGCACCTAGATCTTAGGATCTAATGCAACCCTCCAGCACTCACTTTTTAAGTCAATTTAACTACACAACTATGATAATGAAATTGAAAACACAATAGTTTCTGGCTTGTGGTCTTCATCAGTGAGAAGCATTGGATCTGAGAGCACTGCACCTAGATCTTAGGATCTAATGTAACCCTCCAGCACCCACCTTTTAACTCTATTTTACTACAAAACTATGAGAATGAAATTGGAAAACACAATATTTTTAATCCAAGCTCAATAGCTTATATAGTCATATGGAGGGTTGCATTAGATCCTAAGATCTAGGTGCAGTGCTCTCAGATCCAAGGCTTCTCATGGATGAAGGCCACAAGCCAGAAACTAGTGTGGGGATATTGGGTGAGTAGGCACTAGATAGGGATTTTATGCACAAGCCTTCTGGCATCCATTGATTGCTCTTGTTAGCACAAGATGACACTACTAGATGGAGAGAGTTTTGCTTTGTTTTGAATTGTTTAATAATAATTATGTGCTAGTATGAGATAGTGATCATGTGATGTTTAGTGGTTCTATAGCTTTCCTTGCTAGTCCACAGTTATACTTTTTTATATCCTTTTCAACTCTTTTCCACACTATTTTACAAAATGCTACATATTCAATTCTTTTTAATGATTCACTTTTGTATATCTTCATATTCCTTTTTATCTTCATAAATTCATTAGACTCAGTAGAATTTTTATTGGTCAATTGCTGCTTCTTTCTCCTAGCTATCTTTGTTGCAAGTTTTAAATGTGTATCAGTTATTTTCATATTAATTTCATTCAAATCTGAATCAAGTTCAAAATTTACTAATACTTGAAACCTATTTAGAAGTTCTAATTTAAATTTATTAGAATGTTTCTGAAGATTAGACATATCAACTGAAAATATTGTTTTTCTTAATAATTTTTGTCTCTCTACTTTTGCAATAACACATATCTTACATCTTACTAGTCGAATATCACTTCATGTGTTAAATTTATTAAGAACATTACAATCTTAAAATATATATTTTCTGTTAGTCAAAATATAATCCAATTCTACTATGCCTTCATTTGGATGCTTCCATGTCCATTTTTTTAACATTATTTTGTCAAAAATAAATTCATAATATAATGTTTTTCTTTTTCTCCAAACTCCAGAAGTCTATGTCCTCTCTTATTTCTGTTACCATAATCACAATTACCTACATCACTTTCATCTTTCATTTGTTTACCGATTCATTCTCCCATAAATATTTTAAAATGTTGTTAGGCTGATCAAAAGCTTTTTGTACTTCCATATAAAAATCTTCTACTACTTCATCATGATGAGAACTTGTTGGGGCAAAAACCTGAATTATCTGCATTTGGTATATCCTATTAACTTGTATAAATAATCTTCCCACTCTTTCCGATACACCATCAATCTCCACAATGTTGTTTTTCCACTTTTTATTTATAATAAATACTACTCCACTTGTATTTTCAATATTTGTGACTTTATAATGGAGTACTTGTCCATTTTTTAAATTCATTGTCTCTTCACCTTTTTTTCTAACTTTTCAAATTCCAATCATGTCCCATTTAATATAAGACAGTTCTTCTTCTATTTCTTGCAATATTCCTTGACTTGAAAGTGATCTGCAGTTGTACGTACCTAAATAAAAAGGCATCATCAAATGCAGCCTGTATCTGAAATCAGGAGATTCATAGCACCCTCTGCCTATGGCCTCCCACTACCTTGATTGTTGTCTTTACAGCCTCCTGGGTATAAGGACCATGATTTATATTTTTCTGTCATATATATATATATATTGTAAAAATATGTATCATTTATACAAACATTCATTCTCCATTATCAGGCAACTGAGAAGAAAGGACATGGTATTTATTGATCTTAAACTCAGGGGTAAAAAGTCAATAAACTCATCATGTTGAATAATGCATGTTGGTGAGCATCCCATCCTTGTTAGTATACTATATGAATAATCACATAGTAATAGCAGCTGAAACAACAACAACATATGGAGTGGATATTAGGAATTTTCTCTGCTTTGTTCTTGTAAGGCCTGCAAGAGGAATAAAAAGTTCTCATTTTAGTTAATAGCAAACTCCTTTCTGCCGCCATAAAAAATAATGCATAAAATTACATCCATTTTATTCCAATGTTTACATCACAATTAATCCAATAATATATATATATATATATATATATATATATATGATTACATCACAATCAATATGATAATATATATATATATATATATATATATATATATATGATTGTTTCATATTGATTCTATTCTTGTAGTTCTACTCAAAATCTCACAAATTAATCTTATAATTTAATATCTCATGATCACCATTTCTTACGCATATAAAAGCTGTTACACAAAGGCTAAACCCTCCATACAGTAAATGCCACCAGTGCAAACCAGAGGATGCAATAACGTTTTTACATAAAATCTTTATCTCATGCCTATTCATCCAGTATCCCCAGACTAGTTTCTAGTTTGTGCCTTTCATCAGTGAGGAGTCTTGGATATGTGAACACCACACCTAGACCTTAGGATACCATGAACCCCTCCTACAGATACGTTTTATCTTATTAGCTAACTAATAAATCTTTGAGTTCTAAACGAAAACACAGTAAGGTTTTCAATTGAAGCCCATCAGCTTATATAGTTGTATAGATCTCAAGTCAACTCAGCATCCATACATTTTGGTTACTTTGGTTATTTAATAACCACAATCACCATAATACTATTATGAATGATTAGTTTTAAATCAGTAAACATCACATGACCACCATTTATTATGCTTACATTGCGACTGTGGTTATTAAAGAATCAAAGACACCAAAAACTATGGATGTTAAACTGATTTCTGATCTATATTGCTATATAGCTGATAAGCTTGAATTGAAAACATTATTGTGTTTTCATGTTGCACTCAAAGATTTATAGTTAGCTAAATAGATAAAATGTGGCTTCTGGAGGGATTGATGATTTTACGATCTAGGTGCACTGCTCTCAGATTTAAAGCTTTTCACTGATAAATGTTACAAGCTAGAAACTAGTCTGTGAATATTGGATGACTAATAGGATTTTATGCAAAATCCATTGATGACTCTGGCTTGCACTGGTAGCACTACAATATGAAGAGTTTAACCTCTGTGTAAAAATTTATACAATGAAGGAATGAATTGGAAACCATGGTAATATGCATTTACTGATCGGTTTTAAGAAAATTACTGATGCAATTATAATAAAGATATGTATCCTGAAAAAAAAAATGGTTTCTAGGAATGCCTTAGAAAATCATCTTTAAAATTATGTGACACATAAATATAAAAAAAATTGTGATATTTAAAAAAATAATAACATTTCAGTGAACATAGTAGCAAAATGCTGATAAGGACTATAAATTAAACAATAATAAAATACTATGTATGTTTTCTCATATATAAACAATGCATATATTGTAATGGAATTTTACCTGAATTAAAATGAAGATTGTTGAAAGCATTCTGAAGAACTTAAAAAATTTCTAAGCCTATTACTGGTAATGTCAGTGATGTATCAGTAATATTTTCTGCTTATCACAGTTCATCCATGGAAATATGCCTCTAATGTATACTCATAGGAAAGTACTCAGTAATTTAGCCATTATATTTTTATTACATGGATGCTCCCAGAAATCATACTGTGAAATTCGTCATTTATTCATGAAAATATTAGAATTAAATCAATATAATTATGCATAAAATGAAAATGATCTTAGAGGTTCTTTTTGCCTTATATTTTTTATATCAGATATGCTATTTATCAAAACCTATCACAGTCCCATAGGAATTCAGGTTTAAACCTTTATTTATTAAGGTGTTATCACATCAGAACACAAAGCACTAGCTTGAGATACAAAAACATAACCGTGATATAACATTTCTTAATTATTTTATTTAATAATATGTTTTTAAACTCATTAAATGCAAAAATAAAAATTAAACAAGATTAAAGTTTGAAATTGAACAATATCTTATTTCACAAAGAAATGATACTCTAAATACATCAATACAATCTCCTCAAATAATGAACTATGCCAAAGAAGCATGCAATCATTGCTAAGATATAAGATAATTTACTACTGATTGAAGGGTATTTAATAACTTTTGTCATACTCTCTTTTATTAATATAAGTTGATTGTTTTTTTATTCTTTTCCCTCTCCATTATATGCCTCATTGATGTTTTAATTATACATATTGTTGTGTTGTTGTAGTTGTTGTTGTTGTTGTTATTATTATTATTATTATTATTATTATTATTATTATTATTATTATTATTATTATTATTATTATTATTATTATTATTATTATTATTATTATAATTGTTGTTGTTGTTGTTAAGATTATTATTACAATTTTAGTTTATTGCACTGACTTCTCCTTTTGTCTAGTATGTTAATTCTTTTGAAGTAGTTTGAAATAATAAATATCTTAAAACAAAGCTCTTGTTTTCTTTCTCAATTTCTCTGTCTTTCTCTCTCCTTATATATATATATATATATATATATATAGGATATATATAGAGAGATATATATATATATATATATATATATATGATTCTTTTAAACTAGTCAACACATAGACAATCCCAATATCACTAACAATCAACAATCTCTAACTGTTGTCAACTCAACCTCCTTTTAACAATAAGGGTGGAATTTCACCCTTATTAAAGATCTAGTATACTTATAAAGACAGTGAAGATTGCAACTTGACCATATAAATAAACCTTTTAAACAGGTAAACAAAAACTATTCTGAATGCAGACTAATAAACTGTCAATTATAACATTACAAACTGCAATTATAAATTTCAAATTGCAGTCAAAGTATTACTTAAATAATGAGTATAATAATTCTCAAGGCTAAATGAGTTTTTAATAATTACTTATAAAACAATTTAGCCTTGATCATTATTACACTTACATATATATATACATATATATATATATATATATATATATATATATATTGTAACTCAATGTTTCACCCGAATTTTAATAGGGGAAATTAATGATATAAGACAAGATTGTTACAATATAATCTGTTTGCAGCCAGGGTACACCACAAAGACCAATTGCGACTTTATATGATGGTATATTAACTTATCACAAAATAAATTATGTGACTTTTCATTCAAAAGCTATTCTCACTAATGAATCTATCTTAAACTACATTTCAACAACTTAAACTGAGATTTTATTCATATGCGACTTTATAGTCAACCATTAGCAAGATGGTATGATCTATAAAACTACTAAAAATTACTTTTTAGAAGTACATTCATGCTCCGTTACATCAATATTAACCGTCACGTGGTGAATAGTCAACCATTAGCAAGATGGTATGATCTATAAAACTACTAAAAATTACTTTTTAGAAGTAAATTCATGCTCCGTTACATCAATATTAACCGTCACGTGGTGAATATGGAACATTTAACAAAACAGTGATATTTATAATTGGCATCGTAACATGATTGGTTGCATCTCATATATACTCAGGATTTAATACAGCAATGTTATGTATAATATTTGCTTTGCAATAAAAGGTAAACAACACAAACTGTAGATTTTTTTCATCATTAATTTAAATTGTCAAATCAAATCAATAGCAACGAGACTCTTATTATTGTAGGTAAATCGTAAGTTATAATATTAGAAAATAGGTTCAATTATAATATTGTCTAGTAAATAAATTTATTAATTATGGTCTCAATACCACAAACATCAGTAAAAGTAACAAATTCTGGTTTATATTCTATTATTAACAAAGCAAAGCTAAAGTTGAAGCAAATGGGATTTTATTACACCCTCTACTTCACGAATTACTCAAGAACAAAAGCAGTAAAATATTCCCTTAGAACTTTTACAAACCTTCTATGTGACATCAGTGACAATACATGCTTTAATATATGATCTATTTAATATAATGGATTCTCTGGGGCTATCAGTGACAGTTAGTTTAAATCATAAAACTAACATTTATTTATAACTCAATCATTACTAAATTAATAACTGATTAATACATGTTCAAAATTTAAATAAATTTGTAAATAACATAAAATAGCATCACATATACTTATTTCTATATGAATAAAATACATGAGTTTCACAATGTACATGTAAAATCTTCTGACCAATAGACTTGATTTCAGCTCTTATAAGAGAAAGGATGGGTTCAAACCTACTCAATCACAGCTCTGATGTGTCAATAACAGAAACAATAAACCTATGCAAAAAATTTATAATAATAATAATAATAATAATAATAATAATAATAATAATAATAATAATAACAAAACAAAAAATAATAATAATAATAATAATAATAATAATAATAATAATAATAATAATAATAATAATAATAATAATAATAATAATAATAATAATAATAATAATAATAATAATAATAATAATAATAATAATAATAATAATAATAATAATAATAATAATAATAATAATAATAATAATAATAATAATAATAATAATAATAATAATAATAATAATAATAATAATAATAATAATAATAATAATAATAATAATAATAATAATAATAATAATAATAATAATAATAATAATAATAATAATAATAATAATAATAATAATAATAATAATAATAATAATAATAATAATAATAATAATAATAATAATAGAACCAATAAACCTATGCAAGAATATTTATAATAATAATAATAATAATAATAATAATAATAATAATAATAATAATAATAATAATAATAATAATAATAATAATAATAATAATAATAATAATAATAATAATAATAATAATAATAATAATAATAATAATAATAATAATAATAATAATAATAATAATAATAATAATAATAAACATATAAAAGTCGGTCATGCAAAGATAATGAATCAAAGAGAATATTTTATTTTCAACTCAGCTTGAAATATTATATAAATTGCCCTATACTAATTATAATGTAATTTATCAAATGTTTCCTTTATAGCTGATAGCTGAACATGCAGGATCAATCTAAAATGAGGTAACAATATCAGCATCATAATGCATGGAGACTGCTCAAACATATATTTATAAAACAAATAGCAAAGATATTCCTGCAGATGTATTCATCCATACAAAAGAATAACAAAGAATTAAATGCTCTGTGGATTTTCTAACCATCATGATAGTGACAAGCACCATTACAGAAGGTTCTGTGGATTAACCACCAGTACAGAATAAGACCAAATAACATTATACATTAATGCAGACACTTTTTCCAAGACATAATATCATCCACATTCATAAAACTGTTAAATTAGAAGACATGTGCATTTCTAAAAGCATGAATTGAGACATAAAATTATATAAGGACTTTAGTATAGGAAATAACTGAGATAATATTCGACTCTGCCTAGGACATGGGCAAAATAATAATACATAGTAAAAATAATATGAAGAAAGGCACATAAACCTGGAAACACCTACAGTATTAAGTCATGTAGTGTTAATACACATTATTAATTCTCCTCATTTTCTATGTCAGATGTTCAATCTAATTAATTTAAATTAGTACATAATTATTTTAAAGCCAAAATGATATCTACTGTCAACTTTATACACAAATAAGATAATATGGAAATATAAATACAAATAAAACTATATTGTTTTTTTAATAACTACATTAAGTTAAAATACATAATATTTCAAATATATTAAATATTTACCAATAATATCAGTAACACATTTCTTCATAGTCAATACACATAATATAAACTAAATAGTTTTCAATTATATCATATAGGGTTTTACGAGTTTGATTATATTTCTCTTTCTTTCGACCATAATGAATATTCCATAATTAATTTCCTCACACATAGAATCTCTGAATATTTGACATATTTATAAATAATGGAGCATATATGTTACTGTAATATGTGAAAATGCATCAACTACATCTAAATAATCTCCTTATGAATTTGTAAGACTGATACTTTTTTTAATGCACTATCACAGAAAACTAGAGCATCCTTCCACATTAAGCAATTATATTATTTATAATTAGAGTATTTCTCAAAATGTAATAAACTTCATTATTTCCATTTAGGCATTGTTCTAAAGTTAAAATATTTCTTTACTTTTAATTTAACGAGTAACTGTTGAAGACTGGGAATGATTGTTTAAGCATATATTTATTAAATCATTGCAATAACAGTGATAAATAATTGTCTGGTTAGTGGTTATTTTCTTTCAACAATTATATTATGTATTAATGATAAGATGATAATTCACATAGTATGAATATTATCTCTAACATAAATCCAAAGTGGGATATAACTAAATCATCACAGTTTTGACACTAGCACACAAAACAGAAAAAAAAAACTTATTATAGCATTCTGATCTGCATATATATATATATATATATATGCAGATCAGAATATATATATATATATATGTAGTTTATATATATATATATATATATATATCAAAACTACCCCAAATCTAAAATTAAACCAGACCAGCATAAAAATAATATTAAAACACAACCTAAGGTTTCACTGCTACAAGCAGACTTCTCAAGTGTAAAGAACTACAAAAAAAAAACCACACATTATATATACTATTAAAAACTACCCACAAATCCATTCACTTCCCATCCACCCTTAATATTAAAAAAACTCTTAAATAAGTTAATTGCTTCAGAATAATAAATTTTCAATAATAAAGACTCTTTAATTCTTCTTTTGATTTCATTTCTCTCAAAGAAGACAACCTTAGCTTCATCAAAATCAATAGTGTGGCCTGTATCCTTTTCATGGACATACAAAGCAGAACTAAGATATCTATTTTTAACTCTACTTTTATGAACCTTTATTCTTTCATTTAAACTCAAACTACTCTGACCTATGTAAACCTTCTTACAATGTAAACAAGGAATAAAATATACCATACCAGGAATAGTCTTTCTATCAAAAACTTCTTTTGTATTATTTAATAAATTATTCAATGTAACACCCCTTTTCCAAGCAATTTTCTTATTTCCAAACAATTTACTATTTCTACACACAATTTTATAAGAAGACAATTTAAATGGCAAAGAAATAAAATCATATTTTTCTTTAACCTTTACATCCTTACAAATATTACTATTAAATAAAATACTTTTAACAAATTTATCAGAGTACCCAACACTCAAATAATCTTTATAAAATTGATATTTCTGAAACAAAGCTACCCCACTAGAATTATTTAATTTAATATTCCTATGACAATAATTCCTTAAAGCAGCTACTTTATGAGATAGAGACTGATAGCTATCAGGTTTAATTATAGATCTTAATTCTTTACTTTTAAATTGTCTTCTTATAAAATTGTGTGTAGAAATAGTAAATTGTTTGGAAATAAGAAATTTGCTTGGAAAAGGGGTGTTACATTGAATAATTTATTAAATAATACAAAAGAAGTTTTTGATAGAAAGACTATTACTGGTGTGGTATATTTTATTCCTTGTTTATTTTGTAAGAAGGTTTACATAGGTCAGAGTAGTTTGAGTTTAAATGAAAGAATAAAGGTTCATAAAAGTAGAGTTAAAAATAGATATCTTAGTTCTGCTTTGTATGTCCATGAAAAGGATACAGGCCACACTATTGATTTTGCTGAAGCTAAGGTTGTCTTCTTTGAGAGAAATGAAATCCGAAGAAGAATTAAAGAGTCTTTATTATTGAAAATTTATTATTCTGAAGCAATTAACTTATTTAAGAGTTCTTTTCATATTAAGGGTGGATGGGAAGTGAATGGATTTGTGGGTAGTTTTTAATAGTATATATAATGTGTGGTTTTTTTTTTGTAGTTCTTTACACTTGAGAAGTCTGCTTGTAGCAGTGAAACCTTAGGTTGTGTTTTAATATTATTTTTATGCTGGTCTGGTTTAATTTTAGATTTGGGGTAGTGTATATATATATATATATATATGATCTAATTATACTATTTAAAGCAATAAAAGTCCAAATATTATATCAAGATTAATAACATTTGTAAGCAATAAAGCTATTTCCAGGTAGATTGATCTTTAAAATGTTATTCTCATTGTCACAGTGATAATCAGCAGTTAGATTCATGGTTAGCAGACTTGAGCAGACCAGTTTAGATCTAGCTACTCATATTGTCATTAACACCTAATAACATACCAAATTTAAATTATACAAGACAATTTTTAATTTAATTTCTTTGTCCTTAATTTTAAAGAGTAGCTCTCATATTTGTTACATATTTAACAACAGAAAATTTACACTTCCTCTTTCTCTCCCAGTTAAAAATATCTCTGAACATTCTTTTTTTCTCCTTATCCAATTTCATGTCTCCTCATTTACATATTTCTTTTAAAAATAAAAGAAGAAAATGTGTTTATTTAATCTATCGACTAATTAAAAAAAATTAAATAAATCATTTTCATTAAATTACAGTTAATCTTTTTGTTTGTTAAAAATAAAATCAATAACTGTTTATTATTAGTATTTACATCTTATTACATTTGACAAAATATGTTGTTGGTTTTGTAGGTTAAACACAGTTTGTACAACTCAGTGATTGGAAAAGAGGCAAAAACCAACAAAAATAAGCAAGAAAAAAAGAAATTACATAATTACATCTTTGAGTAAAATTGAATGCGATTATCAGGTATAGACAAGGTGTTAACTATGATAATGAAGTCACCTAGAGGAATATAGAGAAATTTCAAATACGTTCCTCCAAGCTATGTATTTTGTACCAGAATATAAAGTTACAATATATATATATATTGTAACTGGACCGCCATACAACCGTTTTATTATGTCAGTTGTAACAATTTTTCTGATGAGCATGCTGCAGGAAGGAACTATCAATTGATATTCTTAATGCAGATGTTAATGCCCCCCTACAACAATATTTCCTGCTCATCAGAGGATGTAGTACATAGAGACTGGAAACATCTAATTATTTCTATGTTTGGTTTCCCAAAGAGCGCCATTAGAGTTCCATCTCACTACAACCTGACTGGCCTAGGTCAAGTTATGTCAGACGTAGCTCAGAGAACATGAGATTCTCATGAACCAGTGCTATAATTGGTGAGTGATGCGATAAATAAACAAAACTGGACAACTGGATAACCAATTTAATTTTAGTAACAAAAAACAAAATTTATTAAATAACAATTAATTTGCAATTTCAACAATAGTTCATTAATTCCTTTATGAGAAGAAGCTTAGAAATATTCTAATTCAATAATAGTTCATTAATTCCTTTATGAGAAGAAGCTTGGAAATATTCTAATTCAATAATAATTCATTTTGAATCCATTTATGAGAAGAAGCTTGTGAATATTCTAATTCAACAATAGTTCATTTTGAATTCATTTATGAGAAGAAACTTGGAAATATTCCAATTCAACAATAATTCATTTTTGTATTCCTTTATGAGAAGAAGCTTAGAAGCAGTCAAGCATTTATGATTTATATAACATTTCATTATCTTATGAATTATTACTGATTGGTAAACATTTAAATTCAGCAATTATTGGTTTGTGGAGTATTCATCATTTGGTAATTAAAGCATTTATAATTTAGTCAAATATAAAAGTATATTCTTATACATAAACTCTGTTACATTATAAGAAGCTTAGAAGCAATCAAGTATTTATGATTTATACAGCATTTCATCATTTTATTAATTATTACCGATTGGTAGACATTTGAACTCAGCAATTCTTGGTTTGTAGAGCATTTATCATTTGATAATTGAGGCATTTATAATTTAGCCAAATATAAAACTATATCCATATACATAAACTCTGTTTGCCTTGTAGAGCATTTATAATTTAGTCAAATATAAAAGTATATTCTTATACATAAACTCTGTTACATTATAAGAAGCTTAGAAGCAGTCAAGTATTTATGATTTATACAGCATTTCATCATTTTATTAATTATTACTGATTGGTAGACATTTGAACTCAACAATTCTTGGTTTGTAGAGCATTTATCATTTGATAATTGAGGCATTTATAATTTAGCCAAATATAGAAGTATATTCTTACACATAAACTCTGTTACATTATAAGAAGCTTAGAAGCAGTCAAGTATTTATGATTTATACAGCATTTCATCATTTTATTAATTATTACTGATTGGTAGACATTTGAACTCAACAATTCTTGGTTTGTAGAGCATTTATCATTTGATAATTGAGGCATTTATAATTTAGCCAAATATAGAAGTATATTCTTACACATAAACTCTGTTACATTATAAGAAGCTTAGAAGCAGTCAAGTAATATGATTTATACAGCATTTCATCATTTTATTAATTATTACCGATTGGTAGACATTTGAACTCAACAATTCTTGGTTTGTAGAGCATTTATCATTTGATAATTGAGGCATTTATAATTTAGCCAAATATAAAAGTATATTCTTATACATAAACTCTATTACATTACCCAGATAGAAGTAATATGCAATTAAAGCATTTCTAATTCATATAGTAAATACGTTCAAATATTTTTATAAATAAATTTGCGTGTAGCTATTTCATAACTTCACTTTATAACGTATGATAAAGACGTTTTAACATTTTATAAAACAAATTCTATGTAATTATTTCATAATATCACTTTATAACGTATGATAAAGACGTTTTAATATTTTATAAAACACATTCTATGTAATTATTTCATAATGTCACTTTATAACGTATGATAAAGATGTTTTCATATTTTACAAAAAACAAATTCTATGTAATTATTTCATAACTTCATTTTTAACGTATGATAAACGTGTTCTAATATTTTACAAAACAAATTCTATGTAGTTATTTCATAACTTCATTTTATAACATATGATAAAGATGTTTTAATATTTTATAAAACAAATTCTATGTAATTATTTCATATCTTCACTTTATAACGTAAGATAAAGATGTTTTAATATTCTTATAACATAATTACCTTCCAGTTTTACAATCCAGTTTATTCATAAAGAAGGCGGGTTATTTCATTTATGGAGAGTCATGGCATAGCATGGAGAGAATGAAGCCGCTAAATTACCCCATTATTATCATAATTCCTCTAGCAAAGGTTTCTTTTTCCATTTTAACGTTCCGTTAAAATTATATTTTAACGTGTCAAAAGAATTAAGTAATATACTTTTTTTAAAACAAAAAATTTAATATGTTCTGCCTCTCTGTGTAAGACGAGAGAGAAAAAAAAATTCTTTTCTTCCGACGACGTTCCTAATTTGAATACTGCCTCAGTTTAACTCAAGTATCTTTTCTTTTTTTTCTTTTTAATGATTGGATAATTAATTTCTTTTCTTTTTTTTATTGAGACAGATAAAAAAAAAATAAGATAACTTAACATTTTATTTAAATCCATCAATCACAAAATTAAAAATATGATTTTTCTTTTTTTTTTTAACAAACTACAGCTTTATTGCGTTCCCAATTAGATTGAATCACGCTAGACATTTTTAAATGGGGGGGGGGTCTCTTGAATATCTATATGAGTAACAGCATAACTGTTTCATTACCCCTCACCAAATTTTGGGATGAAATCGCCTGGAAGTACGATTTCATTCCACATACTCTACATATTATTTCTCAGTACTGCCTGGTTTTAGATATGCTGATGAATAGGTAAGATGAGCTGGAAAAGTGAATACATGAACCATAGCCTCCAATGCCGGGACAAATAGATGGGGTAGCACAAACTACCAGTACACACTGCCTCATGACGTCGCGAGAAAATATCTCATTTTTTAAGCACTACCTCTCTTGTACCTAGAAGTATCATCCAATCAAGAATAGGAGCCAGAGAAAAAAAATCAATTTGGCACTCAGCCAACCCTGCTCAGCTTCGGTGAGTCTTAGGGGCTATCATTTGGCCTATCCATGAGACCAAGGCCTATCCATGAGACCTATATATACGCACTGCTGGACTACTCTTGGAGCACAACATCCAGGTCGGGATAGTGCCGAGCATATACTTCGGAGCATCATAACACAATGCATCCAAGCAGCTCCGCTCAGTCATCCACCATCTCAACATGAAAAACACAAGTTCATGCATCACTACACCACACTCACAAACTTTTTCCATCAGCTATCTCTATTTTATTCTGAATCATAACTGCAACCTGGTTTGGAGAAACTGAGGATCATGATCAGTTCTCCTATAGTCCTCTTTTGTATTATGAGGTGACGTACTTCTGGATCGTCTCTTTGTTGAAAATTTATCATGTTTAACATTACTGTGATGTCTTGCTTCTTCACTTCTGTATTTTCTTTGGAGATCATTGTTACTGTTTGATCTTCTAATTATACGCGTCCGATATGGGCCATGAATACCATCTGTGAATTTTCTCTTTTTCCTCTTCCATGGTGGTACTTCATTTTTACATAAAAGTTTCCTTTTAAATGGTTCTTCTGCCATAGTAATTATTTTTTTGGTATTTGCAAAGGTTTCTTGTTGTTTAATTTCTTTCACACTGATAAATCCCGAGTTTTCAGATTCCTTTTTGGTGTCTTTTCCTGCGTAAGCAACTATATTTTTAATAACTGTCTTTATATATTTTTTTTCTATACTCAATTTTTGATTTGAGTTTATTAAGCTTTTGTTTATAATTTTTATATATGGCTGAGGACTAACACACTTTTCTTTCCATTTTATGATTCCTTTCTCTATCTTTGTTACTATTTCATAGCATATATCAGACAATTTTTCTGAAACATTTTCTTCTATATTGGATAGTCCCTTTGTTATAGTTTTGATTATGTTCATTTTCACGTTTTTCATCTTCTTGAAGATCAGAAGATTTTAATTTTACTTTATTAGATTCATTTTCATCCATTTGAAACTCTTTTACTGTATTTGATACAATTTCATTCTCAGCTTCTGTATATACTGTTTCTTTATTTTCAATTTTAGAGGTACATTCCACAATCAGAAGTTTTCCTGAAGGTAGACTGACAATTTCAAGATCACTCTTTGTAATTTCAATTTCTTCCTTTTTAACAATCTCAAATTTTGCTTCATCAGTATTTTGTTTTTCTATTCTTTGGTTTGCTTCTATTGCTTGCTTGTTATATTCTTCTCTTTGTTTATCCCATTTTTGGTTATATTCTTCTCTTTGTTTGATATCTTCTTCTCTTTGTTTATCCCATTTTTGGTTATATTCTTCTCTTTGTTTATCCCATTTTTGGTTATCTTCTTCTCTTTGTTTATCCCATTTTTGGTTATATTCTTCTCTTTGTTTGATATCTTCTTCTCTTTGTTTATCTTCTTTTTCTATTCGTTCTTTGATCATATCGAATAGCTGCTTTAACATGGCTTTCTTTTTTGTTTCCTGAGTTTCTACGTTCGCCATTTTTCCTTTGTTTTCTGACTTAGTAAGCTTCTCTCTCCACCACACCATGACCTTACTCCATCTTCTTTGAAATGCCTGTTTCATTCTTTATGCCATTCATTTTGTGTTTTTCTTTTAGACTTTTATTTTTCCATCCTTCCTGAACAAATTACATCACTACATCATATGCACTGTTCATGTCACAGAATCGTGATCTGCTTATGCCTATGAGTAGGCTAGCTAGATTGGACCTCACAATAGGGTGGCAAATTAACCGGCCTATGCCAGATAAGGCCTCACAGTAAGGTGACAATGTAATAGGTGCCTATGGTTAGGCTAGCTGGATAAAGCCTCACAGTTGGAAGACAAATGTAACCGGAGCCTATAGGTAGGTTAGCCAGGTAAAGCCTCACAGTTGGATGACAAATGTAACCGGAGCCTATAGGTAGGTTAGCCAGGTAAAGCCCCATGTTGGGTGCCAAATGTAACCGGACCGCCATACAACCGTTTTATTACGTCAGTTGTAACAATTTTCTGATGAGCATGCTGCAGGAAGGAACTATCAATTGATATTCTTAATGCAGATGTTAATGCCCCCCTACAACAATATTTCCTGCTCATCAGAGGATGTAGTACATAGAGACTGGAAACATCTAAATATTTCTATGTTTGGTTTCCCAAAGAGCGCCATTAGAGTTCCATCTCACTACAACCTGACTGGCCTAGGTCAAGTTATGTCAGACGTAGCTCAGAGAACATGAGATTCTCATGAACCAGTGCTATAATTGGTGAGTGATGCGATAAATAAACAAAACTGGACAACTGGATAACCAATTTAATTTTAGTAACAAAAAACAAAATTTATTAAATAACAATTAATTTGCAATTTCAACAATAGTTCATTAATTCCTTTATGAGAAGAAGCTTAGAAATATTCTAATTCAATAATAGTTCATTAATTCCTTTATGAGAAGAAGCTTGGAAATATTCTAATTCAATAATAATTCATTTTGAATCCATTTATGAGAAGAAGCTTGTGAATATTCTAATTCAACAATAGTTCATTAATTCCTTTATGAGAAGAAGCTTGGAAATATTCTAATTCAACAATAGTTCATTTTGAATCCATTTATGAGAAGAAGCTTGGAAATATTCTAATTCAACAATAGTTCATTTTGAATTCATTTATGAGAAGAAGCTTGGAAATATTCCAATTCAACAATAATTCATTTTTGTATTCCTTTATGAGAAGAAGCTTGGAAGCAGTCAAGCATTTATGATTTATATAACATTTCGTTATCTTATGAATTATTACTGATTGGTAAACATTTAAATTCAGCAATTCTTGGTTTGTGGAGTATTCATCATTTGGTAATTAAAGCATTTATAATTTAGTCAAATATAAAAGTATATTCTTATACATAAACTCTGTTACATTATAAGAAGCTTAGAAGCAATCAAGTATTTATGATTTATACAGCATTTCATCATTTTATTAATTATTACCGATTGGTAGACATTTGAACTCAGCAATTCTTGGTTTGTAGAGCATTTATCATTTGATAATTGAGGCATTTATAATTTAGCCAAATATAAAACTATATTCATATACATAAACTCTGTTTGGCTTGTAGCATTTATAATTTAGTCAAATATAGAAGTATATTCTTATACATAAACTCTGTTACATTATAAGAAGCTTAGAAGCAGTCAAGTATTTATGATTTATACAGCATTTCATCATTTTATTAATTATTACCGATTGGTAGACATTTGAACTCAACAATTCTTGGTTTGTAGAGCATTTATCATTTGATAATTGAGGCATTTATAATTTAGCCAAATATAGAAGTATATTCTTACACATAAACTCTGTTACATTATAAGAAGCTTAGAAGCAGTCAAGTATTTATGATTTATACAGCATTTCATCATTTTATTAATTATTACCGATTGGTAGACATTTGAACTCAACAATTCTTGGTTTGTAGAGCATTTATCATTTGATAATTGAGGCATTTATAATTTAGCCAAATATAGAAGTATATTCTTACACATAAACTCTGTTACATTATAAGAAGCTTAGAAGCAGTCAAGTATATATGATTTATACAGCATTTCATCATTTTATGAATTATTACCGATTGGTAGACATTTGAACTCAACAATTCTTGGTTTGTAGAGCATTTATCATTTGATAATTGAGGCATTTATAATTTAGCAAAATATAAAAGTATATTCTTACACATAAACTCTATTACATTACCCAGATAGAAGTAATATGCAATTAAAGCATTTCTAATTCATATAGTAAATACGTTCAAATATTTTTATAAATAAATTTGCATGTAGCTATTTCATAACTTCACTTTATAACGTATGATAAAGACGTTTTAACATTTTATAAAACAAATTCTATGTAATTATTTCATAATGTCACTTTATAACGTATGATAAAGACGTTTTAATATTTTATAAAACACATTCTATGTAATTATTTCATAATGTCACTTTATAACGTATGATAAAGATGTTTTAATATTTTATAAAACAAATTCTATGTAATTATTTCATAACTTCATTTTATAACGTATGATAAACGTGTTCTAATATTTTACAAAACAAATTCTATGTAGTTATTTCATAACTTCATTTTATAACGTATGATAAAGATGTTTTAATATTTTATAAAACAAATTCTATGTAATTATTTCATATCTTCACTTTATAACGTAAGATAAAGATGTTTTAATATTCTTATAACATAATTACCTTCCAGTTTTACAATCCAGTTTATTCATAAAGAAGGCGGGTTATTTCATTTATGGAGAGTCATGGCATAGCGTGGAGAGAATGAAGCCGCTAAATTACCCCATTATTATCATAATTCCTCTAGCAAAGGTTTCTTTTTCCATTTTAACGTTCCGTTAAAATTATATTTTAACGTGTCAAAAGAATTAAGTAATACACTTTTTTTAAAACAAAAAATTTAATATGTTCTGCCTCTCTGTGTAAGACGAGAGAGAAAAAAAAAGTTCTTTTCTTCCGACGACGTTCCTAATTTGAATACTGCCTCAGTTTAACTCAAGTATCTTTTCTTTTTTTCTTTTTAATGATTGGATAATTAATTTCTTTTCTTTTTTTTATTGAGACAGATAAAAAAAAAATAAGATAACTTAACATTTTATTTAAATCCATCAATCACAAAATTAAAAATATGATTTTTCTTTTTTTTTTTAACAAATTACAGCTTTATTGCGTTCCCAATTAGATTGAATCACGCTAGACGTTTTTAAATGGGGGGGGGTCTCTTGAATATCTATATGAGTAACAGCATAACTGTTTCAATATATATATATATATATATATATATTGTTACAGGCACATACGGCATTACATTATTTTTTTATTATTAAACATGAAAAAAAAATAAAAGTTCACAAATAAACCTTTTTTTTTAGGAATTAAAAATTGAAAATTAAAATACTATACTAAATTCATACATATATATAATCGCACAGATTAAAAAAATATTAAAATAAAACTTTATTAAAAATAGAAAAAGTATTTTAAAAGCAAAAACTTAAAAAAATTTGGAGATAAAATATATATCTTTAAGTTTGGAAAACAAATTAATTAATGTTATTGAAAAATGGAAATGATTATTTTAATTAGTCAGAGTGAACTAGCCCTTGGGCATTTAAATGTATAAACAATGGTCAGATAAGAAAACAATAGAAACTAATAGCAAATAAAAAGGAATCCCTTAGGAATTGGACCTCAATGAAAGGGTCTTCATCATCATGACATAATGTTGAGTTAATCCACAAAATTAATATAAAAGGAAAGGTTTGGAAATAAAAAAGTTAATTAGAGGAAGAGATGTATGACAGCAGTGGTGATATGTATTAGTGTAGAGTTGAAAGAGAAGGGATTGAAAAGACGCACTCTTCAATCCCTTCAGTTTTGTTAAAAAAAGAAATGACATTGTTTTTTCTACATTAAAGACCAGCTAAAGTAAAAGACCTCCAGATAAATAAAAAACAACAGCTAACTCGATACCAATATCATCAGGATGGCATGGGAATTCCCATTCAATATTACAAAGAACTAAAAATTATGGACCTTTTAAAACCGTAAGAACTTTAGAGAATTCAAGAACATTAAATTAAAAACTTTATGTATTTATTAATAAGTAATTTTAATTTGATGTATTTCATTTGTAAAATCATTTCCATTTATTTTTTTTGTTCTTTTAAGTTTTTATTATAATTTCTGTTTTTCATTAAATTAAATTATATAAATGTTAAACTTAAGTCGGGCCTGAATGGCTATATGGATTTGTAAAGTTATATTAGGGGAAGGTAATCTTAGGTTATTTGTTTTGTAGTTAAATTAGGTAGATGGATTGGATATATTGGTGTAATTAGTAG